>OY987315.1:28386318-28986318 GCA_963920655.1 Geranium rotundifolium | reverse complement strand
TAACAACACATACATACATAAGAACACCGTAGTAACATACGTCATTTGCTTTAATCATGACTCCTGAATTTTGATTTCTCCGGCCCTCATCGATTCTCAAGGTCAAAAATTTGACGCCGTTAATAGTACACCCTGAATAAATAGCCGAGGAACGATGACCTCTGGATAGTAGTACCAACTCGCGTTGCATCCCCGGAGCAGTCATTTGAATTATTAGGTATGATATTAGTTCATGTAAAAAAATTACAAGAATAAACACGTAATTGATGTCTACTACATACACATTTTTGCCAGTCGAAGACAAAGGACATTCCTTGGTCTTGAAGAGATTTCCTAGGGTTTACTTGTTTGAACTCTGCTAGATGTGATTCTACGAATGAATCTGCTTCGGCACAATTCTCAATAATTGTCAAATTCGCCAAGAACATCTCGGATGCGTTCAATTTCTGACCTCGCACCATGCCCTTCACTTTTACATGTGGGGAAACAACTGATAAGTTGAAACCTAAAGCTACACTAATAAATGGGTCACTGACTGAAGGGGCACGATTTAGGTACATTTGAGTGAAGGTGACTGACACGTGCATCATGTATTGTTGCGCTATACAACCTTCCGGATACCGCGGGTTGCGCACACTTTTCTTGTATACGACAAATTGCCTACAATGGTAATTATGTGTGAATGTTAGATTCAATTATATTTGTAACGACATATGTTATATATATATATTGTTTTCAGTCACAGAACATACCATTTAATTGGAAACATTCATGTGAAATGGACTGGGCCAGTCCACAGAACTTGATCTGGAAGGTGCAGTAGAAGGTGAACCATAATTGTACAGAATGAAGGAGGGAAAGTAGTTTCTAACTTACAAACTAGAACCACTATATCTCCGCCCAACTTTTTCAGCGCTTTTTTCCTCGGCTCCCTCGTGCACAACAGCTGGAAGGCCTTGTCTACCTCTGTTAATGCTTCCACCACATGAGGCGGAACGTGCTTCCGAATGATAAGGGGAAGATACATTGCATCAACACGTGACAATCGTGGGTCTTCAATTCAAGGAAGTTTTTCTCATCGAGATTCACCTTGCTCTTTTGGCTACCAGCATATCCGAAGGGAAACTTAACTGCTCGGATATGCTCCAGTACTTCCTTCCGTTCACTATCCGCCACACTATAAGGTGCATCTTGGAGCTCCCCGTCTTGCAACCACTGGTCTCACCAGACGTTCTATTCCTCGTAAGTTCTCCTGGCTTTCACGTCATCCTTAGTCTTCTCCGCAATTCCGAGAATTGTACCTATGATGTTACTACGTTTAGTATTGGCATATTTTTCAGCGCAAAGTCAAGATGTCGGACAACATGTTACAACACAGTTAGTGTGAAATGATACTCACAGTTATAGGCAACACATCAAAGACTTCCTGTTTTACTCACAGAAGATGTGCGCGCGAAGGAGTTAAAGCATGACAAGTTTAGGAAAGGTCCAGCTGCAAGAAAGACACGCAAGCAAGATTTAATGAAGGCGACAACGCTAAACTTGTCACTTTCCAGAAACGCAAGGCGACAAGGGATTTCCTAATCGGAATAGGATTCCGATCAGGCAATGTGAGTTGCGATAAAAGCAGACGCTACCCCCTTAGCAACTCAGTCCTTTTCTCTGTGCTAAATTGGCAGAGCTCTTAACCGTGTAAGACGAGCGGATTGAGAGGCTGATCTATTTAGAGAGGACGCTCTCGGTTACATACATCAAGTCGAGGAGATTTGAGTGTTTGTAGTCTGTTGGGTTTTTTTCGTGATTGAAGACTCACGAAGAAGATTGTCGAAGACAATGCAACCGAGCATAGGCTTGCTCGAAGGGTGGAATTGAGACGTTCTCAAGGATAGGGGGAGTCCCTGGTCGAGGTTGTTCACGGTGAGATCTCTAGTAGCTTAGAACAATAGCTTGTATGATAGCTAGTTGATGCTTGAAGTTGTACTATTGACTACCAAATAGTGAAAACCTTTCCACTGGCAGAGTGCCCCCAGACGTAGGTGCGGAGTTACGAACTGGGTAAACATATTGTTTCTTCAGTTTATTACTTTACTATTTGCCATCTATAAACTGCGATTAAGCAAATTATCGAACCAAACGTTATGACATTAGGTTCGACATCTTGTCCCTGCTACTTAATAGAATTTCAATTGGTATCAGAGGAGGCACCTTAAATTTCTAGGTGATTTCCTACAAAGATTCTGTATAGCTAATATGGACTCAAAGGAAGGATGATCTATCAATCGACCGCCAGTACTCGATGGAACTAACTATGGTTATTGGAAAGCACGAATTTGTGCCTTCATGAAATCCCTTGATAGCAAGACCTGGAAGGCTGTTGTCAATGGCTGGGAAGAACCTCATTATGCTGATGCTCAAGAAAATTAAACCGATCTAAAACCTGAGAAAGACTAGAGCAACAAAAAAGATGAAGCAGCCCTAGGCAACTCTAAAGCTCTCAATGCTATATATAATGGAGTAGACAAGAATTTCTTTAGGCTTATCAACATGTACACTAGTGCCAAGATAGCCTGGGATACTCTTGCCACTGCCTATGAAGGAACCTCCAAGGTTGGAGAGCGGAAACTACAATATCTCACCACTAATTTCGAAGTTTTCTCTATGAAAGAAGACGAGACCATAGCTGAGTTCAATGTACGGATCAGGGATCAAGCCAATGAGTCATACTCATTGGGAAAACCAATGAAAGATGAAGATTTAGTCAGAAAAACTCTTAAGGCTCTAAGCTCTAGATTCAAGATGAAGATTACTGCTATAGAAGTGTTGGGTTTTGTGCCCTAGCATAATGTATTTTCAATCTAATCATGTAATAAAGATTATTATTTGAATAAAATCGACATTCATATTAATAAGTGGTTGTCAAAGATATCAAAAGGATAAAAGGATAGATTCATGTACGACAAGGTTAAGTCGAAATCTCGATAATCACAAGCGTTGGGTAATCATGATGTCTTGCTAGAGGCCACTCATGATGGAAAAGGTAAAATGGTAATTTTACCAGTCCGCCGACGTTTCGTGAGCCTAGAGGGTCACACACTAAAGGTTGAGTAAAACGGATGTAATCATATGGAGGAATCATGAGAGAGACAAAATCCGGTTTTGGATTAAACTGGATTAGACCGATTTCGGTTTAGGATTAAACCGGAATCAAGAACGGTTTAGCAGGACTAATTAATTATAATCTAATTAAATAGATTTAATTAAATTAGCTAAACTGTGCCTAGCCAGAATGGGCTAAGCCAGAATGGGCTTCTCTACACAATTAATTAAAAGCTTTGGGCTTTAAGCCCATTAAGGCCTTTAATTAATTAAAGTCCAAATAAGGGTTATAAAAGGGAAATTTTCAGATCTGAAAATAGAGTGATTAATTTTACAAACCCTAGCCGCCACCCTCTCTCTCTCCTTGCCAAGTTCGGTCGGCCCCCTCCTTCCCTGCTCCGTCCGTTTTGCTTGCTTCGATCTTCTAGTAAGGATCGTTGTGAGTATCCCCAGATTGCTCTTCCTGTGTGGACGATCTTTAGAGGTTACTAAATCCTATTTAGTAACAAGGAGATTTTGATTCAAGATAATTTATTGAATTTATTCTAGTCTAGATCTCATGATCAATTCATGATCATGCAAGATCCGTATTAAAACATGGAACTTTGAGGTTAATTTCTTGTATGGGCATGAAATTTATTGTCTGGAACCCTCAAATAATTCCTTCAAGAAGAATGCCATGATCTAAAAGTTCAGAAATTCGATGAACTCATGGGATCCCTTATGACATACGAGCTCTCCCTACCAACCATGGAGAAAAAGCATAAAGGAGTAGCCTTCAAAAGTTCCACTCATGCCTAGAAGGAGCAAGTACTTTCAGACTCTGACAATGATATTGACGACACCATTGCTATGCTCGCCAAAAACTATAATCGAGTCATGAAAAGGTTCAACCAGATGGCTGGAAAGAATGTGTCACAAGATGTTAGAGACAAACCACAGCTAAAGTTTCAGAAGGGTGAGAACAAAGAAGGCAGACGAGGTGAAAAGGCAGAAAGAGGAGTTCAGTGCTTCAAATGCGAATGCTATGGGCATGTGCAGAGGAGAGGAAATGTCCTAACTTCTTGAAAAAGCAAAAGAAGGGATACATTACATCCTTTTCGGATTAAGAAGAAGAAGAAAGTGACACAGAACTAACAAGCAACCATGTAGCATTCACTGCCTCCACATCCACCGAAACCCATGAAGAAATCTACCTCGGTTGACGAAATATCAGTTGAGACTCTCAACAACACATACAATGATTGGTATGTCAAGTGGCTTGAAGAATCTCAAGTCATTGAGAAACAGAATGCTATCATTCTCTCTCTCAATGATGACAAGACTAGACTTCTCGAAGCCATCATTGATCTAAAGAAGGAAATAGCTCATCTAAAAGGAAAACTGTAGCTTATGACCAAGTCCATCAAGATGATGAATCCAAGCATTGACACCTTGGACCAAATCCTATTCGTTGGAAAATCAGCAAACAACCTAGAAGGACTTGGTTACTCTACAGGAGCTCCAACATCAAAGACCACTTTCGTTCCTCAAAGAACTACCAATCACATGTCCCAACAAATGTCACAGACATCCGGTAGATTTCTTCCTCGGAAGGAACACCATCATGGCAATCCAAAGAAAAGAAAATATAATTGGACATGTCATCACTGTGGACAAAGAGGTCACGTCCGACCATTTGGCTATCACCTCTATGGAAAAAGCTCCGTTAAACGCAGGACTGCCAAATGTCAAAATCGACATGTATGGAGGGAGAGATAGGGACATCCCCAACCCAAAATACAAAAAGAAAGGCGGGTGAAAGAAGTACATTATAGGGCCAATGTTGCTTACACCTCACTAAAAGCCTCTACCAGTAATGATTGGTACTTCGATAGTGGCTCATCTCGACATATGACTGGTAATAGTACGTTCCTTACTACTCTGACACCATGCTCAAACTACTTTGTTACCTTTGGAGATGGAGTGAAAGCTAGGGTACTAGAAAAAGGGAAGCTCAACCTACCGAAATCACCCTGCCTAAAGGAGGCCTTACTAGTAGAAGGGCTTACTGCCAATTTGATAAGCATCAGTCAACTCTGCGATCTAGACCTCGAAGTCAAATTTACTCGCAACAAGTGTGCATTTATGAACATTCAACTAGGGGAATTGATGACTAGACATAGGTCACAAGACAATTGCTATCTATGGTCCCCTACAACAGCTCCTTTATCTACTCAATGCCTTATATCCAAAACACAAGAAACCAAGCTCTGGCACCAGAAGCTTGGACATATAAATCTAAGGAGCATGCAGAAGATTTTATCTGAAAAGGCCATCATCGGAGATCCAGATTTAAAGATCATTAAAGGAAAAATCTGCGGAGAATGTCAGATAGGGAAACAAGTCAAAACGTCACACAAGAAGGTACAACATCTTACCACCTCTCGAGTCCTAGAACTTCTGCATGTAGATCTCATGGGACCTATGCAAGTTGAAAGTCTTGGAGGTAAGAAATATATATTTGTTTGTGTGGACGACTTCTCAAGATACACCTGGGTGGAGTTTATTCGAGAAAAGTCAGATACATTCTCTATCTTCGAATCTCTATGTCGAAGAGTTCAACGAGAGAAAGAAGAAACAATTGGCAAAATTGTGAGACTCAACAGTGATCATGGACGAGAATTTGAGAACATAAGCTTTGCAAACTTCTGTGATGTTGAAGGGATTGCCCATGAATTCTCTGCTCCCATTACCCCTCAACAGAATGGGATTGTTGAAAAAAAGAACCGAACACATCAAGAAATGGCTAGAGTCATGATGTTACCAAAAGACATCCCTACATGCTTTTGGGCAGAGCCACTCAACACGGCTTGCCATATTCACAATCGTGTCACCCTCCGTCCAGGTACCTCGGTAACACTTTATGAAATATGGAGGGGGAGAAAGCCTAATGTTAGGTATTTTCATATCTTTGGTTCAATATGCTATATTCTGGCTGATAGAGAACCCCGACAGAAACTTGATCCTAAAAGTGATGAGGGAATATTTCTCGGATACTCTAGAAATAGTCGTGCTTATCGTGTCTTCAACAAACAAACCAAAAACATGATAGAGTCTATAAATGTGGTTGTTGATGACAACATTCCTGAGATGCCTAACGACGATGAAGAGGATATCCCAAACTCCAGATGTTAGTGATGAAGCAGGCAACTCAAATCTAGAAAACGAAGCTAACATCAGTCCTAACAAAGAGGATCCTCTCACAACAAAACAGAGAAACCCATCCAAAAAGGTCCAAAAGAATCACCCAGCTCAGGACATAATTGACCATGTCAATGAAGGTGTGCGTACCCGACAAAAGGCTCTGGTGAACTACAGAGAAATGATAGGTAATATCTGTTTTGTTTCAAAAATTGAACCTAAAAATGTGCAACAAGCCATCAACGATAAATACTGGGCATGTGCCATGCAAGAAGAACTGGTTCAATTCGAAAGAAACGCTGTGTGGGAATTAGTACCCAAGCTTGACAAAGTCAATGTCATCGGGACAAAGTGGATCTTCAAGAACAAGACTGATGAACATGGAAATATCACTCAAAATAAAGCTAGACTCGTGGCACAAGGATAGACACAAGTAGAAGGAGTGGATTTCGACGAAACATTTGCTCCTATAGCCAGACTTGAGGTTGTCAGACTTCTTCTCAGCATTGCATGCCATCTACAAATCAAACTCTATCAAATGGACGTAAAGAGTGCTTTCCTGAACGAATATCTATACGAAGAAGTCTATGTTACTCAACCAAAGGGATTTGAAGATCACAACTCACCACATCATGTCTACAAGCTTAAGAAAGCCCTATACAGTCTCAAACAAGCACCTCGAGCTTGGTATGAACGTCTAACACAGTTTCTAACTCATAATGGATATACTCGAGGCGGAGTTGATAGGACTCTATTCTTAAAGAAAGAAGGAAGCAACATTATGATTACTCAAATTTATGTTGCTGACATTGTGTTTGGAGGAATGTCAAACAAGATGGTGGAACGTTTTGTTCAATATATGCAATCTGAATTCGAGATTAGCATGGTCAGTGAGCTAACCTACTTTTTAGGTTTCCAGATCAAACAAATGGATAATGGCATCTTTATCTCCCAAAGCAATTTTGCCAAGAACATTATAAAGAAGTTTGGTTTGGAAAAGGCTTCACACAAACGAACTCCTGTCGCTACCCATGTAAAGCTCACCAAGGATGATCAAGGCGAACATGTTGATCAAAATCTCTATCGAAGCATCATTGGAAGCCCATTATATCTTACAACAAGTCGTCCTGACATTGCTTTCTCGGTAGGAGTTTGTGCTCGCTACCAAGAAAACCCAAAGACAAGCCATCTAGTTCAAGCCAAGAGGATTATCCGATATATATCAGGTACAAGTGAGTTAGGCCTATTATACTCTTTCGACATATCCTCTACACTAGTAGGATATTGTGATACTGATTAGGCAGGAAGTACTCTTGATCGAAAAAGTACCTCTGGTGGATGTTTTTATCTCGGGAATAATCTTGTCTCATGATTCAGCAAAAAGAAAAATTGCATAGCCCTATCTACTGCTGAGTCCGAGTACATTGCTGCTGGTAGTAGCTGCACTCAGCTTATATGGATGAAGCAGATGCTTGCAGAGTATAATGTCAAACAAAATGTCATGACATTGTTTTGTGACAACATCAGTGCCATCAACATCTCGAAAAATCCTGCGCAACATAGCAAAACTAAGCACATAGACATCAGACACCACTTCATTCGAGAGCTTGTGGAAGACAAGAAGATAAAGCTACAGTATATTCCTACAAAGAAACAGCTTGCTCACATCTTCACAATGACATTGGACACAAATCGGTTTGAAAGTCTAAGGTCCTCCCATGGACTTTGCTACCTTGAATAAGGTTCGTCAAGGAAAAAAGGGAGAGAGATTTGTTGATTTGTTTTCTCTCTCTCTAGAAGGACTACTAGGGTCCACAAAATCAAATCCAGACCCAATTATCCAAGCTCGTTTCAGTTTGTTTCCGAAATAAAAGAATAAAGGGGGGGGGGACAAAGATTTTTTGTCATCTGGTAACAAGACGTGCAGCCAATCATGGCCTGACTCTTCGGTTACACAGCAGAAAAAAAAAACGCTGCCTCTTCCCTTAGTTCTCGGCCTCTCTCTCTCCCAACACTCTCCAAAACGCTTACGGTTTCCACTGCTCACGATTCATCTGTCTTTGCTCTACTTATCTCTCACTCCAGCTCAAATCATTCGAGCGTCTGACAACCATGGTGAGAATCAAGCATATCGCAAAATGAATCAGAACCCCTAAACCAGTTTGGGGTCAAGACGCGCGGAGCAAGGTTTGCCGAAGAAGAATATAAAAATCCACAGAGCGAGCCATTGATGGGCAGAAACAAAAACACACCACGTAATCCTAATTTCTCTCCTTCTTCGTCTGAACGAATCCATCTCAAGGAAAGGGTCTCAGCTGATACTCACAAGAAAGTCGATGACAACGAAGACTGGGTAAGAGGCAGGACACTCAAACATCTTCCGACTCTCCTGATGATACTATGGAACTGATTAATGATGATTCGTTAGAGCAAACTCACATGAAGAGTGAGGACAATGTCACTCTTGGAAATCTAATGGTCAGGAAAAAGGCTGAGAAAAGAAAGGATATGCATGATGAGGAAGAAGAGATTCCAGAAGAACCTCTAAAAAGGAAAAGGAGGGCTCCTGAGAAAGCTGAGACGTCTGTCCCAACGACAAGATAAATCAAGAAGAAGAAGACCACAGTGCCTACAGTAAAAGTTTCTTTTACATTAGAAGAAGAGGAAGAGAAAAACGAAGAGGAGAACTTGTCAAATCTCCCTGATCGAAGCACTAGAAAAGGGGTAGGAAGACAAAGGCTCCCTAACGACGTTCCAGATGTACCAATAGACAACATCTCATTCCATTTTGCCAGAGAGAGAGAGCTCTCTACCGAAGTGGAAATATGTGTTTAACCGCATCATATACCCGGAGAGAGAGAGCTCTCTACCGACGCTAAAGATATGAAGTTCATCATGGATTTACTACACGGGGCAGACCTTCTCAAAACCATATCAGATATTGGTACCTACTATCCCTCTCTTGTAAGGGAATTCTTTGTGAATCTCCACGCTACGTTCGATAACCCGGATGATCCAGAGTATATAAGGGTGTTTGTAAGAGGACACTGTTTTAAGTTCACCACTAAGGTGATTAACGCCCATTTGGGTAGGAGTGTTACAAATGTCAGGACAAGGCTCCCACCTATGGACCGCATCACTCAAGAAAACTCTGGTGTAAGAGAGAAGGTTTGGCCAACCAAAGGATCCATGGCCTCATCGGAGCTCACTGCCAAGTACTCTATTCTCTACCGCATTGGCATAGAAAATTGGGTACCCTCCTCTCACGCCTCGAGCATCAACGCGGATCTGGCCAAACTCATCTACCAAATCGGTATGAATCTTTCTCTTGACTTTGGGTCACTTGTTGTTGAACATCTAACAAAACATGCGAGGTTGTATGCGATCAAATTGCCCATTGGATTCCCCTCTCTCATAACTGGCATACTTCTTCAACAATGTCCTACCATTATTCGTGACAATGATGTTGCTGGAAAATGCCCATTAGTGCTTCATATTAGCCCGAATCTTTTTGAAGGTAAACATGTCAAAGACCTTCCACGTCCGGCTAAAAGAACCGTTGAAAGAGGGAGGAGCTCTAGCACAACCGGGTCCATCAGAGATAGGACAGTGCACGAACTAATGGAGGGTATACAGATCTGGAGACTACCATTAACACTCTAGCAAGCCGGAAGGCCACTTATGAGTAGCTGCTCAACGACCTGCTAGCTGAACCTGAGGAAGCCCCTGCCGCTAAGGAAGATGTCGCTAACTCCTCCTCCTAAAAACAGTCCAGTTACTTATCTTGTTCCTGAAAAAATTATTTTTTGCTAAAAACTCTTGAATCCCCGGGGACTTTCTGGGTTACTTTTTGAACAATATTTTTTGCTCCTCGGTGGAGTTGGATATTTCCCCCATGGTTAGGAGTTAGTTTGCTCGCATGTAGAGCTGGTTTTTATTTGTAGTTTTTCATACTCTTCTTTGATGTTACCCTTTTGCCATTTTTGAGGCAATCATTGGGAGATATTAAGGTGAGGCAGTTTCAAGTCATCCAAAAATCTTGAAGACTTGTAACTCAAACATGATGGATCATGTGTCACGACATGTTACCACGTGTTATATGCCTTGTTACAGAAGAAATCATGTAGATGAAGAACATGATGAAACATGTGTCACTACATGTTATCAGATGTTACATGACGGACTGCGGAACATGTGTCACAACATGTTACCATCTTACCACAGAAGACTCTTCAAAAATACTGAAGATGGTGCTAATCACAAAATAACCAAAGCTCGTCGTCAAAATATGCTTGCCTAAAAAATTTCCAGAGGAGGAGATTGTTACAACGTTTAGTATTGGCATATTTTTCAGCGCAAAGTCAAGATGTCGGACAACATGTTGCAACACAGTTAGTGCGACATGATACTCACAGTTATAGGCAAGACATCGAAGACTTCCCGTTTTACTCACAGAAGATGTGCGCGCGAAGAAGTCAAAGCATAACAGGTTTAGGCAAGGTCCAGCTGGAAGAAAGACACGCAAGCAAGATTTAATGAAGGCGACAACCCCAAACTTGTCACTTGCCAGAAACGCAAGGTGGTAAGGGATTTCCTAATCGGAATAGGAATCCGATTAGGCAATGTGAGTTGCTATAAAAGCAGGCGCTACCCCCTTAGCAACTCAGTCCTTTTCTCTATGCTAAATTGACAGAGCTCTTAACCGAGTAAGAGGAGCGGATTGAGAGGCTGATCTATTTAGAGAGGACGCTTTCGATTACAAACATCAAGTCGAGGCGATTTGAGTATTTGTAGTCTATTGGGTTTTGTTCATGATTGAAGACTCACGAAGAAGATTGTCGAAGACAACGAACCGAGCATAGGCTTGCTGGAAGGGTGGAGTTGAGACGTTCTCAAAGACAGGGGGAGTCCCTGGTCGAGGTTATTCACGGTGAGATCTCTAGTAGCTTAGGACAATAGCTTGTGTGATAGCTAGTTGATGCTTGAAGTTGTACTATTGACTACCGAATAGTGAAAACCTTTCCATTGGCACAGTGCCCCCAGACGTAGGTGCGGAGTCACCAAACTAGGTAAAAATATTGTGTCTTCTGTTTATTACTTTACTATTTACCATCCATAAACTATGATTAAGTAAGTTGTTGAACCAAACGTTACGACATTAGGTTCCACATCTAGTCTCTGCTACTTAACAGAATTTCTTATGGCGTTGTCATATACGTTCTTCTCTGTATGCATCAAATCCAAGGCATGTCTGACTTGATGAGTTTTTCAATAAGGCAGCTCCCAGAAAATGCTTTTATGAGACCAACAGATAACACCACCACCATCTTTTCGGTTACTGAACTTCCGATGCAGACTAGGCGGTAGGTATTTATGACGTAGAATCGCTTTGAGTACGGCGCCCTTTGAATGTCATTTAGACCTTTCCCGGGTCTCGATTTGACCGTTAAAGGCCCCTGCCTCAAATCGCAATAGGTGGTTTTATGGTAAGAGATTCTTGAGTTACTGCGTGAAGAATCGATCATGTCCAAGCATAGAGGACATGCCTCGTAGCGTTTAGTCTGGATGCCCCCAACATTCCCAAACCCGAGAAGTCACTTATTGTTCACATCACAACAACTCACATTATGAAAGCCTTTTTCTTAGACATATCCCACGTGATAGCTCCGTGCTCCCACAAATGGCTCAACTCACCGATCAGCGGACACATGAAGTTTTCAAGCATTTCCCAGGTGATTTGATCATCTTGATGCTCTTGGTGAGATTCAAATAAAGAAGAAAAAATAAATAGGTGCTGACATATGAAAGATGAGACAAAAGGAGAAGAACATAAGGTGAGCAAAAGGTGTTTTGATTTAAGCCTTTTTGACCATGTGTAGCAGACTTATTATAGCTTTTGTCCACTGTTTAAATAGTAGATTCATTCACCGGTGCCCGAAATTGAAACTCGAAACGTTAGGAAAAAGAAGAAGACCGTCTACGGTTCCATTCTATTAAGATAATATCACTGTGACAGCGATAGAGGAGCCAACAACGTGTCTTGTAGAGAGCCGATACGCAAGCATAGCGTTTCTAAAGTTAGTAAGGACACAAGTTTACAAAACCCTACATGAGGGCTTAGGTAAGAATTGAAGTAAGAAAGAAATATTTGTTGGTGGGCTAATGGGCTCGAACATGATATTATTACCGAGGGCTTTTAGGCTCATTATTCTGGGCTTTTAGAACTTATATATTTGGTTGTTAAGAAATGAGTTTGTCCCTGTTCTTGAAGAACAAAGCTTTTCACTTAGATAAGCAGAGGCCAAGTCACACTGACACCAATCTAATTTGGTTTGTTGAATGTTTTATGAAAAATTCTTATGGATGGGCATAAGTTAGAGAAAAGAAAAGTCATGTACGGTGATTCAAACTTGATACCCGAAACCATTAACATACCATGTAAAATATTAGACAAGACTTGATGAAACTCGACACTTGAGATAAGTACGTCCAGGTTGTCCAGATTATCATGGGGGTTGTATGAGAAATTCAAGACTCAAAATTCGGGTTACATATGCTCTCCTTACTATGATTAGTTAAGTTTCCACTATTATTTAATAATTCTCTGGTGTGAATTAACATCTATTTAAGCTCGTGTTTTGCTAAAACAAATCGCCGAGGTGTAACTGTGCTTAAAATATGATGAGAATGGTGGAAGCATTCCAAGCCTATGACATGTAATGGTAGCTGAGAGTCCTCGGCTGAGCCTAATAGGTTCAAACTTGCAAATCACAAATTAAAATTTTGTGTCCACTCTAATTGACCAAGTAAGTATTCTCGTAATTTTATGACATTGAGATGTGTTTTTTTTGTTAAAATTTTGGTATGTGTGTGCCTTTGAGTTATACGTGGATGTTTAGAAGGCATGATAATAATATTCATATAAATATTTTATATGAATAAAGAGTAATTATGGTTAGACTTTTTAAATTCGAACAATCATACCAAAATGTGAGGGTTATACTCTTAAGATAAAGTCTTTTGGCATGTGGGGGTGTTTGGCTAAAACGGGTTTATAACCAATCTTAAGGAAAAACGTTTCAAATATAAAACATTGTTAGTATGTTACTGAGTTGATAATGTTGCATATATATTCATATTTCTAGGTAATCGCTCACTTTGTGAGGTTAGAGATATTGAGTTCATTGAGCTAGTGTCCCTTTTTTTGAATAAATATGTATATATGTATATCTATTGCTTCATCTATTCTGCTTATTGTTGTTATGCATGTATACTTTATTTATGTACTAATTAACATGCTGATAGCCTTATTTATAGTTTATATGTTGATAAACGTGGAAGAAATAAGATGCCTACTTTAAACAAAGATTATGGAGGCTATTTTTCGTTGATATTTTCTATTTAGGATGCATGAGTAAATTGTGTTAATAATGAACTAGTCTAGATCTTTATAATATAAAATGACGACGAGGCAATGGGAATATTCTATGGGAGTAAAGCATTTATTTTGAACTTGAGTCAATTGTTACAATCAGACTTGTGAGTTGTCTGATTTTACTAATGATTGTAAGTCCATTAGTAGTATATGGATCTTAAGCGAAAGATCATATACAGTGGTACACTAGAAAAGTTCTAAACTCGACTTAACGTCAAAAACTTTACACAAATAAGTGTGTAAATCGGTGATAATAATTGCATGCCTACAGTTTAGTAAGTTTTCTAATGTGTTGGAATACTTTGTGATGTAAACTAGATTTCAAAATTTTAGTTTAAATAATTTTGAATAGTTATTTATCTTGGATGGAGGGAATTTTTTAACAGATTAGCTTAACCAACTCCATCAATAATAAGAATTCACTACTCCTACGTTGATAGGAAAAGTAGTTGAATCATCGAGAAATTTACCAGCAACTGTTCTTGGTTGATATGGACGATGTCTAAGAGAAGACATAATCGAACCACATGGACGTTGTGGTTTGAAAAATCTCGAAAAAAATAGAGAAATTTCTCCGAATGTGCTAGAGATTCCATAACCAGTTTTTGGTGGTGCTTCAAAGACACACTTGATAGATTTTGGGGTTAATAATGCATAACTAATTTTTGGTGGTGCTGTAGATGAGCACTTGATGGATCTCGAGTTTGACAACTCATAACCAATTTTTGGTGGTGTTATAGATGAGCAATTGATGGATCTCGAGTTTGACAATTCATAACAAATTTTTGGTGGTGCTATCGATGAGCACTTGATGGATCTTGAGTTTGACAATCCATAACAAATATTTGGTGGTGCTATAGAGAAGCACTTGATGGATCTCGAGTCTGACAATTCATATCCAGTTTTTGGTGGTGCTATAGAAACAGACTCGATGGATTTTGTCTACTATTGACATGTTGGACTTTATGTCCTTAATAGCTCTAATCTCAATGTTATTGAGACACACTTGACGAGCTACCTATGCGGGTGTGATGGTTTGGCCACCATCTATGTCAGATTTGGGGAAATGTTCTTAGAATACTTGCGAAACTGAGGTGTACGCATGGCCGTAAAAAGTATTTTTTTGAAAGGTATCACAGAACTTGCATAACTTGAAGGTGTGATATGTGTTGTGGGGTGTATCAACGGAAAGTGAAACAAGTTCAAGAAGAAATTCACTTATTTTACAAGTATGTTATTGCCTCATCTCACTACGTGTCAATTCAAGTCGAAAGACATTGACACTTAAGTATCGATAACCTTCATTTACCCAGGAACTTTTTTGAAACCTTTTGTTCGCCATTAGTGGAGGATTTTTGGGGATAATGCCTCTTAAAGGTTTTCTCTTGGTCTTCCAAGTTTTGTGAGTTACATGACCTTAAAGGAAGAGTTACATCCTCCATTAATAGTCATGTTAATGGCCTATTTATTCCCATCCTTTATCGCCTTTCATATCCCCTTATATTTAATCCTCGCGTGTTCATGTTGGAGATATGAAAAAGACAAGTTTTTCCTTATAATCTATCTCTCTAAAATTGCTCTTTTCCAAATTGGTTCTTGGGTATCGAATTGTGAAAGCTTCAGAATTTGATGTGCGAGTGGGCGCGCATCAAAGGGACTACCGTGTTCACCTCAAAGGCAATCGGAACACGATGACCACCTCGGTCCAACCGAAAAAATTGCTTTCAAGTCAGTGGCCACCATACCATGGCATGGTAGCTCTAAATCCGAAAGTGTTTTATAGCCTACCATTTTATATTCAAATTATAGTTTCTACAACATAAACTCTAAACATAAAAGCATAAATTCCATCAATATTTCCATTTGACGTACCTTCCACAAAATTAACAATTTGTCGAAACAAAAGGTAATAAGTGGATCATGGAAAGGAATTCAATCTCTGTGTCCATCAAATGTGTATGTCTTCCACACAACAACAACCCACACTAGAGTACAACAATTTAATAATTAAATTAATGATAGCATTTGTGCCCTAGTCCAATTGCTATTAGCTTGTAAATGTCTATGTACAATATCATCGTTTGTAATATATATATAAAACGGCTTTGTATTACTTATGTGTTGAAGTAATATGTTAAGCATGATCTGATTTATGACCACTAAAGTAGTAGAACCATAAATCTATACGGATCACACTTAACGAGTCCCTGGTCAACATATGCTTCCTTAAAGCGACCAGTATGAGGATGGTTCTTAATGACATAGTTCTACTTGTCATAGGGATGAGGGATCCTGGAATCATATCATAGATATCATGAGGTGATTGATATCGGACGACCCGCTTTGAATAGTGTTTTCATAGATTGAGCCATGAACATATTCAAATGCGATAGCTTGTCACGACATCCTTAGACGAAGGAGTCTTTGTGATCACTATGCAATGAACGTGCGGCTTTAACTTGCGCCAAACGCTTTCTGTGAAAGGATTGCTATAAAGGGCATGATTGGGTGGCGGAACGGGTTGCATGAGTGACACGAAAGACGGCTAAGGGATTTATCCCTCATACTACGGTATGGGAAAGATATCCGTTAAAAGGGCCTCTTGATGGAGACTGACTAAGAGTAAAAGCATGGCCATGCAAATGATACGGGTTATCAGTTCTCAGCCATCTCGCATATCAAGTAACAATGATTGATTAAACAAGGGTGACGACTCTATGCCTTGTGATCAATCGGGATATCTAGAGAAAATAGGATGGTGACTTGTACGCACAAGGTTAAGTCGAATCATCGATCGTCATGCACCTTGGGTAATCATAATGTCTTACTAGAGACAACTTATGATGGATCGGGCAAGAGAGATCTTTTGCGCCGATCTGCCAACGGTGGCATGAGCCTAGAGGGTCACACACATTCAAGACAGATAACTTGAGACAAGGAAACATTAACGTTTCTTGAGGAGCAATACATGGACAAACTGGAGGTTTTGTGCCATAGGTTCGGTTTGAGAGAATAATTAGCGAATCGAGAAAACTGAGTTTTTCGTCGATATCGCGTCGGACTTTGTTTGATAAGCGACGACAAAAGGGTCGGACGACTTTTGGACACGGCATGAGACAACACGGGAGGGCCCATTGGGCTCGGCCCATGAAGCCTCATGGCCGGCCCATTAAGGGCCCAACAAGACCTCTTGGCCGGCCCACATGGTGGGTCCATGTGTGGGGGCCACACAACACCATGCTTAGTTGGTGATTGTGGATTAAGAGGTGAGTGATTTAAGGGGAATGGGTTAAAGCACCTTTAAGCCCATACCAATCACTTTTAACCCATACTTGTGAGTTGGATGATGAATTCAAATACAAGACTTTAATTCATTATTCATTTAATCAAAAAACTCACAAATTCTCTCTCTTTCTTCTTGCTTGGCCGGCCACCCCCTAGCTCCTCTTGTTCTTGCTCTCTTGTTCTTCATTTAATTGTTCTAGTAGGCAATTAAGTGAGGGATCATCAAGATCATCCCCTTGGTGTGGACTTGCTTTAGAGAAGAAGATCCGAACGTTCTTCTTTATCGATTCATACAAGACTTAAAGGTAAATATCTTGTGGAATAGATTTTGCTTTAGGATTTAATGGTTTTTGTTCTTGGACAAGGTTTGGAGTAGATTTGATTATAATGTTTCCGCTATCTCGACAATCTAGAACGCTCCAAAACCCTACAATTAAGTAAAAAGGTAGAAGCCAATGAATTGTATACACCACTTCAATAACTAAAGTAGTGGTTGGAGGGAGAGATGATTCTGCAAGTAAGCAATCCTAGTTGGAGTTGTTGTATTGATCATCGAGTTGACTATGCCTAAAGGGCTTAGTCGTGGCATATGATAATTGTCTACATGTACCTGGTTTTATCAAGAACATAATTTCGGTTCTTGTTAAACAAGATGATATCCTGCTGTATATTAATGGCATTTCTGATATCGACCGAAAGGACATTTATTATGCAAGTACTCCAGAAAGTTAGTAGTCACTATGTGTAAGACATAGTTGATACTAATGAAAGATCAATCCGTAACATAAATGGGAAACGGTTGAACCGGATGGTTCAAACCAGATTCTAATCTGGCATCGTTGTTTAGACTATAGAAATAAGAAGCGCACATCAATACTTTATGAGTGTGGACCTTTAATTTCAATTGAATTCAATTCAATTTGATGATGTGAAGCTTGTTTAAAGGATATATAAGAAGTGCATATCAACACTTTATGAGTGTGAACTTATAGGTCTGATTGAATTCAATTCAATTTGATGATGCGAAGCTTGTTTAGTGGGTAAAATGACATATACGCTCTTCAGAAGTAGAGGTGAAGAGCAAGTGACCTTTAGGGTCTAATATATTGCGGTGTGTTGGGATCCCTAAGTTCACAAGGCCAGAACAATCAACTTGGAAATAAGTGTTAAAAGCATTTGGATTAAATCTGAATGGCTAAATACCTGGCCAAGTCGAAATCAATCATCTTGAGGATTCTGAGATCCAGTCATGGTAGACTCTGCTTAGAACACCATTTTAATGGCGTGTTTGAACGCAGCAATCGAACCCAAGAAGATGTGGTTCGTTCCATGAAGAACCTAGTGATTCACACAATCTTATTTAGATTTTTTGCTCTAGGGTCAGCTATATTCAGGATGAGTAAGGCTCCAATAAAGACAAGGAATTGTATACCATTTGACACTCATCTAGATTCTCCGACCCCGTGAGTGGGTGCGCCTACACGTAGCATTCATGGGGATGTAGGTTAGATGAGATGGTCAGTTTTATTTGGATGTGTGCGTCTTCGCGTAGTAGCCAAATAAGAGCTGAATCATATTCCAATTTGGTATGGGAACATTCCGGTATGACCATATGACACTCATTTACTTTCCGGTAACCATGGATGCCTGCGCCTTCGCGTAGTATTCATTGGGAGGCGAGCTGGATGAGATGGTCAGTTTTTGTGGAAGTGTGCGCCTTCGCGTAGTATCCAGACAAGAACTGAACCATAGTTAGACATGGTAGAAGAAATATCCCACCACGGGTTTTTTCCTAGTGGATTGGGATGACAAGGTAGTTTGCATCCGAATCAGATGAGAATGTCTTCATAGAGTATCCTTAGGATACTAATAGATACAAATTCCAAAAACCAAGCGAGAACAAAATATTGTTGCTCAAGGTAGTGTCTTTTGGAAATGGGATTTAATTTCCAAAAGGGCGAGTGGGAGTAATGTGCATCTTGAAGATATCCAGGCACCTCACTTAGACACTATGAAGTTTGGTGGAGCATGATCAGCTGAATAAGATAATCATACAGTTCAAGTGATTATTCCTATAAGTACAATAAATATGAAAGAACATGTCTAGTACCCATCAGATACAGATTCATGGTGTCTGAGAGTAATGACATAGTCGTTGTGGATTTCAATGATCCAGCAACCTTTCAAAAGGGAATGGACATTTCTTACTTTGAGAAATGGCTAGGGAACCATAAGATAAGAATACCAATCCATGTAGGGTAACCAAGTTGGAAACTTGGTTAATCCAACCAATGTGTGTAAAATCCATTGGTTGTGAGTAATTCTTTAAGGTCAAAACATACATGGATGATGAAATCAATCCGAAATTCTTTTGGAAGGGATTAGTGGAAAGATTTCAAGTTGCATAAATCCATTTATGGATTAAAGCATGCTTCTCAGAGATTGGAACCTTGTATACACAAGAAGGCTAGTGGGAGTGCGATGGTTCTCAATGCACAGTTACAAGAAAGAATTCTTGCCCACACTACATGACACAAACGACTCATCAAGAATCAGTGTCCTATGATATTGATGAGTTGAACCAGAGGATGCCATATACTTAGTATAGTGGATCGATCACATGTGTCATGCACAAGACCAGATGTCTTATTTTTCCCTATCTTGTACCAGAAAGTTCCAGATTAACCCCGGTGAGCTTCACTGGACAACAGTTAATAATACCCTCCTGTACTTCAAAAGCACTGAGGATATCATCTGGACCGACAATGATCAGTTAGATCATAGTCAGAATATGTGTGGAGTTTTAGTAGCGCTCATAAGCAGGAATGATTCCAGGCCAGCCATTATTATTGATTTTGCAAACGAAGGCTGAGTATATTGCTGCTAGGGAAGCAGTTAAGGTGGTCATATGAATTACAAGCTTTTAACCGGATTAGACGTAATGTCGCGAACGTTTGATCCGGTGAGCTTGTTGTGTGATAACACAAGGCCGTAGCTATTGCTCAAGAGCCCAGATTCCACAACAGATTCAAACGTATACTCAGCAGATATCACCTCATCAGAGTTATCACAGATAGAGGTAATGTGGAGATTAAGCACGATTCGACTGATGATAATATGGCCGATCCCTTGACAAAGGCTCAGCCGCAGCCTAAGCATGAGGAACATGTGAGGTCTATGGCACTAGATTGGAACTAGGGGCAAGTGGGAGATTGTTGAAGTTGTGCCCTAGTCCAATGTAAGAGTTTTCTACAGTTATAATGTTCTATCATCTTTATGAATAAATAAATCGGTATTATATTACTAATATGTTGTAGTAATATATTAGATATAATTTGATCTATATCATTATGTGTGTCATCACTAATAGTAGGACTGTAGATTAGAAAGAATTATATTTAAAGAGTCCCTGATCAGTTAAGCTTCATTAAGAAGCGATAAACATGAGGCTAACTCTTTATGATCATGACAAGAACCTACCGTAGTTAGATGATAGATATCATCACGGGTATGATATTGGACGACCCGATGGTGAGTATGCAGCATAGATGTTGTCATGAGCATACTCACATATCGTAACTTGTCATTATATCCTTAGACCGAGGAGTCTTTGTGATCACTATGTGAGGATTAGTTAAGTTTGACCTAGTCTAACGTTACCTGTAAAAAGGTAGTCATAAGGGCTTTGATTGACTTAGTTATAAACTACATGAGTGAACTCGAAAGACGGCTAAGGGATTTATCCCTCATACTCCAGTATGGGAAGATATCCGTTTAGGTCACTTGATGAGTATGACTGAATGAAATGCATGGCCATGCGCGAGATACTTAGTATCAGTTTTCAGTCATCTCATATATCAAGAAACAGTGATTGATAAATAAGGATGACGGATTTATGCCTTTTGATCAATCTGGATATCGGAGGATAAAAGGATAGTGACATATACGATAGAAGGTTAAATCGGATCATCGATAATCACAGACGTTGGTTAATCATAATGTCTTGCTAGAGGCCACTTATGATGGAAATGGCAAAACAGTAATTTTGCTAGTATGACAACGGGTCGTGAGCTTAGAGGGTCACACACTTTAAGTAAGGTATATAGCAATAGAGACCTAGATGGAAGATTGGGAGAATTAGTCTTTCGATTTAGTTAAATTGAAAGCGAACCAGATGATTTCCGGCCTAGGTTTATAACCAAATGGTTGAGGATATCAGATAAAAGGATTTGGATCGGTTTAGCTAAACCGTTTAATTAGAACCAAATTTAAATGGGTTTAATTAAACTTAAGTTAAGTGGGCTTTAAGCCCATTCTTAATATTAATTATATTAAGATAATTATGAGAATTTTTTGGGATTTAATTTTAAGAAAATCAGATATAATTTTAATTATTAGATTTTCAGATTTTAATCCATGATTCTCCTCTAATTTTTTATCCCTCTTCCTCATTGTAGCCGTCCCTCTCTCTCTTCTCCATAGGTAGGGTTTTTGTTTCTTCTTCTCTCAATACTAGCATAGATGGGTGAAGAAACCTTAGAGCATTAAGTTATCTTGCTTGTGTGGACACGATAGACAGCACAATCTTTTGGTTTTGCTTTGTCAGATTCGAAATCCTCAAAGATGGAACAAATCGGGACAAACCAGGAAATCTGTCCAGCACTGACGAGTAAAATGTTTTACTTCAGACGATGGCATTTCAGTCCGATCTGGGTTTTGTAAAACATATGAAAAGCGTAGAGAACTGGATGAAATTTACTCTCCAAGAAGAACCGAGGCATTTGGAGATATGTAGCTCAAGTTATGACTTTTAGAAATTACTTTTTTCTGCATGCAGATTCACTAAAGCTTCTTTGTGTTAATTTGATTCGGTTTGCAAAAGTAAAATTCCAGAATTTTTCAGATTTATTCTTGCTAAATTAATTCACATTATGATTGGTTTTAGTTTGGTATTCGGGATTCCATGGTTACTTTCGCTTCCGCATGAAATTAATTATTTTTGGAACCCATGAAAACCCTTCACAACCCACCTAAACTGACTTGCCTATTTGTTACTTGTTACTTATTTCCTAAATTTTCACAAACACACACAATTACGATTCATTCTTTGAATACAAGTTAATTGAGGATAAAACCCTATTTTGATTCATGTGCAAATCGATCCGAATTCTAGCCAAAAATACAAATTTACTTGATCGACTAAGGGCGCCTCACAGCGTCCCATCAATTTTCTACACAGTTAAAATGAAAAACTAACGGAAGTTAACAGAACCTTAAATGGTGATAATCTTACAATTCTTGAGGATCCACTAACTAAAAATAATATTTAGGTGTAGTCAAATGCAAAACAGCTAGGTCTAAGTGTTGTGAGGTGACATTTTTCCTTTTCTTTGATACAATTACAGTAACTCTTACGATGAGCTAAATATAAGCATGAATTATTGGGTCTCTTGTGCTCCTCCTGATAGCCCAATATAAGAAGGTCGAGCTCAAACAGACGCAGAGGTCCAACTAACCCCTTTGAGAGATCTCTAATATTTGTGAATTCTGTTGGTTTATTTAAATGGGAAAATGTCACTTACCTCCCTCGAGTATACGCGATTTTTACTTATCTCCCTTGTAGTTTACGCGATTTTTACTTATCTCCCTCGGCCGACTAATGCATCTTGATATGTCTCTATACTTTCAAAATTTCTCACATAAGCCTAACGTCATTTGATTTTAATCAAAGTCAACTATTTTTTGTAAAAATGGCAAAAATACCCCTTGTATTTAAAAAAAAGTTAATTTTTAAAAAATATATATATTATTCTATAAAATCAATAATAAAACCTGATCTTAGTGCTAAAAAAATTATAAAACAAAAAAAATGATGTTTAAAAACCGTTTTCCATTTTTAATACTTTTTCTTTAAAAAGTATTTTTAAAAAAATAATATTATAATCATTTTTTATTATTTATTTTATAAAAAATATGTATTTTAAGAAAATGTTTTCAAATTGTTTTTTTTTAATTTTTTAATACAGGGGCATTTTCGTCATTTTGACCAAAAACTAACACCGTTGGGCTTCTATGAGAAATTCTGAAAGTATAAGGACTTGTCAAGATACATTAGTTGGTGGAGAGAGATAAGTGAAGATTGTATATACTATGAAGGAGGTAAGTGACATTTTCCATATTTAAATTTATGTTCATGCATCATTTGGTTGCTTATTATATGACATTTATGATTAAAATCATCCATAGTACACGCCATTCATCTTTTGGAACACATGAATCCTCAACATCCAGTGGACAAGCCAATTGTTCTTCACACAATAAATTGGAGAAATAATTGTCCTACGTCATTTCTCGTCTCTTAAGGCCTTTAATGTTATCGGACAACCACTTCTCAGACGAGGAATATGTGCCTTCTTCTCTAACGAAAGATCTTGATCGTCAACCGTCCACCTACAAAGAAACTCAAGTACATATCAATGGATGTAAAGAAAATTATAAGAATAAAATTTTATGCGTATCGAACGATCACTCACTCGTATCCAGTGATTAGCCTGTGTAAGAACACGAGCATGGTCACTTTTGCCATATTCATTCCTAAGCAAGTCCTGGGGCCTGACCCAAATGCTATGAAACTATACGGTTTCTGCATTTCCTGCAGGAATCACAAAATATATACTAGTTAAAAAAAAGGAGACGGAGAGGTGTGACATTTAGGTTACTTACATCAAATCTTGAAGGATTGAATTGCATAGGGTCCTCATACAAATCTGGATCGTGATGTATACATGTTGCGTCCACATTTACATGCCATCCTTTCTTTATCTGAAAACCTGTTACCAAATGATAAGATGTTGCATGTTAATGCATTGTATTCAAAATCAAATGTGGTCTTTCGGAATGGTGAGCTATATTAGTTGTGATATTCAAATCGGGTTGAACTCTATGACTCAAAGATCAACTTTGTTATCCCTTTATGTATATATGTAGGAATAAATTTCTATACGCCGGTTGTATTAAGGTTTTATTTCTGCTTATAGATTTGAGGCGGTAACACGAAGTATAAGTCACAAGAGATGTCCAAACTAAAAAGTTATATCATAATTAAAGTTTGACTCATCTAATAGCTCAGCTCACATGCTCAAACTTGTTATTAATCATCTAACATAACAAGACATCTTTCTCGATGTAAACCCCTAATCACTTGTGAGGTTGACTAAGAGTATTCACAATATGTGAGTCTCCATTAGTACGTCGATAGTGATCTTTTCATCCAAAAAAAGATAACATAATTAAAAGAGTAGGAAAAGAGATTGACAAAACTTTAGTACCGTGTTAAAGGCTATCACACCTAAACTCAGTAAATATGTATTTGGCGTACGTGAAGCGCTTAGAAATGGATGTACATAACAAGGAAAGCTTGCCTTCGATTTTGCAGTCATTGAGTGCAATGCGAGGAAACCACAACAAAACATTTGACATTCTCAATGTTTCTTTAACAACCTGCCAAAACGTATTATGTGAGTTCTTAACACAATATTATTAGTGAATGTATGATCAGTACTTAATTTCATATTAGTGTAACCTTTAAGCCATAAGACATTTTGTTAACATCGTCCAAGGTGAGCGAATCTCCATCCGCCTTATTTCTTCTAATAAGAAGTTGCTCTTCCTGTAAGTCCAAAAAGAGTCATTGTTACAAAGTTAAATGCAAATCGATAAGGCGCTTTAATTTGTGAAGAATCTGACCCTGAGCCTGTGCAGAGCTTGTTTGTTGTCATGAAGAAACTTGACACTCCACATCATAGCAGCTGCAGTTGTGGTCTGCCCAGCAATTATCAATGTCAATAAGTTATCCATAATCTCGCAGTCGTCGAGTTTTTCTTCAGAGGGATATGAATCTCTGTCCAACATGGACTGCAAGAAATCTTGAGCGCATTCCTGTCCACTCCG
The DNA here is from genome assembly GCA_963920655.1 of Geranium rotundifolium. Classification (NCBI taxonomy): domain Eukaryota; kingdom Viridiplantae; phylum Streptophyta; class Magnoliopsida; order Geraniales; family Geraniaceae; genus Geranium; species Geranium rotundifolium. The sequence goes on along the minus strand of OY987315.1, from coordinate 28,961,369 downwards.
CCGCCTCGCAATCATCCTCTTGAATGTCTCCATAAGCCTTTTGCGTGCCTACATATATGCAAAGAAGTGAGCAAATTAGTATCTGGTATGATGAGAATGAGGATTAACAGTTAATGAATATTAATAAGTACCTTGATACCATTATAGTATCTGGTGCCTGGAATCATGAGAGGAAAGGATAGCATGGCATTGGAAATGTGGGTACAATCATTCTCTATTAGTTTTAGCATGGAATCGTCTCTAACGCTTAGTAGCATATCGCACATTGCATCAAATTTTATCTGCACTTGCAACAACCACGTACAGTAAGTTGACAATTTGTTAAATTACTATGAAAATATATTGAGCACCCGCACTAAAACGGATAATTTCACGTAACTACAATTAACTTGATACATTTTTGTGCACCAAAATATACTTATTTTTCACTCCCAAACCCCTAACTATTTTTTCCCTTTTCAGTATTCTAACTATCATTTTGGGACAACTTATTTATAAAATACCAAATATACCTAAACTATTTCTAGAATTGAACTAGTTTAAACTTTTAGAATTGAACCAGTTCAATTTTAAAATCAAGAAATTGTTTTATCTTCTTTTTTGTGGGTCTGATGCTCACCTCCGACCCCTACAACACTCGCCTCTGATGTTCGCCTCCAGTCTCAGCTCACTAGTGCTGACGACGAATCGAAGTTCACTCGTTGGAAAAAATGGAAGAGGTGAGCTCGAAAAAGTGGAGCTCACTCGTCGGAAAAAATGGAAGAGGTGAGGTAAAAAAAAAATAGAGCTCACTCCCTCGTCGAAAAATAAAAAGAGGTGAGCTCGAAAATATGGAGCTCACTCGCTGTGAAAAATGGAGATCACTAGTCTAAACAAATGGAGGTTGAAGAAGATGGTATTATTGCAATTTCATATTAATTAAATTCTAGTTTGATTTTTTTGTTGAACCGTGGTGAATTAGAGACTACTGGAATTCAACTAGTTATATTTTAGGGGTATTTTTGGTATTTAAAGGCTAGGATGTCCCAAAATGATAGTTAGTGTATTGAAAAAGGAATAAATAGTTCAGGTATGAGAGTGGGAAATTGGGAGAGTGAAGTTGTACAAAAATGTCCTTTTTTTATTTCAAATATCATAGGGCTCGAGGAGCCACCATATTGCAATAGTAATGAAAAAAATCCATTAGTTGAGATGAGAGGTTGAGAGGACGTGTAAATTATAATTACAGAGAGAGAGAGAATAGTAATGAAAAGAATCCATTAGTTGAGATGATGAAAGAGAGACTGAGGACGTGTAAATTATAATTACTGAGAGAGAGAGAGTTAAGAAATGTGTGGACATACATTTCTCAGCGCCTCAGAGCATGTGCACTTAGAGCAAAATAAATCAATTGTAGTTAGGTAAGAAATGTGTCAACAAAAAAATTAATAAAATGATGGATATACACCAGAAAATGGATGTAATTGAGAATATGTCAATTCACTTCTAGTCAGATTTCAAAAAACTATATTTATCTATGAATTTTATTTTTATAATGACTTAATTATTTTATAATGACTTAATTATTTTAAATTATACTATAATAAATTTCGTCAAAAGTTTAGAATATTTGTTTATATATTTAGAAGTAACAAAATTATAATAGTTTTTTATATTTTGTGAATAATTGTTACCATGAGAACAAATTGATGCAAGATGTAAGAAAATGATGGATATTGAAGATAACTTTCTTCTGCTTGTGTTTTAAACTTTTCTGTTAGTATTTTTTGTTGAATTTTAATTTTGATGGGATGTAGTGTTAGGTTTGGTATTATATTATAAGAAAGATAGACAAGACATTTTTTATTATTAAGAAATGTCCAGAAGCCCTCTTTAATTGCTTCTTGAGCCCAAATTGCATGCTCGACTATTTTTTTTATCAGCCATACCCAAATATTTGATCTATAAATATAAGTTGGTTCGTTTTAAACCAAAAATTGAACCACATTTTACTAGGTTAAAAATTTATTATTTAATTACATTCGGTTTTGATTTTAAAAATTATAAAATCAAATTTTCGGTTTAGTTTGGAAACAAGTCATTTGGTTCGGTTAACCAACCATGGACAATCCCAAGTCTAGCTAAAAATATTTATAATATTTTGTGGGGCTGATATGAAAATATATATACTAGAATATATTCTTACCTTGAAATACATATTCAAGAATAGAGGTGGACACTTTTTACCCAAAACCGAAATTGAACCAGGACGCGAACCGAATTCAAACTGAAGAACCGAGAACCACGGATATTGGATCGGATTTGGGTATGAAAATTGAGAATCGAATCAATTCGGTTCGGTTCTGGTTCTTAGAGTGCAGAACTGAACCAATTCTAGGGTTTTAATTAGTATTTTTTTTGTATTTCGATTTTAAGTTGTTGTCTACAAAAGAGTTTAATTATGTATAAATTTCACCATAAATTGAACAATATGTGAATATCAAATTGATTGGATCTAATTGGAAAAAATTATAAAATTAGACTAAAGAACCGAACTCTTAATATTATAATTAATCATTCAATAGGGTCTAATTGTGTCTAATCGGGTAGAACCGAGAACCGGATCGAAGAACCGTACCCAAAATCGGACCGATACCCACTTATTGAGTTTGAATTTGGGTCTCTAAAATAAAAAAAACCGTTCGGTTTGGTCCGGTTTCAGAACTGTGCCCAGCCCTATTCAAGAATATATTTACTAACGTTAAAATGAAAAGATTTTGTTACCTTCATACTGAAATGAAGAACCGAAAAGCTTTTTCCACCTCCTTGTAATTTCTCTAGTCTTGTGCATAGTAATTGATCGAATGTGTTAACGAAGTTGGACATAGAACTCATCGAGAAAGGATCGGACAGAAGCCGCCTTATCCTTTTATGACTTTCTTTTGGTACGCATAACAAGCTATGAATTCCAACCGCATCCGCCATCGATTTTACGTATCCCTTGTTGAATTGCACAAAATCACTACCAAATATTGTTTTTGCACCTTCACTACTTGGAACGTACACATGAATCTTGCCAAATATCCTTGTCTTGAACCATTTCCCATACCTTGTTTCACCATAATAACCATAAATTGTGTTAATTTAGCTCATCTTAATGTAAATGAGAAGATGGACCGTACATGTACTCGTATTTACATTTAGAAAAATAAGAAATAATAATTAGCCAGCATTAACCCAAGTCTGATGAGTTCTTATAAGATTATAAGAAATCATGAATCTAAGTAAAAAAAGTGATACATTTGTTAATAGATGAAATAAAAAGTATTGCAAAATGAGAAAATTAAAATTGATTACTAACCAGAGTCTTCGGAGTCTTACGAAATCATAACATCCCTTTGTACTGTTTGTAGCCGAAAGCAAAGAGAATGTTTCACCAAGAAAAGGAAGTCCTAAACGGCCAGGGATTTCCTTCCCGTTCAACCGTCTTCTCCAAAATCCTAATAACCATAACAAGAATATGATCGAAGAAATTGAAAAGATGACAACATCACGGGAGAGGAACTCTTTCGGTTGATTCAACATTGTGTGGATAGAGGAAAATGGGTTGAAGGCGATGAAAAATATGGGCATTTTATAGAAATGTAGTTAAACAAAAACACCATTACTAAATTAAGGCGCATTTCAAGAGGATGCTTAGAAATAATAAATATACAAAGATTCATTTTAGTAGAGGACAAAGTGGTCTGTGGTGACAGCATAACCTCGAACAATGTTTTGATCTTACAACATATAAATTAGCATATAAATGATATCTTTCAATCTTTGTTTATTTCATTTTACAATATGGATGTTGGCTTGCATGTTATCTTAATCGAACGCGTGTACATAAATTCAAAAATTAAGGTAGGCTGTTGTGCATTTATGATAATGGCATCTAAATTAAATGAACATAAATGTATAAATTTATATTTAATGATATGAGGAAAAGTAATTGCGCTTAAAAATAAGAATTTACTGCAAATTTTAACCATAAGGAACTTGTTATTTGGAGGTGTTATTCCCATAATTGAGACCTGCAGGGTTGGATGGCAGCAGTATTTAGGACGGGGAGATGGTATGTGTGTAATGTTGTGAAAAGAGTGTGAGTATATATATAGAAGTAGCAAAACCTAACCTCTTAATCAGTAGTAGAATGGAGGCAAGCGGAAGGGTTGATGGTGGTGGTGGGCGAGGCAGAGATAAGCTTTAGTTGTTTTCTTCCCATTTTTTTCTATTTTGCGTTAACAATGCTTCTGCTGCAATGCCATGTTACTTTTGACTAGGCTGTTGTGAATCTTGGCATATTGTCATTAAAAGGGCTCTGCTTTGGTCTTGGTTGTTTCATGCATGTCCACACACTTGACTCTACATGGTGGACTCCAACTCCAAGTGTCGACAGTCTAGGCCTTCCCAGCTCACCTTAACACCTTTCAAAGCAACTATAAACCCCCCAATGCTACTTAAAACACCCTTATTTGCTAGCTGGGGATAATATAAGCCCAATTACATTCAATACAATTAATCTTGAAAAATAAAAGTTAAACAACACAAACTTAAAATTTCATCATCTTGAACAAAAACTTGAACTTCCGTGATCTTCAACTTGTCATCAATAGGAACGCAGTAAAATCTTTAACATGACTATAGCAAATTCTTCAACAGGACATTAGGAACATCATGGTTTAGTATGAGCTGAGATGCCCTAATATTAAATCTTGACTCCAACAAAACTTACCAAAAGTCTTGTATAACAACAAGACTTACTAAAAGTCTTGTACATCGCTAGATGTTTCCAATCGCAACACGTCTCCTATTTAAGGAAACTCTTCAATGCTGTGATTCACAAATGTCACGCAGAATGTTGAGACTAACTGCTTAACATCCTTCCTGACTAAATGCTCGACATCTTTCGTATTGCCTAAAAATAAAGCCAACAACGTAACAACAATCTCTCCTTTGGCTGTTTTTAGGCAAGCACTTCACTTCACTTCTGACCTCATCCTCATATGCCTTTCGTTTGCTTGCAATCTAGTCTTGCACTTCTTCATCGTCTAACTTCTCATCTAACTTCTTATCCCCCTGCTTGTCTCAAAAAGTAGCCAAGAGCATCTACACTTTAGATACATAATTACCGAAGGAGAGGGAAATAACAGAATAAGTGCTTAACAGCCCTATAATAAAAAAGGGTTATGCTCCGAAAAGAATCATCAACAAAGTCACCAACTCGTACATGCGAGTTCACAAAGTCAAAACCATAGTTAACACAAACAAACGGACCCAAATTTTTGAAACAAAAAATTAAATAGCCGCATCGCTGCTCGAGACTTCTTCATCAGATGTTTCCTCTAATCTGGAATCATTTTCTTCTTCTTCAGGAGTAGGATCACGCATGTTCTTCAGCATATGTTTGCACACCTACTTTTTGGCTCTTAAGTTCTTGATAACCTCCTCCAGGTTGGCGATATCCTTGTCGATAGCAGCCACTTCTCTATTCAGCTCTGAGGAGGCATCTTCATGAAACTCGACAGAGATAGAACCCATGTTTACAATAGGATAAGAACTTGTACCAGGACATGTAACCTTCTTCTTAACAACTGATTCGACATTCTTATTGACCATTGTGTTGACATTATGCTTAATAGGTTTCCTGACAAGGTCCAGGGAGTGATTTTCCTCAAAGAGCTTCTGACTGATCACGATAGCTCCTGGCTTCTTACCACACTTATCAGTGTTCTTTAATATCGATGGACATTGGTGGAGGAGAATGCCAGTTATGACGGATGCAAATCCGATTGGATGTTGAATAGCGAAAGAACGGGCATGCCTTGCAAAATGATCAATAGCAAATTGACCAAAATCGAGAGAAGATCCAGTACCTATTTGGTAGATGAGTTCTGCCGGTTCTGTCTTCACGAGGGACCCATTTAATGATGGTGCCCAATTGGCCAATCCAATGCGGTACAGTGTTGAATATTTGGAAGTCAGATTAGATGCCGCTATTGAATCTTTAGAAGGTCAAATTTGATTTGTGTTCCCTGTAATCTCTCTTGCAACTACGTCAATGTATGGAAATGGATCGGGGTGCACAGACTGTCTCCCCAGAAAAGCATTAATAATGTCAGAGGAAATGTCAAACTCTTTTCCTCTGACAAACACCTTATGGTACTCTTCATCTTCTGGGCAATCAAATGTTCTAGGCAGGTTGACAATAAATTCTTTGACAAGTGTAGGATAGAAGATACCTAGATTGGTTACTGTGTTCATTAGTTCAGCCTTCTCTAGCAGATGCAAAATTTCAGTCAATCCAAGGCATTCTGCCGAGAGTTCCTTCTCAGGGAATATAGCTCTCTGGGAGATAAACTTACATCTGATTGCAGCTTCCTCGGAGTGGAAGGATATATTGTCTGTGGCCACTGTAGGAACATTCTTTGCCAGCTTTTGTCCCCCCACGGACTTGATTTTCTTTGGCATAGGAGCAACCTGCTCTTCTTCATTACTGGACTCATCTCTTAGCTGCTTTTCCTGTTGCATCGACTTTTTTCCCTTTGACTTCTTCTCTGATTCTATCCTGACTTCCTTCTTCCTCTTTCTTGAGGTTTCTGCCAAATTGACAACCTCAGCCTTCCCCTTTTCTTTTCTTTTAGCAGCTCTGCCAAACTTACTTCCTCATTAACGAGGACTTTCTCCTTCAGAGACAACAGAACCTTTGGGATATCACTAGTTATAATTTTTTTCAGCGACATCTGTCGCAACAACTTCTGTATCATCAATGGAGACATTCTCGTGAACGACTTCTTCAACAAATTCCTCAATATTTACTTCAGAGATACTTACTTCTTTCCCTCCCACAGACAGATTCTCAGTGCTAACATCTGTTACAGCAACTGCCGCAGCTTCTTTCTCGTCAACTTTTTCAAACGTATTTTTCTTACTGGTTTCAAAGATACCAATTTCTTCCCTATCATCCATAACGTTATTACAACTATCTTTATATTTTTTCCTCTCAGCGGCCATGGACTCTTTCTCTGGTTCTCTACTAACATCACATTCAACAACATTCTCTTCAGCCACTGTTGTGACAATCTCTTCATCGATCTTCACCAAACCTTGAACCTCAACACTCTCTTCGACTACCTTCTCTGCACCCACTAGCTTTTCCACAACTTTATCATGTGGAGGGTCAATGTTCTCCAACAATGATGATTTATTCCTAGAGTTCTCAGCAGTATTAAAAATAGGTGAGGGATTTATACCTATTTCATCATGGATTGGTTTTTTAGCAGACTTTGGAGCAGAAGGGAGTGCAATAGGAAATTCTTCTGCATGACCATCATCTTGAGCGTCCTTAATAGCTTCCTGTATCGGAGAGACGTCTTCAAAGGTCTGGGCTACTGAGGTGTTTCGCACCGGTCTGGTAAGGTCGGACATTGAAAGGTATGGCGCTACAGTTCTGGGTTTGCAACTGAGATTAGAGAATAGCAGGACAGGGGGAGCTTCAGTCACACTACCTCCGGCCTGACCATCGGTGTAATTGTTTGAACCCTGCTAGATGTTATTCTACGAATGAATCTGCTTCGGCACAATTCTCAATAACTATCGAATTCGCCTAGAACATCTCAGATGCACTCAATTTTTGACCTCGCACCACGCCCTTCACTTCCACATGTGGGGAAACAACTAATAAGTTTAAACCTAGAGCTTCACTAATCAATGGTTCGTTGGCTGAAGTGGCGCGATTTAGGTACATCTGAGTGAAGGTGACCGACTCGTGCATCAAGTACTGGTGCGCTATACAACCTTTCGGATACCGCGGGTTGCGCACACTTTTCTTGTATACGCCAAGTTGCCTACGATGGTAATTATGTGTGAATATTAGATTCAATTATATTTGTAACGACATATCTTATATATATTGTTGTCAGTCAAGGAACATACCGTTCAATTGGAAACATTAATGTGAAATGGACTAGGCCGGTCCGTAGAACTTGATCGGTAAGGTGCAGCAGAAGGTGAACCATAATTGTATAGATGAAGGAGGGAAAATAGTTTCCAACTTACAAAATGGAACCACTATATCTTCCCCTAACTTTTTCATCGCTTTTTTCCTCGGCTCCCTCGTGCACAACAACTGGAAGGCCTTGCCCCGCTCTGCTAATGCTTCTGCCACATAAGGCGGAACGTACTTCCGAATGATAAAGGGGAAGATACATTGCATCAACACGTGACAATCGTGAGTCTTCAGTCCAAGGAAATTTTTCTCATCGGGATTCACTTTGCTCGTTAAACTTCCCGCATATCCAAAGGGAAACTTAACTACTCGGATATGCTTCATTACTTCATTATGTTCACGACCTGCCACGCCATAAGGTGCCTCTAGGAGCTCCTCGTCTTGCAATCACTGGTCTCGCCGGACGTTCTATTCCTTGTAAGCTCTCATGACTTTCACGTCATCCTTAGTCTTCCCTGCAATTCCAAGAACTGTACCTATGACGTTGTCGCATACATTCTTCTCTATATGCATCTGATGCGGTCGCATCAATTATACGTTCATGATTTCTTTTACCCCCTTTCTAAGTGTTATTTCACCCTTAATGTGTTAAATTATTGATCTTTGTACCACTTTTACGCCTTCGATATGTTTGGTGTGAATGTGCAGAATACATGTGAAAAGGGTCAAAACCGAGCCAAAATCACAGCAGAATCTTTCAGAGAGCACAACTTCCTCATATTTATTCCTACGTGACACAAATTTATATCAAATCGAAGATAACTTGGCGATCTACAACTCTCTAGAAGGAAGTTTTCTCTAAATTTCATGGGAAGAAGCTCAAAACTGCATTCAAAGGCAGCACTAAAACAGATATCAGGATTGCAGACCAGCTGATTTGCGAGATCCATAACTCTCACATTCGAAGTCCAATTTAAGCAAAAGACATATCTAAATTGAAGAGGATGAGAAGAGCTACAATTCTCATGAAGGAAGTTCTTGCATTGGAGCTTCGCAAAGAGGCTAAAACGATCATGTAACGATCATTACACCTGTGTAACGATCGTTACATAAAAACCCCAAAACACCCGAAAGGTGTAACTATGGTGTAACGATCGTTACACCCACTGTAACGATAGTTACACCTCCCAGATGCAGAAAAAAACTATAAAACTCAAACACAAATTCTGAAGGAAGGGGCCGAAAATTTCAATTTTCACGCCACAATTGAACCGAGCCAGACCACGTTTTGGGAGAGCAGAGAGTAGAACACAACGGATCGACCAAAGAGAGGATTTGTGGCTTCGAGAGGAGAACAAATCGGATTCAAAGGAGATCAAAGCACAAGGATCAATCGAGCTTCACATCATCAATCGAGAGGAGCCGAGATTCATGTTCTTCAACCCACTTGGGTTTAGAGTTCATCGTTCTTACTTCTCAAATCGCAGTGGGTGGTTTTCTTGCAAGAACCTATGCGCACCTTGGTAAGAGATTCTTGAGTTACTGCGTGAAGAATCGATTGCGTCCAAGTGTAGAGAACACGCCTTGTAGCCTTTAGTCTAGATTCCCCCCAACATTCCCAAAGCCGGGAAATCACTTATTGTCCACATGACATCAGCCTGCATTATGAAAGTCTGTTTTTAAAAACCATCCCACGTGACAACTCTGTGCTCCCACAAATGGTTCAACTCATCGATTAGCGGACGCATGAAGTTATTCTAGCAAGAAGACTCTCTCTCCAGGACATGTGAAGAAAAAAGTGCTCACCCCAAAAATAGCGAAAGGGGGAGATTGTGGTTCCTACATATGTTGGCTATTTTATATGGTGGAATGATGTCCATCCATATGTCACGACCTAAGACGCCGATGCTCGAATCAGAAGATGTCCATTCAGAAGTCTCGGACATCACGATCTAACATCTCGCTAGAAGACTTTATGGAGTTTCCTTAAATAGAAGATCTTCGAATATCAGAAGGATTATCTCTGTATCAATTGTGCAGCAGCAAAAGGAAATATGGAAGAAACAGAACCGGCAAGACGCGTATGAGATCTTTTAGGAAACCCTAAAGAAAGTCTCGTCACATCTTCTACAAATAGATGATCGTTCCATCCCATAGGATGTGGTGTTGTGTAGTTATATGTTGGTTTATAATATACAGAGTTCCTAAGCATGTTGGGAAGTTGTATGTTGTAGCTAAGTTTATAGCTTGTGTGTTCCAAACAAAGAATCGCAAATATATATATATTGTTTGGTTGTTTTGAATGAACTCGCGCCAGTAAAGCTGTGTGCAAACCTTTGAAGACGACGACAAAGGAGGAGACAAAACCGTGGGATCAGTTCTAAGAGTGGACTCGAGTCGGAGGCTCGGAGACAGGGGGAGACCTTGGGTTAAGTTCACACTAGTAATAATACTATAGGGCTTAGATTAGGGTGCTAATCAAGAAAAGCTTTGTATGTGTGATTGATTAAATATAGTGGAACTTGTTCACTAGCAGAGTGCCCCCAGACGTAGGTGACGTTGCACCGAACTGGGTAACAAATTTCTGTGTCGTCTTCGGTTTGTTTGTTATATTGTTTACTGACTTTGCACCAGCAAAATGTCTATCACTTAGTCTGAACATTGTGATAGACATCTTGCGTTTAACCAGAATTTTAATTGGTATCAGAGGAAACACCTAACTTGCTAGGTGATTTCCTGTTTGACTAAGTCTGGTCCTTATTCATGCCAGGTTCTAGAGAAAGAGTTTCGATCAATAGACCCCCCGTACTAGATGGATCAAACTACGAGTACTTGAAGGCTCGTATGAGTGCGTTTCTTAAAACACTCGATCACAAATCTTGGAAATTAGTGAGAAACGGATGGGCAGCTCCAACTACTACTGATGATGAAGATGTAGTTCATATCAAGCCAAAAAGCGATTGGACCCCTGCAGAAGATCAAGCAGCTCTAGGTAACTCATGCGCGCTCTTAACGCTATATTTAATGGTTGACCAAAATGTTTTCAAATTGATCAACACATGCCTTGTCGCGAAAGATGCATGGGATATTTTGGCTACTGCATATGAAGGAACGACAAAAGTGCGTGAGCAGAAGCTCCAGTATCTCACGACAAGTTTCGAAGCATTATCCATGAAAGATGACGAAACAATAAGTGACTTCAATGTGAGAATTAGAGATCTTGCTAATGAATCGTTTTCCTTGGGAAAACCCATGACGGATGAAGACCTAATGAGAATGACAATGTGATCCCTTAGTCTCAGGTTCAAAATAACATCAACTGTAATTGAGGAAATGCATGACCTAAAGAAGCTTCGATTCGATGAACTCATGAGATTATTAATGACGTTTGAGCTCTCCTTTTCAACTCCAGACAAAAAGCTCAAAGGCCTTGCCCTCACCAGCTCAATTGTTCCCTCTCGAAATCAGGTATATTATAACTCTGAGGATGATACTGATGAAACTATTTCCTTGATGGTTAAAAACTGTAGCAGGATTATGAAAAAGTTTTCTAAGAAAGCTGGCAAACATGTCTCTTAAAATGTCAAAGACAATCAACTGCTTAAATCCCACAAAGATGTCTATACCCTTAACGGTGGTAGAAGAAGCTCAGAGAAAGCTGGAAAAGGAAAAGGAGTACAGTGCCACGAATGTTAAGGCTTTGGTCACATCCAGAAGGAATGTCCTAACTTTCTAAGGAAACAAAAGAAGGGATATAAAGCTTTCATGTCTGATGATGAAGAAGAGGACAGTGATGCAGAACAGATAAGTAACTTTGTAGCTTTCATAGCACACTCCTCTAATCAGAACTTTGCTATTGATGAATCAGAAATATTGTCAGATGATACTATGATCGATGCGTACAACCAACTGTTTACTCAACACATTGAGGAATCAGAAATTCTTGAAAAGCAGAGAGACACTATCCTTACTCTTACAGAAGACAAAACGAGGCTACCAGTAACCATTATCAACCTAAAGCAGGAAGTGAGCAGGTTAAATGGTGAAATCGATCGAATGACAAAGACTGTAACAATGATGAATTCAAGTACGGACATGCTAGACACGCTTCTCTTTATAGGCAAACCTGCCAAAAACATGCAAGAACTTGGCTACACTTCAGAGACATCAACATCCCAAACGGTGTTTGTCCCTTAAAAGAATAAGCATCTTATGTCGAATTAAATGTCTCAGACATCTGGAGCCCAATAAGGTCAAAAACATCATCTGTTGAAACAAGGTCAAGAACATTATCATGTGCAACGACAACCTCAACAATATAATCAAGGACGAAATCAAAATCGTCAACAGACCCATTCTAGTTTTCCTTCTGTCCAAAGTCGTTGGGTGTGTCACTTTTGCGGACAAAAAGGTCATATTCGACCATATTGCTACCAACTGTATGAAAAAGGCATACTCAGTCCAAACACGTTCAAGGAAGGAAATGTCCCACACTAGTATGGAAGGTAAGAAATGTACCCTACCGAGCTAACATTGTGTACATTACATTGTTGGCTTCCACAGGAAATGAATGGTACTTTGATAGTACTTGTTCAAGACACATGACAGGGGATACGAGACTGTTTGTCAACATTAGACCATGTTTTATAGACATGTAACTTTTGGCGATGGAGTCAAAGACAGAATAATCGGGAAAGGTCAACTCAAACTCCCTTGTGTTTCATGCTTAAAGGAGGTCTTACTAGTGGAAGGGCTAACTGCTAATCTCTTAAGCATTAGTCAATTGTGTGATCTTGATTTAATAGTTAACTTTACTCGTAACAATTGTTCTGTGGTTACGAACAATCAAGTTGAGCTCATGCAGGGCAGTAGATCCAGAGATAACTGCTATCTATGGACGTCCACTCCAAGTGGTACAAGACCAACATGCATGCTCTCCAAAGCTAATGAGACTCAATTGTGGCTCCGACGACTTGGTCACTTAAATCTGAAAAGCATGAAGAAGGTCATATCAGAGTAAGCCATATAGGGAGTCCCTTCACTTAAAGTAACTGAAAGAAAGATATGCGGTAAATGGCAGATCGGGGAGCAAGTGAAAATGTCTCACACGAGGTTGCAACATTGTACTACGTCTCGAGTTCTGGAACTGCTCCATATTGATGAAATGGGTCCCATGCAAGCAGAAACCTTGGGAGGAAGGAGATATGTCTTCATGTTTATTGATAACAACTTCAGGTATGTATGGGTAGAATTCATTCGAGAAAAGTCTGACATGTTTTCTGTTTTCAAAGCCTTATGTAACAGAATACGTCGAGAAAAAAGGGAAAACATTGTCAAGGTTGTCAAACTTCGTGGCAATCACGACAAGGAACTCAAAGATAACACATTTTCTGATTTTTGTGATGAAGAAGGGATAGCCCATGAGTTCTCGACTCAAATTATTTCTCAACAGAAAGGGGATGTGGAAAGAAAGAACAGGACTTTCCAGGAGATGACCAGAGTCATTCTCGCCAAGAAGTTGCCTTTACATTTTTGGGCTGAAGCGCTCATTATCGCTTGCCATATTCACAACAGAGTAAGTATTCGACCAGGTAAGAACACAACTTCTTATGAAATATGGAGGGGGAGAAAGCCCTACCACAAGTACTTCCGCAACCTCAAGTATTTTCGTATCCTTGGCTCCATATGTTACATCTTAGCAGACACCCAAGGCAGAAATTCGATCCGAAATATGATGAAGGGATATTTCTGGGATATTCCCAGAATAGTAGAGCATACCAAGTATTCGATGTGGTCATAAAAGATACCGACCTTATCTTTGAGAATATTGGTAGTGAAGAAACGATTGTGCCACATGTCGCTGAGGATGTTGAACCGCAAGATGTCAAGACAGGTGTCGCAGAAAAAGAGACAGACAAAGTTAGTGACCACAGGATATCAATACAGGTGTCGCAGACAAAGAGACAGACAAAGTTAGTGACATCAGTTCAGACATTGTCGCTACCCCGATGCCAGATCAAAGAACTCCTTCTAGAAAAGGTACAAAAGGATCATCCAGTAGGAGAAATATACGTAGCCCATCCTAAAGGGTTCGTCGATCCAAGCGATCTAGGCCACGTCTACAAACTCAAGAAAACCCTGGGAGGAGTGGATTGGACATTGTTCGTAAAGAAGGAAGGACACAACAACATGATAGCCCAAATTTATATAGAAGATATTGTCTTTGGAGGGATGTCTACCAAAATGTTGGAATATCTTGTGGGACAGATGCACTCCAAGCTTGAGATGAGCATGTTGGGAGAATTAAAATATTTCTTGGGATATAAAATTAAGCAGAATTGTGTAGCCCTCTTCACGGTTGAGTCTGAATACATAGCGGCTGGAAGTAGTTGTTCCAACATATCATGGATGAAACAGATGTTGTCGGACTGTGATGGCATGACATTGGTCTGTCACAATGTCAGTGCGATCAATATATCCAAGAATCCAGTACAGCTTAGCGAGACTAAACACATAGACACTCGACATCACTTCATTAGGGATCTAGTTATAGAGAAGAAGATTAAACTAGAATATCCCCTCACAGAAAGACATCTAGCCGATATTTTTACTAAGGCTCTCGATACAGCTCGGTGTGATAGCTTACGCTCCTCACTAGGGCTTTGTTCGTTGGAGCCCTCCTCAAAAGCCTAATGCCAAAGAAAGGGGAGCAGTGGATCAATATGTGTGTGATCCACATCGCATCATGGGCCGTCTGTTACTCAAAGCCCACAAAAGGATGCCCCTCAAGAAGTTATCATAAAGGGAAAGAAAGCCTGCATAAAAGCTTTTCAAAATACTGTCTTATATTCTCGGTCCCACTATTCGAGAAACTCTACAACTACCTCTTTCTGTATCTTACCTTTTGTTTTTGCTCCAACAGATTTCTCTCCTAAGAGGTTTGTAGTTCTGTGGTTAATTCTTCCCTTTTGCAAAGTCTCTATCAATCATGGTGGGAACGAGGAGTGGAAGGGTTGCATCAAATTTCGCCAAGAAGAAGGCGCTGAGAATAAAATCGATGTCTCCTTCTCGATCAAGCTCGAAGAAGAATGTAGAGAGTAACAAGCACTTGGTCAAGGGTCGAGGCCTCCGTCCGAAGCGGTCCAAGAAGGGCACTGAAATCTCAGAGCCAACCGAGACTCCAGTTGTTGAGACAAATGCTGCTGCAGAACAAGCCACATCTGTGAAGACTCCGATCGACCACATGCAAGGTCTCTCTGTATCTCCTCCTTCTCAAAACCCTATATCAAGAATTTCTAGTATATCCCTTATTCAAGATTCGGTTATCAAGGGCAAAGATGGTGATGAAATACCTGGGGAGGTGTTAAAGGTGCTACCTTTGAGAACTATTTTTCCAACCAAAGTGATCGGTTCTGATGTGTGTCAAAAGGGCCAAGAAGATGTTCCTGAGGCATCTGATTTGTCCAAAGAGGTGGATGAAGATCCTAACCAGTACCTCAATAGTACCGAGGGTGCACAGGATGAAGTTAGGGTTGCAATTCAGGTAAGAGTCTCTGGAGATGCTGAGGGGCTAGTGTCAAATGTACAGGTTGAGGAAAGAGAAGGTCAGAAAATTGTGTCTAATACAGAGTAGGAAGATGTGGCTGATGATGCCCCAAAAGATGTTTCAGTTGATGATACATGTACAGATTTCCAGAACGATGTTCAAGACAATGTGCACCAAGGTGTTCAAGGAGTTGTCTCTAAGGATGTTTGCGAGGAAGTTCAGGATGATACTCCTGAAGATGTTGAAGAAGAAGAGGTTCATGTTGACAAAACTGTAGAAATTCTTGCTGAAATAAGAAGATACAGAGGTACCTTGCATGACTCCAAAGAGGTTGCAGATGAAACTACACTGCAGATGTTGACAAAACTGTAGAAATTCTTGCTGAAACTACACTATCTGCTGAGAAAGAGGTTGCAGATGACTCCAAATCAACTAATGAAATTTGTACTGGAAGGGACGAAGTCGTGCCATCGGAAGAAGATAATGTTGTCCTGTCTAGCTTGCAATCAAAGAAGAGAAAGAAGAAGCAAAAGAAAGTTAGTGTGCCTGAGAAGAAGCCATCTAAGAAGAAAAAGAAGATGATCGTGGAAAAGGAATCCACAAAAAAAGATAGCAAGAAACGGAAGCCAAGCAGTATGTCTAGTCCTGCCAAAAAGAAAACCAAGAGGTCTGTGAAGATGTCGAGACTTCTGGTCGATGAATCTTCCTCTGCTGAAAGGGATCTGGTTGAGGAAATTATTGAGAAAGTGGCTTATGAGCCAAAGTATGTGGGAGGACAAAAGCTACCCAAGAATGTGCCCATAGCCTCTGTAGACAACATCTCATTCCATCCTGCTGAATCGACTTTAAAGTGGACGTTTGTCGTCCTAAGGAAGATCTTTCACGAGAAAGAACTATCTTCTGAAACAATGAGAATGGAAGAGATTATGGATCTAATCACCGATGCAGGAATGCTCCAAAGTGTCACCAATATAGGTACATATTACTTTTCCCTTGTCAAGGAATTCATTGTTAATCTGACTCCTGGTTTTAATAACCACACAAGTATCGAATTCAGAAAAGTTCATGTTAGAGTGAAGGCTTGTAACTTTTCTGCTGAAATTATAAATGGATACTTGGGAAGAGACACACCAGATGTTTTGGATGATGTCCTAACATTGAACGAGGTCATCAAGGAAGTCACTAGAGGAGCAAGGAGATCCTGCCCAATCAAAGGGAAAATGTCCTCATCGATCCTCACCTCCAAATACTCAGTCCTCTTCCGAATTGGTATTGGTATTGCTAACTGGGCCCCTTCATCACACGGCTCCAGTATAACACCAGAACTCGCTCGTCTTATCTATCAAATAGGTACGCGTTCTGTGTTTGATTTTGGTACTTTCGTGATCGATCCCTTCAACAAGCATGCCAAATCATTTGTTGACAAAATGCCAATCGGTTTCCCTTCACTTATCTCTGGAATCATATTGAGTCAACGTCCAAAGTTGCTACGTGACTCTGATGTTTCTAGGAAAAAGCCTTCTGCCATTACCTTCAGTCCGAAATTATTTGAAGGGACTCATGTCCAAGACATTGGTCCTCCCTCTAGGGAATCATCAAGGACTACAGCTGGATCGGGAGATGTCCAGAGAGATGTCAAAAAAGAGCTTCGTGAAGAAATATTGTTCCAGGACAAGACCATGGATGCAATGTTCCACAGGAATACTATCTGCAAGGGTCTACTCCAAGACGTCCAGCATGCGAGGAAGGGCAAAGGCAAAATAGTGTCTGATGAAGAGGAGGAGGAATCTAGCTCGGAAAGCTTCTAGCCAGTTTCTACTTTACTTATCCCTGGATCTTAAAAACTTTTTATTTCTTTTGATGACGGTATGACCTTATATTCACTCGGGGGAATGTCTGTGGTAACCTTGTAGGGCTGGCCATGTGCCCTGGGGTATGTTTGTTTGAACTTGCATTCGTTATTATGATTGTTTTTGCGATATATGCTTGTTTTCTTGTGATTGCATATGCCTTTTTGACATATTTTTGAGGCAATCAGGGGGAGTAAAGGCTATTTGAGACTAGCTTCACGTGAAGAATGACAAGGAGAACGCCAAGATGAAGCTCACTGAAGAAAACAACATTATTTGCATTATATGATTGCCTATTTTTATTCCCCGACATCTTATGGTACATTATGTTTAACCATATGTCTCAGACATCATTCGGTCTGAGCTACTGGATCGAAGACTCTCTCTGCAGGACACGTGAAGAAAGAAGTGCTCGCCCCAAAAATAGCGAAAGGGGGAGATTGTGGTTCCTACATATGTTGGCCATTTTATATGGTGGAATGATGTCCATCCATATGTCGCGACCTAAGACGCCGATGCTCGAATCAGAAGATGTCCATTCAGAAGTCTCGGACATCACGATCTAACATCTCGCCAGAAGACTTTATGGAGTTTCCTTAAATAGAAGATTTTCGAATATCAGAAGGATTATCTCCGTATCAACCGTGCTGCAGCAAAAGAAAACATGGAAGAGACAGAATTGGCAAGACGCGTATGAGATCTTTTAGGAAAACTTAAAGAGAGTCTCGTCGCATCTTCTACAAATAAATTATTGTTCCATTCCGTAGGATGTGGTGCTGTGTAGTTATATCTTGGTTTATAATATACAGAGCTCCTAAGCGTGTTGGGAAGCTGTATGTTGTAGCTATGTTTATAGCTTGTGTGTTCCAAACAAAGAATCGCAGATATATATATATATATATATATATATATTGTTTGGATGTTTTGAACGAACCCGCGCCAGTAAAGTTGTGTGCAAAACTTTGAAGACGACGACAAAGGAGGAGACAGAACTGTGGGATCAGTTCTAAGAGTGGACTCGAGTCGGAGGCTCGAAGACAGGGGGAGACCTTGGGTTAAAGTTCACACTAGTAATAATACCATAGGGCTTAGATTAGGTGCTAATCAAGAAAAGCTTTGTATGTGTGATTGATTACATATAGTGGAATTTGTTCACTGGCAGAGTTCCCCCAGACGTAGGTGACGTTGCACCGAACTGGGTAACAAACTTCTGTGTCGTCTTAGGTTTTTTTGTTATATTGTTTACTGACTTTGCACCAGCAAAATGTCTATCACTTAGTCGGAACATTGTAATAGACATCTTGTGTTTAACCAGAATTTCAGGATGACAGTGCCAGCCGCACATTTTAGATTTCTCTTGAAAATACCAGGTATTTCTTGTCAAACTTCATCCAATTTGCACCGTCCGATGAATGTACTAATATATCACTGTCATTATTCTCCCGCACCCCGTGCCATCGGATCTAATCAGCTGTCTCGAGGGAAAAATATAAACGTTGAAGTCGAGGAGTCAATGGGAAGTACCACAACGTCTTCTTCGGAACCAATTTTTTTTCCTACTTTAGTGTATCGTGCTTCTCCACAAATTCCAAATGTCTGGAGTTCCGATTGGGTTCCGCAGTACAAAGTGCACCCGTACAGACATGCATCATATTTGACGTGTGGTATTTCAATTGCCTTCATTTTGAGCTTTGCTACTGTGTAGCTAGATGGATACATATTAGGCTGGGGTAACATAAGACAGTAATCTTTGGCGACCTTGGTAAAAGTCGCGTCAGACATCCTGGTGCTCTGCTTGATGGACACCATCCTTAACAACGCTGCTAAAGAAGTGACATCACTAGTCACGGCGTACGTCGTACGTCGTTTCGTACAATCTTTTGCGACTCCGTCACCAACTGGTTGTATGCCGTCATGGTTTCCTTAGCGACCCCCTCCTCGACTTCGGTTATCATATTAATGTTCTCTTCCTCTTCGTCGTTCTCGTTCTCGTCAACCCTTACATCTCTAGTTCGGTTTACATAATCCACAAACTGCTGCACAAGATCAACGTACACTAGATTATTGTCCGACATCGAACAAGACTAATTCCCCAATGTTGACCTCAAACTCATATCCCAATTGCGACTCGAACTAGCTCCTTCGGCTTCACCGTGATGGAACCACACATTATATTATCTAAGGAAACATTTCTTCAATATATGATTGCAAATGGTGTCCATATCATGCCAAGCTGAATTAAAACACCTCGTGCCCGGACACTTGAAACGTCCCACGCCATCTCTTGGAGCCTTTTTCCTCGCAAATTTTAAAAAATTGCTTAATTCCTTCATCCATTCCTCAATGATTTTTACGGATCCTATCCTTCACCGATCCATTCTATGTATCCATATAAACATATATATATATATATTATTAATGACATAAATTATTATTTCAATAATTTACTCGTAAAATTTAAAAATAGTCGAGAAACTTTCACCGAAATTATGAAAATACCCTCGTCGAAAGGAAAATGTGTGGGAGAGCTTGTGGGAGGGAAAAGTGGAGGTTCTGCGGGAGGTGCTGCCAACATTTATATATTTTATTTGTAACGGCGCACATAGAGGAGTGCGCTGATACTAAATTACTCTGTAACAGCGCACATTGTGATGTGCGCCGTTAAAAACTAACGGCAACACCAACGGCTCGCTTTCCGACCGTTTACGTTTAACGGTAAAGGTTTGGTTAACGGTCAATGATTTAGTGCACATTTGGTTGTGCGCCGTTATAACTAACGGTAACACTAACGACTCGATTTTCGACTGTTTACGCTTAACGGTAAAGTTTTGGTCAACGGTCAATTATTTAGTGAGGACGCACATTCTTTTGTGCGCCGTTACTAAGTATGATTTCTAACAACGTACGGCTCAACGTACACCGTTATAAAGTAACTGACGGCGCACACTTAATGTGCGTCGTTACAAAATTTTGTAACAACACACAGTAGGCGTGCGCCGTGACTAATTATATTTGTGACGACACACGTTAGAAATGTGCGCCGTTTGTAATGCAAAATCTGATAGTGTCTAGTTATTCTAATTACTATATATAATAACACATTTTTATAAATAACTAAATAAATGATATTTTATTTGAAAAAAGTCTAGATAATAAATGACACTCTAAATGGTTAATTTAAAACAAAATTTACACAACGTGTAGCAAACTATAATCTATGGAATTTCTTAATTAATAGTTGAATCTTAAATTAAAACAAAGAAGAAAAAAAAGAAGATAATTTTTGGTTGTTGTGGAGCTCTACGATCGATTAAGGCGGTGATGATGAATGAGGTTATAAAAGTACAAGTAGGTGTTGGTCCTTACCAGTTTCGTAAAATGTAAGAATGATCCCATATATAAATTAAAGAAGTCATTTCATGTCAGTACCTTAACTTTTTTTTATATTTAAATTAATATTTTAAATTTAAAATTATTTTTTGCCGATACTTCAAGTTTAATTACTTGCAGATAAGTCTCTAATATATTAAATCTAACATAATTGAGACGTGAAAAGACCAAAATGCCCCTAATGCTTATAATAATTAATATTATATTGAAACTTTTGAATAGAATAACTCTCTCATACGACCTCCGTTTCGGGCTCACAAAATATCAAATCGAAGAGAATCGGAAGATAAACAATTTTGAAGGATAATATTAATAATTAAAATTATTTATTTATTAATTATAAATATTATTTAATTATTAATAATTAATAAATTTTTATTCAATCATTAATAATCTTCAAAGTTTTTAATCTTCCGTTTTTCTTCGATTTGATATATTATGAGCCCGAAACGGAGGTCGTATGAGAGAGTTATTAAATTCGAAAGTTTCAGTTTAGTATTAATTGTTATAAATATTGAGGACATTTTGGTATTTTCACATTCAAATTCGGTTAGATTTAACATATTAGGTATTAATCTGCAATTAATTAAACTTGAGATATCGACAAAAAAACTTTTCAAACTCAGGGACTGATTTAAAAATGTGACAAAATGACACGAAAATACCCCTAAATTATACTATGCGTCTAGTTCAAGTTGTAATTAAGCCTTAGTTTTATGTAATAAGGCGGGAAAATTTAGAGGGATGGTTGTGAGCGTGACGGGGACATCATGCTGCGTCTGTCTCTGCCACAAACTTGAGTCGTGAGTCGAAGCAGAAGCCTCGAGACCGAGTCAACTCGCCTTACCCTGCGTTAAAAAAGTTGCTTCTTCGCTGTGTACAGTCATTCTGCTTCAGCCACGACGCTCTATTCTTCCGCCATTTTCCAAGGATTTTCCGGAGATTTTCCCGCTGATTTCATCATCATCTCCGTTTCTCGAGCGCGGTTAATTAGGTCATTGCTGCCTTTCTCTTTTCGCGATTCTCTCTCATACCCATTTTCCCTTTTCCACAATCTCCTACATTGCCCTTCGGTGAGGTATGTTCCATTTCTTGATGATTTTGGGTTTCATTTTTGTTTTCTTTGTTTGTAGAGGTGAATTGGTACTCGTGTCTGTGGATACGCCTCTGTGATTTCTCCAGGTGCATTGACGTGAGTGCTTAAATCCTCTGCATTTTGGCTTCATAGCCATTTTAGACAACATGTCCGGACCTCAATCTCCAAAGACAGGTATAGAATAACAAAAAACACATTTTCATAGAATTATGAAAGTCAGTGGATTGAAAATGCTCTGCAATTTTATGAATATAAGATTAATGATAGTCATGTGAATGCTGGAAATGTGGAATGCTATGGAATATGAAATCTCCTCTGTTAACCAGCAAATATTTTGATAATGAGTACAGGAAAGGAATGGTTCGTTCAAAGTCAGATTGCTGGAGCTTTAATGGGGTTCAAAGAATAATTGAACACACGCTTTAATGCGGTTCAAAGAATTTGAACGTGCACTTTCTTATTGCTTATCTCGTTTTCATTCATATCTGTATACATTTGGCCATAATAGTCTTGCTCAAGTAACAATGACAGTAGGCATAAGAAAAATGAAAGATGTACTCACCTAATTCATGTTCTATGATGGTTACATCTAATGAACTCTTATGTGCAGGCCTCAATAATGAGACTCGAATGGGGTCGTTCAAGAAAAAGGCTGCCAGTTTCCGACATTCCTTAACAAAAAGGAATAGGAGGAGCAGTAAAGTTATGTCTCTTGAAATTGCCGATGTCCATGATGAGGAGGAAGTAAAGGCAGTTGATGCTTTCCGTCAAGCACTTATATTAGAGGATCTTCTGCCTCCAAGACATGATGATTTTCATATCATGCTCAGGTTATTGCCTTCTTTTGTTCCATCGGCAGTTTTGTAGAAGAATACAATGAGTTGGCTGCAATATCTCAACACTTTTAGAGAATATCCCAACACTTCTAGAGAAGAATGTTGTTCATGATATAATTGTAGACATATGTATTGTTGTTGAACATACCGTTCTATGTTATCACTTATCACTCACATTTTGCTGAACTGAATGGAACCAATACTAGACATGTGCATATACATTCTTGAGCGAAGTATGGTTGC
Organism: Geranium rotundifolium; assembly: GCA_963920655.1. Lineage (NCBI taxonomy): Eukaryota > Viridiplantae > Streptophyta > Magnoliopsida > Geraniales > Geraniaceae > Geranium > Geranium rotundifolium. Next base: position 28,938,439 of record OY987315.1, on the reverse strand, counting down.
ATTGGTTCTCATGATTATGTACCAGTAGAACAAACGTTGAGCTTAAAATGCCAAGGATTTATGAACATAAATACCTTCTGTATGTTTTAATTCTTCTAGTAAATTGATGTGTCAGTGTTTCACACGTCACCACTAATCTATAAAATCCCCTTCGCTATAAAGATTTTTGAAGGCCAGGAAGTTTGAGATTGATAAATCAAAGCAAATGTGGGCTGACATGATACAGTGGAGGAAGGAATTTGGTACTGACACTATCGCTGAGGTATTTCCATCATAGAAATTGGTGATTGAGATTCTAGTTTTAGATATTTAATTTTCTTTCCTTCATTCTCAGTTCTTAAACTGTAAATTTATCCTCTATTATCAAGTTTCATTCTTGCTTCTTCTGCTCCTTGTTTAAGGAATTTGAATTTGAAGAACTTGATGAAGTCTTGGAGTATTATCCGCAAGGGCATCATGGAGTTGATAAAGAAGGACGACCTGTATACATAGAGAAACTGGGCAAAGTAGATCCTGCCAAGTTGATGCAAGTCACAGACATGGATCGCTATATAAAAAACCATGTTAAGGAGTTTGAAAGGACCTTCGATGTTAAGTTTCCAGCTTGCTCCATTGCAGCAAAGAAGCACATCGATCAAAGTACAACCATCCTGGATGTGCAGGGAGTGGTATGTGAAATAATAATACCACCCGAGGAAAATTATATAGCTTTAATTTGCCGCACAATGTTATTATGTTATTGATCATTATGGATATCTAGAGTATGCAAAAATTACAGAGCCAATATATATCTACAAAGTAATTGGATGACTTATATACTAGGAATATATGGCATCTTTCCATTTCAAAGTCGTGTAACAGGGATTTAAAAACTTCAACAAAACTGCAAGGGACCTGATTACTCAGATTCAGAAGATTGACGGTGATTATTATCCTGAGGTGCTAGCTCTTCTCTGTTGTGTTAAATAGATGTTACGTTTTGACTTTGTTGTGTAGATAACTGGATCCTGATGTTGTGTGATTTGTATTCTTCACTGCAGACCTTGAATAGCATGTTCATAATCAATGCAGGTTCTGGATTTAGAATGTGTTGGAACACTGTCAAATCTTTCCTTGACCCTAAGACCACAGCCAAGATCAATGTATGCAGACTTCTATGTGATGAATTTTTCTCGTAATTAAGGAATATGTAATTTATGTGTGAACTACACCATTTACCAGGTTCTAGGTAACAAGTATCAAAGCAAGTTACTCGAGGTAATTGATGCTAGGTGGGTTTCCTGACTGATTTGCCATGTGCTTGTTCATCAATTTAAATTCTTATATTCTGTTGTAATCTCTCTTCGTCTTCTTTTTGAAGTTTGATATGCTGATGAAAAGTTCCTCTGTGTGTTTGTGGTTGGCTTGCATTAGTGAGCTGCCTGACTTCTTAGGAGGTAACTGTACTTGTGCTGATCAAGGAGGCTGCATGCGCTCTGATAAGGGACCATGGAAAAATGAAGAGATACTAAAGGTCACCTTTACCCCTTTTTAGTTTCTTTTTCGTTCTTTTTATCCCTGTTGGCCATTGACCGTTATGAAAAATGTTATTCCTGAAGCAGAACTTTTTATTTTCTCTATACTTACAGATGGTTCAAAATGGTGAACACAAATGTAACCAAGTGGGTGCTTGTGGCCCCGATGAGAAGACAATTATTGAGGAAGAGAAGAAGGTCTCTACCTTTTTGTAATTTGTTGATGTACTTTTATTCCCCTCTGGTTGCCTTCGCTGGCTGCCTGATTATCATTTGTATGAGCTACTTGGTTTTCCTTCTCGCTTTGGTGTTTGTTGGTCGGTGTTAAACTAAGTATATAATCTTCCCAGGAAAATGATTCTTCCAATGAGAAGGCAGCTTTGAAAGCAGATGATGCACGATCCCAGTCTCCATCCCTTCCAAAGGACCATGTAGAGCTTCCACAACTCTCTACCATGCGGAAAGAAGTAAGTATGACTATGAGGACTTTGATCAATCAGGAGATCTATATTCCAATCAAATAGGTAGAAAATACTGGTTAGCTAGCTTGCATAAGCTAGATGACCAATTTGTCAACGTTTTTTTATCAGTAATTGGCTCTAAACTTAAAAAGAGAGGGTGAGATCCTGAAATGGGATCTACACACTCTTGGCCAATGAATGGCGACGCAATGAGGCCAATGGAGTGATACATATATTAAATATGAATTCATCAACTTGACAACCTCGATAGCAAATTGTTTGATAAAGCTGGTGAAGCTAGAAACAGTATCAGGAACTCATATAGAGTATGTAGCTTTCCCAAGTAATGGAACCAAGCTGAAGAAAATCTGTGAATCTTGCACTTCAGTAGCAATTTTTCTCAAGTGTCATGCATGCAATTCGGCTAGATGACTGATTGGATGGCGCAACTTGACATGACCTTGGTAATGGACCCTAATATGTGGGTATGGTCTTTTGTTTATGTAGTTACCTCATTTTGAACAATCTGAAAAAGATTGAGTTGAATTTATATTTTCATTTTTCATGTGCCATATGTTCTTTTTATTTTCCATTCTATCATCATATCTATTCTTCCTCTTTAATTATAATTTTGAAAAATGAACCTTCAGCCTAGTGCACATGTAAGTGGCAGCCAATCGTACACACGACAGAGCCTAGTTCCAGTGGTTAATAAATCGACGGATTGGCAAAACATGGTAGAGAATCAAAGTGTTGCCCTTTCCACAGGTACCCGAGTTTACTTATATATTTGCATGTAGCATATCTACTTCTAATTACTTTCTAACTGTGTAGTTAGTTAACCATGAAGAGTGCAGTTTGTTGCTATGTACATAAATCTGAAGTGAGTTTTAGACTGTCGTTTGCTATTTGTAGACTTTGTCTTTGTTTATGAAGTTTTTTCAGGTATGCAGAAAAGAAAATTTGAAATGAGTTGTGTGATACTGTCATTATGATTACATTGACACGTTCGAATTATTTATAGGATTTTTCAAGACATGTATAGCTGGAGGTCTGTAGTAAATAAGTTTGCTACAACCTGCTAGCTGGAAATGCATTATTAGAACGGGGACTGAAATAGAGTCCAAAAGTGCATCAACAATTTTATGTCTTTCCCTATATATATTGACGTTCTTGCAATCGAAACTTATCCTTTAGGATTGTTTGATGATAATATGATTTCATGTATGTAATAAAATTGCTTGGACTTTATTTTCCCATTCTATCTCTCAGTTTGTATCTGTACTAGATGAAGTTTGTACTTGTACTTGTACTTGCACTCTTGCAGCTGCGGGTGTCATGCCTGATGGGCTCACTAACCAGATATTCACTGGTGTTATGGCCTTTATTATGGGCATTGTCACCATGATCAAAGTAACTCGCAACATGCACAGGAAGCTCACAGATTCTGCCATGTACTCAAATTCGGTGTACTGCGCTGATCCAATGTTGAGAGAAGCGGACCAAAGGGATCGCCAGACTGAACCTGTCATCTCAAGCGCAGACTATTTTGCTGTGTTGAAACGTTTGGCAGAATTGGAGAAGAGATTGAATGTTTACGGCTTAAAACCTCAACCTATGCCAGCTGAGAAGGAGGAAATGCTGGATGATGCGATACGCCGGGCTGAAAGCTTGGAGCAAGAACTTAATGCGACCAAAAAGGTATTACGAATTTTCTGTTTCTGGAGTTACCTTATCATGTCATTTTCATGTAAACTGTATAGTAGTGTATGTCAGTTCCATTGAAGAATCAGTCAAAAATATACTGTTATCGGCAAAGCTGAGATATTTGGTGGAAAACAACTTAATAGAGTGTTCGAATTGAGTTCTAAATTGGTCAAACTAACCCAACTTTGCTTAGAAGCCGAAGAAAGTAAGCTGAGTAGTTTCTCATTCTCCAACTTCAGAGTCATAAAAAAAAGACAGTTGACTCAAAAAACTATAATACCCTAATAGAGCAACTCATGTTCAGAAATATGTAAGTTAATTTTTGAAACTTAATCCAAATACCCTCCTTCCCATGACTAAGCTGTTAGAAACAAAAACGGATTTAGATTCCTTGAACATTGGCCAAAAAATCTTTCCATTTAATAAGCATGTTCAGTAATACCTTCAAATTTCATGCCAATGATAATTAATCTACCATTAATCCTCACAATCTGAAGAGGAAAGAAAAGTCCAGCTGCATGTTATATGTTTGTGATCCCAAATAGTCAACTAAGTTTTTGCTGGTTGGTTGTTCCTCTCTCCTTTTATGTAGTCTGTCATTTGTTGCTTATAGTATATACATATGGAATTCCCAATAATAATTATGGATACAAAATTTGGATTTGAAAAGTTAAAACATTATGCGCGACGTAGTGGTGTAGACATGACACTAGAGACCTGAAATTGGTATCCAAGAGTCTAGTCTAGTAAGAGGTTGATTACTCTTGTGTGTGCAGGCGTTGGAGGAGGCAGTGTCAAAGCAGAAAGAGCTTCTCGCTTATATAGACAAGAAAAAGAAGAAAAAGAAGTTGTTTGGCTGGTAGAGTGATTACTACGTGGTTGTTTTGGGAAGTGTAGAGGGCTCTGATTTTGCTTCTCCATTGCAACCCAAGTTCTCACGGCTATTTCACTTGCTAAAACCTCTTTAAAAGATTTTTTGGTATATAATTTGCATGTACTCAACTGTATAAAGTTGTATCATTGTGTCAATTATGCTTGGTGTTTCACTGTATAATATCTTATGCTTGTGTTAAATAAAGCTTTTTGACATCTCATTGAATTATAAGCACTACTTGTCGTTGTCATCCATTGATCCCTTTGTATGAAAGTTGTGCATATGATGAACAGAAATGAAAAACTTATGAATTATGGAGTGAGTACATAATGAGGTATGCATGCATTGCTCAGGTTGATGAGACTTGAAATCTGTGTTCACTGTTACATTGCTTTATAGTGTCTCCTGTTGTTCGGAAGATGTCAAGTTAGGGAGGCGGCCACATTGATCCATCATAGCCATTAATGAATGAAGCACAAGATTGAGGCACAAGGCATAGCCCTCTGCTTCTCAGATCTCCTCTTGCTCCTTCCCTTCCACCATCCTCCCTCGAACCCTGTGGTACGTACATCATGCACTTTTCACTTCAAACGAATCGATGACATATATAAATGAAAAACAGTAAAATATGCACATCTTACAGTTACCCCTTGCATTGTTGCAGATGGCCTCCCAACGCCGCCGCGGTTTGAGTTCATGTAAGGCACACTCAATGTCTGCACAAAGAAATGCGAAGTTGTTTTGTATGAGCAATAACCGCAGGTGTGAGGATTGGAATCAGAGAAAGAAACGTGTTAACTACCTGAACTTGGTCATGGAGGAATTGAATATAGCCTATGGCTTCTGTCAAGACAGAGGCTGTATCTGTCTGCAAGTTGAGCCCATACCATGCCAAAAGAAAGAAAGAAAGTTAGCAAGTTGGTGCAAGCATGGTGAAACCAATATTATAATGTTGATTAGTGGGATACTCTGATCTGAGGAGGGAATGTTTCACCTTTCCAAAAGGGGCCACCAACTTCTGAAGAGCTGCAATCCTGTCTCCCAGTTTCTCCTTTCTCACCTAATTATGTGTCAATTATATATTCATAAATTTAGCCATAAGAATTATAAATTAATTTGCAGCTCAAGGGATGGGATGGGAGAAACATTAAATTAATGAAGACCTTCAAGGGTGGGCATGAGGATCTTGATTTCTTAGCCTCACCAACACCTTCCTTTTGCTTTGGAAAACCATTGGGCCTCTTTGTTACCGGAGGACCTCCATTTGTAACAGAAGCAGATCTCTGAGGAACATAACAATATAAATATCAAATGTCAGTTCATTAATTTAATGTATGAATATATGAATACATATAGTATGTATATCAAGTTAATTATAGTAATTTACACTGATATTAGTTGTGAAGACTTGTAACAACCCTACTTCAGTGCATGTATAGGATTCACACTTGAAAACCAGTTTGTGTAAATTAACAGAACTATATATTCAACCAGTTTGGGTCAACAACGCGTATTTTATTTCACGCGTAAAGTCTCACATAATGTGGATCTTTGCTATTGACTTATACGTAGATCAAGATTTGACATTTATTTATAGGAAACCATCATATATAGATTGTAAAGGAAGGAGATACACTCACTTTGATGGAGTTGTGTGATGGACTGCTACGATCTCTTAGCCCTTGCATCATGTAATGATCATCATGGGTTGAGGATGATTTGAAGTAACCAAGATTGGGTTGTGATGAGGAGGAATCACTTGGACTAGCACCATCATAGTTTGCAGACCTCAAGAAATCAAAAGCTTCCAAGTTCAAGCTCAAAGAGCTCGAAACCAAATCATTACTCGAGATATATGATCTGTTCGGTGCCATAAGGTCTCTAAAACTCGTCGCCTCTTGCAAATACAAGTCGGAGCCAAAAGAGAAGTTGTTGTTGGGCCATAAACTTTTTCGCAAGTCCTGTGCATTATTCATTTCATGATGATTCCATGTTGGAAATAAAGGGCTCATAGAAACTTCCCTTTCAAGAAGTAGCTCATGAGCATTAGAGGAGCCATAGTTTTGAGGGTCTCTTATTGTGTCATCACTGCACCTTGAATTTGGGAGGCTTTCGGCTTGATACGCGTTGTAGTTACTACAATTATTCCTGCATATATATTCATAGCTTTAATTAATATGAGAAATATGTGATTTTAAATCATAAAAGAGACGAATAAGGTTTGCCCAGAATCAATTAATTGCAAGCTACCCTTTAAAGAGTGCATAGAACTTCGAAAACCCATCAGCCATATAATTGGATTATCACTTCTACACATGATATAATGAATCTAATTAGTTATATAAGACCATATATATATATATATATAAATAAAACCAAATAGGTTTTTCCTCACAAAACAAAAACACCATATATATTATAAAGATCAATCTAGCAAGCAGCTCCAACTATCCAAAGCAAAGCTATGAAGATGTAGCATAAATAAGAACTAGATGATCATAATAACTTAAACAAGACGTAGTTGATGACTTAATAACATCTTGAAACCTTATTTGTAAGTTTGAGTTTTTAGGTGGATCGAGAATTAATATTGATATACATATAGACACTTACAGAATGGAGTTGGGGTTCCAGTCATGCGGGTTGGTCGGTACTGAGGCTGGTTTGTAGCTTGATTGTGTTGGTGTTGCCAATAGAGAAGTATATGAACCAAAGCTGAACTCTTCCTGGAGCTGTTGGTGTTGGCTATGGACATTTTCAGGTTCCATAAATGAAGTTTTGTTGTTGAGATGATACCCACTTATTAAAACCTCTATTCCCCTCCAAAAGCTTCTAATAATAGCTACTTAAAGTGTATAGACTTGTTTCTGCATGATTGGTATATATACTTTACATGGGTGGCAGTTCTCTCGAAACCCTAAGCTATACATATATATTATATATCTATGTTTTCTGGTGTTAGGGTACAAGTTTTAAACTTAAATGAAACTATATATATATATATATTAGATGCCTCCTCAATTTGCATGTAGAGTGGCTGCCAACAAAAAAATGGGACCGCCCTCGGACCCCTTCTTCCTCCGAAATGATTTTGAGCCGTCCAATCCACGATGCTAGGAAATTCCGAGAACTAATTTGTAAACTCACGAGTTTCACTTCTAAGACCAGCGATAAGATTATGATTCGATCATTCTTGCAAATTCATGTGGAAAATAAAGTATCTTCTTTCTGAATTGTTCCTTCGACTCGTTGTTCTATTTCACTTCATGTCTTTATTTCAGTTTCACTCTAATACAATTTTAGAGTTTTTTCCCAGCTTGCAAATGGTTAATCTTTTTCTAATTTGTACGCGGCTCAAGTTATCAGCGTACTAACTCAATATACGCGGCCCGAGTGCCCAAATAGTATAGTGTCTTCTAACATAATAGTCTTATTAAATTGCTGATAAGAAACCAAAACATAGGACTTGCTTTAGCCGTAATGTTTATGGGTGGGTGAGCAATTATACAATTAGTAATTAAAATATATAATAATAGGTTGTAGCTCCGCGCGATGTGTGGTGTTATTTATAAAATATTATTGAATAATTAAAATTGTTTAATATGCTCAAATTTATTTTTGAAAATTGAACCATTATAAATTAATTAAAAAACAATAAATTAGAATAAATATATATGAATAATACTCCAATGAATATATAACAAACAATTCAAATAAATAATTGAATAAGACTCGCAAATACCAAGATATCGAGTAATAAAAATTTAGTAGATGAGAAATAGATATTTTTATAAAAATTATTGATATACATGTCAATATCGTATTGTCTACTATCAGATTTTGCATTAGTGACGGTGCACATTTGGAGAGTGCGCCATTAAAAATGTAGTTTGTGCGCCGTCACAAAAAACAGTGACGGTGCACTGTTGCTATGTTTAGTGTTGACATTTTTTTTAGCGCAAGATAAAGATGTCAGCCAACATGCTGCAACACATTTGACGTAACATGATGCGCGCAGGACTAGACAAGTAGTCGAAGCTTTCCTATTTAATTCGCAGAAGTGTGTCGCGCAAGGGATTATGTCACGACGAATTTAGGCAACGTCCAGCTGGAAGTATACACGTCAACAAGGCCAATTAAGGTGGCAACGCCAACCTCTCAACTTGCCAATAACGCAAGGTGGCAAAAGAATTCCTATTTGGAATTCTATTGCCTATTTGGAGTTGAAGACCAATTAGGCATTTAAAATTTCTATAAAAGTAGGTGCTACCCCCATAACAATTCACACATTCTCTGTGCTAAATTCTCAGAGCTCTTAACCGTGCAAGGCTGACGGATTGAGAAGCTAATTTTGAAGAACGATGTCGATCACATAACATCAAGCATGAGGTTTAAGTGTTTGTGATTTGTGGGTATTTTTTCGTGATTGAAATCTCACGAAGCCGAGCATAGGATTACTCGAATGGTGGAATTGAGGGAATCTTAAAGACAGGGGGAGTCCCTGGTCGAGGTGGTTCACGATGAGATCTATAGTAGCTTAGGACAATAGTGTGATAGCTAGTTGATGCTTGAAGTTGTACTATGGACTACCAAATAGTAAAAACCTTTCCACTGACAGAGTGCCCCCAGACGTAGGTGCGGAGTCACTGAACTGGCTAAACATATTGTGTGTCTTCTGTTTACTGTTTGTTTATTTACTGTCCATTATCTGCGATCTAGCAAGTTGTCGAAGTAAGTGTTACAACATTGTGTTCAACATCTTGTCCCTGTTACGAATCAGAATTTCATGCACAATAACCGTGCGTCGTCAATAAAATAGTAACGGCATACAAGAAATTGTACGCCCTTAGTAATTTTACTTTGTAACGGCGCACATTCCATTGTGCGCCGTTACAAAAATGTTGACTGTTAACCAAAACTTTATCGTTTAGTGTAAACGGTCGGAAATCGAGCCGTTGGTGTTACCTTTAGTTTGTAACGGCGCACATAGTTCTGTGCACTGTTACAGAGTAATTTTGTAATAGCGCACTCATCTATGTGCGCCGTTACAAATAAAATCTATAAATGTTGGCAGCACCTCCCACGGAACCTCTAGTTTTCCCTCCCACACATTTTCTCCCGAATTTTCGTAATTTTGGTGAAAGTTTTTCGACTATTTTTAAATTTTTCGTGTACCCTAAATTAAGTCCCCCCACAAATACTAGCCTTCATATAATCTCTCTCTATATTAGCTGGTGGATTCCGAATTACGGGAATTAGAAGGTATGTACATTTTGAAATAATGTATTTAAATTAAAATATTTTAGCTCAGGAGATTTAATTTAAATATATGATGTATATTATTATTTTTGTTAGTAATTTATTGATATAATAATTTATGTCAGTAATAATAATTTACATATATTACATAGAATGGATTGGCGATGGATAGGATCCATAAAAATGAGTCAAAAATGGATGCACGGAGTAAGTAGTTTTGTAAAATTTTCGAAGCAAAACACTCTGAGAGATGGATTTGGACGTTTCAAGTGTCCGTGAGTGCAGTTACAAAGTGTAACGGCGCACGGTAAAATGACCGTTTGTGGGCCGTTACAGTTTGTAACAACGCACACAATGTTTGTAACGGCGCAAACTGTGCCCCGTTACTAAATGAAAAAACTGTTAGTGGTGTTTTATGGGATTTATAATAGTTTTTTGGTTCTTTGAACTCAATTGACTGTCTCTTAACTGCTATTTTTTTTCCTAAATAACATAGAGAAATCAACTTCAAAAACAAATCACGTATGGACTAAATTTTTTTACTATCTTATATTGAACATTACCAAACCATTCACTTTCTTGTCATCACTACCAATATTTGTTTTGTTGCTAAATCTGAAGTAGTTAACTCCAATAATATTTTTTCTTCAATCCATTATCTGTCTTATGGAAATCAACACGACGGATCATAATATTGCAAAATCAAACGTATCAATTTTTTTTTATCAAAATCTAATGAATGAGACATATATCGTTTTATTTGGTTAATGAATCGTATCTTAAATAGAGACACGTGATTAATATGTATTCAAATTAATTTAGAAAAAGAATTGCAATCCAACATAATCCTAATTAATATTAAATTGTATTAGTATATTACAATATATTTTTATAAATCATTTAATTAAAAAATCAAAAATTTTAATTGAGTTTTAACTATATTATTATACTCCAATGAAAGTGGTCTTGTACCTTCCTCTTCTCAGAAGAGCGTAAGGGTTTGCCAAATTTGGCGTTTCTTGACTGCGGCACGGCGGCAGCAAGCAAGCGGCGACGGAGTCTGAGAATTCGTGCGGCGGTAAAGGAAGAAGAGAGGCTGGGCGACGCGACTTGAAGCGGACTAGGCGACGAGACGCGGACGAGGAGCGAGGGCGATAGGGCGGGCTGGGCGACGCGACGACGAGCGAAGGCGACAGACGCGGACTGAGGCGACGAGACGCGGACGAGGAGCAAGGGCGACAGGGTGGACTGGACGACGCGACGGAGAGCGAGGGCGGCAGGGAGCAGATCGGGAAACGAAGGAGACGTGGCCAGATCTAAAAGGGTTGGGCGATGGGGTCAGGAGAAGGGAGGTGGCGGAAGGGGCTGGAGCTGGGGAGTGGCAGCGTAGGAGGGAGAGGGGTAGAGACGGGCAGGGTGGTGTGGGGCACAGGAGACGGGGTTGGGTGGAGGGAGATGTAGGGGAAGAGAGGGGGACCGTGGGCGGAAGGTCAGGCGGGGGGTGGGGAGCGGTGGGGGAACAGCGGCAGGATGCAGGGGCAGAGATGGGGGCACGAGCCGAGGAGGGCTTTGGTCGGGGTGAGCGGAGGAGGGAGATGGCCGGGGAAGAGGCAGGCCAGGGAGAGAGGTGGCAGGAGAGCACTAGCCGGGGCGAGGTCGGGCAGACAGAGAACAGGAGATCGGGGAAGAGGGACGGGAACCGACGAGGGTCGAGAGGATCTGATCAGAAACCATGAAAGAATGTGAAGAAATTAGGGGGACCCCGAGAGGGGGGAGAGATGGACACGCATTAGAATTGGGGGAAAGTATGGACACAACGGGTGGGGGTGGAAAGAGGGAAGACGGAGTTGGGGGCCACAGGCGCAAGGAACCAGAGGGACTAGAAGAGATACAAGAAAGATGGAAAGATATATCGATAGAGGAAGAGGAGGAAGTTGAACTAGTAGTCGAGGAGCTCGAGGAGGATAATCTGGAGGAGGGGACTTTTTGCCTAGTTGGGAAATTTATAACGGACAAAGCATATGATTTCAAGACATTTAAAAACTTGCTTGCAAGTCTATGGCAACCAGAGCATAGAGTGTCGATCACTGAAGCAAACCACAACCTGTTCATCTTCCAATTCTATGATCATAAGGACATGGAAAGCGTGATAGAACGAGGTCCCTGGACATTCAACATGACCCAAATTTTATTAGAATGCTTACCAAGGAGAACCCCTCCAGAGGAAGTGAAATTCCATTACTTCCAAATATGGGTGCAATTTCATGGAATGCCTGCTCACCTAAAGACCGAGAAAGTGTCGACAAGGATAGGTAACAATCTAGGAAGGGTGATAAGGCTGGACCAAAGCAACTTCACAGGCCATTGGTGCTCATACATTCGAGTGAGGGTGGAGATGGAGACAAATAAGCCTTTGAGGAGAAGAATGCAGCTGGAGGACTCAAAGGGTACAGAGTACTGGGTAAACTTTAAATACGAAAAACTCCCATCCTTCTGTTTCAACTGTGGATTACTAGGACACGCGAATAAGCAATGCCAGACAGGGAGGTCAAGTCAAACGGGAGAGGAGCAAAAGCCGTTTGGAACGTGGTTGAGAGCAGAGGTAAAACAAACTAAATACACAATAGGGGACAAGTATCTCGCAAAGGGGCCAACAAAGGGAGGCACATGGCTCAGAGGATCAAGCAGGTACTCGGAATCGCAAACATCAAACCCCGGGGAAAGCAGCACAACCACAAGCAAACCAAGGCCAAGAAGGGTTCAAGTGATTAGCGAGGAAGGGGAAATACCAAATAGAAACAGCGGGGCAAAGTGAAGGAGAGTGGAGCAGGGGGGTAGAGAGGAGGATTTTGCTCTCAATCAGGTGAATATATCGGCGGGACCAGCTGAGAGGTCCCACCAGGGACAACGAGTATCCTATCTTGGAACTTCCGGGGGCTTGGGAACCCTCGGGCTATACAGTTCTTGCTGGACATGGCAACAATTAAGAAACCCAATTTTATATTCCTCTGCGAAACATACTGTACGCAAGTGCAATTACAAGCGTTGTGTTGGAGAATGAACTTCGAAGGAGTGTGTGGGGTCAACCCAATAGGGAGGAGTGGGGGGCTGGCCTTCTTCTGGAAGGACAGAAGGGGAACAAGCATGCTATCATCCTCAAAAGGCATATACACATGCATGCTTACGTAGGAGGAAACGTAAAGGTGTTCATTACTGGGATGTATGGAGACCCGAACAGACACTACATACATCTCACATGGGAATTGATAAGAACGTTGGCAGAAGGAATGAATTCACCTTGGTGCCTAATAGGAGACATGAATAATGTGGGAAGTCAGAAGTATGTAAGAGGAAGCCAACCATACCCCCAAGGGCTACTGGATGGTTATACCTCGATGATGGCAGACTGCGGACTAGAGGATGTTGATTTGGCAGGACATAGATTTACATGGGAGAAGAGTCGGGGAACAAGCCACTGGAAGGAGGCACGTTTGGATCGAGCCTTACCCAATAACGAGTGGACTCGGGCATTCAGGAATACCAGATTGCTAAATCTCGGGTTTTCTACATCCGACCATAGCCCAATTTTCCTGACGGCAACCCCGCAGACACACAAATAGGGCAGGCACAGGTTCAGCTTTAATAATGAATGGCTACAAAACCAGGAATGTGCGGTGGTGACCTCATCAGCTTGGGAGGAGGGTTCGGGAACTGGTATAGTAGACCGGCTAGCATGGGTGAGAGATAGACTGCACCAGTGGGGACAGACACAACACAAGAAGGAGAGGGCGGAGCTCAGGACAATTCAGAAATCAGTTTCCACCCTAAGGAACAGAAGAGATGACCAGGGAGTAGAGGAGTACGGTAGGGAAGCGGGAAGGCTAAATGACCTCCTACTAGCAAAGGAAACGCATTGGAGACAGAGATCAAAGCAGCTATGGCTGGAACAAGGGGACCAGAACACGTCATACTTCCACAAATGCGCAACTGAAAGGAGAAGAAGGAACCACATCACTACCCTCAGAACTGCAAGTGGAGACACAGTAGGATGGGGAACAGGTATTGAGGAGGAAATCGCTAATTTCTATGGTGGTCTCTTTACCGGGGGAGGGGTAGACTGCAAGGAAGTACTGGAACTTGTTAGCCTGTCTATCTCGCCTAATCAAAACAGTTCCCTACTGAGACAGGTAGACGAGGAGGAGGTAAGGGAGGCGCTGTTTGGGATGGACTCCTCAAAATCCCCAGGTCCATATGGGCTGAACCCGGGATTCTACAAAGCAAACTGGTCAATTATGAAGGAAGCCTTAGTAGAAACGGTCCAGAATTTTGTACAAACGGGATTCCTTCCAAAGGGAGCGAATGAGACGAATATAGTTTTGATCCCTAAGAAGCAGACGGCAGACTCCCTAGTGGATTATCGACCAATAACGTTATGCAATGTAATATACAAGATCATCTCCAAGGTGCTGGTAAACAGACTCAAGGATTCGTTGGACGGGATTATCTCAAAATCTCAAAGTGCTTTCATCCCGGGCAGGCTTATCACGGATAACCTAATAGTAGCGGCTGAGGTACTGAACCATGTCAGACGGAAGACTCGAGGAAGAAGATGACTGATGGCATTGAAACTTGACATGAGCAAAGCATACGACAGGGTGGAATAGAGCTTTCTATGCCAGATATTGCAAGCTCTCGGATACAACCAGAGATGGATCGAGCTCATCCTTCAATACATCTCTACGGTCACATACACAGTCACTACATCAAGGCAAGCGATACCAATACGGAACCCGTCCAGAGGGCTTAGACAAGGCGACCCACTATCCCCCTACCTATTTCTAGTATGTGCTGAGGGTCTCTCTGTGCTACTGCAAAAATTTACAAGGGAAGGACACATGTGGGGGGTTAAAATAGCAAGGGAAGCACCAGAAGTCTCCCACCTCTTGTTTGCGGATGATAGCTACATATTCTGTAAGGCGACTGGAGGAGAGGCGGAACAGATGATGAGGTGTCTCCTCATATACGAGAAGGCTTCATGCCAACTTATAAATCGAGAGAAATCTTCAGTGTTTTTTTCTCCTAACACAACCCAGGGGATAAGGGAAGACGTCATAATGAGGTTGGGATTCAGGGAAGAGAAGGATTCCTCTACTTATCTAGGTCTGCCAAACATGGTTGGGCGGAACAAGACACGTGCCCTGGCATACATCAAGGAACGCATTGCGAAGCGGATCACATTCTGGTCCACAAGATTCTTGTCATCAGCTGGAAGAGAGGTAATGATAAAGTCTATTCTACAGGCTCTCCCGGCGTACTCCATGCAGGTCTTTCTTTTACCCCAGAGGCTTCTCGATGATATCGGGAAGATGCTCAATAAGTTTTGGTGGAAGGGCACTGCAGGCAGGGGCGGGATTATATGGCGGAAATGGACTGACCTGTGCAAACACAAAGAACTTGGAGGGATGTGATTCCTTAACCTCAAAGAATTCAATTTGGAACTCTTGGGAAAACAGGCCTAGCGAACTATGACAAATCCAGAATCCTTGCCAAGTAGGTTACTTAAGGCTAAATACTTTCCACATGCCACATTCTTCGAGGCTCCTTTGGGGACTTCTCCAAACTTTGTGTGGAGAGGAATTTGTGAAGGAAGAACTATTGTTATTTAGAATGCACGTCGGAATATGGGCCCGGGAAACTGTAGGGTACTGGGAACCCCGTGGCTACGAGGTGACAGCCCGCCAACTAATGGAGGGGTGGCCATCTCAGGGGATTTGCGCGTCTCAGAGCTGTATAGACAGGAATGTCAAGCATGGGACGTGGTAAAGGTAACAGCTCATTTTGACGAGGTCACGCGCAAAAGGATATACTCTCTTATCCCCAGTTGGTACGAAACAAGTGATCAGTGGTTTTGGGATGCGGACACCTCCGGACATTACACAGTCATAAGTACCTATCGGGACTTATGCAGAAGGAGACAGATTTGGACACCGCCGACACAGGAATTATGATGGAAAGAGATATGGAAATTGCGCACTCCGCCAAAGATTAGAGTGTTCTTATGGAGAACCATGTCAAATTTGCTTCCAACTAGGACGCGCCTGGCAGACAGAGGTCTCCCAATAGTCACCCAGTGCCCCATGTGTGGTCACCCAGAAGAGACAAACGGATCATGTCTTCTTTAAATGCTGGGTAGTCAATCCTATATGGGAAGACAGATTACTTCATGGAATCCGGAGCAAAATGGGTGTAGAGCCAATGTTAAGCAACTGGCGTAATTGGGTAGGAGGAGAAGAAGAAGCAAGCCTATGTGCCATCACTCTTTGGGCAATTTGGGGGGCGATAAATCAAATGGTGTGGAAACAGACACCAGTCCACCCAGCAAGAGTAGCAGCTATGGCAAAAGGGATTCGAAGGACATGGGCGGAGGCAAAACATAGGGGAGGAGGCATTGGAGGAAAGGAGACTGGCGGAGTAGATAGACTTGTACCTGAATCACCGAAGACATGGTGCCCCCCGAACCCTGGGAAACTAAAGATAAATTTGGATGGGGGAATAGATGCAGAGAGGGGGTTCTGGAGTATAGGCTTGGTCTGCAGGGATTCAGAAGGGAAACTGTGGGGAGCTATCTCAAAGCGATTTACGGGACATCTTCATGCCGAAGAGGTGGAGGCCGTAGGCGTCAGAGAAGCGTTGTCATGGGCAAAAGGAAATAACTGGAATGGGGCGATACTCGAATCTGACTGCTTCCGCATGGTGGACAGTATCAAACGAGCAATCCACATGACAAACATGCTCGGGGGTATCATCCACGATTGCAGATGCATCCTTTCTAGTCCAGGAATGGGTATTACATTAGAGTTTGCTCGCAGGACTTGTAATAAAGTGGCTCACGAATTGGCCAAATACGCTTTAACTAACAGTGGCTGGGTTTATGGTGAGGGGACTGACCCACCAAATATAGCTTCAGCTATCCGGCTAGATGCCGGGTTAGTTGTCACCTCTTAAATAAAATTCGATTTTAATTTCAAAAAAAATAAATTATTTAAATTCAGTTAATTGAGTTTTAGTTGTATTAGTATATTAAAATAAACTATTTAAATAAAGAAAAGAATTAGACTTTTTAGAAAATATGATTGGTAAAAATATCTTCAAAGAGATTGTCACGTGTGAAGTTGAGGATTTTCCTTTTATATATATATATATATATATATATATATATATATATATATTATACTCTTTTATCTTTTTAATTAGTGTATGTATAGTCTATTATATGTATGTACTGTGCAAGAAAAAAAGGTTGAGTAAAGAAAATGTTACAATCTCTATGGTTGACATATTATTTTGTCTGTTTCATTGAGAAATCAAACCAAATACATAAACAAATTAACATGATAGCATATATGGTGAAAATACGTGAAAAGTGTGCGAATACATTAACAAACAATTATGTATCCAGGGATGTAATTCTGTTTTCCTCCAAAAAAAACCATAAGCCTGGTGCAAATTTACAAATTATTTTGTGACTGTTGGATAGAAAACTGAATACACAGTCACAAATTCAATAAATAAAAAACAAACCTTTGATATTAATTTAAATTTTACATCAAAATTGAAGTTCCTCTACGAGCTAGTAAACATAACTAACTATTTGTTTTTGGTAGTTTTTTTTTTTTAAAAAAAATCAACACGACAGAGTTACATACTAATAATCAGCATCCCTTCCCAACTAGCCACTATATATAGTCTATGATATTAAAATTAGAAAATGGACATAAGGGAAATTAATAAAATTAAAAGTACAAATTAGTCAACATCGTGTGTCTAAACGTGATCAAAACTTATGTTAATTACTACCACTTTTTGTAGTGAAATTGATAAATAGGTTAGTGGAGAGACCAAGTTGCATCACCTTGTGTGAAGTAGTTGCAGCAGTGAACTTTCGGAGACACAAGTGTAATGTATTTTAATGGTAAGTTAACATGACTCGAATCTAATCACAATCTAATTCAAAACTTGACAAAGTAAGATTGGAAGTAATTTGAATTGATTAATTTTGGAAGCATGTATATTGTATAGAAAATATGATATGATTTATGTTCTTGTTTATATTTCATGTATTGAGAAACAAACATGTTCATATATAATCTTTGTCAATCTCAAAGTTTATTGATAATACTTGATTAATACTCTATGTTCACATTATTACAATAGAATGCTAATTTACATAGGAACGATTGAAAAATTAACCCTATACTTAAATTGGGTTAATACTCAAACCTAATAACTGCGTAACATTTTTTTACTTGATCCGTGAAATGGTTTTTAGAATTTTTTAGGCGCTGTTTTTACCTCACCGTCCCGTTTTCAACTAATCGAGTGATGGAAAACATTTTGGTTCATTAGGCAGTTCGGCAACTCGGTCAGGCAGTTCATAAATTCTTTTATAAAAACAGTTAAAACTAAAAACATAAGAGTTAAAGCGTTGAGATACCAAATACTACGGTCATTTCTTCCCTCTCTCGCACAATCAGAATCTTATGCCCTAAACCCTTACGCTTCGCCTACGACGAACATCACGTTGACTCTCACACTCGCGAATAAGAACTCCTCAAATCCTTGTTGAAATTTGAGCTAGCTTATTATTAATCGTGGTTGTTGATTTTTTATGTAGTAGAATTCATTTTTATATTAAAAATAAATTATTTAATCCCGTATTAATCACCTCGGGGTGCAGTCCACTCGACTAACGCCTAGCGTTTTTAAAACCTTAGGTTTTTACATGGTTTAGGGTTATAACTCTATGCTTGCTTCCTCTGTTTGTGGTAAGATTAGTTCATGTACTTTTGTTTATGCTAGTTCTTGTGGTGTTATAGCTTTATAAGTTCAAGTGTGGATGTTGTCATTTACATACCTTGTTTGGGCTAGTATATGTATCTTACTTTGCTTGGAGGAATTAATTAATCCCTTAGACATGAGTTATTTAGGGTTATAACTCTTGGTTTGTCTCCTTTATTCATGTGGTAATAGTAGTTTATGTATTTTTGTTTCTTCTTTGTTCCTGTGGTGTTATCGTTTAGCAGACCAGAGGTGGATGTTTTATTTAGATATCTTCTTTGGGTAATAGATATATGTTTTTAATTTCCTCGCGTACATAGTGTCTGATCTATAAATAATTTAAAGAAGATAACATTCCATACTAATTACAAACTGTTTTTGAACGAAGAAATTTCTTTTCATACGATGGTATCTATATAGCTATTTTCCGATACAATATCTAACGTCATGATGAGGTGTTAATTAATTTATACGAAATATGCCATATTTAGAAAATGATTTAAAATGGATTCATTATCAATGTTAGTAAATAGTTATACTACCAAACTATTCTTTAATCATTCATCTCCATCCGATTTCGCAAATCAGCCTTGACAATATTTATTTCTAAAAATACCTTTTCAATATACGTACTTGCAACTAGAAAAAGTAATGTCAAATCAATTAAGCAGTACACCAATTGAAAAATGTAAGTTTTCATCGTTGCAATCACATTCTTTGTAATTCTTCAAAGATATTCAATGTCTATACCACTTTCGACATTATAAAATGTACATCTCAAACTGATTTTGATAATTGAATAAATCATTATGATATACATTTTCACATAGTTCTCTTGAAAATACTGAAAAATGATACTTTACATCATAATCTCAGCATAATTTTCTTTGGACTATTCACAAATTTATAATAACAATAATAAGTAAAATATAAATTTTAATTTAATTAAAAAATAATTTAGTAAAACGTAAACAATATAAATTAAAGGGAAAATATCAAATAACTATACCAAGAATAAATTATTTGCACTTAACTACACCAACAATACTTTTTTCACTTCAAGAATACCTTAAAATTGCAAATTTCACATTGTTAGTATTTCTGTTAAATTATGTTGAATCTTTCTTGTTAAAAATATAAAAATGCATTTGCACGCGTTTTAAAATGTACCCATAGTTTTCTCTCTCCTCCCTCCTCCCTCCCTCCCTACTTTCCATTTCACCTAAATTTTCAGTGCATAACAATTTTAAACTCCATTTTCACATTTCATCTGAACCTCTAGATGCTAAGTTCATTCATTAAAACCCATTTTTAGAGGCCAACGATCAATTTTACTCCTCACATTTTCTCGATACAAATTATACAACAAAAAAGAAGGGACAATCAAACAAATAGAGTGAACAAATCGCAACTTTAGAACTCGGGCTTGGATAAAATACAACAGGAGAGTACGATCATTTCGTCAGACTCGACGACAGATTAAAGTGACATGAGGGTGGAGCGAATGTCATTGACTCCGAGGAAAGATAACTCAGTGCGAGAGTCTCCGAGTCCGGTTCGAGTGGGAGTGTAACCTCCTTGAATAGTCTCTGCTCGTTAAGGGAGAAGGTGACACAATTGACGGTTGTTGTTAGCCCTCGAGCAACAACAAGTATATAACAATAGCCGAATGCGAGCCCTGAGGTTAACTCTGATAGGGCGAATTCGGTCTCTCCCAAGGGTTTTGTAGGAAAGAGCCCCCAAACAAAAAAACATGCAAATACTATGCAAGTGATATTAAACTGGCTCAATCCTTTAAACAGCCCGAAAAATTTATCAATTTAATACTGCACCAACACACAAGTTTTGAACTTTCATCGACACTTTCTATAACATGCTAGACGTTATTGAATTGAGCCCTCAACAAAACAAACATCATATTATATGTCATGTTCTCAATGCTTCGTATCCGGATTGTTAGCTTAACTTTTTCTCGAGTTCCTATTGATTTGCTAAATGAAAATCTAGGAGAATGGTGTTGCGAGGGCATACTTTTGGAGATAAGCAATTTTCTCTTTTTTCATCATATTAGAAAACCCCTCACCTTACACTTTGACCCTTCTTTTCAAGGTTTTAGGCCGGGCTCAGTATATGGAGTTAATTATATAACTTCTTTTCTTTTCTTTTTCCTTTTTGTATTACTTTTTTTTTTCTCGTTTCTTTTCGTAACTCTTCTCTCTATTTTCCAGCTTTACCATTCTAGCCTCACCTTCCCCCGGTTTCACGTGCTTTTGTGTGTGAATTTTCAATAAAAATAGCTTGCATATCTTTTTCATACTCATTTTAACAAATAATAACAACTTGATACTCAGTTATTCAAATCAACCGTAAGTCACATTTCCAAGACATGGCAAAACCACCATCAATCAACATTCCCAAGGCAATTCAATAAACTAAAGCATGCTATTGAAATTCTGATTATGATAAGTAGATAAGATATCAAGAACAATGTCGAGAACAACGTTAAGACAATGTTATTAACAACTTGTCAGTAAACAAATTCGGACAAACACAATATAAGGAGTAAAGAGCAAATAGCGACACACAGGATTGTTAACCCAGTTCGGTGCAACTCACCTACGTGTGGGGGCGCTTTGCCAGTGGAAAGATTTCACTATAATATAACCAGTCACAATATACAAGTATCGGTGATTATCACACAAAACACTACTTTATGCTACTCTTTCTAGTGCAAATCTATCTCAGGGACTCCCTCTGAATCCAAGCCTCTAACTTGATTCCACTCTACGAGTCTCGCACTGCCCGGATGTTTACAGGTCGCTGTTAAGCTCTTGTGCGTGAACCTTTAATCACGCATTCACATGAAACCCTCAATCACTAACACTTGATCTTCTGATTCTAGTAGTGATACAAATCATCCTTCGGGGAACACAGAACCTCTAAGAGCTCTATGTATTCACCGAAGAAACTACAAGGAGTCGCGCATGCTGCTAAGGGTAGAGCCTAAGCTCTTATAGCAGCTGCAAACTTAATTCTGGAACACATTAGGGTTGCCATAATCCTAGTCATTTTAGGTTTCCCAAATCCTTAACGCCGATATCTTTTCAGAGTCTCTATCACGGCAAGAAGCTTTCTAGAATCATGACTCAAACAAGACTTACCAAAAGCTTTGTACACAGCTGGATCTTTCCAATTGCAATATGTCTCCTAATTAAGTAAACTTTCCAATGCTGCGATCCACAAATGTTACGCAGGATGTTGAGACTAACCGCTTGACATCTTTCTTGACTAGATGCTCGAAATCTTTCGTATTTCCTAAAAATAAAGCCAATAACAAACGTAACAACAATGCTATTAAGCTCAATTACCGGTTCGTAACAGGCATATCCATGCAGTATCCAATTTCAAAATTTTTTTCACAACGCCTCAAATTAAACATGACATACATATGATCTAAAACTAACATGCAAGGATGTAATGCAACACACGCACCCCGCACAAAAAACTTGCCTAGTCCCCTGTGAGAAAAACAAAAATAACGACTCAATATGTACGTGTGAATGAATGTAGTGCAGGGGAAGAATTAGGGGATCAAGAGTCACTCCTTTCCCCTTTCCCATGTCCCATGTCGAAAAGAATATAAATCCAATCAAATAATCTATTTCCTATGATAGCAAAAGAGTAGATCATTAAGAACATATGGATTTCAACCTCTTATAAAACTTCATCTTTATAGGGAAAGTGATAAATTTTTTGCCTAAAGGCATCAATAAATACAAGTGCATCAATGAACTTACCCTCCATCAATTCAAGCAAATCATACACCTAATATGAATATGATGCAAAGGATTCTGGATTTTGTTCGAATGATCGTTCTTCTCAATCCGGGAGCACCAAGATGGGTCCTATTCCAATTAATTCTTGCTTTCACTCTCCAATCTTTTCTGAAAGATACATTTCATGATGCAAATTTTTTCCTGAAAGATACATTTCAATAGAAACGACTAACAACATGTAGATATCATTATTAATGAATGCATACCTAAAATCATTATTGAAACAAGAGGAGGTGGAGCCCATGTTCTTGCATCAACCACGGGCTCCCTTACCGATACACCCATATGCACATCTTCTTCTTGGCTCCACCATGTGACCCTCTTCTTCGCCATTGTCGACCTCTCGAAGAGAGTTGACTTCCATCACTCCTTGAGTTAAAGGTAACTCATTCTGTTAGAGTTGTGCCCTAGTCCAATATAAAAGTTGTCTATAGTAATAATGTTTTATCATCTTTCCGAATAAATAAATCGACATCATATTACTAATGTGTTGTAGTAATATACTAGATGTAATTTGATCTGTATCATTTGTGTGTCATTACTAATAGTAGAACTGCAGATCAGAAAGAATTACATTTAATGTGTCCCTAGTCAGTTAAGCTTCATTTGAAGCGACCAATATGAGGCTAACTCTTTATGATCACGCTCTACTGATCATGGCCAGTCGAGGCCGGAGTTAGGTCATAGATATCATCAGGGACATGATATTGGACGACCCGATGGTGAGTATGCAGCATAGATACTGTCATGAGCATACTCACACATCGTAGCTTGTCATTATATGCTAAGACCAAGGAGTGTTTGTGATCACTATGTGATGAATCTCTAAGTTTGACCTAGTCTAACGTTACCTGTAAAATGGTAGCCATAAGGGCTCTGATTGGCTTAGTTATGAATTACATGAGTGAACTCGAAAGACGGCTGAAGGATTTATCACCCATACTCCGGTATGGGAATGATATCTGTTTAGGCCACTTGATGAGTATGACTGAAGAAATAGCATGGCCATGCAGGAGATACTTAGTATCAACTTTCAGTTATCTTAGATATGAAGAAATAGTGATTGATAAATTAGGATGACGGACGATTCTATTGCGTTTGATCAATTTAGATATAGGTATGATAAAAGGATAGTGACATGTACGATAAGCAGTTAAATTGAATTATCGATAATCACAGACGTTGGGTAATCATAATATCTTGCTAGAGGCCACTTATGATGGAAAGGGTAAAATGGTAATTTTGTCAGTCTGCCAACAGATCGTGAGCCTAGAGGGTCACACACTTTAAGCACGGTATATAGCAAAACAGACTTGGATAGAAGATTGGAAGAATCCAATTTTCAATTTAGTTAAATTGAATGCAAACTGGTTGATTTCCGGCCTAGGTTTACAAACCAGAGGGTTGGGGAAATCAGATTAAAGAAATTGAATCGGTTTAGCTAAACCGTTTAATTATAACTCAATTTAAATGAGTTTAATTAAACATTAGCTAAGTGGGCTCCAAGTCCAGTATTGATATTAATTGAATTTATTATTATATTGAGATAAATGGGCCTGTAGCCCATTCTTGATATAATTATAATTCCTAATTATATTAAGATTAAGAAAAAGATAATTACAAGTAATTAGACTTAAGGAAAATCAAATATATGATTTGATTTTCAGATTTTAATAACACATGTGATTTTCTTTTTGCAATCTAGTCTTGGCCGATTCCTCTCCCCACTCTAGCCGCTCCTCTCTCTTCCTCCATAGTTAGGGATTGCTTCTTCTACTCTCAAAACAAGCATAGTTGAGTGTAGGATCCTAAGAGTGACTTGGTGCCTTGCTTGTGAGGACGATCTAGAGAGCACAATATTTTGGTTTTGCTTTGTCAAATTTTAAATCCTCAAAGATTGAACAAATCACGATAAATTGGAAAATCTGTCCAGCACTGACGAGTAAGATGTTTTGCCTCAGAAGATGGTCTTGCAATCCGAACTGGGTTTTATGCAAAACATGAAAGTCGTAGAGAACTGGATAAAATTTATTTTCCGAAAAGAACCGAGGCATTTGGAGATCAATTGGGTTTCCTTCAGTGGTATCAGAGGCTGGTTGTTTGTGTCCGCTGCATGAAATTAATTCTATGGAACCCGTGGGTTTCCTTCAGTGGTATCAGAGGCTGGTTGTTTGTGATATTGATTTTGAGCATGATTAGGGTTAGTTATATTCCCTAATTTTTCATGTGTGATTTGGATTTTAAATTTGCATGAAAACATGAAAAAAATATGATTTTTATTAGTTGATTTTGAAAGTTAAAATTAATTTTTAGGGCTGATTTGGGTTAGCCATGGCCGAGCCATGGCTAACCAGGGTCGAGCCCGTTGGTGGACTATGGAGAGCCCTCGGGCCGACCATGGTTAGCACCAAAGGCCGACCAGGTTGCTTGCGGGCAACCATGGTAGCCCTCGCGGGCCATCATGGTCACTGCCGCGGACGACTAGGGTCAGCCTCGCGGGCGACCATGGCAGCCCTCGTGGGCGACCATGGTTGCTGCCACGGGCGACCACAGTTAGTCCCGCGGGCGACCATGGCAGCCCTCGCGGACCTAGTCTTTAGGATAAGTTTTGCTAGAATCCTAGGATCCTCAGGATGGGCTTAGCTATACATGTTTTATTTACATTTATATATTGTGAATGTATGAACGTATGGATAGTTTTGTATGCATTAGTTTATGTATGTTTAGCTATCACCCACATGCGAAGATTAAAACTGAAATTTAATAAGACTTGCATGTAATTGGTTAACGAATCATCTTTGCATGGATTTGTAATTGATGATTCCAGTTAAAATTGTATCGATATACAATCAGGAGTATAAAAAACAATTATTCGGAAATAATTACAAGTCAAGCGTGATACCATCCAAGTTTGGACACTCAAAAGGACTTTGAGCCTATGGATGTCGGTACGCCTCCGCGTAACATTCATATAGGAGAAGTATAGATGAGTTGGGCAGTTCTATGTGGATGCGTGCGCCTCCGTGTAGTAGCTACATTAGTTCTGACCATAGTTGAAACTTGGTAGACTTGTCTACGTTTGTCAGCTAGGGCTGACCTAGGATATTAGTATAGGGTATGCCGTGTACTTTGAAGTAAAAACCCTAGCGAGTAATTACATGGACTTGTAATTGGATGTGTTCCTACCTTGGTTCTCTCAGTTGGAGCGGTGAGCCTTCGTTCACTTCAATTGAGGGTATGCGATGATCCTGGTTCAGATTCTAAGTATTAGAATTAGACAAGTGTTTTAAAACTCAATCTCCAACTTTAATTGTAAACAATACTGATTGAAGTTATATTTCGTAAAGCAAAATCACCGCACAAAATGAGTCGCAGAGATATATCCTTGGAAGGATAGGATCTCTGGACATGTACTGGGTTTGAGAAGGTTTCTCAAAAGTACACAAAAGGAATTTTCCTTGACCCACCTATCCCTTTACGATCAGCTACTAACACCACTAGAGCTCTTAGAGTTGCATTCAAGAAGCACTCTAACACTGGATAATGTGGGTTATGAAAGTTGGGTTGCAGAAAGATGGAATCTCTAAGGGCAACAGATGATTATGAATGCAAATGGTGTGATTGGCTATCTCTTTGAGAAGGCAAGAATCGAAAGACTCTCTCCAATCAAGGATTCGCACTCATGCGATTGTAAGTGAGAAATTCCATAAGTCATAATTCAATGTTGTATGAAGGGATTAATTTAATGATCTAAGCATGTGTAACATGGAATTGACCGAAGGTACATTCAGAACTAGATTCCGATGTTCCAGAGGTCAAGAAAAGGATAAGCTTTGACAAAGCTAATGCTAACAAGGGTGAGGCCCTTAAGCAAGGTTGAAGAAGATTAAGAGACACCCATGGTCCAAAAGACCAAGGCTAATTCCAAACACACGGATGTCATCTTGTTTCTTCAAGTAAGGCGGTCATAAGAAAATGGACTTTATGAGATAACAAGATGAGTTGAGGGAGAATGTGGAGGATCCACATTTCTTAAGAACTTATGTTATAAGCTTGTCTACTTCTGAATCATGAGTATGTAGTACTACATAACACATTCAATGTGTAGGATTTCAAAAGTAGAAGAGAATTGATCAAGGTAGAGATGATCCTACAAGTAAGCAATCCCATTAGGAGTTGTTGTAATGATCATCGAATTGACTATGCCCAATGGGCTTAGTCTTGACATATGAAAGTGTACTTGGTTTTATCAGGAACATAATTTCGGTTCTTGTTGAACAAGATGATATCATGCTGTTTATTAATGGCATTTATGATATCGACCGACATGACAGTCATTATGCAAGTACTCCAGAAGGTTATTAGTCACTATATGCAAAGCGTAGTTGATACTAATGAAAGATCAATCTGTAACATAAATAGCAAACAGTTGAATCGGATGGTTCGAACTGTATTCTAATATGGCATCGTTGTTTAGACCACAGAAATAAGAAGCGCACATCAACACTCTATGAGCGTGGACCTTTAAGTCCAATTGAATTCAATTCGGTTTGATGATGCGAAGCTTGTTTAATGGATAAATAAAAAGCGCATATCAACACTTTATGAGTGTGGACTTATAAGTCCAATTGAATTCAATTCAATTTGATGATGCAAAGCTTGTTTAGTGGGTAAAATGACAGATACGCTCTTCACAAGTAGAGGTGAAGAGCGAGTGACCAGTAGGGTCTAATACATTCCGGTGTGTTGTGATCTCTAAGTTCACAAGGCCAGAACAGTCAACTTGGGAATAAGTGGTAAAAGCATTTGGATTAAATCTGAATAGCTAAATACCTAGCCAAGTCGAAATCAATCATCTTGGGGATTCTGAGATCCTGTCATGGTAGACTCTGCTTAGAACACCATTTTAATGGCGTGTTTGAACGTAAAAATCGAACCCAAGAAGATGCGGTTCGTTCCATGAAAAACCTAGTGATTCACACAATCTTATTCAGATTTTGTGCTCTAGGGTCAGCTATATTAAGGATGAATAAGGCTCTAATGAAGACAAGGAATTGTATACCATTTGACACTCATCTAGATTCTCCGACCCGTGAGTGGGTGCGCATTCGCGTAGCATTCATGGGGATGTAGGTCAGATGAGATGATCAGTTTTATTTGGATGTGTGCGCCTTCGCGTAGTAGCCAAATAAGAACTGAACCATAGTCCAATTTGGTATGGGAACATTCCAGTATGACCATATGACACTAGTTTACTTTCTGGTAACCATGGATACATGCGCCTTCGCGTAGTATTCATTGAGAGGCGAGCTAGATGAGATGGTAAGTTTTTGTGGATGAGTGCGCCTTCGCGTAGTATCCAGACAAGAAATGAAACATAGTTAGACATGGTAGAGAAAATATCCCAGCACGGGTTTTATTTCCTAGTGGATTGGGATGGCAAGGTAGTTTGCATCCAAATCAGATGAGAATGTCTTCATAGAGTATCCTTAGGAAACTAAGAGATACAGATTCCAAGAACCAATCGAAAACAAAGCATTGTTGCTCGAGGTAGTGTCTTTTAGAAATGGGATTTCATTTCCAAAAGGGTGATAAGAGTAATGTGCATCTTGAAGAAATTCAGGCACCTCACTTAGACACTATGAAGTCTGGTGGAGCTTGATCAGCTGAATAAGAGAATCATACAGTTCAAGTGATTATTCCTACACGTCCAATAAGTCTGAAAGAAAATGTCAGGTACCCATCAGATACAAATTCATGGTGTCTGAGAGTAATGACATGGTTGTTGTGGATATCAATAATCCAGCAACCTTTCAAGAGGGAATGGACATTCTTGACTTTGAGAAATGGCCAGGGAGCCATAAGAGAATAAGACCAATCCATGTAGGATAATCAAGTTGGAAACTTGGTTAATCCAACCAATGTGTGTAAAAGCCATTGGTTGTGAGTAAGTCTTTACGGTCAAGACATACATGGATGATGAAATCAATCCGGAATTCTTTTGCAAAGGATTAGTGGAAAGATTTCAAGTTGCAGAAATCCATTCATGGATTAAAGCAGGCTTCTCAGAGATTGAAACCTTGTGTACACAAGAAGGCTAGTGGGAGTGTGATGGTTCTCAATGGACAGTTACAAGAAAGGTTTCTTGCCCACGCTACATGACACAAATGACTCAGCAAGAATCAGTGTCCTATGACATTGATGAGCTAGTCAGAAAGAATCAGTGTCCTATGATATTGATGAGTTGAGCCAGATGATGTCATGTACTTATTATAGTGGATCAATCACATGTGTCATGCACGAGCCCGAATGTCTTACTTTGCCCTATCTTGTACTAGAAAGTTACAGATTAACCCCAGTGAGCTTCATTGGACAATGGTTAATAATACCCTCATGTACTTCAGAGGCACTAAGGATATTATCCGGACCGACAATGATCAGTTAGATCATAGTCAAAATATGTGTGGGGTTTGAGTGGTGCTTATAAGCAGGAATGATTCCAGGCAAGCCACTATTATTGATTTTGCAAACGAAGGCTAAGTATATAACTGCTGAGGAAACAGCTAAGGTGACCATATGGATTAGAAGATTCTAACCAAATTAGATGTAATGCCGCGAACGTTTGATCTGGTAAGCTTGTTGTGTGACAACACAGGGCCGTAGCTATTGCTCAAGAGCACAGATTCCATAACAGATCCAAACATATACTCAGCAGATATCACCTCATCAAAGATATCACAGATAGATGTGATGTGGAGATTAAGGACAATTCGACAGATGATAATATGGCCGATCCCTTGACGAAGGCTCAGCCGCAGCCTAAGCATGAGGAACATGTGAGGTCTATGGGAGTAGAATGGAACTTAGATTGGAAGTAGAGGAAATGGGGAGATTGTTAGAGTTGTGCCATAATCCAATATAAAAGTTGTCTACAGTAATAATGTTCTATCATATTTCCGATTAAATAAATCGGCATCATATTACTAATGTGTTGTAGTAATATATTAGATGTAATTTGATATGTATCATTTGTATGTCATCACTAATAGTAGAACCGCAGATAAGAAAGAATTATATTTAATATGTCCCTAGTCAGTTAAGCTTCATTTGAAGCGCCCAGTATGAGGCTAACTCTTTATGATCACGCTCTACTGATCATGGCCAGTCGAGGCCGGAGTCAGGTCATAGATATCATCAAGGAGATGATATTGGAAGACCCGATGGTGAGTATGCAGCATAGATACTGTCATGAGCATACTCACATATCGTAGCTCGTCATTATATCCTAAGACCAAGGAGTTTTTGTGTTCACTATGTGATGAATCTCTAAGTTTGACCTAGTCTAACATTACCTGTAAAAGGGTAGCCACAAGGGCTCTGATTGGCTTAGTTATGAATTACATGAGTGAACTCGAAAGACGGCTGAAGGATTTATCACCCATACTCTGGTATGGGAAAGATATCTTGTTTAGGCCACTTGATGAGTATGACTGAAGAAATAGCATGGCCATGCATGAGATACTTAGTATCAGTTTTCAGTCGTCTTAGATATCAAGAAACAGTGATTGATAAATTAGGATGACGGTTCTATTCCTTTTGATCAATCTAGATATCGGCATGATAAAATGATAGTGACATGTACGATAAGAGGTTAAATCGAATCATCGATAATCACGGACGTTGAATAATCATAATGTGTTACTAGAAGCCACTTATGATGGAAAGGGTAAAATGGTAATTTTGCCAGTCTGCCAACGGGTCGTGAGCTTAGATTGTCACACACTTTAAGCATGGTATATAGGAAAATAGACTTGGATAGAAGATTGGGAGCTTAGATTTTCAATTTAGTTAAAATGAAAGGGAACCGATTGATTTCCAACCTAGGTTTACAAACTGGATGGTTGAGAAAATCAGATTAAAGGAATTGAATCGGTTTAGCTAAACAGTTTAATTATAACTCAATTTAAATGAGTTAATTAAACATTAGCTAAGTGGGCTCGAAGCCTAGTCTTGATATTAATTGGAGTTATTATTTTATTGAGATAAATGGGCCTCTAGCCCATTCTTGATATAATTATAATTCCTAATTATATCAAGATTAGGAAAAGGAAAATTACAAGTAATTAGAATTAAAGAAAATCAAACATATTATTTGATTTTCAGATTTAACAACACACGTGAATTTCTTTTTCCAATCTAGTCTTGGCCGATTCCTCTCCCCACTCTAGCCGATCCTCTCTCTTCCTTCATAGCTAGGGTTTGCTTTTTCTACTCTCAAAACTAGCATAGTTGAGTGTAGGATCCTAAGAGTGATTGGGTGCCTTGCTTGTGTGAACGAACGATCTAGAGAGCACAATCTTTTGGTTTTGCTTTATCAAATTCGAAATCCTCAAAGATGGAACAAATCGGGACAAACCGGAAAATCTGCCTAGCACTGATGAGTAAGATGTTTTGCTTCAGACGATGGTCTTTCGGTCCGAACTGGGTTTTGTGCAAAACATGAAAGTCGTAGAGAACTGGATGAAATTTACTCTCCAAAAAAAACAGAGGCATTTGAAGATTGGTAGCTTAAGTTATGGCTTTTAGAAGTTACGTTTTTCTGTAGGCAGATTCACTAAAGCTTCTTTGTGTTTGTGATTCGAATAGGTATATTTTCAGATCTGATATTTTTATTTTCTTGCTTGAATTTTTATCACATGATGATCTTAGTTCGAAATTCATGGTTATTTTAATGTCCGCTGCATGAAATTAATTTGATGGAACCCGTGAATTTCCTTCACATTTTTCACCTGGTGAGCTAATGTTTGCATCTCAGCCACTTCTAACTTGATCATCTCGATCTCTTGGAGAGTCTCGTCATCAAACCACCCTAGAGGTTCATGTAGATCATCTTCCACCTTTGAGATTTTTTTGGTGTCTTTAGCCAAATTTGGCACTTCGGCCCTTCTCTACTCTTCGTCCCTTTCTGGCTCATAAATCATTATTCCAATTTTCTCTATACCACCATCCCCTTCTTGTTCACTCTTTCCTGCTATCAGGTTCTATTTGTCATTAGGTGAGGCGTCGTGACGTCTCTAAGAGTTCGATTGTGCCAACACCGCCTCAACATTTTTTGTTGTTTCAAGTAGCTCGTGCACTTTTGCAATAGCTTTCCAAACACTTGTTACGCCCGAGCTTGTTGGGTCCAGTGGCTTTCGAGCCTTTCTTCCAATGATGTCCTAATTGCTTGCGGAGTTTTCTCATGATATGACGGTGCCAACTTTTGGTAATGGTGGTGATTTTGGTAATTTGGTGGTGGCTCTTCCTGATAGGATGGTGGAGGATCATATCGGGATTGGTAATTATGTGGTGGACCTTGGTACACATTGGCGTTTTGGGGATCATCTTGATTGCAATAGTACCCACTCCTTTGGCATTGTTGACCTTGCCTTGAATCATAGTAATACCGATTACCTCTATACCCATCATATGACCCATACGACGTGGATTGCTCTTTTTGAGTCCACTCGTAATTCGGCTGATGATAGTCATAACCTCTCCAATCTTGCTCCATTGAATTTACTCACTTTCTTTCCTCCTCAAATCAATCGTCACAAATCTAAATCACTAGGCAAAATAGAAAGAGAGTTAGGGCACCAATGAATAAATTCAACACAATGAGCAAGAGTTCACGGAAACTAAAAACTAAAAAAATAGCACAAATAAATAAAATTGAATTCAAAGTTACCGTTAGTCCCTGGTAACGGTGCCAAAAACTTGTTGGGCCTGTATACAGTGGTCCATGAGCTCACGAATACGCACAAGTGCACTCGGTCGTTACAAGTAATAATAAACCTGGTAGGTACATGGTCGAATCCACAAGAACCAATAATAGGTCAATTCAAAGATCAGTTCTAATTATTTATGCAAGAAATTAAAAGATGATGTTTTAAGAAGGTGATGTAGATGATTAAGGGAAGTATGCGAATAAAGTAAGGAGCAATCGATCAAAAGAGTAACCAGATAAAGAGATGCACCATGGGTGCTAGGCAATACATTTTATTATCAATAAATCAATCAAAGTAAGAAAATTCATGCACTACAGTGTTATCTTATGTTCATAAATATATTGGTTCCGCCTCTCGATGGGAACAAATCTAGAGTTGACTAGCCAACTATTCTCTCGAACTAGTGGCAAGCCAAGTCTACAATCACACAACAATTACGGGATAAGGGTCCTCTCGAACCCTCTATGATTCTACTTGTCAGTTATCCAACGATCCTCTTGGATTCGGAATCATAACAACATAATGATTATAAACTATCTCTCAGTAATCTACAATCATAATAAATTCAGAATCATAAGCACACATGCATAAAAAACCAAACTTTAACAATTAATCTTAAAATCCATGTATCAAACCATAACACCCATGATTATTGGGTTTAGCCAACAATCATTGTGCAAAAATTAAATAGCATTCAATATTCAAGTTCAAAAGAAAGAGAAGAAGAAAGAACGACAAAACCCTAATCTGGCGGAGTCGGAGTCTGTCAACTCGGTCGATTTCCCTTCGATTTGTGACTTGATCTTCGATGCCTTCGATCCCTATGCTCACGATCTGCCTTCAACAAGTGTTCGACCTCCTCTCCAAGCCTCTAACCCTCATTCGACGTCTTTGGTCATAGCTCTGTAGCCTTGGAACTCTAATGATTGAAGCTCCTTAATCCTAAACTCAACTTGGTATTTATAGGAAAAAAATAGAAAATTCACAATTCCTTTAGAGGGCCCTTTTTTTGAAGAATAGTACAGATTTGACAGCTGTCTTATAGTACAAGTTGTATATCTTTCCAAAACGTTCATTTTGAGATATCATGGGCCCAAATCGAAGATCGGATGCAAAATCTAGGCATTTCAGAAGATTCAGCTGAGATTTATAATTTATTCTACCGATTTTCTTGATGAAATTTTTTATTTAGATTAGGATATGTCCATGGGGTCGTAACATGCCCCAGATGTTAGAATTTACCGAAACTTCATTACTCATGAAACTGCGACAATAGAAAGTCGTGACTTGAAAGTGTCGTGACTCTTTGTATGCTTGTCGGTGACAGGCTGACATGCCAGAGTAACGACTCCCTTGAGTCACGACCAGGTATCGTGACGCCTTCAGTCGTGTCTGACTTAGAGTATAAGTCGTTACTATAGGGTCGTGTCTTTTCTCTTAGTCCAACGACTTCTCAAGTCACGACCAGGTGTTATGACTGGTAGGGTCCTGACAGGTCTCTGGCACATTTATTCACTGCTTCTTAGATTTGGTAGTCATGACACCCATTTCACGACCAGGTGTTATCACTGGTAGGGTCCTAACTAGTCTCTGGCACACTTATTTACTGCTTCTCAAGTCTGGTAGTCACGACACCCATTTCATGACTAGGTGTCTCCAAGTCCTTCCGCTCGATCCTGGTTCTGCTCTAAAAAGCTCTGAAAATACCTGTTTTATGCAGCTTCTCCTCAAAAGCACATCAAATACAATTTCAGGGTAAAACATACTAAAAATGCCAAAAATACAGAGAGAAATCGGGTTTAAATGTGTGGATTTGACTGGGGAGAAGATGCAAAATCCTTCTGCATCAGGTGGGCACCAAATATAGCCATAAGGTAATAACTTGAAAGCTAGTTGATCCTAATAGGTCTTTAAAAACTAATTATTAAGGAACTTACTTATGAGTGACGACTCTAGGTTAATTTTGGATAGTTAGACCTTTCATTCCTTATGCGCGTGGATGTTAGCGCAGATCAATCTACGACAACCCTTGAAGACGAATATTAACCTCTTAAATTCATTATATTGGATTTAGGATCTCACCCTTTAATTCACCGGATTCCATCATTTCCTGTACATTTTTGCATTCTTGACACCTTTGTGATTTTGCACTTTGTTATTTATTTATTAATTTTTTTTTTTTTGCTCGGCAATAGTAAATTGTAATAGAAAAAGGCAAAGCCACCCTCTCCCAAGACAGGAGAAAGAGGGAAAAGCCAAAATTACAATTACAATGAAAATGAGTGATTGAGAAAATTGAGAGTGATGAAAGAATTAAAAAATTATTGGGAGACCATCTTGAATTACTTTGGCACTTTTCATAAACCTCCCATGAGTTTTTGGAAGCTTAAAATTTTTTTTTTTGGATTTATTCCTTGACTTGGTCTTTTGTTTGCTGGAATAAAAAACAGATGGGGACTTAGCCTTGTTTGCAGCCATAGCTTCTTCAAAATCACGAGAAACAATCTCTTCATCAGCCTCATAAGTGAAGCCCAAACTACTACAAAAATTCCAAGCATTAGTAGCTTTCAAAATGTCTTTATTGAAAAGAGAGGGCTTTGTCTTAGCAGATAAATCGACTGAATTTAGGACAGCTACTAGAGGAGAAGTCTCGAAATAAATGGTTGGGAGTGTGTCTTGGGAAATTGAAGCAACGCCAGCTTCAATGAAGCCAATTTTCTTGGGCTTTGGGGGGACATGATGGTGGGCGTGCTTTGAGGGTCTTATGGGTTCTGGGAAAAGGAGGGGGTGTAGTTAATGTGATGGTTGTGCGTAGATAATTAGTCTGACGCTTTCATGTCACTGGAGAAGAAGGGTTCGAGCGATTCTCCGACATCGAAATCATTTGAGGAGCCCCGATGTGAGCTTTCAGGCTTAGAAATTGGGGATATTCGAAGATCAATTCAGATTCCCAGGAAGGGACGTGGTGGCGGTCAATCTCTTTCAGTTGCACTATGAATACAGTGCTATTGATCAGAACTTCAATTGGCTCATAGATTAAGTCAGGAAGGGCAGCTCGGACCAAAACGATACCCCTTTGCATGTTTTTGCCTGATCGAGATTTCGGGTGGGTAAGAATATGGTCTCCAGCAAGATTAGCAATGTGATAGCATTTCGTGCCCTAGTCCAATTGCTAGTAGCCTGTAAACGTCTATATACATTATCATCGTTTGTAATATATATATATAAAACGGCTTTATATTACTTATGTGTTGAAGTAATATGTTGAGCATGATCTGATTTATGACTACTAGAGTAATAGAACCATAAATCTGTACGGATCACACTTAACGAGTCCCTAGTCAATCTACGCTTCTATAGAAGCGACCAGTATGAGGATGGTTCTTAATGACGTAGTTCTACTTGTCATAGGGATGAGGGATCCCGGAATCATATCATAGATATCATGAGGTGATTGATATCTGACGACCCGCTTTGAATAGTGTTTTCATAGATTAAGCCATGAACATATTCAAATGCGATAGCTTGTCACGATATCCTTAGACCGAGGAGTCTTTGTGATCACTATGCAATGTACGTGCGGCTTTAACTTGCGCCTAACGCTTTCTGTAACAGGATTGCAATAACGGGCATGATTGGGTGGCGGAACGGGTTGCATGAGTGACACGAAAGACGGCTAAGGGATTTATCCCTCATACTACGGTATGGGAAAGATATCCGTTAAAAGGCCTCTTGATTGAGACTGACGGGGAGTAAGAGCATGGCCATGCCGGTGATACGGGTTATCAGTTCTCAGCCATCTCACATATCAAGTAACAATGATTGATTAAACAAGGGTGACGACTCTATGCCTTGTGACCAATCGGGATATCTAGAGATAATAGGATAGTGACTTGTACGCACAAGGTTAAGTCGAATCATCGATCGTCATGCACCTTGGGTAATCATAACGTCTTACTAGAGGCCCCTTATGATGGATCGGGCAAGAGCGATCTTTTGCGCCGATCTGCCAACGGTTGCATGAGCCTGAAGGGTCACACATATTCAAGACGGATAACTTGAGACAAGGAAACCTTGACGTTTCTTGAGGAGCAATACATGGACAAAACTGGAGGTTTTGTGCCATGGGTTCGGTTTGAGAGAATAATTAGCGAATCGATGTCGCGTCGGACTTTGTTTGAGAAGTAACGACAAAAAGGGTCGAGGGACTTTTGGACACGACACGAAACCACATGGGCGAGCCCTTTGGGCTCGGCCCATGAGGTCTCATGGCCGGCCCAAAAAAGGGCCCAATAAGTCCTCTTGGCCGGCCCACATGGTGGGTCCATGTGTGGGGAACACACAACACCATGCTTAGTTGGTGATTGTGGATTAAGAGGTGAGTGATTTAAGGGGTATGAGTTAAAGCACCTTTAAGCTCATACCAATCACTTTTGACCCATGCTTGTGAGTTGGATGATGAATTGAAATACAAGACATTAATTCATTAATCAAATAATCACAAAAACACACAAAAACTCTCTCTCTCTCTCTCTCTCTTGGTATGGCCGGCCACCCTTGCTCTCCTCTTCATCTTGCTCTCTTGTTCTTCATTTAATTGTTCTAGTAGGAAATTAAGTGAAGGATCATCAAGATCATCCCCTTGGTGTGGACTTGTTTTAGAGAAGAAGATCTGAAAGTTCTTCTTTAATCGATTCAACAAAGACTTAAAGGTAAACATCTTGTGGAATAGATTTTGCTTTGGGATTTAATGGTTTATGTTCTTGGACAAGGTTTGGAGTAGATTTGTAAAACGCTTCCGCTATCTCGTTGATCTAGAACGCTCCAAAACCCTACACGATGTTCTTCAGCGATGATTCCGACCTGCCAAAAGTAGGTAATCCATAAATCGACACCCATTTCAAGAATCTCCCCTTTTGCCCAAAATCACCCTTTGAATCCCCTTATTTTTCAGCGATGACTTTAAATCCCTCTAATCCTTCCGCTTTCCTCTCCTATTTAATTGTTCCTAAAGAAATATCAAAATTTGATACACCAAAGACTGATTTTTTCAAGTTACCTTTGACGTAGGAGTTAACCGAGCTAGAGCATCTCCTGAGGTTGGCCCTTGATCCACTGACTGCATCTTTGTAACTCAGAGCCATTGAATTTAGAAGAGGAAACCTTCGGTCATCAATCGGTTCTTTGACTTCGCTACCTGAATTTTTCGTTTGAATAGGCAGAGCTGGTGAGACTAGAACTTGTGTTTCCTTTAGAGCAAAGTCCACAATTAGTTTTTGATCCATAAACATTGCGCCATTGAGGTTAGAGACAGCTCTTCCGGCACTTTGTTATTTGATTTGTGTTTATAGTAGTTTAGTTTTGAAAGCCATCTTTTTGTGTCACTCGAGCACGACAAACCTAACCATCTAAATTAGCGTGAGCTGGGTACGTAGAGGAGCAGGAAATTTTATCATAATCTTATTTTTTCAAATTACTTGATGACCAGTATGCACCCAAGTGGCTAATTAGACAATTGATTGATTGTATTAACTCACTTTTCAACATGACGTATATTTTTACACATGCCACTTTCTTGATTACCGGACATATTTGGTTAAGTTCTTGTTCTATTTCAACATTTAGGATACATAGGTGTTGTTGTGTGTTTTATAATCATTTGAGCAGTGGTTAAGGAGATGGTGACAATTACAAAATTAATGTAATCGATAGGGATAGTTTACATTATCGGAAAGGAGTTGTAGGGGATTATTGCATATATAGCTGGGGAAGACGGCCATGTTAGTATCGCCTACTGAGCAGAGGTATAGTGGGGTAAAATCCAAGGACATGAAAGCGTTTGAGGGTAAATGATACTCTAAGTTCGATACAAGTAAAATGCTTGGCGGTGTTGTAGGCTATTCATAGCATATCCGATTTTATATTAAGGGATAATGAGACTTTGTTACACTTAACTATAGCGAAATGACACTTCCATACCCTAACTATTACTTTCTCTTTTTAATACCTGGCAATTTTTTTGTGGCAACCTACATCTAAATTGTCTAA
Organism: Geranium rotundifolium; assembly: GCA_963920655.1. Taxonomy (NCBI): domain Eukaryota; kingdom Viridiplantae; phylum Streptophyta; class Magnoliopsida; order Geraniales; family Geraniaceae; genus Geranium; species Geranium rotundifolium. The sequence continues at coordinate 28,900,135 of OY987315.1, read as the reverse complement.
TATACCTAAAATACTCTTGGTCGGATCAATAAATTTGATTTGAACCGGCCCAATTTGAACCAATTTGATATTAACATTAGTTCAATTCTATTATTTTTTCAATTGAACCAGGGGTATTTTAGGTATACTAGGCATTTAAAAAATAGGTTGTCACAAAAAAATTGTCAGGGTACTATAAAAGAGAGAAAAATAGTTAGGGTATGAAAGTGTCATTTCGCTATAGTTAAGTGCAACAATGTGTCATTATCCCTTACATTTATGCGTACAAATAAATGAGTACGACCTTTTAGTTTAACTTAGACATTCATGTGGTTCAGTAATTTGTGCAAGATTGTCATTCATGTGTCTTTAGAGTGGACGTGACTCCCATGGTGTTGCTTCTGGTCTTCTTCTGATATTTCTTAATACTTAAAAGCTATCTATTTATATATGTTAATATATGGGCCAAAGACCCTCTTTCCTAACTCTTTAAGTATGTCTCTTGCCTATTTATTGTAACCCTAATATTATAAATATAGGGTCTTGTACATTGATTATATATCTCAATACAATATATTAGCGCTACAAAACTCGTCTCGTTGCCCGAGGGTTCTCCCAGGAATATGAGATTGATTATAATAGAACTTTTGCACCAGTAGCTCGTCTCACATCTGTTCGAAGTTTACTTGCAGTTGCAGCTGAATGAAAGTGGAATCTTTTTCAGATGGACGTCAAAGAATGCTTTTCTCAATGGAGATCTTACAGAAGATGTCTACATGCAGCCTCCTTCTGGGTATGAGCATCCGCCAAACACAGTCTGTTGTATGAAGAAACCTCGGTATGGACTCAAGCAAGCCCGAAGGACATGGTTCTCAAAATTATGTGGAAATATGACCGATCTTAGCTTTACCTCTAGTCCATATGACACCGCCTTGTTTGTCAAGAAGACTTCTCGTGGTCATATCCTGCTTTTACTCTATGTAGATGATATGGTTATCACCGGAAATGATGAATCCGGTATCTCTGATCTGAAGAACCAGGTCAACCAACACTTTGAGATGATGGACCTTGACAAGCTCACATATTTTCTTGGGTTTGAAACTCGTCAGTCTCTTCAGGATATCACTTATCACAAGTTAAGTATGCAACTGATCTAATTTCTCGAGCATGCTTGTCAGACACAAACATTACCTCCACTCCCATCGAGGCAAATGAAAAGCTTACACCTACAAATGGAAAACCTCTCCAAGATGCTACCTTGTGTCGAAAGCTCGTAGGCAGTTTTGTTTATCTCACTGTCACTCGTCCAGACATTGCCTACGCAGTCTACATTCTCAGTCAGTTCATGAGTACACCGAGAACCACATACTATGAGGCTGTCCTCCGAGTACTCCGCTATATACGAGGCACTCTATCAAATAGTCTTCATTTCTCGTGTGATACACTTATGGTGTTGTAAGCCTTCTCAGATGCAGATTGGGCTGGTGATCCTACTCATCGACGCTCCACAACGGGATACTGCTTCTTTCTTGGAAAATCTCTCACTTCTTGGAGGAGTGAGAAACAGATGATGGTTTCCCACTCCAGCATAGAGGTCGAATATCGTGCTCTTGCTGACACTACCTCCGAGCTTCTCTGGATTCGGTGGCTACTTCATGACAAGGGCATTACTCCCAACTCAACCACTTTTATCCATTGCGACAACCGAAACGCCATTCAGATTGCTCACAATGATGTCTTTCATGAGCGCACCAAACATATCGAGAATGATTGTCACTTTATCAGACATATCTGAAGCAGGGCACTGTCACTCTACGCACGGTTCCCTCGGACGAACAAATTGCTGATATCTTCACAAAGCCCCTTCTTCCAGGTCGATTCACTACTTTAGTTTCCAAACTCAATTTGAATAAACCACCTTGAACTTGAGGGGGCGTGTTAATATATGGGCCAAAGGCCCTCTTTCTTAACTCCATAAGTATGTCTCTTGCCTATTTTTTGTAACCCTAATACTATAAATATAGAGTCTTGTACGTTAATTATATATCTCAATACAATACATTATTATGCGTTATAATAATATATTTAATTAATGTTAAAAATCGGTAGGAAATTTTTAACAATTTAAATTTTAAGACTGCGATCAAATTCATGTGCTTTTAACGATTCTGCCGGTGCAATTGATTAAGAATAGTAAAATTGACTATATGATATTTAATTATTTCAACCAAAGTAAATCTAATATAAAATACTCTCACAAAAGTGTTCAGAAGAAAAGATGCATGATCGGAGAATGTGAGATCAATATTGTAGATTATGGGCAAATTTTGTCTCTCCTCCCTATCAAACCTGCAAAATTATTCCCTTTTCAATAAATTATTAACTTGCACTTAACCCATCAATTTTGTTATTGATTTATTGATTTACTTAATTAATTAATATATTCATTTTATAATTAAATATATATTTAAAATGAAAAACTTACTTAATAATTAAATATTTAATACATTTTATGATAAATGAGTTGATATATTCTTACATGGACAACTTGAGTGTGACCTAGTGGTTGTCACTGCTCTCTACTTGCGTTAGATTAGGGTTCGAGATTTAACAAGGTATCTGGGTGGGGTGGATTTAAGGGTAGTTAGGGAAAGTAATGTAACATTCAAAAAAATATATTCTTACATGGAGTGATTGTAGAAACAAAGGAAAATTGCAAAAATTGCACACTCTCTTTACTGTATTTTTGCCAAAACTCTCCTCCTCTCATGTTCAAATTTGCACCGTGCAAATCTGTGAATGTTAACAGAAGTGTCATTTAAGTGTTGTACGTTTGAGTTAGCACGTTTAGGTGTGGGCATGAGTCTAGAACCAAACCAAGCGGTAAATAATTAGACCAGGCCAAACTACCAGGTTCTCCATTTTAAGAACCAGAACCGTTACCCGCGGTTCCTAGTTCTCCGGTCCCGGTTCAGTTCAGATTCAGTCTCCGGTTCTTTTGCCAAAGTAAGTGATCATCCCTAAACACGTATGAGTTAACACTTAAGTGACACTTTAAATTCTGATTATGACAGTTATACAAGATGTCAAGAATAATGTCAAGAACAATATTAAGACAATGTTCTTAACAACTTGTCAGTAAACAGATTCGGACAAACACAATATAACGAGTAAAGAGCAGATAGCGACACACAAGATTGTTAACCCAGTTCGGTGCAACTCACCTACGTCTTAAGGCGCTTTGCCAGTGAAAATTTTTTAGTATAATGGAACAAGTCAAAACATACAAGTATCGGTGATTATCACATAAACCACTACTTTATGCTACCCTTCATAGTGCAAATATATCTCAGGGACTCCTTCTGAATCCAAACCTCCAACTTGATTCCAGTCTACGAGCCTCGCATTGCTCAGATGTTTACATGTTGCAGTTAAGCTCTTATGGGTGAACCTTCAATCACACCTTCACATAAAACCCTCAATCACTCACACTTGATCTTTCGATTCTGGACACAATCGTCATTCGGGGAACACAAAACCTCTTGGCCCGCCAGTCCTGCACGTCCAAGAGCTTTGTGTGTTTACCGAAGAAACTACAAGGGGTCGCACTTATGATCTCTCAGGAAATCACGCTCTCGAGGTCTTCTTACATATACGCGCGCACCTGCTAAGGGTGGAGCCTTTGGCTTTTATAGCAGATGCAAATAACCCTTGAATCAATTAGAGTTTCCTTAACCTAATTGATTTCGGTTTCCTTATTCCCTTACACCAATATCTTTGTAGAGTCTCTGTCATGTCAGGAATACATTAAGCATTATGACACAATAAGGACTTACCAAAAGCCTCGTACAACTGGATTTTCCAATCGCAATACGTCTTTTCTTTAAGGAAACTATTGAATGCTGCGATCCACAAATGTCATAAAAGATGTTGAGACTAACTGCTTGACATCTTTACTGACTAGATACTCGACATCTTTCGTATTGCCTAAAAATAAAGCCAATAACAAACGTAACAACAACACTTCTATTAATTTACACGAAATTGGATTAACGGTGTAAAAATAAACATGAGTAAGAGAGAGATTTTGCAAAAATGAACATGGGTAAATGAGAGTTTTTTCAAAAGTATAATGAAGGGAGAGTTTATAGGAAAAACATAATTATAAAAATAATTTTTACAATTTTCCCTACCTAAAAGTATAATATATTCATATGCATCCCAGTAATCGTTTAACTAATTAAGATTGAGCCATTTTGCTACACAAACTTCATAATTCATTTCACCCATATCGTAATATATTGGACTTTATATACTAAATTATAAAAAATAAAATAAAAACTATAAAGGATTAAATTGGAGAAAAATAATAATAATCCAATAATTGGAACAACGTCAAGATTCTAATTCGATTCCATTTGAGAGTACTCTAAGACACTTTGAATTTAAAATCCTCAAATCGAGTCTCCAACCTCCACTTGCATACAAAAGCATATGGGATATGAATTGGGATCCACGTTGGATTCATTATATATACTTCTCTCTCTGTATATGTACAACATTCTAAAAATAATGTCATAATAAACTATATATATATATATATATATATATATATATATATGTATATATATATATATATATGTATGAATAACTTTGTGTCTGACCCGGTTGATTTTAATATTATTTTCATTCAGCTAATCGGAAAGAGTACCTAAGATTACTAATGTTTACTCGTTAGTGGAGTTTTAATAGTTTATTGAAAGTAAATCATCCCCAATCTACTTTAATAAACTCAAGTTTGATAGTTGAAGGCTTTATAGCACTTATCAAGTGATCTTGAGTAGGTCAATGACAAACTAATTCAGATATTTTAAGAATTCAATTACGATGTATACAAAGAATACAAAAAATTTAACTCATAGAATTAGTGAAGGAATAACATCTTTTCATCCAATTAACAATTTCTATTTATAATTTCTAAGCAGTATGTATAACAAGATTTATAAAGGTTTTAAAATCAGCTAGAAGCTAAAAAACTGAGAAAAGACCTAATAGCTAAAAATAGTTAGGGGTGAACACCGTCGCAATCAGGGGCGGATTCAGTGGGGGCCAAGGAGGGCGGGAAAATTTGAAAAAATTCATGTAAAATTCTAGCCGAAGATTGGATATGCCCCTCTTTTAATCCTAATATATATATATATAAAAGTTGTGTAACATAATCATGAGAGTTATTTAGTGTATTGGTAAGTGTGTAGTTTTTATTCAATAGTTCAAACGTTAGAATTGACGTCACTTTATAATAATTGTGAACTTTTTTTGAATGATATTTGGGTTTTTCAAACTTATTTCAATGGAACATCTTTCAATATTTACGTTATTTTGTTGGTTGTTAATTTAATGTATATGGTTTTAATTTATGATTGTTACGATGTTGGTTGGCTTATGTTTTTTAGACACTAGGAAAGATGTCGAGCATTTGGTCAAGCAAGATGGTCACAACATTTTGTGTGTCGCAATATTAAAAAGTTTCCTTAATATGAAAATCGAATGCAATTGCGAATCTAGAAGATTTCTAGCTGTATTTAAAACGTTTGGAAAGTCTTGATTGTGTTATGATTTGGAAAGATACATGTCGTGATAGAGACTCTGAAAAGATACTCGGCGATAAGGAATTGGGAAACCTAAATCGACCAGGTTAAGGAAACCCTAAGACGTTCCAGACTGACTAGCTGCTATAAAAGCTGAAGCTCCACCCTTAACATCGTTGGCTTCTTTGGTGGATACATAAAGCTCTTGGACGTGAAGGTTTAGCGGGTCAAGAGGTTGTGTGTTCTATGAATAACATTGTGAATCACTACAATAATCGAGAGATCTAAAGTAAGTGATTGAGGGTTTTCTTTGTATGCGTGATTGAAGATTCACGCACAAGTTTAAATAACGACTTGTGACATCCGAGCATGGTGAGTGCTCGTAGAGTGGAATCAAGACGAGGTCTTGGATTCAGGGGGAGTTCCTGAGATAAGTTCGCACTTGTAATAGTAGCATAGGGTATTGATCTGTGTGATGATCATTGATACTTGCATGTTTTTACTGATTACATTACAGTGAAACCTTTCCACTGGCAGAGTGTCCCCAGACGTAGGTGAGATTGCACCGAACTGGGTAAACATATTGTGTGTCGTTGTTTACTGTTCTGTATCTTTATTGTTCATATTTGCTTACCGACAAGTTGTCAAGAACATTGTTTAGACATTGTGCGTGACATCTTGTCCGGATTAGCTAATAAGAATTTCAATTGGTATCAGAGGAGGCACCTACAACTTTAGGTGAGTTCCTAGGCGGAAAATTTTTGATTGTCAGACATGGACAACATAAGAGAAGGAGGATCAGTCAATCGTCCACCTACTCTGGATGAGAATAACTATGGATATTGGAAAGCTCGTATGTGCGCCTTCTTGAAGTTTATTGACAACAAGACCTGGAAGGTTGTAATAAATGGATGGAGTGCCCCATACTATCAATATGTTGAGGCAATATCAGAGGTCCTAAACTTGAGACAGAATGGACTGACATTGAAGATGAGGAAGCCCTGGGAAACTCTCGAGCACTTAATGCTATCTTCAATGGCGTTGATAAGAACATGTTCAGATTGATTAACACCTGTACTACTGCAAAAAGTGCATGTGACATTCTAACAGTAGCCTATGAGGGTACTACCAAGGTTCGAGAACAAAAGCTCCAGTATTTAACCACGAACTTTAAAGCTCTTGTTATGAGTGAAGATGAAACTGTGTCAGAATTCAATGTGCGAATTCGTGATCTCGCCAACGAATCCTACTCTCTGGGCGAACCTATGGCTGATGAAAAACTCGTGAGGTTGACTAAGAGCCTTGAGTCCGAGATTTAAAATGAAGATTACTGCCACCGAAGAAGTTCATGATCTCAAAACCCTTAAACTTGATGAACTAATGGAGTCTCTAATGACTTATGAGCTATCTCTTCCAAGTGTTGACAAGAAAAACAAAGGAGTAGCCTTCAAGAGAAACGTTCAGAAGCAAGTCGAGCAAGTGTGTTCTGATTCCGATGATGAACTTGATGCAACCATAGCTTTGCTAGCAAAAAACTATAACCGGGTTGTGAAACGATTCAATCGGACGTCTGGGAAAAATGTCACACCAGATGTCAAGAACAAAGCACTGCAGAAAGTTCAAAGAGGTGGAAACTTTGACAAGACCAACAGAAGTGGTGAAGGAAACAACAAAAGTAGAAGAATACAATGCTATGAATGTGAAGGGTTCGGGCATTACCAAAGAGAATGTCCTAATTATATTAGGAAACAAAAAAAGGTTATAATGCCACCTTATCCGATGAAGAAACTGAGGATTGTGAAACATAAGAGAGAAGCAATTTTGTCGTAATCACTACTTCCACTTCGTCCAGTAAACCTGATTTTTCTAGCAATGTTTTTGAAGACGCACAAGACATGTCACCTGATTATGAGTGGACTGATGACCAGCTAAACGAAACATATTGCATCCTCTACACCAAGTGGATTGAGGAGTCCCAGATTCTAGACAAACAAGCTGCTTAGATTATTACCCTCATCGATGATAAGTCTAGACTGCGGGAGACTATTGTCGAGCTCAAGAGTGAAGTCACCCGCCCGAATGGAGAAATAGGTCAAATGAACAAATCCATTAAAATGATGAATCTGAGCACGGAAAGCCTCGACAAAATACGAACAATCGTAAAGCATGATAGAAACACTAAGGGACTTGGCTATACACAGAATGCCTCAATATCTCAAATCAAGTTTGTTCCGCATCAAGTCCCAACTAAAGAGAAGGAACATCTTTCGTAACACTCTAGTTCTGGTACGAAGAAAGATGTCCTGACATCACGTCCGACATGTTTCTACCAGATACCAACCAAGGTTCCTCCTTATAATTGCCAACCAGTCACGATACCTGCCCAAAGACCACAGTGGATCTGCCATTACTATGAAAAGAGAGGTTATATCAGACCATACTGGCCATCATCTCTATGGAAAGATATCATCTCTACCTCCACATTCGCAAAGGGTAGCACATAATCACTCTCAACCTAGAGTTCAGAATCCAAAACGGCTGGAATGGAGAGTGAAGAGCAAATCATACCGAGCCAACATTGCCTATACCTCCATGTGTGCCTCGACTAATAAAGATTGGTAGTTTGATAGCAGATGCTCATGTCACATGACAGTTACACGTGATTTTCTAACAAACATCAAACCATATATCAATTGTCATGTAAACTTTGGTGATGGGGTAAGGGCACATATCGTTGATAAAGGACAACTCAGGTATCCTGTGAAGGAATTCTTTGAGGGTTCCAATCAATTAATTTCATGCCCATACAAGAAATTAACCTCAAATATCCGAATTAATAAGGATCTTGCATGATCATGAATTGATCATGAGATCTAGGATAGAATCAAAACTTGAATATTACCTTTGATTAAAATCTCTTTGTTACTAAATAGTATTTAGTAACTTCTAAAGATCGTCCACACAGGAAGAAAAATCAGGGGATACTCACAATGATCCTTACCAGAAGATCGAAGCAAGTAAAACGGACGGAGAGAGGAGGAGGGGGGTGGCCGATCGACTTAGAGAGAGAGAGGATAGTGGCTAGGGTTTTTGGAAAATAATTCCCTTAATTTTCAGATCTGAAAATTTCCCTTTTATAACCCTTTTTAGGCAATAATTAATTAAATGCCTTAATGGGGTTAAAGCCCAACGCTTTTAATTAATTATGTAGAGAAGCCCATTATGGCCTAGCCCATTCTGGCTAGGCCAGTTTAGCTAAATTAATTAAATCTATTTAATTAGATTATAATTATTTGGTCCTGCTAAATCGTTCTTGATTTCCGGTTTAATCCTAAAACGAAATTGTCTAATCTGGTTTAATCCAAAACCGGATTTTGTCTCTCTCATGATTCCTCCATATGATTCCATCTGTTGTACTCAACCTTTAGTGTGTGACCTTCTAGCCTCACGACACGTCTGCGGACTGGTAAAATTACCATTTTACCCTTTCCATCATGAGTGACCTCTAGCAAGACATCATGATTACCCAACGCTTGTGATTATCGAGATTTCGACTTAACCTTGTCGTACATGAATCTATCCTTTTATCCTCTTGATATCTTTGACAACCACGAGGCATAGACAAGTGATAATATGGCCGATCCCTTGATAGAGGCTAAGCCGAAGCCTAGGCATGAGGAACATGCAGGGTCTATGGGAGTAGATGAGAACTTAAATTGGAACCAGGGGCAAGTGGGAGATTGTTAGAGTTCTGCCCCAATCCAATATAAAAGTGATCTACAGATGTAATGTTTTATCATCTTTCCGAATAAATAAATCGGCATATATTACTAATGTGTTGTAGTAATATATCGAATGTAATTTGATCTATGTCATTACGTGTGTAACCACTAATAGTAGAACTGTAGATCAGAAAGAATTACATTTGATGAGTCCCTGATCAGCTAAGCTTCTTTATGAAGCGATCAGTATGAGACCAACTCCTTGTGATCACGCTCTACTGTTCATGGCAAAGTATGTGTACCGGAGTTATATCATAGATATCATCAGGTCGATGATATCGGACAACCCGATTGTGAGTATGCTGCATAGATCCAGTCATGAGATACTCACATATCGTAGCTTGTCATTATTTCCTAAGACCAAGGAGTCTTTGTGTACACTATGTAACGAATACCTAAGTTTGACCTAGTCTAACGTTATCTATAAAAGGGTAACTATAACGACTTCGATTGCCTTGGATATTTATTACATTAGTGAACTCGAAAGGCGTCTGAGGGATTTATCACTCATATTTCGGTATGAGAAAGATATCCGTTTAGGCCACTTGATGAGTATGACTGAAGGAATAGCACAGCCGTGCAGGTGATACCTTAGTATCAGTTTTCAGTCATCTTACATATCAAGGAACAATGATTGATAAATTAGGATGACCATTCTATGCCTATTGATCAATCTGGATATCGGTTTGATAAAAGGAAATTGACATGTACGATAACAGGTTAAGTCGAATAATCGATAATCACGAACGTTCGTGATTATCTAACGTCTTGCTAGAGACCACTTATGATAGAAAGGGTAAAATAGTAATTTTACCAGTCTGCCAACTGTTCGTGAGCCTAGAGGGTCACACGCATTAAGAACGGTACATGACAAATAACTATGGATGGAAATTGAAAACGATTCGGTAGTTTTCTGGCCTAAGGTTTTAACTAGACGGTTGAAGAAATCAATTCGAGGAAATTAAACCGTTTTTGGCTAAACCGAAATTAGAACTCAAATTAATGGGTTTAATTTGGGTTTGAGTTAAACGGGCTTAAAGCCCATTTAGGGATTTGAGTGGCGAATGGGGAAAAGTGCAAATAGAAGTTTAAGAGGGTTAGATATGCAATTAATTTGATTTGAAATTCAATTTTTAATTTCAAATTAAAATTGCAAAATATCTTCCTCAATTTTCTCTAACTATTTGGCAACCACTCTCCCTCATTCTCTCCCTCACTTGGCCAAACTCCCCTTCCTCTTCCTCCATCATTTTTTGTCAAAAATTCTCAATATTCATTCATGGCAAAAGTGTGAGAGAAAACCTTTTGGTCGGTGTGCTTTTGTGGACCTAATAGAGAAACACTACATTGTGTTTTCATCGATTTATAAAGGTAATTTTCAGATTTGAAAAGGTTAAGAACATGCTGAATTTTTCATTAAGATCTTCGTATTTTTCCGATCACCATGGTTACATAACTTCCGCTGCATGAAATTTATCGTTTGGAACCCATGGTGATCTCTTTCAGTCTATGTAACATACTCATGATTGGGTCGTCCTATATCACCCCTGTCTGGTGATACTATGACCTAACTATGGCCTCCTTCTGGCCATGATCAGTAGAGCGTGATCATTTAGAGTTAGCCTCATACCGATCGCTTCTCATGAAGCTTATTCTGATCGGGGACTACTTAAGTAAGATTTTATCTGATCTGTAGATCTACTATTATGTGTTGACACATCAATGATACAAATCAAATCATACTTAAGATATTACTACAACACTTAGTAATATGAATGCCCATTTTATTTCAACTAATAATCTTATTACATGATTAGATTGAAAATACATTGTGCTAGGGCACAAAAACCCAACAGTCTCCCACTTTCCCTAGACCCAATTGGTATTCCAATCTAAACCCATTCACCTGACACGCTCCTCATGCTTAGGCTGAGGAGGTGCCTTAGTTGAGGGGTCAACTAGATTATCATGCGTTGAAACGTAGCTTATCTCTACTTCCCCTTTATCAACCATCTCTCTAATGATGTGATACTTTCTCCCGATGTGCTTGGTCCTGTTGAGAAATCTGGGCTCTTTAGCTAGTGCTACGGCCCTTGTGTTGTCACAACATAAGCTCATGGGATCAGACGTTCGCGGCAGTACATCTAATCCACTCAAGAAGCTCCTGACCCACACCATTCTATCCCGCTATACACTAAGAAGGCGTCCTTTGTTCTCCTCAGATACTTGAGGATACACTTGACGACATTCCAGTGATCTTGGCCTGGGTTAGACTGAAATCTGCTGGCACAGCTGAGGGTAAACGATACGCCAGGCCTCGTACATATCATGGCATACATGATGGATCCCACTGCTGAAGCATATTCGATTCCCTCCATCTTCTTAAGCTCATCAGGTGTTTTAGGATACTGACTTTTGCTGAGCTTGATGCCATGTCTCACCGGGAGGTTCCCTTTCTTAGAGTCAAGCATTGAGAATCTTCTCAACGCTTTATCTATGTAGGTGCTCTGACTTAGGCCTAAAATTCTCTTGGATCGATCTCTATAGATCCTGATGCCTAGAATGTAAGCGGCCTCTCCTAAGTCCTTCATGGAGAAACACTTCCCTAACCAAGCTTTGGTCTCAAGCAAGGTTGGAACGTTATTTCCCATGATCAGTATGTCGTCGAAGTACAGCACCAGGAACACTATGTTACTCCCACTGCTCTTCTTGTAGATACAGGGTTCATCTGGATTCCTGATAAACCTGAACTCATTTACGGCTTCATCGAATCATAAGTTCCAACTCCTGGAAGCTTGCTTCAACCCATAAATAGATCGTTGCAGCTTACACACCTTTTCGGGATGTTTTGGATCGACAAAACCTTATGGCTGGGTGATATAGACATCCTCCTGCAAATTCCCATTAAGGAATGTGGTTTTGACGTCCATTTGCCATATCTCGTAACCGAAATATGCTGCAATGGCTAACATCATCCGAATTGACTTAATCATAGCTACTGGTGAAAAGGTCTCATCATAGTCCATGCCTTGGACTTGACGATAACCTTTTGCAACCAGTCTTGCTTTGTAAGTCTGAGGCTTTCCGTCCATATCTGTCTTTAACTTAAATATCCACTTGCACCCTATGAGTTTTATCCCACGTGTGCTGTCTACTAAGTTCTAGACCTAATTGTCTTTCATGGACTTCATTTCCTCATCCATGGCTTTCTGCCATTCTTTTGAGCTGGGACTGGCCAAGGCTTGCTGAACTGTTGCGGGATCATCCTGATCCACAACAATCAAGTCATTACCGTCTGTGGCTAAGAAGCCATGTCTGACTGGGTTTTGACGAGATCTTTCAGACCCCCTTGGTCCTACAGGAGTTTCCGTTGGAATAGGACTTGGATAATTTACCTCATCAGGTACCTCTATATCCTCTGTAGGTTGTTCTGTGTCTTCTTGAATTTCTTCAAGAAGCACAGGACTCCCACTAGGATTCTTGGATAAGAATTCTCTTTCCAAGAAAACCCCACCTCGAGCAACAAAGACTTTGTTCTCTTCTGGTTTGTAGAAGTAGTACCCCATGGTTCCTTTGGGGTACCCTACAAAGACACACTTATCTGCCTTGGGTTCGAGTTTATCACCAAGCAACCGCTTGACGTAAACATCACACCCCCAGATCTTGAGGAAAGACAGCTTGGGAGCTTTCCCTTGCCAAACCTCAAATGGAGTGGTCTCCACTGCCTTTGTAGGAGCCCAATTCAAAATGAATGCGGCCGTTTCTAGGGCATGGCCCCAGAAAGATACTAGAAGGTCGGCGTGACTCATCATGGAACGAACCATGTCAAGAAGGGTTCTGTTCCTCCGTTCGGAAACACCATTCAATCAAGGAGTTCCTGGCGGAGTTAATTCTAAGAGTATACCGTTATCCCTTAGGTGACTAAGAAATTCCTGATCTAAGTACTCGCCACCTCGATCGGAACGGAGTGCCTTTATACTTTTACCAAGCTGGTTCTATACTTTATTCTGGAACTCTTTGAATTTATCAAAGGATTCCGACTTATGTCTCATTAAATAGACATACCCATACCTACTGAAATTGTCGGTAAAGGTTATGAAGTATCTGAAACCTCTCCTGGCTTGTGTACTCATGGGCCCACATACGTCTGAATATATTAGGTCCAGGAGATCACTCGCCCTTTCACCTAAGCCGCCAAAAGGCGCCTTTGTCATCTTTCCCATAATGCAATATTCGCATCTCTCGATTGGTGTGAATTCAAACGGGCTTAATAGCCCACACTTGTGAAGTGTTGAGACGCGTTTCTCGCCTATGTGGCCTAGACGACAGTGCCACATCACTGTCTGGTTTAAGTCATCCGACTTCAACCTCTTACTTACGTTATAGTTTGAACTGTAGTTAGTGTTATAAATATTTAATATATATAATCCACCAACCATAGATGCAGTGCCATAAATGATGTTATTTCTTGATAAAGTAAATAAGCCATTGTCTATGGCAAAAACAATACCAAGTTTGTCCAAACTGGACACTGAAATAATATTTCTACTAAATTTAGGTACACATAATACATCATCCAATACTAAATTAAGACCTGTGGGTATCCTAAGACTAACAGAACCGACAGCCGTCGTTGACACCGAACTGTTGTCTCCGACTCTCAGATGCCGCTCGCTTTTCCCAATGAGCTTCTTACTTTCCAGATCCTGCAGATTAACACAAATGTGAGTTTCTGCTCCGGTATCAACTACCCATGTATCTGAGAAAGTAACGTTGAGATTATACTCAACAACGTAAATACCTGATCCAGGTCCTGAAGGGTGTCCTCCCCTCTGCAAGCTCTTCACATATTCCTTGTGCTGCCTGCAATCCTTCTTCCAATGACCTGGCTGCTGGCAGTAGTAACAGACTACCTATGAGGTCAAAGTGCTCCCTTCGGTTCTAGGAACCGCTTGGATCCTTGGACATCTAGGTACCCTTATTTGCCCAACTAGGTGCATTGGCGCCTTACCCTTACCCGCCACTACTGGTGCCTTGCCCTTGTTGGAATGCCCTGGTGACTTGCCAGTAGGTTTGCCAGCTCTTTTGAAGCTGACACCCTTATTGACCATTAGAACCTCAGGGGTCGCCCTTGAGATTTTTCTCTGCTGTCACCAACATCCCATGTAGTTCTTTGATAGTCTTTTCCATATTATGGAGATTGTAACTTGTGATCACATCTCCATAAACCTTTGGAAGAGACATTAGGACTATATCTGATTTCAGTTGCCTATGAAGCTGTGACCTAGGCTGGCCAAGCGATCAAAGAGCCGCTTCATCTTGAGGACATGTGGGCTCACTGCCTCACCAGCATTCAGCCTGCTGTAGAATAACTCCCTAAGAGTGCCGTACCTTTCGACACGGGCATTCTTCTGGTAGTATATTTTTATTTCCGCCATTATATCTTGGGGATCTCCCATGAGATGCATGAACTGGTCCTGGGTGTCATTTTCCATGAACTCGACCATGAAGATGCCAACATCTTGTTGATCGCTTATGTACTTGTCATAAACGTTCTTATCGGCCTCGCTGGTATCATCCGCGTACACTTTTAAAGGCTTATCTGTAAGGATATACTCCTGTCTGTCATACTGAAGGGCAAGCTTCAGGTTCCTCTCCCAAACCAGGAAGTTGGTCCCTGACAGCCTGTCACTCGACAGAAGAGATTTTAAGGCTTCACTGCAAGGACGTGTTGATTTGGGTTGCGACGGTGCCATTAATCTATACATGAAAATAAATTCGATCAGATTCTTAATTAAGCTGAACTGAGAGATACTTGATTATGAACATTTCTGATTCTTGTGTCTGAATCTAAACCAAGATCTCCGCATACCCAAAACTGAAGTGAGTTAATCTCATCGCCCCAGTTTTGTACATTGGAGTAGGACAGTCTAGTCCTTTCACAATTCCATGTGATTCTTGGCTAGGGCTTATACATTGTATGTATACGGCATTGCCCTATATCTGATACCCTGGCTCAGATCATCTGAGAATCGCAGCTAAGTCAACCATCTTTCAAGGCATGGTCCCATCTGCATGGTTACTACGCTAATGCGCACGTACCCATGCAAAATAGTCCATCTTCTATTAGAACTCATTCCCATGGATCCACGTTAATCGTATCCACCCATGAGTTTGAAAACTAATCGAAGTGATGAAAAGTGGGCAGTATCTAGCTTGACTTGAAATTACTTGCCTTTTTAAAAGTCAATTATCACTGATCATTATTTGATCTTAATTTGAAATTATCATCTACAAATCCATGTAGAGATACTTTCAATTCCGGTTTACATGTGCGTGATTAACTTATTATTATTAATCTTTACACATGTGGGTGATGATCTAATTAACATGAACTTATGAAAATTAAATCATATATTCAACCATACATTCATAAACGTAAATGTAAATTTTCTTTAGCTAGCCCGCTAAACTTATTGGAATAAACTAGAATCTATACTAGTTCTTGTCTTTCTTAATTCTCCTGGAGTCCCACTGGCTACACGCCTCCTCGAGATTACCGTCATGCTCTTCGGTTCTTCTCGTCTTGGGACTTCGTAATTACATTTAATTTAAATAAAATAAATGTTGTGACACGCATGTCACAATTAAAATACAATCCAAAAACAACTCGCAGGTTGCAAACCGAAATTAAATTCTAAATTTGGGCTAACTTAACAATCATGTTGCAAACACCGTGTTATCAAACAATCATGTTTTCAAACAAGCATGTTATCAAGCAAGCATATTAATTCCAATTTTATCTTGATTTAAATCATAAAATACGGTTTATCGAAACCGTTTTCTTGAACCGATTAATTTATGAATTAAATCGGTTCACGCTCTGGTTTATCGAAACCGAACTGGTCCAAAATTTTAATTAATTATTGCTGAAATATTATGAATTTTTTCTGGGTCCAGTCTTACCCGAATCCAATCTGATTTGACCGAACCAAAATTGACTCGAGGGCCAATTTTGGGTCCGGCCAAACCCTAGCCGCAAGGGCTGGTCGCGCCGTGATCGATCAGCCCGCGAGGGCTGGACGAGGCGGGCCACCTGGCCGGGCAGGCCATGGCCGTCCCCTGGCCGGAGCCGAGGGGCTCGGCCATATCTGCTACGGTCAGATTTGGTCGGCTTCCTCGTTCCGGCCGATCGGCCCATGGCGCGGCCGGGGTTAGCCTCGGCCTCCCACAGGTCTCGATCGTGATCTTATTTGATTAATTTAATTTTTTTTTCAGCAACATTAGCAAAAAAATGCCAGCAATTATTTCATTAACCAGAATCATTGAATTTGCAATTTTTCAATTTACAACACCGAAATAAATTGCAAAATCAAATCTAGCCTATCATGCTCGAATACAAAATCACGCGTAACCAAGCCTCTGATATCACTGAAGGAATTATTTGAGGGTTCCAATCAATTAATTTCATGCCCATACAAGAAATGAACCTCGAATATCCGAATTAATAAGGATCTTGCATGATCATGAATTAATCATGAGATTTAGGCTAGAATCAAAACTTGAATATTACATTTGATTAAAATATCTTTGTTACTAAATAGTATTTAGTAACCTCTACAGATCGTCCACACAGGAAGAGCAATCCGGGGATACTCACAACGATCCTCACTAGAAGATCGAAGCAAGCAAAACGGACGGAGAGAGGAGGAGGGGGTGGCCGGTTGGCTTAGAGAGAGAGAGAGAGGAGAGTGGCTAGGGTTTTTGGAAAATAATTCCCTTAATTTTCAGATCTAAAAATTTCCCTTTTATAACCCTTTTTAGGCAATAATTAATTAAAGGCATTAATGGGCTTAAAGCCCAAAGCTTTTAATTAATTATGTAGAGAAGCCCATTCTAGCTTAGCCCATTCTGGCTAGTCCCAGTTTAGCTAAATTAATTAAATCTATTTAATTAGATTATAATTAATTGGTCCAGCTAAACCATTCTTGATTTCCGGTTTAGTCCTAAATCGAAATCAGTCTAATCTGGTTTAATCCAAACCGAATTTTGTCTCTCTCATGATTCCTCTATATGATTCCATCCGTTTTACTCAATCTTTAGTGTGTGACCCTCTAGGCTCAGGACACGTCAGCGGACTGGTAAAATTACCATTTTACCCTTTCCATCATGAGTGGCCTCTAGCAAGACATCATGATTACCCAACGCTTGTGATTATTGAGATTTCGACTTAACCTTGTCGTACATGAGTCCATCCTTTTATCCTCTTGATATCTTCAACAACCACGAGGCATAGACAGGTCATCCTCGTTCCATTGTCCTGTTTCTAGATTCTGAGTTAACTGAATTATAACTGATACTACGTATCGACTGCATGGCCATGCTATTGTATTTTAGTTGCACTCATCAAGTGGCCTAAACTGATAGCTGCTCACACGTCTGTGTGAGGGATAAATCCTTCAGCGATCTATTGAGTCAACTCATGTAACTCGTGATCGAGCCAATCACAGTCGTTATTGTAACCCTTTTACATGAGACGTTAGACTGAGTCAAACTCGTCACTCATTACACAGTGACCTCAATGGTCTTTCTGTCTGAGGATGTGATTTCATGTGCCGACATATGAGTATGTCCATGACTGTGTCGATGTAACATACTCATGATCGGGTCGTCCTATATCACCCCTGTCTGGTGATACTATGACCTAACTCTAGCCCCCTTCTGGCCATGATCAGTAGAGCGTGATCATTTAGAGTTAGCCTCATACCAATCGCTTCTCATGAAGCTTATTCTGATCGGGGACTGCTTAAGTAAGATTTTATCTGATCTGTAGATCTACTATTATGTGTTGACACATCAATGATACAAATCAAATCATACTTAAGATATTACTACAAACACTTAGTAATATGAATACCCATTTTATTTCAACTAATAATCTTATTACATGATTAGATTGAAAATACATTGTGCTAGGGCACAAAAACCCAACATCATAGAGTGTTTTGCTTGACTGCAACATTACTAGTCGAGGGACTTAAGGCGAACCTTATAAGTATCTGCCAACTATGTGATATGGATCTACATGTTAAGTTCACACGAGAAAATTGTGCGGTGAAGAATGAAGAACATGAAGAGGTCATGCGAGGGGCTAGATCACAGGATAATTGCTATCTCTGATCACCAGATACAAGCACCCAATGCCCTAAATGCCTAATCACAAAGGTCGAAGAAGCTAAATTATGGCATCAGAAACTCGGACATTTAAATATCCGTAGCATTGAAAAGGCCATCTATGAAAAGGCCATCATCGGGGTTCCAAACTTGAAAATTGTAGAAGGAAAATTTGTGGAGAATGTAAAATAGGTAAACAAGCAAAGATGTCGCACAAGAAGGTGCAACATATTACCACTACACAGGTTCTAGAACTTATACATGTACACCTCATGGGACATATGCATGTTGAGATTCTAGGAGGAAAATGATATGTGTTCGTTTGTGTTGATGATTACTCAAGGTACACTTGGGTTGATTTCGTTCGAGAGAAATCAGATACATTCTCTATCTTCAAAACATTGTGCGTTCGGGTTCAATGTGGAAAGGGGGACAGAGTCGGGAAAATAGTCCGTTTAAGAAGTGATCATTGGAGAGAATTCGAAAACAGCAGGTTTGCTGAATATTGCAACCCAGAAGGAATAACCCATGAGTTCTTGGCCCCGATTACACCTCAAATGAATGGGATTGTCAAACGCAAGAACCGGACATTGCAAGAAATGGCTAGAGTCATGATTTTGGCTCAAAACATCCCTACTCACTTCTGGGCGGAAGCACTTAACACCACATGCCATATTCATAATCGAGTTACACTACGTCAAGGTACGTCTGTTACTCATTATGAAATCTGGAGAGGTAGGAAACCAAATGTCAAGTACTTCCATATTTTTAGCTCTGTACGCTATATCTTGGCTGACAGGGAACCTCGTCAGAAATTTCAAATGTCAAGTACCCATCCTTGTAGGCAATAAAAGCTTGGTTGGGAAAGTGTTTCCCAATGAAGGACTTAGGCGAGGCTGCTTATATCTTAGGGATTAAGATATATAGGGATCGCCCCAAAAGGATATTCGGCCTAAGTCAAAGTACATATATAGACAAAATATTGAGACGGTTCTCAATGTACGAATCCAGGAAAGGATTAATTCTCATGCGTCATAGTATAAGGCTCAGCAAGAATACGTTTCTGGAGCAAATGAAGGATATCCCATATGCCTCGGCTATAGGATCGATCATGTATGCCATGTTATGCACGAGACCGGATGTCTCGTTCGCCTTGAGCTGTACCGGTAGATACCAATCCAATCCTGGGAAGGAACACTGGATTGCAGTCGAAGCTATCCTCAAATACTTGAGGAGAACTAAGGTTGCATTCTTAGTGTATGGAGGAGTGGATGGTGAACTAGCAGTCATAGGTTATACTGATGCTAGTTTCCAGAAAGATCCTGATGACTTTCAGAGTCAATTTGGGTATGTATTCGTGTTGAATGGTGGTGCCTTCAACTGGAAGAGAAGTAAGCAGGACATGATTGCCGACTATGACGGAAGCAGAGTATATAGCTGCTGGAACAGCAGCTAAGGAGGCTGTGTGAATTAGTAATTTTTTAGCTGAAATAGGCGTAATGCCAAACCCGTCTAGTTCACTGAGTTCACTATGTGACAACGTTGGGGCAATAGCACTAGCTAAAGAGCTAAGGTCACATGAAAAATCCAAACATATACTCAGATAGTGTCATCTCATCAGAGAGTTCATTGATAGAGGAGATGTGGAGATCAGTTTCGTAGCAACAGATGAAAACACAACTGACCCACAGACGAAGGATTTACAACAACCTAGACATGAGGGACATGTAAAGTCTATGGGGATAGACTGGGATTTAGTTTAGAACTAGAGGCAAGTGGGAGACTGTAGGATTTGGGCCCTAGTCCAATACTATTTATGTCTATGAATATGTATCATCTTTTCCAATAATATATAAATCGGCATTTTATTACTATGGTGTTGTAGTAAAAAGTTAAGTATACATCGATCTATATCATTGAGTGTGTCATCACTAATAGTAGAACTATGATGTATGACTTATACTTAACGGGTCCCTGGCCAGTCAAGCTTCATCTGAAGCGACAAGTATGAGACGACGTTTTATGATCACGCTCTACTGATCATGGCAATAGGTTTTGCCGGAGTCAGATCATAGATATCATTTTGGAATTGATATTGGACGACCCGACTTGAATATGTTACATAAATACTGTCATGAACATATTCAGATATCGTAGCTTGTCGTTGTATCCTTAGACGAAAGAGTCTCTCTGATCACAATATAGTGAATATCCGAGTTTGGCTCGAACTTAACGTTATATGTGAAAGGGTAACCATAACGATTGTGATTAGCTCGGGGATGGGCTATGTGTGTGATACGAGAGATGTCTAAGGGATTTATCCCTCATACTACGGTATGGGATAGCTATCGGTTTAGGCTACTTGATCAAAATTACTTAAAGGAAACGCATGGCCATGCTGATGATACGGAGTATCATTTTCATTCATCTCAGGTACCAAGAAACGGTGATTAATTAAATAAGGATGACGGCTCTATGCCTTATTTTAAATCAAGATACCTAGTGACAAAAGGATAGTGACATGGACGACATGAGGTTAAATCGGATCGCCGATAATCATGGACTTTGGGTAATCATAATGCCTTACTAGAGGCCACTTATGATGGAAACGGTGAAATGATAATTTTACGCCGATCTACCAACAGGACATGAGCCTAATGGGTCAAGCGCATAGGGTGCACATCTTAAAAAATCCGGGCAGAATTAATTGTGGATTGGTTAAATTGGGCTGTGGCCAAAACCCTACAGTTTTGGGCAATAGGCCTGTCAGCTCACGTGCCATGGACCGAGCCGAAACCCTTGGGTTTTCGGTGCCGCCCATGATGAGGAATGGGGACGAAACCCATGAAGTTGGAATACCTCATGGGCTGCCAAGTTGGGCAAGGCTAAGACCTCGTGGATGACACCCTAATGGATTCGGCCCATGAGGCCCAAACCGCCAAGCTTGGCCGGCGGCTAGGGTTTGGAGGGAGCCGAACCTAGCCCATTTTATGGGCTGGTTAATGCTCCCAAAACCCTAGACAATCTCTATAAATAGAGGGCCCATGAGCTGAAAAATCATAACTTGATTTTTCCATACCGTTACTCTGCTGGATTCTCTAACTGAACTTGTTTTCCTTCTAGTAGGGGAAATCGGGTTTAGATCTGGTGTTCTTGTGCAGTCGTGTGTGCCGGATAGAGGGAAAAATCGATTCGTGATTTCCAGACGGCTGATCGGATTTAAAACCTCAAGGTAAATTACTTAATTACACGTTTTCGGGGTAGAAACATGAGATCTAGATTTGAAAAGATTCGATGATTGTTTCGTGGGATATTAAATTTAATTTTCCACTGCGTACTCTGTATTCCGAATCCTCCAAAACCCAAAAGTGGTATCAGAGCGGTTCTAGCCTTCGATCTTGTGTTTTTGCATGATTTCGGTGTTTTCGGTATTGTTTTCTTGCCATATTATTTTTCAGAATTTTAATTTAAATTTTTTGGAATTTTTATGAAAAATAATAGATCTTGAGTTTTTTAGAATTTTTTTCGATTTTCCGGGTCACCGGACAAGGGCTCTCGGGCCACCGGGTCGATGACCAGACGGGCGGCGCCGGCGACCGACGCCGTCCATGGCCGTGGCTGCGGGTCAGCCAGGGGGCCATGGCCACCCCTTCCCCTCCATGGCCCGGCCCGGCGCGACGGTTTGGTGGAGGAGGTCCAATTTTGATAAATTGGATCAAACTGTAGGCAAGATTAAAACCGGTTAATATCCATATTGATTGGTAACATGTTTGTGTGATAACATATCAATTGATTGATAACATGTTTTGTGTCGTACATGTTAAAGCCCTAGACCGTTCGATTTAATTAGTTTAATTTTGCGGTATGCGAACCGCTGGTTATAGAAAGTAATTAATTTTGCGTTCTGCGTAGCTGTTTTAAATTTCAATTATGTTATTTAATTTTTCGGTCTGCGAACCGTGTACATCTTGTAATTTGATCAAGAAGAATGTTGAACCGGAAAGGCGACTTATGGTGTATGGAGATTCAACCGGAGTTGAAGCTGTCCTGAGCCAGTGGAAGTCCTCAATTGAAGGCGGTCTACAAGAACTGGAAGACATAGTCTTTATGTTTTTCATTTTCTTAGTTTGAAACTAGGAATGAGCTTTAGTTTTGTAAATTTATTTCCGATTTATATGTATAATAGATATGCATGAGTAGGAATATATGAATGAATGTTTTTGTACGTTCACAAATGTATGCTAGAACATCACCAACATGTAAAGGATTAAAATTGGAATTAATCAGACTTTGCATGTAATTTGTAATTGAAGCATCATGGACTTGATGTTTTCAAATAAATGAAATTAATCACAAACGATTCACAATTAATTCAAGTCATGTGAGATACACCCAAATCTCAACACTCAGACTAGCTCCCAGCCTGGTGGATGGGTGCGCCCCCGCGTAGCATTCATTAGGATGCGGGCTATATGAGTTGGTTAGTCGTATGTGGGTGCGTGTGCCTCCGCGTAGTATCCACATATGAACTGAACCATAGTTGAATTTGGTTGACTTGGCTACGATTGTCAGCTAGGGTTGACCTAGGGTATCGGATAGGGAGTGCCGTGTACAGTCCCTAGCCAAGAGTTACAGCAGTTGTAATTGGACTTTATGTCCTACCTACATATCTCGATTGGAGCAGTGAGCCTCCGTTCACTTCAATCGAGTGAATCAGGGATCTTGGTTTAGATTCTAAACTTAGAATCAAATGGTTGTGATTCAATTTATGATCTCCAACTTGAATTTAAAGCTGATTAAATTTATTTTCTGTGTAGATTCAAATGGGAAACACGACAAATAGCTCATTGAGACCCTTGCTTGAGAAGGAAAAACTCAATGGAGTGAATTTTCTGGATTGGGACAGAAATTTAAGAATTGTACTCAAACATGAGCACACGGAATATGTCCTTGACAATGCAATCCCTGTGGAACCAGTAACAGGCTCAACAAGGGCCGTTCGAGATGCCTATTATAAGCATCTGAGCGACTCCATTGATGTAGCCTGCATATTGCTGGGCTGTATGGAGAGCAATCTCCAGAAGCAGTTCATGGAACTCTCTAACAAACCTTTCGAGATGATGAATCAAATAAAGGAGATGTTTAAAGAGAAAGCGAGGATCGAAAGGTATAACACCTTGAAGGATCTTCATGCTTGCAAAATGGCTGCAGGTAGTTCCGTGAGTCCACATGTCCTAAGGATGAAGGGATACCTCGATCACCTAACAAGGATAGGCCTTGAGTTAGGGAAAGAGGTGTCTGCAGATTTAGTTCTGCAATCCCTTCCTCCTGCATATGATGGTTTCATTATGAACTATAATATGCATAATATGGACAAGACCATTTCAGAGTTACATGGGATGCTTGTAACTGCTGAAAAGAGTATCAAGAACTAAACCAAGGATGTTCTTATGGTCAATAAGGGGACCAACTTCAAGAAGTTTGGTGTGGCATCTGGGTTTTTCAAGGGGAAGGCTCCAGCACACTTGGCTAGCAAGATGAGGGTGCATGTTGTTCCTAACCCTCCCCAAGCCCCTACAGGCAAAGGGAAGGCTAAGGAAAGAACATCAGCATGCTTCTATTGCTAAGGAGTTGGGCATTGGAAGAAGGAATGCAAGAAGTTCCAGAATGACCAGCGGAAGGGTGGCGGGCCCATGCCTTCAGGTATTTTCTTTATAGAACTTAATCTTTCTACTTCAGATTCTTGGGTACTAGATACCAGAGCAGAATCTCACATATGTACGAATGTGCAGGTGTTAAAGAAGTAGAGGAGATTTGGGTCAAGGCGAAGTGGACCTGAGAGTTGGCAACGGAATCACTATTGCTGCAACTGCTGTAGGATCCATGAGTTTTGATTTGCCCAGTGGGCTTGTACTTTCACTATCAGAAGTTTTCTGTGTACCTACTTTTCGTATGAATATTATTTCGATTTCTTTATTGGACAAAGACGATTTTAATTTTTCAATAAAGAATGGAGATTTCCAAATTTATCGAAATAATGTGTATTATGGAAGTGCAAGTATGGTTGGAGGTTTATATGTATTGAATACTGATAACTCTAATTCAAGCTCAATCTATAATGTTAATACAAAAAGGTTTAAGTCCGATGACTTTAATCAAACTCTTGTCTGGCATTGTCGCCTTGGCCACATCAATGAGAAGCGGATATCAACACTGCACAAGTGTGGACTTTTAAGTCCGTTCGAATTCAATTCGATTGATAGATGCGAGGCTTGTTTGATGGGCAAGATGAAAAAGGCACCCTTCATAGGTAAAGGTGATAGGGCAAGTGACTTACTGGGTCTAATACACACTGATTTGTCTGGACCAGTGAGCACTTATGCCAAGAGGGGGTTTGGGTACTTCATCACATTTACTAACGATTTCAGTAGATATGGTTATGTATACTTAATAGACATAATTCTGAAGCCTTTGATAAATTCAGAGTATTTCGGAATGAAGTACAAAACCAACTCGGGAAAAGTATTAAAGCACTTCGTTCAGATCGAGATGATGATTACTTATCCGAAGAGTTTGCTAGCCATCTGAGTGATTGGGGAATCATGTCAGAATGGACTCCGCCAGGAGCGCCATAGTTAAATGGTGTGTCCGAACGGAGAAATCGAACCTTGCTAGACATGGTTCGTTCCATGATGAGCCGTGCCGACCTCCCAATCTCTTTCTGGGGTTATGCTCTAGAGACAGCCACACTCATTTTGAATAGGGCTCCAACGAAGGCCGTGGAAGGGATACCATACGAAGTATGGAATGGGAAAAGGCCCATGTTGTCATTCCTAAAGATTTGGGGTTGTGAAGCTTATGTCAAGCGTTTTCTTGGTGATAAGCTCGAACCAAAATATGATAAATGCGTCTTCATAGGGTTTCCCAAAGAAACAAGGGGATACTACTTCTGTAAACCAAGCGAGAACAAGGTTTTTGTTGCTCGTGGTGGTGTGTTCTTGGAGAAAGAGTTCATTTCCAAGAAATTCTGTGGTAATACTATACATCTCAAAGAAATTCGGGATGATGTAGTACAACCTGAAGTAATTCAGGATCCGAATACTTATGGTATATAAGTTATGGAGCCTAAGCTCGTTGTAGAGACAAAACCGACACTTGCTAATATTCTGGATGGTCCACGACGATCTTGAAGACCAAGTCAGCCACCTATTAGATATGGGTTTCTCGTGTCTAACGATGATGATTTGGTAGTTGTGGATTCAGATGATCTATCAACCTTTCAGGAAGCCATGGTCGGGTCTGACTCTAAGAAATGGCTGGAAGCCATGAAAGAGGAAATGCAGTCCATGTCAGATAACCAAGTCTGGAGCTTGGTTGATCCAACCGCTGGTGTAAAAGTCATTGGTTGCAAATGGGTTTTTAAGATAAAAACCGACATGGATGGCAAACCTCAGACCTATAAAGCAAGACTGGTTGCAAAAGGTTATAGACAAGTCCAAGGAATTGACTATGATGAAACCTTTTCCCGAGTTGCTATGGTCAAATCGATCCGAATTCTTCTAGTCATAGCAGCATATTACGATTATGAGATATGGTAGATGTATGTCAAAACCACATTCCTTAATGGGAATCTTACTGAGGATGTGTTTATGACACAGCCGGAAGGTTTTGTCGATCCGAAAAATATAGGAAAGATTTGTAAGCTGCAGAAATCCATTTATGGATTCAAGCAAGTTTCTCGGAGTTGGAACATTCGTTTTGATGAAGCTGTGAAGGAATTTGGCTTTATCAAGAACCTAAATGAGCCCTGCATCTATAAAAAGGCGAAAGAGAATAACATTGTCTTTGTGGTGCTCTATGTTGATGACATTTTGCTTATTGGAAACAACATCCCATCCTTGCAAACAAAAAAAGCTTGTTTGGGAAAGTGTTTCGCAATGAAGGACTTAGGCAAGGCTGCTTATATCCTAGGGATTAAGATATATAGGTATCGCCCCAAAAGGATCTTGGGTCTAAGTCAAAGAACCTATATAGACAAGATATTGAGACAGTTCTCAATGTACGAACCCAGGAAAGGATTCATTCTCATGCGTCATGGCATAAGGCTCAGCAAGAATCAGTGTCCGAAGACAGCTAATGAGCTGGAGCAAATGAAGGATATCCCATATGCCTCAGCTATAGGATTGATCATGTATGCCATGTTATGCTCGAGACCGGATGTCTCGTTCGCCTTGAGCTGTACCGGTAGATACCAATCCAATCCTGGGAAGGAACACTGGATTGCAGTCAAAGCTATCCTCAAATACTTGAGGAGAACTAAGGATGCATTCTTAGTGTATGGAGAAGTGGATGGTGAACTTGCAGTCAGAGGTTATACTGATGCTAGTTTCCAGGCAGATCCTGATGACTTTCGGAGTTAATCTGGGTATGTATTTGTGTTGAATGGTGGTGCCTTTAGCTGAAGAGCCGTTACAGGACATGATTGGCAACTCTACGACGGAAGCTTAGTATATAGCTGCTGCAACAGAAGCTAAGGAGGTTGTGTGGATTAGGAACTTTTTGCTGAACTGGGCGTAATGCCAAACCCGTCTAGTTCACTATGTGACAACACCAGGGCAATAACACTAGCTAAAGAACCAAGGTCACATGAAAAATCCAAACATATACTCAGAAAGTATCATCTCATCAGAGAGTTTCATAGCAATAGATCAAAACACTGCCGACCCATTGACGAAGGCTTTACCACAACCTAGACATGAGGGACATGCAAAGTCTATGGGGATAGACTGGGATTTAGTTTGGAACTAGGGGCAAGTGGAAGACTGTAGGATTTGAGCCCTAGTCCAATACTATTTATATCTATGAATATGTATCATCTTTTGCAATAAAATATAAAGCGGCATTTTATTACTATGGTGTTGTAGTAATGAGTTAAGTATACATCGATCTATATCATTGAGTGTGTCATCACTAATAGTAGAACTATGGATCTGTATGATTTATACTTAACGGGTCCCTAGCCAGTCAAGCTTTATCTGAAGCAACCAGTATGAGGACGACTCTTTATGATCACCCTCTACTGATCATGTCAATAGGTTTTGCTGGAGTTAGATCATAGATATCATTGTGGAAATGATATTGGACGACTCGACTTGAATATGTTACATAGATGTTGTCATGTACATATTCAGAGATCGTAGCTTGTCATTGTATCCTTAAACCAAAGAGTCTCTATGATCACAATATAGTCAATATCCGAGTTTGGATCAAACCTAACTTTATCCATGAAAGGGCAACCATAACGGTTGTGATTGGCTCGGGGATGGGCTATATGTGGGATACAAGAGATTTCTAAGGGATTTATCACTCATACTACGGTATGAGATAGGTATCGGTTTAGGCCACTTGATGAGAATGACTGAAAGGAAACACATTGCCATGTAGATGATACAGAGTATCATTTTCAGTCATCTCGAGTATCAAGAAATTGTGGTTAATTAAATAAGGATGACGGATCCATGCCTTATGATTAATCAAGATACCTATTGATAAAATGATAGTGACATGGATGACATGAGGTTAAATCGGATCGCCGATAATCATGGACTTTGGGTAATCATAATGCGTTACTAGAGGTTAAATGGTAATTTTACGTCGATCTGCCAACATGACATGAGCCTAAAGGGTCACATGCATAGGGTGCACATCTTAGGAAATCCGGGCAGAATTAATTGTGGATTGGTTAAATCGGGCCATGGCCAAAACCTTACGGTTTAGGGCCACAGGCCCGTCAGCTCACGTGCCATCGACCGGGCCGAAACCCTAGGGTTCTGGGCGCCGGCCATGATGAGGAATGGGGCCGAAACCCATGAGGTTGGAATACCTCATGGGCTGCCAAGTTGGGCAAGAGTAAGGCCTTATGGCCGAAACCCTAGTGGGTTCGGCCCATGAGGCCCAAACTGCTAAGCTTGGCCGACGGCTATGGTTTGAAGGGAGACGAACCTAGCCCATTTTATGGGCTGGTTCATGCTCCCAAAACCCTAGCCAATCTCTATAAATAGACGCCCCATGAGCTTAAAAATTATTACTTGATTTTTCCATACCGTTACTCTGCCGGATTCTCTAACTGAACCTGTTTTCTTTCTAGTAGGGGAACTCGCGTTTAGATCTGGTGGTCTTGTGCACTCGTGTGTGCCGGATAGAGGAAAAAATCGATTCGGGATTTCCAGACGGCTGATCCGATTTAAAACCTCAAGGTAAATTACTTAATTACACATTTTTGGGGTAAAAACATGAGATCTAGGTTTGAAAAGATTCGAGGGCTGTTTCGGGGATATTAAATTTAGTTTTCTGCTGCGTATTTAAAACCTCAAGGTAAATTACTTAATTACACATTTTTGGGGTGAAAACATGAGATCTAGGTTTGAAAAGATTCGAGGGCTGTTTCGGGGATATTAAATTTAATTTTCCGTTGCGTACTCTGTATTTTGAGTCCTTCAAAACCCAACATAGACACCATTTTATTCGTGAATTGGTCGAAGACATAAAAATTACACTGCAATATATTCATACAGAGAAATAGATTGCTGACATATTTAAAATGGCATTGGATGCAAGTCAATTTGAGAGTCATAAGTTCTCTCTTGGGCTGTGTTTAATTGATCTATAAACATCAGCAACCGTTTGAGGGGGAGTTATGAGTCGGTACCCCCTTCGAAACGACAAGACTAATCCCAACAAACCGTTAGGGCCCAAAAGGTCAAGGCCCGTTAACAATTTACAACGTTTGGTGTAGGTATATATATTTTCAGTGGCGTCTCATTAACATAAATTACGTTCTAAGTGTAAAATCTATTTATGCATTCTCTAAAAACGTTAAGGCTTCCATAGTTGCATCAATCGCGTCGGAGAAGATAGTGAAAACGAGGAGTACTGCGAGAAAGAGATCATCTGACAAGAAATCGATCGGCAAAGGACCGTCTCGAGCTAAGGGTGTCGAGAAAGAAGTATTAGAATACAAAGGAGAGGTTAATCGACACGGGGTGCGATGGTCAGGCCGGAGGGGTTCCTGCTGAAGCTCCTCCAGTCCCAATGTTTCCAAGCTTCAAGAGAAGACCTAGGTCAGGGAGTGTGCCATTCTCCATGTCCGACCGGACTCGACCAATACGAGGGACTGAGGTAAATCAGAATGTTGAAGTCTCTACTTCGACAAAAGAAACTTTGTGCATTATGGCAAAGATTCACTTGGAGAAGGAGTAAATTTTTCTCTCTCGTCTCCATCCTCTCCCTCATCGGAAATGGCTATAAATTCGACCGAAGAAGAAAAAGGTACTCACCTGTCATTTGCGTCAAATATTGAAACCTCTAGGAATAGCAATCTTCTAGAATCACTCTTAGAAAATCTTAACCCTCCTCAAGAAGGAGTAGTTGGGAAACTGATGGGTAAGGAAAAAAAGAGTGAAGAGAGTACTAAGAAAGATGGAGAGGATGGTGTTGTAGAAGACGAAACGACCCTGGTAATTCAGGGTCTCGAGAAAATTGTTGAAAAGGATGTTCCTACAGATGAGGAACATGTTGTTAATGAAAACGTTACTGAAAATATTACTAGCTATGATGCTGTTGATGCAAAAAATAATGCTGCTGAGGTTGTCGAAATACTTGAGAATGTAGTTTCCATAGTTGGTATGGGTGAGAGTTCTGTAGAGAAAACTGGTTCAATAGAGACAAGTGAAAAAGTGATTGTTGAGAACGTCAAAATTGTTCTTGCGAGAGCAGCAGGAGATGTTGAAAAAGATGTTGCGGCAGATGCTGTAACTAGTGAAGGAATCCATGGGATCTAAATCAAGCAATTTCATGCATGGCGGAAGCAATTTAACCATGGATTCTCAAGCATATTTATATGGATCATCATGTTATGAAAAATCAGTATTTGAAGAACATAAAAATCTGGAAAATTAGCTTGTTGCCTACTTGAATCAACAACACAAATACTTCTTGTGTTCTCTAGCTAGTCCACAAGGCACTTGATCTCCACAAGTTTCTTCATAATTTTTACTAGAAAATGATGAAGAAGAAAGCAAGAACTAGAAGGGAGAGAGAAGGGGGGGGGGGGGGGTTCGGCCAAGATGAGGGGGAGTGAAGAAGAAAAATTCTATTTTAGAAAAACTAAAATATAACTTCCCCTTTTCATTTGATTTATTGTTTTGTGAAAAATAAATCAAATTGGCTTAAAGCCCATTCTAGCAACCCATATAATTAACCCCTTAAGATATAATTAAATGGTCCGGCTAGACCAACCCAATCCTCTTGAACCGATTTTCTCAACCATCTGGTTTAAAACCTAGGCCGGAAACAACCTAATTCGTTTCGGTTTTGTGAGGGTTATGCCCCAACCCAATATAAAAGTGATCTACAGATGTAATGTTTTATCATCTTTCCGAATAAATAAATCGGCATATATTACTGATGTGTTGTAGTAATATATCGAATGTAATTCGATCTATGTCATTACGTGTGTAACCACTAATAGTCGAACTGTAGATCAAAAAGAATTACATTTGATGAGTCCCTGATCAGCTAAGCTTCTTTATGAAGCGATCAGTATGAGACCAACTCCTTGTGATCACGCTCTACTGATCATGGCAAAGTATGTGCCGGAGTTATATCATAGATATCATCAGGCCGATGATATCGGACAACCCGATTGTGAGTATGCAACATAGATACCGTCATGAGATACTCACAGATCGTAGCATGTCATTAAATCCTAAGACCAAGGAGTCTTTGTGTGCACTGTGTAATGAATCTCCGAGTTTGACCTAGTCTAACGTTACCTGCAAAAGGGTAGCCATAACGGCTGTGATTGGCTTGGTTATGAATTACATTGGTGAACTCGAATGACGTCTGAGGAATTTATCACTCATACTCCGGTATGAGAAAGATATCCGTTTAGGCCACTTGATGAGTATGACTGAAGGAATAGCACGGTCGTGCAGGCGATACCTTAGTATCAGTTTTCAGTCATCTCAGATATCAAGAAACAGTGATTGATAAATTAGGATGACTATTATATGCCTATTGATCAATCTGGATATCGGTTTGATAAAAGGATATTGACATGTACGATAACAGGTTAAGTCGAATAATCGATAATCACGAACGTTGGGTAATCATAATGTCTTGCTAGAGACCACTTATGATGGAAAGGGTAAAATAGTAATTTTACTAGTCTGCCAACTGTTCGTGAGCCTAGAGGGTCACACGCATTAAGCACGATACATGACAAATAATTATGGATGAAAATTGAAAACGGTTCGGTAGTTTTCTGGCCTAAGGTTTTAACCAGACGGTTGAAGAAATCAATTTAAGGAAATTGAACCGTTTTGTCTAAACCGAAATTAGAACTCAAGTTAATGGGTTTAATTTGGGTTTTAGTTAAACGGGCTTAAAGCCCATTTAGGGATTCAATTGATGAAGGGGGAAAAAGTGCAAATAGGAGTTTAAGAAGGGTAGATATGCAATTAATAATTTGAAATTCAATTTTATTTCAAATTAAAATTCCAAAATATCTCCCATCTTTTTCTCCAACTATTGGCAACCACTTCCCATCTTCTTCTCCCTCCTTTGGCTGAATCCTCTCTCCATCTTCATCCACCATTTTTGTCAAGCTTCTCAAGAACATTCATAGCAAAAGTGTGAGAGAAAACCTTCTTCGGTTGTGGTGCTTGTGTGGACCTAATAGAGAAACACTAAGCTCGTGTTTTCATCGATTAATAGAGGTATTTTTCATATTCAAAAGGTTGATAGCATGTTGAATTTACATTAAGATCTTTCTATTTCTCGATCACCATGGTTGCATAACTTCTGCTGCATGAAATTTATCGAATGGAACCCATGGTGATCTCTTTCAGTGGTATCAGAGCATGGTTGTTATGTACTTTTTCAACATGTTTAATTCTGATTTTTTTGGAGTTTATATGTTCATCACCTTAGCATGCATGTAAATTGGAAAAAAATTTCAGATTTGATTGATTTTGGAAAATTGGAAAATATTTTGTTTGGTGTTTCGGGTTAGCCATGGCCGACCAGGGTCGAGACCCTTGGTGGACCATGGAATGCCCTAGGGCAGACCATGGTCAGCACCAAGGGCCGACGAGGGTCGCCTACGGGCGACCATGGCAGCCCTCGCGGGCGACCAGGGTCTGCCCTAGGGTCGACCATGGCTGCCCTCACGGGCTACCATGGTCGTTCCCGTGGTCGACCACGGTCAGCCCCGCGGGCAACCTCGGTTGACCTGGTTCGGCTCGACCATATTCGAGCTAAACCGGCTGGTTCGCGAGAATAATTTGAAACCCTAAAAATTTAATTTTCAGACTTTGTTCGGGTTCGATAAACCAGCGAGAACCGCTTCAAAATTCAATTATTAAGTTAAACCGTCCGGTTTCGATGAACCGAATTTTTTCCACACTTAAGAACGATAAAATTTGGAAAATTTTATTGTTTGATTAGCATGTTGAGTGTTCACATGATCTTTGATAACATGATGTTTTCCACATGATGCATAGCTAAGCCCTCTAGACTTGCATTTTAATTTCGGTTTTGCAACCTGCGTGTTGCTTAATTTTGGGTTGTAGTAAATACGGCCTGCGTGTCGTGATTTGTATTTCATTTTATTTATTTCAATTTGTAATCACGAAGACCGACAGAAGAAGCAATTCAAGTGGAAAACTCGGATCAGAGGAGGCTCGAAGCCAGTGGGAGTTCACGAGAATGGAGCAAATTTGGATCTTGAAGACCATGTCTTTAGGATCAATTTTGCTAGTTTCTTAGGAACTTAAGATGGGCTTAGCTATGCATATATTTTATCGTTACATTCATATGGTTGAACGTATGAATGTATGATAGTTTAAATATACAAGTGCATGTATGATTTGCTATCACCCACATGCAAAGATTAAAAACCGATATTTCATCAGACTCGCATGTAACCTGCTAAGGGATCATCTTTGCATGGATTTGCAATTGAGGATTCCAGATTAAGATTGTATCAATATACAATCAGACAGTAATAATTCACTTAAATGCAAATAATTATAAGTCAAGCGTGATACCATCCAGGTTTGGGCACTCAAAAGGGCTTTGAGCCTATGGATGTCGGTTGCCTTCGTGTAACATTCATAGAGGAGAAGTCTGGATGAGATGGGCAGTTCTATGTGGGTGCGTGCGCCTCCGCGTAGTAGCCACATTAGTTATGTTCATAGTTCAAGCTTGGTAGACTTGTCTACGATTGTCAGCTAGGGCTGACCTAGGGTATCAGTATAGGGTATGCCGTGTACTTTTAGTACAGACCCTAACCAGGAACTACATAGTCTTGTAGATGGATGTAATCCTACCTTGATGCTCTTAATTGGAGCAGTGAGCCTCCGTTCACTTCAATTAAGGGTATGAGAGGATCCTCGTTCAGATTCTAATGTTAGAATCAGACAAGTGTTTTATAACTGAATCTCCAACTTGAATTTTAATTAATCTTACCATGTTGAACTAAAAGGCAAACATAACACAAAGGAGTAATAGCACACTGAGAGTCCAGATTGAGGACAGACTCAAGAGCGTGAATTACTCAAATTGGAATAGAAACTTGAGACTTGTACTCAAGAATGAACGCAAGTAGTATATCCTTACCAAGGAACCTTCTGCTGAGCCACCGCTGAACGCCACTAGGGCACTAAGGATACTTATCAAAGTTCCTTAGTAACCAAATTGATTTGTCATGCATTATGGTGGGCAATAGGATGCCAGAGTTGCAGAAGCAGTTCAGGAACGTTTCAGATGACCCTCATACCTGTAAGGCAGAGGTCAAGGAAATGTTCAAGGAGAAAGCTCGTGTCGAAAGATATGATACTTTCATAGAACTTAACTGTAGTTACGACGGTTTTAGAGATTGGCTGATTTTTAAAGGAACTGAAGAACATGTTACAAAGAATGTGGAAGCATCTCCTGCGACATCTTGTGTAACATTGCTGACGGCGTCTCGGCAAACATCCTGATCGACAGAAATCAGGAAAGTGCAGTTTCGGCAGAAAAGTTCGAAGACGATTAGGAAATTCCAAAACGACTCCGATTCTGGAAAGAAAAAAGACGGTGATTAAGAGGAAACCCATTAGGGTTAGTACTCATCCTCGATTGCTATAAAAGCTTAGGCTACCCCCTTAGCAATCGTGTGGTTCTTTATTTGTTTCCTAGCAATAATTTGCAAAGCTCTTAGACGTGAAGGTTTGCGGGCTGAGAGATTGCAGATTGAGCTAAGGATATTGTGCATCACATAACTATTGAGAGTTAGGTGATTGAGGGTTTGCTGATCGCGTGAGTGAAGACTGCACGCAACCACCAAGTTCAATGAAGACTTGAACCGACAGAGCAAGGCGATTGCTCGAAGAGTGGAACCAAGACGGAGTCTTGGATTCAGGGGAAGACCCTGAGATAGGTTGCACTGTAAAACGTAGCATAAAGTATAGATCTAGGGTTGATCACAGGTACTTGTATATTCTGATGAATTACTGATAAGTAAAACCTTTCCACTAGGCTGAGAGCCCCCAGACGTAGGTGACGTTGCACCCAACTGGGTAAACAATCTGCTATGTCATTTTTTATAGATTTATATTTTCTGTCCAGCGTTATCTACACAAGAAGTCATACACAGTGTTATAGCTTCATACGTAACATTGTGTGTGAGATCTTACACGACTAGCTGATCAAAATTTCAATTGGTATCAGAGGGGACACCTACAGCTTTAGGTGAGTTCCTAAACAAATATTTTGATCAAGATGGACAATACCAGAGAAGGAGGATCCATAAATCGACCACCTGTTCTAGATGGAAGCAACTACGACTATTGGAAGGCTCGAATGTGTGCCTTTATGAAGTCACTTGAAAACAAAACATGGAAGGTTGTGATCAATGGTTGGAATGCTCCTCAACTTAGTGACAATAATGGTAACCCTATCGGCCCAAAACCAGAAAAAGATTGGACTGATGATGAAGACGAAGAATCACTAGAAAATTCTCGAGCTCTGAATGTTATCTTCAACGGTGTTGACAAAAACGTATTCAGACTAATCAACATATGCACAACTGCCAAGTCTGCATGGGATATCCTGGCTGTTGCATATGAAGGAACAACTAAAGTTCGAGAACAAAAACTGCAATACCTGACAACCAACTTCGAAGCCCTCGTCTTGTAGTTTTTGCTCTCATACCTTAGATGTTCCTTCATATGCTACGGCAAGGGTATACCAGGCTATCTTTGCACTTGTGCATGTGTTGATGACTCTGAAGACGTTTTTGTCAACTACATTGAATATCGCATTTAGTGCTCAGGAGTTTCCTAGGGCAGTTTCGTCTTCAGCGGGGCTCCACTCCTTTTCATGTTTAGGGCCCGTTATGCTGCCATAACCATCAGAGTATTGGGGCTCTTCCCAGCCATTGATTACTGCCTTCCAGGTCTTGCTGTCCAGGGATTTCATGAAGGCACACATGCGTGCTTTCCAATACCCATAATTTGTTCCGTCGAGTACCGGGGGTCGATTGATTGTCCTCCTTCATTTGACTCCATCTTGGCTACTCAGAATATTTGCAGAATCTCACCTAAGAAATAAGGTGCTTCCTCTGATACCAATTAAAATTCTGAGTTATTGCAGGGACAAGATGTTGAACACAATGTTTGTGACAATTTGTTCGACACCTTCTCTGATCACTGATAAGTAAATAACGGAACAAAAAATAGAAGATACACAATATGTTTACCCAGTTCGGTAAAACCGCACCTACGTCTGGGGGCACTCTGCCAGTGGAAAAGGTTTCACTATCCGGTAGTCAATAGTACAACTTCAAGCATCAACTAGCTATCACACAAGCTATTGTCCTAAGCTACTATAGATCTCACCGTGAACAACCTTGAGCGAGGGCCTCTCCCCCTGTCTTTGAGATCCTCTCAATTCCACCCTTCGAGCAAGCCTATGCTCGGTTGCGTTGTCTTCGACAATCTTCTTCGTGAGTCTTCAATCACGAACAAATACCTTCAAATCACGAACACTCAAATCCTTGCGAGTTGATGTTTGTGATCGACAATGTCTTTCTAAATAAACATTCCCTGATCCGCTAGTCTTACACGGTCACGAGCTCTAAGTATTTAACACAGGAAAGGACGTAAAAGCAGACGAGTTGCTAAGAGGTAAAGCACCTGCTTTTATAGCAACTCAAGTAGCCTAATCGGTTTCCAATACCGATTAGGAAATCCAAACCCTTGCCGTCCTTGGCAAGTTTGGTAAGTCAGCGTTACCGCCTACAGGCCTTACTGATGTGTCTTGATGCTAGCTGGAGATTGCCTTATTTAGCCGTTGCCTAAAACTCACGCATGCTGACGTTCTCTATCTTAAACAGGAACGCTGCGGTACTTGACTAATTCTGTGCACGTAATGTGATACGAAATATGTTGCGATATGTTGACTGACATCTTACCTTGTGCTTAAAAAATAGGGTAAACTACACATAGCTACACCCAATTAAGGTCAAAAGACACATAGCTATCCCCATCTTTCAAACTGGACACCTAGCTACACCCAGAGATTGCAAACGGACACTTAACCCCTACCGTTAGATTTTCTGTTAAAATTTTAAGTAATAGGACGAAAATGCCCTTGGTCAAACTTTAAATTTTCAAATCATGCCATTTCTGAGTTTTGGTGTGTTTTTTCGATCAAGCTTCTCCACAACCACCGTGTTCCTCGCCGGCCTCATCTCCGACCGACTTCTCCGATCGTCTCCA
This sequence comes from Geranium rotundifolium, assembly GCA_963920655.1. Taxonomy (NCBI): domain Eukaryota; kingdom Viridiplantae; phylum Streptophyta; class Magnoliopsida; order Geraniales; family Geraniaceae; genus Geranium; species Geranium rotundifolium. The sequence goes on along the minus strand of OY987315.1, from coordinate 28,862,788 downwards.
ACCAAAAACGGTGGTTGTGGAGAAGTTTGATCGAAAAAACACACCAAAACTCAGAAATGGCATGATTTGAAAATTTAAAGTCTGACCAAGGGCATTTTCGTCTTTTCACTTAAAATTTTAACAGAAAATCTAACGGTAAGGGTTAAGTGTCCATTTTCAATTTTTAGGTGTAGCTAGGTGTCCAGTTTGAAAGATGGGGATAGCTATATGTCTTTTGGCCTTAGTTGGGTGTAGCTATGTGTAGTTTTCCCTAAAAAATATGTCAACACTGAACGTAGCAACAGGGACAGAAAGGGTTTTCCTTGTGACGATTGGTTGTCGTGTTAACCGACATCAACCCCCGATCATGCCTTAACCTGCTCTCATCGTACCATCTAAACTTGACCACAACCACATGTAAACTCTAGGGGTATTTAAGTACGTTGACGTCCAGAAGAACACCAAAATATGTCTTGTCGATCGCTTCTATCATTATTCCTGAATTCTAATTCACTCTCCTTTCGTCTAATCATTGACAAGTGAAATTCACGCCATTTACCGTACATTGCGAATATATGCTCGAACTCTAGAGTCCATGAGCAAGCAACGTCAATTCATTCTTATACCCAGGATGTTGCATCTGTAATGACAATAACAGTTGGGTTAAGTCCAAAATTGTAAAGGTAATTAGTATACGCGATTTCTATATTTGAGCACTTACACATTTTGCGAATTTTTTGTTGAAGGAAATGACCCGATCTTCAGTGTTGTGATTGGGTTGTTTTCTTTTGAACCAATTTTCATGCGTGTCTACGAATGTATCCATCTATGCGCAATTCTCCGTGACTATCCAGTGGGCCCAAAACAAGTCATCTCTTGGCAATTTTTAATTGCGAACGACACTCCACAGTTCAATTACCTGCGACACTACCAAGAGTTCATGAACCATGGATGCATTCACTGCGCTGGGAATGGACGAGGTACCCCGATTTAGGTACATGCGAGTAAAAATAACGGATTCGTGCATCAAGTATTGTTGCGCTATGCACCCTTCAAGATACCGCATGACACACACACTTCTCTTGTACTCACCGAGTTGCCTGCACGTCAAAGCATAAATTCAAGTTTATTTAGGATGAAATGAACTGTGCTAGCCAGATAACTTCAAAATCTCATACCTTTCAATCAAAAACATCCACGTGAAGTGAACTGGTCCAGTTCGCAAAACCTGATCTGCAAGATGTATAGGTAGGTGCGCCTGTATTGTAAAGAATGTCGGGGGAAAAATCATCTCCAACTTGCACTGAATCATCGCGATGTCTTCTCTTATCTGGAGGAGGGTGGATTTTTTAACTCCCTGGCACATAACTTCTGGAAAAATGTTCCCAACTCGACCAATACGTCTGCCACGTCTAGATCGACGTATTTTGGAATCATAATGGGAAATATCCCCTGAATCAACACATGACAGTCGTGCGTCTTGAGCCCGTAAAATCTTTTGTCTTTCTTTATTTTACTCTTTAGACTTCCCGCATATCAACTTGGGTACTTAACCATCCTCAGATGGTCAAGTACTTCTTCACGATCTTTTGGCTTCACAACATACCATGCCTGAGGGAGAACCCAATTTCCATCATTACCATGTACAGGCCATAGATACGGTCGCACGTTCAAATCCTCCAGCGTGAATCATGTTAGGTTTATGCCCTAGTCCAATGTAATTCCTCAATCTATGTTGTAAAGAACATCATTAGTTTACATGATAAAAGGAATGATATTACTAATGTGTTGTAGTACTATATCTAATGTAATTTGATCTATGTCATAATGTGTGTAACCACTTATAGTAGAACTATAGATCAGAAAGAATTGCATTCGATAAAATCCCTGATCAGGGAAGCTTCTTTTGAAGCGATCAGTATGAGACTATCTCGTTGTGATCATGCTCTACTGATCATGGAAAAGTAAGTGCCGGAGTTATATCATAGATACCATCAGGTCGATGATATCGGACAACCCGATTGTGAGTATCCTGCATAGATCCAGTCATGAGATACTCACATATCGTAGCTTGTCATTATATCCTAAGACAAAGGAGTCTTTGTGTACACTATGTAACGAATACATAAATTTGACCTAGTCTAACGTTATCTATAAAAGGGTAACTATAACGGCTTCGATTGGCTTTGATATTTATTGCGCTAGTGAACTCGAAAGACATCTGAGGGATTTATCACTAATACTTCGGTATGAGAAAGATATCTGTTTAGGCCACTTGATGAGTATGACTGAAGGAATAGCACGGCCGTGCAGGTGATACCTTAGAATCAATTTTCAGTCATCTTAGATATCAAGAAACAATAATTGATAAATTAGGATGTACGATAACAGGTTAATACCATTCTATGCCTATTGTTCAATCTGGATACCGGTTTGATAAAAGGACAGTGACATGTACGATAACAGGTTAAGTCGAATAATCGATAATCACAAACATTGGGTAATCATAATGTCTTGCTAGAGACCACTTATGATGGAAAGGGTAAAATAGTAATTTTACCAGTCTGCCAATTGTTTGTGAGCCTAGAGGGTCACACGCATTAAGCACGATACATGACAAATAATTATGGATGAAAATTGAGAACGATTCGGTAGTTTTTTGGCCTAAAGTTTTAACCAGACGGTTGAAGAAATCAATTCGAGGAAATTGAACCGTTTTGTCTAAACCGAAATTATAACTCAAGTTAATGGGTTTAATTTGGGTTTTAGTTAAACGGGCTTAAAGCTCATTTAGGGATTCAAGATATGAATGAGGAAGAAGTGCAAATAGGAGTTTAAGAAGGGTAGATATGCAATTATTAATTTGAAATTCAATTTTATTTCAAATTAAAATTCCAAAATATCTCCTATTATTATCTCCAACTATTAGCAACTACTCCCCTCATCTACTCCCTCTCTTGGCCGATTTTCTCTCTCCTCTTCATCCACCATTTTTTTCAAGCTTCTCAAGAACATTCGTAGCAAAAGTGTGAGAGAAAATCTTCTTCGGTTGTGGTGCTTGTGTGGAACTAATAGAGAAACACTAAGCTTGTGTTTTCATCGATTACTAGAGGTATTTTTCAGATTCAAAAGGTTGATAACATGTTGAATTTACATTAAGATCCAAGTTTGCATCGATCACCATGGTTACATAACTTCCGCTGCATGAAATTTATCGAATGGAACCCATGGTGATCTCTTTCGGTGGTATCAGAGCATGGTTGTTATGTACTTTTTCAACATGTTTAATTCTGATATTTTTTTGAGTTTATATGTTCATCACCTTAGCATGCATGTAAATTGGAAAAATTTTCAGATTTGATTGATTTTGGAAAATTGGAAAATATTTTGTTTCAGTGTTTCGGGTTAGCCATGGCCGAGGCATGGCCGACCAGGGTCGAGACCCTTGGTGGACCATGGAATGCCCTAGGGCGGACCATGGTCATGGTCGTTCCCGTGGTCGACCACGGTCAGCCCCGCGGGCGACCTCCGCAGCCCTCACAGGCCACCGTGGTTGCCTCAGCGGGCGACCTCGGTAGAGCCGGTTCGGCTCGACCATATTCGAGCTGAACCGGCTGGTTCGCGAGAATAATTTGAAACCCTAAAAAATTTAATATTCAGACTTGGTTCGGTTTCGATAAACCAGCGAGAACCGGTTCAAAATTCAATTAATTAGTTAAACCGTCCGGTTTCGATAAACCGTAAAGATAAAATTTGTAAAATTTATTCGTTTGATAAGCATGTTGATTGTTCACATGATCTTTAATAACATGGTGTTTTCCACTTGATGCTAGCTAAGCCCTCTAGACTTGCATTTTAATTTCGGTTTAGCAACCTGCGTGTTGCTTAATTTTGGGTTGTAGTAAATACGGCCTGCGTGTCGTGATTTGTATTTCATTTTATTTATTTAAATTAGTAATCACGAAGACCGACACAAGAAGACAGTCAAGAGGAAGACTCGGATCGGAGGAGGCTCGAAGCCAGTGGGAGTGCACGAGAATGGAGCAAGTTTGGATCTTGAAGACCATGTCTTTAGGATCAATTTTGCTAGTTTCTTAGGAACTTAAGATGGGCTTAGCTATGCATATATTTTATCGTTACATTTATATGTTTATATGTATGAATGTATAATAGTTTAAATATACAAGTTTATGTATGATTTGCTATCACCCACATGCAAAGATTAAAATCGGAATTTAATCAGACTCGCATGTAACCTGCTAAGGGATCATCTTTGCATGGATTTGCAATTGATGATTCCAGATTAAGATTGTATCGATATGCAATTAGACTTTTATAATTCACTTAAACGCAAATAATTACAAGTCAAGCGTGAAACCATTCAAGTTTGGGCACTCAAAAGGGCTTTGACCCTATGGATGTCGGTACGCCTTCGCGTAGTAGCCACATTAGTTCTATCCATAGTTCAAGCTTGGTAGACTTGTCTACGATTGTCTGCTAGGGCTGACCTAGAGTATCAGTATAGGGTATGCCACGTAGTAACAAGTACAGACCCTCGCCAGGAACTACATGTTCTTGTAGATGGATTTATTCCTACCTTGATGCTCTCAATTGGCGCAGTAAGCCTCCGTTCACTTCAATTGAGAGTATGATAGGATCCTGGTTCAGATTCTAAAGTTAGAATCATAAAGTGTTTTATAACTTAATCTCCAACTTCAATTTTAATTAATACTGATTATAATTTGTTTACTGTGTAGATATAAAATGGCAAACACGAATCATTCTGGTAACAGCGCGCTTAGGTCACTAATCGAGCATGATAAGCTTAACGGCGTAAACTTTCTCGATTGGGACCGGAACTTGAGACTCGTTCTCAAGCATGAACGTAAGGATTATATCAGTACCCAGGAACAAGCACCTACTGAACCAGCACTGAACGCCTCAAGGGCGCTAAGGGATGCCTACCAGAAATTCCTTAGCGACCGCATCGACGTGCAGTGCATCATGATGGGCAGTATGGTGCCTGACTTGCAAAAACAGTTCTTGGACATTTCCGATGATCCCAAAGCCTGTATGGCTGAGATCGAGAAAATGTTCAAAGAGAAAACGCGTGTCGAAAGATACGACAGTTTCAGGGAACTGATGTCTTGCAAGCTGAAGGCTGGAGCTCCTGTCAGTCCACATGTCCTTAAGATGAAACGTCTTTTGGAACACTTGACCATACTCGGTCATCCTGTGGATAAGGAAATGTCTGCAGACTTTGTGCTGCATTCACTACCAGAGACATATCGTGATTTCGTTGGAAATTACAATATGCATGACATGGATAAAACTGTGAAAGAGCTTCATGGTATGCTAGTGACTGCTGAAAAGAACCTCAAGGGCAAGACCAAGGAGGTTCTTATGGTCAACAATCAAGTGAGCTTCAAGAAAGCCAGCCTGGGCAAGGACAAGGCCCCTATGCACCTAGCAGGGAAGATTCGACAACCTAAGGGTCCAGCAGCTCCAAATGATGTTGAGAATCCTAAGAAGGATGTCATCTGCTTCCATTGCCAAGGACATGGGCACTGGAAAAAGGATTGTAAGAAACACAAGTTGTTTCTTAGGAAGAGTGGAGCTACCACATCTTCAAGATCAGGTATTTTTGTTATCGAGCTCAATCTTAGTTTATCTACTTCAGATTCTTGGGTACTTGATACCGGTGCAGAATCTCACATTTGTGTTAATGTGCAAGGGCGAGGCGGACCTACGAGTTGGCGATGGCAATCAAGTCTTGACAACTGCTGTCGGATATATTAGTCTCAGTTTGCCCAGTGGGCTAGTTTTGTTATTAAACAATGTTCATTTTGTACCTGCGTTTCGCAGAAATATTATTTCTATTTCCTTGCTAGACAAGGAAGGATATTGTTTTTCTATTGATAATGGAATTTTCAATATTTTCAAGAATAATATGTTTTATTGCAATGCTTCATTGGTTGGTGGTTTATATATTCTTAATATTCAAAACACTGACACTAGCTTGATTTTTAATATCAGTAACAAAAGGGTTAAATCCGATGATTTAAACCAGAATGTGATATGGCACTGCCGCTTAGGCCATATAGGCCAGAAACGCATCTCAACAATTCACAAGTGTGGACTTCTAAATCCGTTTGAATTCACTTCAATTGAGAGATGCGAGTCATGCCTTATGGGCAAAATGAAAAAAGCACCTTTCGCCGGTTTAGGTGAAAGGGAGAGTGACTTATTGGGTCTCATACATTCCGATGTTTGTGGGCCTATGAGCACTCAGGCCAGAAGAGGTTTTCACTACTTCGTTACATTTACAAATGACTTTAGTAAATATGGGTATGTTTATCTTATGAGACATAAATCGGAAACCTTTGACAAGTTCAAAGAGTTCCAGAACGAAGCACAAAACCAGCTTGGTAAAAGTATAAAGGCGCTTTGATCTGACCGAGGCGGTGAGTACTTGGACCAAGAATTTCACAGTCATTTAAAGGAGTGTGGGATCCTCTCTGAATTGACTCCGCCTGGAACACCTCAAATGAATGGTGTATCCGAACGGAGAAATCGGACCCTGCTTGACATGGTTCGATCAATGATGAGTCAGGTTCGATCAATTGACTTCGCCTAGAAACGGCCGCATTCATATTGAATCGGGCTCCTACAAAGGCAGTGGAAAGCACTCCATACGAAGTATGGAACGGGAAGAAACCCTTATTAGCTTTCCTTAAGATTTGGGGATGTGAAGCTTACGTCAAGCGTCAGCTAGGCGATAAGTTCGAACCCAAATCAGATAAGGGTGTCTTTATGGGGTACCCCAAGAAAACGAGGGGGTACTATTTCTACAAACCCAGCGAGAACAAAGTTTTTGTTGCTAGGGAGGGGTATTTTTGGAAAAAGAATTTATTTCCAAAAGCGCTAGTGGGAGTGTCGTGCATCTTGAAGAAATTCAAGAAGATACGGAACAACCCACTATGCCGGATGTAGAAATACAGGAGCCAGAAGAGGTCATTGATGAAGAACCAATCCCCACACCTATTCCAGATGTTCCAAGAAGGTCTGAGAGATCTCGTCAAGCTCCTATCAGATATGGCTTTCTAGCCACTGAAGGAAATGACTTGATGTTGGTGGATCAGGATGATCCAGAAACCTACAGACAAGCTTTGGCCAGTCCAGACTCCGAAAAATGGCAGAACGCCATGAATGAGGAAATGAAATCCATGTCCGACAACCAAGTCTGGCGCTTGGTGGATCAAACCCCTGGGATAAAACCTATCGGTTGCAAATGAGTCTATAAACTTAAGACCGACATGGATGGAAAACCTCAGACCTATAAAGCTAGACTGGTTGCAAAAGGTTATCGTCAGATCGAATGTATCGATTATGACGAGACCTTTTCACCCGTGGCTATGGTCAAATTTATCCAGATCATTCTAGCCATAGCAACATACTACGACTATGAGATATGGCAGATGGATGTCAAAACCGCCTTCCTTAACGGGAACTTAAAAGAGGATGTGTATATGACACAGCCTGAGGGTTTTGTTGATCTAGAGAATCAAGGAAAGATTTGTAAGCTGCTTAGATCCATTTATGGATTAAAGCAAGCTTCACGGAGTTGGAACATTCGTTTTGATGAAGCCGTAAGGGAATTCGGTTTTATCAAAAATGAAAGTGAACCTTGCGTATATAAGAAAGCGAGTGGGAGTAAAATAGTATTCCTAGTGCTATATGTCGATGACATACTGATCATCGGGAATGACATCCCAACCTTGCTTGAGGTTAAAGCTTGGTTAGGGAAATGCTTCTCGATGACAAACTTAGGTGATGTGCCTTTCATTCTGGGCATCAAGATCTACAGAGATCGACCCAAAAGAATATTGGGCCTAAGTCAGAGCACTTACATAGATAAAGTGTTGAGAAGATTCTCAATGCTTGATTCTAAGAAGGGATACCTACCCATGCGGCATGGCATTAAGCTCAGCAAACAACAGAGTCCTAAGACTCCTGATGAGCTAAGCAAAATGAGAAAGATCCCATATGCTTCGGCTGTGGGATCCATCATGTATGTCATGATTTGCACAAGACCGGACGTCTCGTTCGCACTAAGCTGTACCAGCAGATATCAATCTAACCCAGGACAGGAGCACTGGATTGCTGTCAAGAGTATCCTCAAATATCTAAGGAGAACTAAGGACGTATTCCTAGTGTATGGTGGGAAGGATGGAGAACTAGCAGTCAAAGGATATGTTGATGCTAGTTTTCAGACAGATCCTGATTATTTCAAATCACAGGCAGGATTTATATTCGTGTTAAATGGCGGAGCATTCAGCTCGAAGAGCTTCAAGGAAGCCACAACTGCCAATTTTACAACAGAGGCTGAATACATAGCTGCAGCAGAAGCAGCTAAGGAAGCCGTATGGGTTAGAAGCTTTCTAACCGAATTAGATGTAATGTCGCGAACGTCTGATCCGGTAAGCTTGTTGTGTGACAACACTGGGGCCATAGCATTAGCTCAATAGCCCAGATTCCACAACATAACTAAACACATACAGAGGAAGTATCACATTATCAGAGAATATATTGATAACGGTGATGTGGAGATTACTTATGTACCGACTGATGACAATGTTGGTGATCCCTTGACAAAGGCATTACCGCAACCTAAGCATGAGACGCACGTGAAGTCTATGGGGGTAGATTGGAACTTAGGTTGGAACTAGGGGCAAGTGGGAGATTGTTAGGTTTGTGCCCTAGTCCAATGTAATTCCTCAATCTATATTGTAACGAACATCATTAGTTTACATAATAAAAGGCATGATATTACTAATGTGTTGTAGTAATATATCTAATGTAATTTGATCTATGTCAAAATGTGTATAACCACTTATAGTAGAACTGTAGATCAGAAAGAATTGCATTCGATAAAGTCCCTGATCAGCGAAGCTTCTTTTGAAGCGATCAGTATGAGACTAACTCGTTGTGATCATGCTCTACTGATTATGGCAAAGTGAATGCCGGAGTTATATCATAGATACCATCAGGTCGATGATATCGGACAACCCGATTGTGAGTATGCTGCATAGATCCAGTCATGAGATACTCACATATCTTAGCATGTCATTATATCCTAAGAAAAAGGAGTCTTTGTGTACACTATGTAACGAGTACCTAAGTTTGACCTAGTCTAACGTTATATGTAAAAGGGTACTATAACGGCTTCGATTGGCTTTGGCATTTATTGCACTAGTGAACTCGAAAGGCGTCTGAGGGATTTATCACTCATACTTCGGTATGAGAAAAATATCTGTTTAGGCCACTCGATGAGTATGACTGAAGGAATAGCACGGCCGTGCAGGTGATACCTTAGTATCAGTTTTCAATCATCTCAGATATCAAGAAACAGTGATTGATAAATTAGGATGACCATTCTATGCCTATTGATCAATCTGGATATCGGTTTGATAAAAGGACAGTGACATGTACGATAACAGGTTAAGTCGAATAATCGATAATCACGAACATTGGGTAATCATAATGTCTTGCTAGAGACCACTTATGATGGAAAGGGTAAAATAGTAATTTTACTAGTCTGCAAATTGTTCGTGAGCCTAGAGGGTCACACGCATTAAGCACGATACATGACAAATAATTATGGATGAAAATTGAGAACGATTCGGTAGTTTTCTGGCCTAAGTTTTTAACCAGGCGGCTAAAGAAATCAATTCGAGAAAATTGAACCGTTTTGTCTAAACCGAAATTATAACTCAAGTTAATGTGTTTAATTTGGGTTTTAGTTAAACGGGCTTAAAGTCCATTTAGGGATTCAAGAGATGAATGGGGAAGAAGTGCAAATAGGAGTTTAAGATGGGTAGATATGCAATTATTAATTTGAAATTCAATTTTATTTCAAATTAAAATTCCAAAATATCTCCCATTATTTTCTCCAACTATTAGCAACTACTCCCCTCATCTTCTCCCTCTCTTGGCCGATTACTCTCTCCCTCTTCATCCACCATTTTTGTCAAGCTTCTCAAGAACATTCATAGCAAAAGTGTGAGAGAAAACCTTCTTCGGTTGTGGTGCTTGTGTGGACCTAATAGAGAAACACTAAGCTTGTGTTTTCATCGATTACTAGAGGTATTTTTCAGATTCAAAAGGTTGGTAACATGTTGAATTTACATTAAGATCCAAGTTTGCATCGATCACCATGGTTACATAACTTCCACTGCATGAAATTTATCGAATGGAACCCATGGTGATCTCTTTCAGTCCTACAGCGTGAATCGGGCCTTCTCATCATCCTTAGTCTTCCCACCAACCCCCATAACGGTACTCATAACATTGTCGCACACATTCTTCTCTATATGCATCACATCAAGGGCATGTCTGACTTGATGAGTCGTCCAATAATCTAGCTCCCAGAATATGCTTTTGTGCGTCCAACAGTACTTCTCCCGAGTTGCCCTGGGTTTCAACAGCAGGTCCAAACTCTTTACTGGATATTCATTTTGAAATATGAATGAAAAAACTTCCTCCCTAGAGCAGATACGAGGCGCGCCTCTTTCTTCAACTGTTCCATTAAAACCTTGTCTCTCCTGACCCAATCGATGAGTTCGATGTAAGTACATGCGTGCACCCATGTACGACGTTCTCCCCCGTTTATGAGTGGAATCAATGTCGTCCATGCATATAGGACAAGTCTTGTAACCTTTTGTATGAATTCCACCCAACTTTCCCAGCCCTGGATATTCGCTAATAGTCCACATCACTGCAGCACGCATTTGGAAAGCTTCATTCTTAAACCCATCCCATGTCAGAACTCCTTGATGCCATAGTTTCTGCAACTCATCGATCAGTGGCCTCATAAAATTATTCAAACATTTACATGGTGACTTCGGACCAGATATCAACATCATCAGCAGTTTGTATTCCTACTTCATTGCCATTGATGGAGGGAAATTTAGCTGGATAGCGACGACGGGCCAAAGGCTATAAGGCGGTATGTTTGGTCCGAACGGACAAAAACTGTCAGTTGCAATGGCGAGGCGCACGTTACGAATGTCTGCTGAAAAACACGGGTATGTCCTGTCAAACCTAATCAAATCTTCCTCGTCTGCTGATGTTCGAGTGTATCATTGTGCACCCTCTCCTGCTCCTCGTGCCAACGCATCCACTCAGACGTCTTGGGTATGGCAAATAGTCACTGCAAACGCGGTGCCAATGGAAAATACCACAATGTCTTCTTTACCACAGTCGAACTTCCAACGTATTCATACCGGCAATCTCCACATACTGAACACTCTGTGGAATTTATGTGCTCTTTGTAGTACAATATGAAACCGTGGTAACATGCATCATATTTCACCAACGGTAAGTCTAATGACTTCAATTTCTGCTTCGCTCATGCTTTTGCCACATGCGCATTGGGTTGCGGCATCATATTTAACATCGTCAAATGTCGTGTCTGTCATCCCCATCTTATGTTTGATTGACATAATTTACAGTAGTGCTGCCAACGCTATATCATCGCTACCACCATACAATGGTTTCTCCATCTCTGCCACAAACCGTTTGTACTTTGTCGTCGTTACTTTAGCAGCATCAGCATCTACTTGAATCGCCATATCAGTTAATTCTCCAAGTTGTTCAGCTCTAACATCTCGACCTGAGTGTACATCATGCACGAACTGATGAACATGATCAACCACGGGACTGCGAACAGGGGAATAACGAAGACCCTGGTTACTGCTCTCCCCGACTTCTCCCACTCCGCCATGTTCGGTCCATATTGTATAGTATCTCATGAACCCTTTCCTAAGTAAATGTGTATAAAATGTCGGCATCTCATGGAAACGAAAATTATAACATGTCAAACACAAGCACTTGAATTGATATGGGTCGTATTGTATAACCTTTTCTCTCGCAAAAATTACGAAACTGCTAACACCTCTCTTGAAAGCATTTGTTGACCTATCCATTCCCATCCATGATCGATCCATTTTTTATCTACGTTTTAAAAAATCACTAATTACTAAATCACACTACTATACCTAAATTTTATTTCGAAATAAAACGATATATATATATGTGTGTGTGTGTGTGTGTGTGTGTGTGTGTGTACATATATGTACATACCTTATAATGGACGAATGATGTGCACGTACGATGTCTCCGGTACTCTAGATGCGTTTATTTGCCTCTATAATTTATCTCCCCCACATATATTTGAACCCTGAATTTTGGAAGAAATACCAATTCTCTAAACTCCCACAACACAACACAACACCAACTTTCTGCAATTTATAGGTAGAAACACAACAACTGCGCACCCTCCAAATGTACGCAGTCACAAGGTAAGGACAGCGCACATTAACAGTGTGCACAGTCCTTAGCAACGGTCTCATAACGGCTACAACTAAAGCCGACAGTTGCCAACGGTCGACAATTTGGGAAAATAATTCGGACTGCGCACTCAAATTTAAGTGCGCAAATGTTATATTGTAATGCGCATTTTCATGTGCGCTGTCCTTGCCTTAACTACTGACAGCGCACATTTGTTGTGTGATGTGCTTGCCGTAGCTTACTGTTAGGTTTGTGCCCTAGTCCAAAATAATTCTTCAATCTATATTGTAACGGACATCATTATTCTACATAATAAAAGGCATAATATTACTAATGTGTTGTAGTAATATATCTAATGTGATTTGATCTATGTCATAATGTGTGTAATCACTTATAGTAGAACTATAGATCAGAAAGAGTTACATTCGATAGAGTCCCTGATCAGCTAAGCTTCTTCTGAAGCGATCAGTATGAGACTAACTCCTTGTGATCACGCTCTACTAATCATGGCAAAGTTTGTGCCGGAGTTATATCATAGATATCATCAGGTCGATGATATCGGACAACCCGATTATGAGTATGCTGCATAGATCCAGTCATGAGATACTCACATATCGTAACTTGTCATTATATCCTGAGACCAAGGAGTCTTTGTGTACACTATGTAACAAATACCTAAGTTTGACTTAGTCTAACGTTATCTGTAAAAGGGTAGCTATAACGGCTTCGATTGGCTTTGGCATTTATTGCACTAGTGAACTCGAAAGGCGTCTGAGGGATTTATCACTCAGACTTCGGTATGAGAAAGATATCCGTTTAGGCCACTTGATGAGTATGACTGAAGAAAGAGCATGGCCATGCAGGTGATACCTTAGTATCAGTTATCAGTCATCTCAGATATCAAGAAACAATGATTAATAAATTAGGCTGACCATTCTATGCGTATTGATCAATCTGGATATCGGTTTGATAAAAGGACAGTGACATGTACGATAACAGGTTAAATCGAATAATCGATAATCACGAATATTGGATAATCATAATGTCTTGCTAGAGGCCACTCATGATGGAAAGGGTAAAATAGTAATTTTACCAGTCTGCCAATTATTCGTGAGCCTAGGGGGTCACACGCATTAAGCACGATACATGACAACAATTATGGATGAGAATTGAGAACAATTCAGTAGTTTTCTGGCCTAAGGTTTTAACCAGACGGTTGAAGAAATCAATTCGAGAAAATTGAGCCGTTTTGACTAAACCGAAATTAGAACTCAAGTTAATGGGTTTAATTTGGGTTTTAGTTAAACGGGCTTAAAGCCCATTTAGGGATTTAAGATAAGAGAGGGAACAAATGCAAATAAGAAAGAATAAAGGGATAGATAATACAATTTTAATTTTGAAATTAAATTTAATTTCAAATTAAAATCACATAATATCTATTCAATTATCTCTTGAATTTTTCAGCAACTTCCCCTCCTTTCTCTCTCCCTCATTGCCGAAAACTCTCCCTCCCTCTTCCTCCATGGTTGTCTTGTTTTCTCTCAAAAATTCTAGCAAATTATTGAGTGAAAAATCATTTCGGTTGTGGTGCTTGTGTGGACATGATAGAGAGAACACTACACTTGTGTTTTTGTCGATTACAAGAGGTAAATATCAGATTTATATTTATGTTTATAACATGTTCAAATGGCATTAAGATCTTAGCTTTTTACGATCACCACGGTTACATAAAGTCCGCTGCATGATATTCATCGTTTGGAACCCGTGGTGATCTCTTTCACTTACGCCTGCGCTCGTGCTCTATGTGTGCAGGCGTCAAGACAATATGGTGTAGTGGGAGGGGTTGACCTGCATTTCTTTGACTTCTTGGAGAATTCGCTGTACAGCCAAATTCTTGAGATTGTACTTGTCCTACGCCATGATCGACGATCGAGATCGATCGGGAAAGCGACCCTAGTTACTACCCTCCGTCGCTACCATCGATGCCCTTACCGGGGCCTTACGACCACCACCACCGCGGTGATGCCCTTGCCGGCGCCTTACGACAACCACCACCATCATAATCAGTAGACGATGAAGGAGCATATAAGATAATCATGGGCAATTCCAATAGCTACCATGTATCAGACATTCCATTCTAGCTCGTGCAACACATCATAGCTATCATGTATCATACATTCCATTCTAGCTCGTGCAACACATCACGAAGGTTCTCATTTGTCTTGTACTTGTACAAGATTAGGCCGTACTCTTATCCCAACCAGAAGTCTTCCAACTTCACGAGATTCATGTGCTTCACACTTGCATTGGTTTTAGTCTCTCTATCCATGCTTTGACCAGGTGCGTATATACCATTAAGCGAGTGAAGCCGCCGCTTAAGACCTTCAACCAAAAAAGGCTCTAAAAATATACAATTGTAGGGTAAGAAACACTCCCCTTTGCACGACAAGTGAACCGGTTTTCAAGTAATATAGGGCATTTAATGAAGCCCAAAATATTGATTCCATGAAGAGGTAGTAGTAGCCAGCGGGCGCTAGCCTATAATTATAAAATAGGACCCGAGCAAGATAAAATAAAAGGTCTAAAAATTATAAAATACTAAACGAAATCACGCAAACACAATGACAATCAAACAAAAAAATGCAAATCACAAACGTGTCAAGAATGCGAAGAATGATCAGGAAATAATGGAATCCTTGGAATTCAACGGTTGAATCTAAATCCAATTTTATGCAATTAAGGTATTAACTATTTCATCATAATGTATTTTCAAATCTCAGTTTAACCTAACATCCTTCATACCAGACAATGAAAGATCTAACTACCCAAATTGATCATAGGTCGTCACTCCTAAGTCAATTCGTAAAGTAACTAGCTCTTAAAAACCTATGGAAATAACTAAATTTTGGGTTGGTACCCTATGATCATACCCCAACTTTAAAAGGGGTAATTTCATGTCAGTATCCCAACTTTACCTCATTTTCAAATCAATACCCAAAGTTTGAAAAAAAATTTATCGGTACCCGAAGTTTAATTAGTTGTAGATAAGTACCTAATTTGTTAAATCTAACAGAGTTTTGATGTGAAAAGACCAAAATGCCCCTAATACTTATAATAATTAATATTAGGGAAAATGACACTTTTGTGCACCTAAATATACACTTTTGACACTTTCATACCCTAACTTTTTTTTTCTCTTTTTTCCATACCTGAATTTAATTTTTTTCTCTTTTTTACCTGGAGGTTCTTATTTTCAAAACTCTTAGGTTCTATTCATAGCGAAGCTCAAATGGAGGGCAAAACCGAAAATTCAGGTAAAAAATGCGTCTTCCCATATCTGAAGATCGGTCAGATTGTGGGGACTATATCTCCCAAACTACACTTCCATCAGACTTTAGAAGAGAGAGATATGGCTCTCACAAGTTTCACCTACGGTCAGGAAAATCAGCCGAGTTGGGTAGCCGAGTTAGACTCGGCTACTAGACTTGGATACAGGCGTTTTTGCTTCTCCGAGCTTATGTTTTGCACATTTTAAGTGGCCGAGTCCCCCAAATAATTAGCCGAGTCTTAGTACTCAGCTACTGAGGTTTCGACTTCCAAACTCTCTGTCCATCTGCTGAATATTTTTAATTAAGTCATCTGAGTCCTTGCTGAGATAGCCGAGTTAGGGGACTCGGCTGGTGGCCTTCCTCGATTCTGCTCCTGTTTTCCCCATCTTTAATTAAGTTGGCCGAGTCAGAGAACTCAACTACGAGACTCGGTCACTGCCTTCTTCGAGGTACTTTCTTTATTTAGCTTTATTTCTGTTCAAAATGCCTTGTTTTAACCTGAACACACCCGTGAGGCAAAAGAAGGATAATATAGACTAAACCTATAAAATTCGGAAAAATTCAGATTAGATTTGAGGAGATTTGACTTGAGAAGGCACATAAATTCCAACCTTATCAAGGGCCAGTACCTATTTTCTTGTTTTGTCTTATCACTAGTAGAGATGATAAGCTGGTGATGGGTCAAGAATGAGCAAATATTGAATCTGAGCATAAACAACCACTTATAAAATGAATTTTTTAAATATGTATGAGTGTGACTAATTTCATTCTAAATGCACGTCATTTGCATTCTAAATGCACGCCAATTGCACTTTAAACACACATGCATATTATTAAATAATATAATGCTAAAAAAATTAAGGCCTAATTTGAAATTTTGCTTAAGGTCCAAAGAATGTTAGGGACGCCCCAGGCTTTGACCCACCTCCTTATGCCTTTAGAACAAAAGCTTCTGCACTGCATACACTTTTTCTGAATCCAAGCACGCCTTCTAAACAAGTCACATGACCTCCTCTACCTATCACATGCCTTTTACTTAGGTTGTCTGTAGCTTCCGTCACTTGGCATAGGAGGGAGGACATATGAGCTTCTTGTCTCGGCCTAGTTCACATGTAAACTAATCCAGTGACAGCAAAACCAACAGCAAACAATGACACAAGACCTAGATCTGCAACTTGTGCTTGACGAGGGGGATTTTTATTATTTCTTGATGATCACAATGTTTGAGATTGTTGCAACCTAATTGAAGATAATTAACACAAAGACTTGCATTTACCAAGAAAGAATAGGGTAATTAATTGAGCAGCTTCATTAGCGTATCTAGTATAGGACCCGTACAGAGATTGTAGGAGACATCGATGCTAAATAAAGAATGGATTTGACCAGTGGTGCTAAACTCCCTCTAAGCTTGTTGTAAGATATATCAATTTTTTTCAACTTGCTTAACTTCCCGAGCTACACAAGAACTCACCCTTTAGTTCGTCACTGCTCAAATTCAAAGCATATAACTGTTTATGCATTTCTCCGATCCATGGGGTAAGCCACATCCAAATGGTTGCCACCAAGTTGTAAGTCTGAAAGAGTATAAGTTTGGACAAGCAATATGGAATGCCACCAACAAAATGATTTTCCGTCAGGATCAGAGTTGATAAAACTGTGTAGTTGCTCAAACTGCCTGGAATCGAACAATTCAACGAGTTGAAGCTCATATCAAAGTTTACCCAATTTCTTGCATTTGGACAGTTTAGATTGTAAGGATCCATCCAGGTTGGTGTGAGAAAGATTTAATGTCTCAAGCACCACAAGATTTCCTAGCTCTCCAGGTATAAACATTGCAAGCTTGTTATTGGATAGGTCAGTGATAGTAAGGGTAATGCAATTCCCCAGCTTGATAAGATTGTCCCATTAATATTATTATCACCTATGTCAAGTAAATCGAGGTTGGGGTTTTTTTCTAAAGTTTAGAAGAACTCCTGAGAGAATATTCCATCTGAGTCTCACTCTATGTAGAGTTGGACAACTTTCGACATCAAATGGAATGCTACCTTATAGTTGATATTTTTCTGAAGGGATAATTCCAGCAAACACTCCCTAAAATAGACTAAATCTCTACCAACACCCCCTAAAATTATTTGTCTCTCTAGCAACCCCTTAAAATATGCAAAAATCTCAGTCGTGTTTTTCCGTTTGATTCCATCTATGTCTTTCAAAAATTGAATTTAAAAGACAAAGATACCCTTACATTCATTTTAAATTTTCAAATATTACTCACTTTCTCTCATTCTATCCCAACCATCTTTTTATTTTCTCACAAACTCATCAAATCAAAATGGGTATCCAATAAATTTCAATTTTGTAAACATGAATTTACTTCTGTGTTTACTAATTTATGTTGCTAATTCCACCTCAACCATGAGACTCACTCATCTCCTCCACTGACCCATCTCTCAACCCTCCAAATCCTCTAATCCATCTCTCAGCCCTCCTCCAAACCCTCTATCTGCCCAATATAGCTCACCTTCGATCCTCTCCCCCCTCCTCAAGCCCTCCACTAACTCCTCCTTCCTCTGAGAATACCCAAATTTCCAATTAGGATTTTATTCTTTCTCTGGGCAGTGAAGAGGGCTCAGATCTTCAACAAGCTCTTCGAAGAACCGGTCGTTGAGTTGCTCAACAGCGACAACAAATTTGATATATATTGGAGAGCCCTCGAAGGACGAAGGAGACAGTGGAGGGATTGAAGAGGGGACATTGAATTTCTTGAAGATGCCGGAGGTACAAAACATCATGACATCGGCAACAGCTCAAATGGGTCGCTTCGAATCTGGGGTGAGAGGAGGGTTTTAAGCTCATAACCCCTTTATGTGTGGTGGCCGTGGCGGCTGTAGAAGGGGTTGGAGCCAGGCCGTGGAGGAGGAGGCGCAAAGGAGAGGAGCTCGGCGACGTGGACGAGAGGACAGTGGCAGAGAGAAGAGGAGCCGAAGGAGGAGAGATCAGAAGAATTGATGCGGGTGGCATCTGAAATATCTAGAAGTGAGTTGTTTGCAGAGCTCCATGACGAGGAGGAGATGAACCTGCCCAAAAATGGAACCACCATAATCTCACCATTTTGCATTTTTACCCCTTTAATTTCTTGCTTCAACAAAATCGGATTAAGAAGGCGGTGGAGCCCTGGAGAGGATTTGGAGGAGGGTTGAGAGATGGGTGGGAGGAGGAGGGGAGTGAGTCACATAGTTGAGGTAGGTTTGGTGAAGCTATGTTTGGTCGCCGAGAAACTGTTCATTCTCTCTCTTTATTGTTGTTTTTTTACCTTCACAATAGATTCTCAAAAGTAAAAATAAAAAGAATGAAATAGGTGAATTGATAAATTAGTAGCATATACAATTAGTGTACACACAGGAAGGGATAACATTTGAAAATTTATAATGAAATTAAGAGTATTTTTGTCTTTTAAAACTCAATTTTTGACATACATGGATGAAAACAAATGAAAAAACCCAACTAAAATTTTTGCGTATTTTAAGAGGGTGCTAGAGAGACAAATAATTTTAAGGAGTGTTGAATGAGATTTGGTTTATTTTAGGGGGTGTGTGCTGGAATTATCCCTTTTCCAAAATCAGGACTCTCAATTGCTTTCTATGCGAAAGGTGGGGAGGGATTTGACCCGTGAACTTTTTATTTACAAACTCCAACACTACCAAGCTACTATTGATTCCAAAACTCTTGGGTATGACCGAAGAAAAGCGGTTATTGAACAAAGAAATGTTCTTGAGTTGCTTGAGCTCAATCATCTCATAAGGTAGTTCCCCCAGAAAGATTGTTGTTCTTGAGCTTCTAATAAGGATTTCTCCGCTCAAATTGTTTTCAAACAGTTCAAGGTGCTCAAATACACTCAGCCTTCCCAGTTCACTAGGAATTTCCCCCTCAAGCTTGTTGGTATATAAATGCAAGTCTTTCAGGGACTTGTAGTTGCCGAGGTCAGGTGATATCCTCTTAGATAAGCGATTTTTGTTAGATTTGTGCCCTAGTCCAGTGTAATAAGTTCATCTGTGTATAATGATTTATCATCTTTCGAAGAAATAAAATGACATTAGATTACTAATGTGTTGTAGTAATATATTAGATGTAATTTGATCTAATATAAAGAATTACACTAATGTTATCACTAATAGTAGAATTGTAGATCAGAAACAATTACATTTAATGAGTCCCTTATTAGTTAAGCTTCATTAAGAAGCGATCAGTATGAGGCTAACTCTTTATGATCACGCTCTACTGATCATGGAAAGGTAGTGCCGGAGTTAGATCATAGATGTCATCGGGGAGATTATATTGGACGACCCGATGGTGAGTATGTAGCATAGATGTTGTCATGAGCATACTCACATATCGTAGCTTGTCTTTCTATCCTTAGATCGAGGAGTCTTTGTGATCACTGTGTAGTAAGTATCTAAGTTTGACTCAGTCTAACGTTGCTTGTAAAAGGGTAGCCATAAGGGCTTTGATCGGCGTAGGTGTAAGTTACATGAGTGAACTCAAAAGACAGCTAAGGGATTTATCCCTCATACTTCGGTATGGGATTGATATCTGTTTAGCCCACTTGATGAGTATGACTGAAAGATATTGCATGGCCATGCGGGGGATACTTTGTATCAGTTTTCAGTCATCTTAGATATCAAGAAACTGTGATTGATTAAATAAGGATGACGGTTCTATGCCTTATGATCAATCTGGATATCTGGTGATAAAAGGATAGTGACATAGACGATAAGAGGTTAAATCAAATCATCGATATTCATGGAAGTTGGGTAATCCTAATGTCTTGCTAGAAGGCGCTTATGATGGAAAGGGCAAAATAGTAATTTTGCCAGTCTGCCAATGGGTCGTGAGCCTAGAGGGTCACACACTTTAAGCAATGTATAGCAAAAGGGACTTGGATAAGTCAATATGTGAGAATTAGGAGGATTGGGAATAATTCGCCTTTCGGTTTAGTTAACTCGAAACGAATTGGTGTAAACTAGGAATCGGTTTAAGGGAATTTGATCGGACTAGCTAAACCGTTTAATTAGAACCCAATTTAAATGGGTTTAATTAATGTCTAGCTAAATGGGATTTAAGTCCATTCTTAATATTAATTAAAAGATAATTAATTAATATTGATATTAAGTTAGTTTTCAAAAATCTAAAATTAAATATTTTGATTTTGGTCTTCAACTTCCCATATTTTTCTCCACTTTTTGGTCCTTTTCCCCCCTTTTTGGCTGAACCAACCCATTCCAATCTATTCCTCCATTTTTTGCTTTTTCTTCATTTTAGTTGCTAGCAAAACAAAAGAAGAAATCAAGAAAGAAAAAGGTTCCTTGCTTGTGTGGATCAACTCTAGAGAGTGTACACTTGTATATTTGGTGATTAGATCAAAAGAAGAAAGGTATTTTTCTGATTTTTCATGAGTTTTTATGTGCTGAAAATTGATTCTCACATGATGATCTTCAAAGTTTTTCATGAATCCATGGTTATAATTGCATGAGGTTTATTGTTTGGAACCCATGGATTACTTCAATTTTCGTGTAGGTAAAGTTTCTCAAGCTTATGCAAGAGGTCAAATAAAGATGATATAGTGCCCACAAGTGAGTTTTGGGCAACACCAAGTTCTATGAGGGTGCTGCCTATTGTGTGTCAAACACAAGGTTTTCAAGTTCTTGAAACCACCAAAGCCTAAAGGTATGCTACCCTCTGTACTATTGTGACTAGCACCAAACTCAACAATGTTATGCAGATTCCTTAGACTATGAGGAGAAGACCATGTTAACTTGTTATTATTTACATAAAGCTCCTTTAGTCTAATGCAACTCCCTATAGAGATCGGAATTGTACCTGACAACTGATTTCTATAGAGATTTAAAGATGAAACTTTTCTCATGTTCCATACAATGAAGGAAATTGGGCCACTCGAGTTGTTTGTGTTCAAGTATACATTTTTCAAATGGGGAATTTGGAACAAGGATTATAGTCTTGGGTAAATGTCACAAAAGTACAGTTAGTTATACACCTTTTGCAGCCGGATACAACTAACCTAAAAACTGTGTTTTAAGATCAGTTAGTTTTGTTTTTCTGGCAGGTTAGACAAAATCGTTAAGTGGCTGTGAAATGACAAAAATACCCCTCATTGTTATTCAAATTTTCAAATGCATGCCCCTCACCAAAAACTGTTGGATCTAAGAATGACTCACAGAACAATAATAGAGAGAGATCAATAGAATCGAATACTTTTCTTGGTTTATTTCATGCCTATTTATAGGCTCCAACTACAACTAATATAACAAACTAGGAAATAAACAAAACATAGAAGAAAATAGGAAACAAAACACCTACATACCTAGCCTAAGTCTATATATAGAGATTATTGGCAACAATCTCCCCCTTAATCTCGAACATATATGTCTCTGATCTTCAATTTTGTTCTCATTTAAAGAAATTTGAGTCTTCCAAGTGGTTTTGTTAGAATATCCGCCATATGTTCACTTGAGCTGACATGTTCGATCTCGATCTCACCTTTTTCAACACATTCTCGCACAAAATGATATCGCGTGTCTATATACTTGCTTCGGTCATGAAATACTGGATTTTTGCTCAACAATATCGCAGATTTGTAATCAACTCTCAACCGCACCACCTCTGGGTCTCTCCCTAGAAGTTCTCTGACAAGTATGGAAAGCCATATTCCTTGACACGCAGCTGAAGTTGCTGCAATATACTCCGCTTCGCACGAAGATAATACCACCACCTTCTGTTTTTGTGAGGACCATGTTATAAAGTTGTTCCCTAGGAAATATACAACCCCCATTGTACTCTTTCGATCATTGATATCGCCAGCCAAATCACTGTCACTATAACCAGTTAGTGTTGATACACCATTACCATAGCAAACTCCAAAACCAAGAGTTCCTTTCACATATCTGAGAATGTGTTTAACTACTTCAAAATGTTGGACTCGAGGTTTCTCCAAGAACCTACAAACAATGCCCACTGAGTAAGCAAGATCAGGTCGTGAAATCACCAAATATTGTAAGCTTCCCACAAGATTTCTATAGTCAGTAGCGTTCACAAAGTCTCCTCCTTCCTCTTTGCTCAACTTTGACCTGTACTCTATGGGTGCTTTGCAGGAATTCCATTTTTCTAGACCAGATTTTTTCAAGATTTTCTCAGCATAATTCTTTTGGCTTAAAGTGATTCCGCGGTCACTTTGATTAACCTCTAACCCTAGATAGTAGGTTAAAAGGTCAAGATCACTCATCTGGAAAAAACTACACATTTTAGTTTTGAACTCTATTACCTCAATGAGCACCGATCCTGTGATGATGAGATCATCAACATATACACCGACTATCAGCTTTGATGATACCGAGAGCCTTGTATATACTGCATGCTCCAGAAAACTCTTCTTGAACCCGAGAATTTTGAAGCTTGCATCGAGCTTGACATTCCAGGCTCTTGGAGCTTGTTTTAATCCATACAGGGCCTTCTTGAGACGCAAAACTTGGTTTGGATGGCGTTTATCAACAAAACCGGCTGGTTGACTCACATACACTTCTTCCATGAGCTCTCCATTTAAGAAAGCAGACTTTACGTCCATATGATGCACATCCCAGTTCTTTTGTGCTGCAATGGCAAGCAGAAGCCTCACTGTTTTGAGACGAGCCACTGGTGCAAACACCTCATCATAATCAATTGCTTCTCTCTGGGCATAACCTTTCGCCACCAAGCGAGCTTTGTGCTTCGTCACTTCTCCTTTCGCATCCTTTTTTACCTTAAACACACATTTTAGCCCAATGGCCTTCTGATTTGGAGGAAGAGAAGTCAACTCCCAAGTCCCATTCTTTTGAATACACTCCATCTCATCTTCCATGGCTTTTCTCCATCTATAATTTGCTAGGGCTGCATCTATGCTTTCGGGCTCCTCAGATGACAGAAAACATAGGCTTACATGCTCTGTTTCGACTTCTGAAGTTTCTTCGTAGATGTGTCTTAAAGATCTTACACAAAGTGGCTCTTCGGATTCAGGAGACTCATGAGTGTTTTGTTCTGGTGTATGATGCGAGTGAGGCGTTTCAGGAGATTTTGGCAATTTTGGTTCTTTGTCTTCGAGGACTGGTTCATCACCCCACTCCACATAGAAAATGTCGTTGTTCTCTATTTGTGCTTCATTTTTTGAGGTCCAATCCCATTTTTTCCCTTCATCAAAAACTGCATCTCGACTAATCATTACTTTATTAGTGAGTGGGTTATAGAACCTGTATGCCTTCGAGCCCTCTGCATAGCCAATGAACACGACACGGGTGCTCCGATCATCAAGTTTTTTCAGATTTGGGTCAAGCACCTTGATGTGTGCCACACACCCAAATACTCGCAGATGATTCACCTTTGGTTTCTTTTTATACCACATTTCATAAGGAGTCTTGTTCTGCAAGCTTCGGGTTGTTGCTCTGTTTAACAAATAAACTGCAGTCATCACTGCCTCTCCCCAAAACTTACCAGGCATGCCCATATTCTTCATCATGCTCCTCGCCATTCCTACGATAACCTGATTTCTTCTCTCAACTACTCCATTATGTTGAGGAGATCATGGAGCAGTGAGATAGCGTGTCAAGCCTTCTCCCTCACAGTATACACTGAACTCGCCTGATAGAAACTCTCCTCCTCTGTCCGTTCTAAGTGCTTTCAGCTTGCGTTCGACTTCCACTTCGAGATTTATCTTTAGCACTTTGAAAACATCAAGGGCTCGATCCTTTGTTCTTATGAGGATAGCCCACATAAATCTTGAATAATTGTCCACAACAAGAAAAAAAATACTTATTAACTGTAGAAGTCTCTGTGGTAATTGGTCCACACAAGTCTGCGTGAGCCATGTCGAGTTGCTTTTCTGCTCGATAAGTGGATTTTGCAGGAAAAACCCTTCTTCGTTGTTTTCCTGCCAGACATGCTTCACAAATTTGTTCTGTATGGCATATGTTGGGCATCCCATCAACCATACCTTCTTTAAATATCTTTTCTAGGGAACGAAAACTTAAATGCCCAAATCTTGCGTGGCAGAGCCATTCCTTCTCCTCAAGTCTGGTGAGCAAACATATTGATCTCCTGGCTTTGGCTAGAAGTCTTCCCTCAGCTTCGTACAATCTGAGCCATCCTCCTTCAATCTCTATTTTGCATCCTTCTTCATCAAGCTGCCCTAAACTGATAGTATTACTTCTCAAGAGAGGAATGAAGTAAACATTAATCATTGTTCGGTGCTCCTTGTTCAAACCTTTGAGTAGTATTGTGCCTCGGCCCATTATTCTAACAATCGAGCCATCTCCGAACTTAACAGAACCTTGTACCTTTTGATCTAATTCTACAAAAACACCTCTATTCCCAGACATGTGATTGCTGGCGCCAGTATCAAGGTACCAGGTGGTTGACTCCATTCCTTTTGCGAGACCCAGCTCGGGATGCACTCCCAATTCGTTCAACTCAACAAACTCTTCCTTCCTGCTCGTGACTGCCATAAACAGAGCAGGTTCTTCCTCAACGAACTCTTCCCTCCTGATCTGGTTCGTGACTGCCATAAACAGAGCAAGTTCTTCCGTGCGACGCTGCTCCACAAGATTGGCTTCTTCTTTTGCAGGATTGTTACACTCATAGGCAAAGTGTCCCATCTCAGAACAATTATAGCACATTTCCTTTGTCTTATCAACTCTCTTCCAGTTTTTTTACCACGACCACGACCACAGCCACAACCTCTACCGCGCCATGAGCTTGGTCCTTCGTGATTCCTTGACTCTTTAGCTGACTCGGCCTCCCATTGAGCACGAGTAAGTAGGAGTTTCTCGCTTTCTTTCTCCTGGGCTTCCCATTGAGCACGAGTAAGCAAGAGTTTCTCGCTTTCTTTCTCCTGGCTCCTCCCCTTCAGTGTTGATTCAAACGCTCTCAACCTCCCAACAACTTCTGCAATCGTCATCTTAGTTAAGTCACCCCACTGTTGTATAGTACCTACAATATGTAGAAACCGATCTGGGACAGATCGAAACAGCTTCTCCACCACCAACTCTTCTGTTAATTCACCCCCTAGGGTTCGAACCTCATTCACAGCGTTTGTCAACCTCAAAGAGAATTCGCTTATGGACTCGGACTCTTCCATAAGTAATATGTCCAATTCTCGTTTGAGCACAAAAACGTTTGCTCTCTTGACGCGATCCTCTCCAATTCTCATCTCCTCCAAAGCCTTCCGTGCTTCTTTGGCTGTCTGTTTGTCTGCTATCGACATTATGACAGCATCCGGAATTGCTAGGAAGATCACAGCTAGAGCCAATTGGTCTATTTCTTCACTTACAACGCCTTCTCCTTCGATCGCACTCCAAACTCCAATAGCACGCATCGATACCTTCATCTTACAAGTCCATGCCCCGTAGTTGCTGTCTATTAGCATAGGGTACGTGACTGCGAACCCTCATCTTCCTTGTCTTGTAATAGAAACTAAGCCTTCCACAGGCGCTTGAGCCCCAACCATCGTTGAGCTCTCCATAGATTCCTTCTTTGATGTTTCGTCCACTATTGTTTGTGAGTATTACCTCTGATACCAACTGTTGGATCTAAGAATGACTCACAGAACAATAATAGAGAGAGATCAATAGAATCGAATACTTTTTTTAGTTTATTTCATGCCTACTTATAGGCTCCAACTACAACTAATATAACAAACTAGGAAATAAACAAAACAAGAAGAAAATAGGAAACAAAACACCTACATACCTAGCCTAAGCCTATATATAGAGATTATTGGCAATAAAAACCTCTATTCCTCTCCTCCTCACTATTCCTCTCCTCCTTTGGTTTCTGTTTCTCTTGGAATCGTCACCGGAGAGCTCGCCGCAGTCGTCGCCGGAGATGTGAAAAATTTCCGCAAGCTCTATTTTTTATGGAATTTTTGAAACCCATCCGGAAACTCCAAAAATGGCAGTGGAGTCTCCACCACCGAGCCTTAAATTGTTTTGAATTAATTTTTCTTTTATCTTTCTCGTTATGGCTCTCCTTCTTCTTCTCCGACTATGAAGTCTCTACATCATGTCACTCGAGCTCTTTCCTGCAAATCGATCTCGAGTTTCACGCGCTCCACTGTTATCTTTGCCAAGCCATTTTTGCTGGCAGTGGAGACTTTTGGTTCCGACCAGACACGTGAGCAGCGAAAAAACAGAGCAAGAGCTTGGCTGAAAAAACAGGCCAAGCTCGACATGATGCTCTGTTATTCAGCTCTAGATCAAATCCATTGGAGTCTGGCTACGGCACTCTCTCATCCGGTAATTTGAAGCAACCCTCTTGCTGCTACACCTCTTCAAAACCGGCACCGGAACTGGATCGGGACTCACCTCGACGAAAACGAGCCCAAAGTCGACGACCCATTTCTCCAAGCAACCCATTTCTCCGGGAGGGAAGATTTCGAGCTTTCTCAGCTCAATTTTCTCAGGAAATGGTAAGAAATCAAAGAACCCAACTTTCACAAACGATATGAGAAAACAAAGGGTCTCGAGGTCGGTCCAGCCGTCGACTTGCTCTTAAGCTTCTTCGTTCTCGAGGTCATGTTTGAGCAAGAACTCGTCGGAAACCAATGAAAGGCTCCAGAAGTAGGACAAGATATCGGTCCAATTCTCCGGCGAGCTCTCTGGATTGGTTCCTTCCTCTCCAAAACTTAGGGCTCTTGAGGCTCTTGTTAAATTTCAGTTTCAATTGATTTCTTCTGCAATATTTGGAGTTTCCGGATTGGTTTCAAAAATTACAGAAAAAATAGAGCTTCCGGAATTTTTTCACATCTCCAGCGAGCTCTCTGGAAACGACTCCGTTGAGCTCTCCGGGGACGACTCCGACTAGCTCTTCGACGACGATTCCAAGAGAAACATAAACCAAAAGAGGAGAGGAAGAGAGGTTTTTGGTTAGGGGCATGCATTTGAAAATTTGAATGACAATGAGGGGTATTTTTGTTAGTTCACACTAAAAACTAACCGCCAATTAACGATTTTGTCTAACCTGCCACAAAAACAAAACTACCTGATCTTAAAACGTGGTTCTTAACTTAGCTGTATCCGACTGCAAAAGGTGTATAACTAACTGTACCTTTGTGACATTTACCCTATAGTCTTTCACCAGACAAGAAATTGGGAAAAAGCCTAAGTTCCTCAAGCTTCCAAGGTTGTTCATGGCATGAGGTATTTTTCCAATAAAGCTATTATTTGACATATACAACTCTTCAAGAAGGGCGCAAGTATCTAGTTGGTGGGGGTATGAGATCAGTGAAACTGTTACTATCCAAATAAAGGGTTTGGAAGCTACTCAAGTCACCAATTTCAGGACCAAATTGACCAGAAACTCCATGATTAGAGAGTTGTAAAGAGACAACAGAGGAGTGTAGACCACATCGTACTACGAGCTAGATACAAGAAATTGGATGATAAGTGTTTCATGAGGAAGTAATGGGAGTAGCAGGCTCGTCTCTACCGTTAATTGAGTGAAACCATCAATTAAGGGCCCTAAACAAAAAGGCCTAAAAATGTACAATTACACAGAAGAAAAAAATTTCTCTTACCTCCAACATACACACCAGGGCTCAACCTCTCATAAAGCATGATAAGTGATTATTTTAGACCCCAAAAAATTAAGGCACATTACTATCTTCGTGTTTTTTCTTATCACTTGTATAGAAGGTGAGCTGGTGTTGGGTCAAGAATGAACAAGTGATGAATCCGAGCATAGACAACCACCTCCAAAATGAATTTATTAAATCTTTCTGAGTGTATGACTAATTGCATTTGAAATGCACGTCATTTGCATTCTAAATGCATGTCAAATGCATTTTAAATACGTATGTGATGCGCCGAAACTCGACACGCAAAATGGCATGGGTGGAATCTCGGACTTCTGACAGTGTACCGTTCACAAGTAATACAGGGTTGTAAATTTACGACCCCAAATTTATCGAACCCCAAAGACAATGGACTATTTATTTCTACTCACTCGAATCTAACTTTTTCGTTAATCTTAGTGAGTCGAAAAGGTTAACTTTAAGTTCGGGATTTAACAGTGCATAAAATATAAATGCAAGATTAAATAAATAATTCAATTTAAATTAATTTAACACGGGTTGAGACAATGAACAAACAAATAATGAATTTGAGAAATACACTAAATTAAAAATATGCTTGTTGGTGTTTCTAAATCAGGTTCATATCCTACCAAGAACCCCCCTCCTAGGTGAATAAAAGGTATTTCTCTCCCGAAGCAACCACATTATCCCTTAACTTTTGGTGTGTGTCACCTATGGCCATTACTATTGTGTTAACTCACATATCCCTAGTGAGGATTTAAACCCGGTTTTCAATCACCATTTCCATTTACTAATTCCCCTCCCGAGTGATATTAGTAAACTTAATTAGTCTATTCGCAATTAAGGAAACGAAGCATTAAATACGGATTAATTGAAATCACACTCTTCAGCACAACAATCATAATAATTAATTACCTAAATTTCCATAAATTAATGTTCATAAACTCATGCCTCAATCCAAAATAATTTAGTTCATCATGTTCATATGCATAATTAAGATTCATATGCATAATTAACATACTGATACTTGAATTAATTTAAATATGAAATTCATATTCATTTACCAATATAAACAAGGGAAAATGACGCTTTTGTGCACCTGAATATACACTTTTGACACTTTCATACCCTAACCTTTTTTTTCTCTTTTTTCCATACTTTACTTTCATTTTGGGACAACTTTCTTCAAAAATTTCAAAATACCCCTGAATTGAACCAAAATTAAATCTGGTTTAATTCTAGTCCA
This sequence comes from Geranium rotundifolium, assembly GCA_963920655.1. NCBI lineage: Eukaryota > Viridiplantae > Streptophyta > Magnoliopsida > Geraniales > Geraniaceae > Geranium > Geranium rotundifolium. Next base: position 28,833,255 of record OY987315.1, on the reverse strand, counting down.
ATTAAAGAGTGTGAAAAGACGAAATTGCCCTCAATTATTCATCAAATTTTCAAAGGTATGCCACCCTTTCAGCTATTCCTCTCCTCCTCCTCCTCCGCCACCCCCTCCTCATCGGCGTTTCTCCAGCATCCATCGTCGGGGTTTCTCCGACATATGGGGAGCACGGTGGACCGACGAGGCCTCTAGAACACCTCCGCCAAGGTGTCCGTCTCGACCCCATCGTACTCGACCCCTTCTTCTCGTCTTCTCTGGTGATTCTTCTTCGGAGCCGGCCATGGTTCTTTCTCTGCAGCCTTCACAACACAAAATGGCGAGCATCGACGAGGTGGGCAGCGAGCATCGACGAGGTGGGCAATGGGAAGCGACCAAAAGGGTAGAATGTGGTGCTCCGATGATCGTCTCCGGCACAGAATGGTCGGAAAAGAGATAGAGGGAGAGAGAGAATAAGAAATGAGTTCAAGAATTCAAAATTTTCACTCGCCGGAAAGTGTGTCGGAACATATTTTCCGGCACACTTTCCGGCGAGTGAAAATTTAGGCACAACTTCGGTCACCTCCACCAACTCTGGTCACTCCGGTCACCAGGTACGAAACCCAGCACGTAAGCTCTGGCGATCGACGATGCTCACAATGCTCCAGCGATCGACGAGGTGCTCACAATGCTCTATTTTGATGAAGTAGGAGGGTCCAATGGCATTCACTTGAAAATTTGATGAATAGTTAAGGGTAATTTCGTCTTTTAACACTCTTTACAAAAATTGGGCCGGTTCTCTCCATTAGACAAGGGGTAATTTCGGTATTTTGAGAATTTTAGGGGTAAATTGTCCAACATGAAAGTCAGGTATGGAAAAAAGAGAAAAAAAAAGGTAGGGTATGAAAGTGTCAAAAGTGTATATTCAGGTGCACAAAAGTGTCATTTTCCCTATACACAAATACTCATGTGAATAATGAACTCAATATTAGAATTGAAATACAAATACTTAATAGACATGAATTGAATTAAACCATTTAATAATTTAAATACACAAAGAGAAGAAATCAGAAAGTAAAACCCAAATTTAATTCCCAAACATGAGAATTAATACATGGAATTGACTATGAAGATCTCTTGATTCCTCTCTGGCTTGAATGGTGGATTTCTGCAACGGCTCCTAATTGCTTCAAGAAGCTCTCTAATGCAGACCTAGCTTTCAATTCGTTTCTGGAAGTGTAATTTTGAATAAGTCATCTTTATCCCAAATGCGACGAAACCCTTTTATAGTGAAAAATTTAAGACCCTCCAGAAGACCGTGGCCAAATCTCCATGGACCGTGGCGAGGCCGTGCCTTCTTTCTATCGCTCACAAAGTGTTCACGTGAAGGATATCCATGGGTTCCATAAAATCAATTTCATGCAGCGGACATTAAATTAACCATGGATTTCGAAATATGATCTTCATGTGATAAAAAATCTAGCACATAAACATGAAAATTAAATCTGAAAAATACCTTTTCGAATCGCTCAAACACAAATATATGTGTTCTCTAGGTCGTCCACATAAGAAAGGCACCTAATCACTCTTAGGATCCTACACTCAACTATGCTAGTTTTGAGAGTAGAAGGAGCAAACCCTAGTTAAGGAGAAGAGAGAGAGGGACGGCACAAGAGGGAGAGGGGAGCCGAAACTACAGAGGGAATTAGGGGATTGATTTCGTGAAAATCATGTTATAATTATCTTGATTTTTACTAAATCAATTCCTAACATAACTCTCTAATTATCTTATTTTTAATTTAATGATAATAATTAAGATTAAGAGTAGGCTTAAAGCTCATTTAGCTAAAGTCTAGTTAAACCCATTTAAATTGGGTTATAATTAAACAGTTTAGCTAAAGCGATCCAATCCCTTTAATCTAATTTCTTCAACCGTCTGGTTATAAACCAAGGCCACAAATCAACCGGTTCGTTTTCAATTTGACTAAATTGAAAAGCGGATTCTCCCAATCTTCCATCCAAGTCTGTTTTGCTATATACCATGCTTAAAGTGTGTGACCCTCTAGGCTCACGACCCGTTGGAAGACTGACAAAATTACCATTTTACCCTTTCCATATTAAGTGGCCTCTAGCAAGACATTATGATTACCCAACGTCCATGATTATCGATGATTCGATTTAACCTCTTATCGTACATGTCACTATCCTTTTATCATATCGATATCTAGATTGATCAAAAGGCATAGAACAATTATCCTAATTTATCAATCATTGTTTCTTGATACTGAGATGACTGAGAACTGATACTAAGTATCTCATGAATGGCCATGCTATTTCTTCAGTCATGCTCATCAAGTGGCCTAAACAGATATCATTCCCATACCAGAGTATGGGTGATAAATTTTTCAGCCGTCTTTCGAGTTCACTCATGTAATTCATAACCAAACCAATCAGAGCCCTTATGGCTACCCTTTTACAGGTAAAGTTAAACTAGGTCAAACTTAGAGATTCATCGCATAGTGATCACAAAGACTCCTTGGTCTTAGGATATAATGACAAGCTACGATATGTGAGTATGCTCATGACAATATCTATGCTGCATACTCACCATCGGGTCGTCCAATACCATCTCCCTAATGATACCTATGATCTAACTCCGGCACTTCCTTGCCATGATCAGCAGAGCGTGATCATAAAGAGTTAGCCTCATACTGATCGCTTCTTAATTAAGCTTGACTGATCAGGAACTCATTAAATGTAATTCTTTCTGATCTACCGTTCTACTATTAGTGATGACACACATAATGATATAGATCAAATTACATCTAATATATTACTACAACACACTAGTAATATGATGTCGTTTTATTAATTCGAAAAAATGATAAAACATTACAATGTAGATTAACTTATTACATTGGACTAGGGCACAATCCTAACATTACGAAGTCTGCATGAAAGACTGATCTCTTGGCCACAGTGTGGCCACGGTCAGCTTCTTTCTGCGCAAGCCTCAGTCATGACTTCTACACGATCTGAAATAGGTGACTGGCCACGGTTCTTCTTGCTTCATATTTTTTCAGGATGTGTGGCGACTGCTTCGTCACGGTGCTTCACCACAAGCCGTGGCCATTGGCCACGGATTAGTCCTCATTTGGGCTTCTCTGTTAGGTTGTTGAGATCCATGTTGATGGGCACAGGGTGGCCCTTATTAGAACACGGATCTTTGGCCCTTAGCCACAGGCCAGCCTCAAATACTCTACAAATGGTCCTTTTTGACTTGAAAATCTACATTGTTCATCTAGAGTGGTCGTGAAGAAAAAGAAACAAAATATATGGATTTTTGTACACGAGCAGGACGAAAAGGGGGTGAAAATGTGGGAAGTTAGTGCTGAAAAAGTTGTGTAATTTAGCACTTATCAACACTCACACTTATACTTTTCTCGTTCGGAGAAAAACTAAAATAGAGACAAAGTTCAAGTGTTGGTTTTAAACCTTTGGATAACAAATCCGCTATACAAGCAAAAAGCAATACTCACGAGAAAACATATTCATATGCATAATTGACATATTGATGCTAGAATTAATTTAAACATGAAATTCAGATTCTTTTGTTAATATAAACAAATACCCATGTGAATAATTAACTCAATATCAGAATTGAAACGCAAATACGTAATGAATATGAATTGAATTAAACCATTTATGAATTTAAATACACAGAGAGGAGAAATAAGAAAGTAAAACCCGGATTTAATTCCCAAACATGAGAATTAATATATGGAATTGACTACGAAGATCTCTTGATTCCTCTCTAACTTTTTATTTTGATAAGCTGAAAATTCCTCTCTAGCTTGAACGATGAATTTCTGGAATAGCTCCTGATTGCTTCTAGGAGCTCTCTAACGTAGACACAGATTTCAATTCGTTTATGGAAGTGTAATATGGAATATGTTATCTTTTTACCAAATGTGACGAAGCCCTTTTATACTGAAATTTTTTTGATTAGCCACGGGGCCGTGGCGAGGTCGTGCCTTGTTTCTAGCGCTCACAAAATGACCACGAAATATGCGTGTAATACTGATCTCTTGGCTACGGGGTGGCCACTGACAGTGACGATGGCCACGGTCAACTTGTTTGTGTGCAAGCATCGGTCATGACTTCTCCACGATCTGAAATGGGTGAGTGGCCCCTGCATTGGCCACGGGGCATGGCCTTAGCCACGTGGCAGCCTCAAATAATTTCAAAAAATGGTCATTTTTTACTTGAAAATCTGCATTCTTCATCCAGAGTGGCCGTGAAACAAAAGAGACAAAATATATGAGTTGTTCTATCCAAACGGGATGATAAGTGGGTGAAAATGTGAGAAATTAGTGCTGAAAAAGTGGTGTAATTTAGCACTTATCAATATTGCATTGAGCTAGATTTGGAACAGTGTGAAATGGGAGTGAGAAAAAAAAAGAAGAATATTGCATTGAGCTAGATTTGGATTGTTGTGGTGCTTGTGAAGGTGGAGGAATTGTAGTCTGTATTTATTATAAATGCTCCGCCATCTGTTTTCAACTGTTTTGGCTCCGTGTTCACATCAAAAACACATGCAACCACCTTCAAAATATGCACTGCTATATATGCACTGTTATCAATGTATGGGCTGTGGTTGCTATATATGCACTGCTTTGGTTCCACTAAATCTATGCACTTTTCAAAGTTTCACACTCTAATCAAGTTACGAGATTCATGATGTTAAATGGGCTTTAAGAGAGACCCAACTTGTACCAACACCAAGGCAATAGTAAAAGGGCATTGATACTGTTGTTCTTACACGTTTTCTCCCAATTTTAATACAATTATCCATAATTTTATCTATCTTTTATTTTGCGGGTACTCTGAATAAATTGTGCAGATTTTGAACCATTTTGAGCTATTTGTGAACCCACGATTCGGGATCTCAAATCCCATCACCGATGCCAAATTAGGGTCTGCACCGTGGCCGAGGGGCACAGTGCATACCCCCCCTCCCTCCTGTGGCGAAGCAAAGGCCACACCCCCCAGGCCAAGCACTGAGGCCCTCCAGATTGCATCGCGTGGCCATTCAACCACTTCAGAACGTGAAGAATCGTGACCGAAGTTTGGGCATACAGAATTGGGACAGTGGCCACCACGGCACGTGCCCCCCGAAAATCCTCACCTATAAAGGAAGTTGACCTATTTGGGGAAAATATCCAGATTTTGACATTCACTCTCATATTCACTTCCAACTTTTGCGTCAGAGAGTTTTTAGAAGAGTTTCATATCCATTTAGATAATCCAGAAGTCAAGTCTTGAAGATAGATCAGAAAGGCATAAGCCAATTCATGTATTGAATTTTCAATCGAGAATTAATCTGGTTTTTATTTTTATAAATTCTTCTCTGTTGTATGCATTTTCCAAATGAATTAATTCCCAGACTGTTTTTTACAATTGTGTTTTAAGTAAATTTGGGAATTGTTTTAATTATACCATATGTTTTATCTGCTAATGAATTTATTCAATATTGAATTGTTTCAATCGTATACATGTATAAATTGATTCACTTCTAGCATGTTAATGAAAAACCCAATTACAAACATGTTGGCTAATTTATTTAGGGATTGAGGCGATGAAGTGAAAATAATAATTAGAGGATTTTTATTAATTTATATGTTGACTACGTCGAGTATGGAGATTTCATTATATCTATGCTTAATGTTTCGTTAACTTAATTATGAATGGATTGATCAAATTTATTTATATAATCGATATAGGAATTTGTAAATGGATTTGAATAATGGAAACCGCGTTTAAATCTTCTAGAAATAGGTGGGTTAACACAGTAGTGAAATTCTGATTACTCACAGGAGCAAGATGTCGTACACGATGTTGTGACTTTATGTTCGACAGCTTGCTCAGTCACATATAATAGATTCTCACAAGTAAAACAGAAAACAGAAGACACACAATATGTTTACCCAATTCGGTGGAACATCACCTACATTTGGGGGCACTCTGCCAGTGGAAAGGATTTCACTATATGGAAGTCATTAGTACAAACGAGGCCTTAAATGATTCACACAAATCAACGCCCTAGCTACTATTAGTCTATTACTACTAGTGAGTGCCTAGACCAGAGACTCGCCCTGAATTTGAGATCCTCCTCAATTCCACTCTTCGAGCAAACGCATATGTTCAGATGATTTATGTCTTCAACATCACGTCAGTCTTCAATCACGTAAACATAAAACTCAAATCACACAATCTTCTCGAATAGTGTTTGGTGAATGACACCATTCTTATCAAAACATACAACCTTCTAATATGCCAGTCCAGCTCATTTAGAAGCTTTGAATATTTGCACAGAAGAACGTCCAAACTGCTAAGGGGGAAGCTCTCGAATTTTATAGCAGATAACACAATATCTCAAAGACGTCTCTAGGGTTTTGTAACCCTCAAGACGTATCTAGGGTTTTCTTACCCATAATCGGAAGAATATCTGGCAGGTACGATTCCGTTCGAAAGAATATCTCGCATACACGATTCGGCAATTTAAACAGCTCACACCGAAACTTTTCAAAAATACATACTGAAGATGTCTTACCATAAGTTGAATCATGAAGGCTGATATCTTTCTTTGCACTAAGAAATAAAGCCAACACTAAACGTAACAACACATAGATTCCCAAAACCGAAAGATGCCGAGAACTTTTACAAAAGTTAATGTTAACTAGCCGCTTAAACCTCCACTAGAAATAGGTTGGTTACCGTAAATTAGTTTTAGAGTTTTTATATCTCTAAAAGGTGATCTAAAGTGTCTAGAAGTACTTGTTGTCTCCCTAAAGTTTAGTAACACCCGACAAACATATTCATTATTTTATTTTAACTTCCTATAATTATTATTAATGTTCATTGCCTCAACTAGTGCCCGTTTGATTAAGAATTTAATTATTAGTTATTCTTATTGTCTTGCATGCGTGTATTTTATTCTCAATTTTTTCACACAACTTATCGACTTACTTAGATTAATTATAAAATTAAATTTGAGTGATTAGAATTGATAACTTGTTGTCCTTTGGTTTCAATAACTCGATGTCGTAATTTGACTATCATGTATTACTTTTTGGCGTCGTTGGGGACGAAGATTATTTAATTTTGATATTTAAAATTAAATTTTAGATTTAGATTTAGTTATTAATTAAAAAAAACAAAAAAAAACAAAAAGTTATATATTTATATTTATTTATTTGCTATTTTATTTTTAAATAATTTTGCATGCCTTATTTGCTATTGAGGAAATGGCAGCAAATATTTCGATATGGCGTCACAAAAGGGCACCTGTGCAGAAAGCAGCTCAGGTGAAAGCAAAACCAATGTAGCAAAGCTGGGGGCCCATATAGAGGCATTGGGCCAGAAGAAACCTTACGACCTGTCGTCGAATTATTATCATCCGGAGGCTCGAAACCAACATCCAAATTTTAGGTGGGCACCGCAAGGCCAGAATCAATAACAAAGCTAAAGACCACCATATCAACCTCATAATTAGGCATCACCGCCTAATTAAGCCCCAGAGTTTCAAGGAGCAGATGTTGGAATACATGAAGACTCGAGACGTCGAGGTGAGAGCTAAAAAGGTTGATCGGACAGATGACCTATATGCTGGATACAAAAGTCGAGGTGTGAAAGTCTAACTCTCTTTATTGTGAAAATTTTATTGTATTTTCTTGTAGTCATGATAATTTGAATCAAGTTGGTACTAATAGTAACGATAAAACATCTAAAGAGCTATCTAACTCCATGGCATCTGATGGAAACATTAGATACCCAAGAGGTATTGTGGCAGATGCTATTTAAGAGTGGAGTAAATTTTGAATCTCCCATTGACACTAGTAATGTATTGATGCATGTCAATCCAGGATGTTAAGTCCTAAAATTGATGATGATCACATGTCTTATTATGTTTTTACTAGTTGTTATTTTTCTTATGTGAACTATGGTTATCATGAGTTTAATACTAGTGATTATTATTATCGTGAGTATATTTAGGTTCACAAGAAATCTAGTCCATTAATAATAATGCTTTTATCAAAGCAAGCTTAAAGAAGTAAGCGTTGAGTTTGGAAGCCTTCTCAGGGCTCAAATATTGTTATCGATTTCATTGTATTCCTTACCAGCTACCCATAATTACATATGAAGAGAAGGATACAATGAAAATTTGAGGTGCCTAGACGACCTTCTGATTGATGTTCAAATTGTTGATCTAAAGACGTTAAATAAATGTAATTCTATCTTTGTATATTTTTTATTTTTTTTCTTAAACAATTCAAATAGTAGTAAAAGTGTTCTGATGAATCAAGTACTAAAACTGATGAGAAAAGAATTTTGTCCATAGGCCCCGCTACTGCCAGCTATTTAGTATGTGTTTCTACACTCATTTATTTTTATTTTGTTGCTTGTTGGTGCGTTAGAGACAATGCACTAATCAAAATTTTAAACTAAATGTGTATTGCATGGGGTTTAGTTTTTCGATGATAAGACAATGTTGCATACTGGTGTGATTGCCTGGTTTTGGTTATACTTTATTCAACAAATTGCATGCCTAAATATGAGAATTTAAATTTTTATACCTATTTGACCTGTTGTAATAACATGTTAGGATTTCGTATAACTAAAACTTGAGTCACATTGATATGATTTTACATTACATGTTGGAATTTTCAGGAATTGCAAAAACCAGTTCACCAGTATTGATTGGATTCACATTTATGTAAGTAAAGTAGTCATGTTTTATGGTTCACGTTATAAAATGACGTCGATAAGAAAACGTTATAAAATAATTTTACAAATTGAATTAATATAATGAATTTTTACGGATACCACGTATCGCGCGTTCCCCTCACTAATTAAAATTAAAGTCTCAATAAACAATATAATTGTTTCTGGTCTTCCACTTCCGTCAGTTTCATGACCACTTTGGTAAGAGTTCTCTCCTACTTTATTGCTCCGTTTAGTATTGTATTTAGTACCGCATTATCTCTTCCCTTGCCACTTGTTTTTAAATTAATTTGTGAACCACAAAAAATGTTCTTTTGAAGTCCATCTCTAAACAGTCTCGTTTGCTTTTGGTCTTGAGTTATTATTAGTTACAAATTTCTAGTTTGCAAGTGTATGCATGTCAAATGAAATTGACCCCCAAATAGTATGTAAAATAGTTTCCAAGGCTGTGAGTCGTCTATGTCACAACACAACCTGATTTCATCCTCATTTCACTTATATATGATTCACAAAAATGTTAAGAATAAGGAAAATGACGCCTTTGTGCACCTAAATATACATTTTTAACACTTTCATACTTTTATACTTTACATTTTTTTTTCTTTTTTTCAGTATCCTAAATTTTATTTTGGGACAACTGGTCATTTATTTACCAAAAAAGGCATTGAATTTTGGTTCAATTCATGGGTATTTGGTTCAATTCATGAGTATTTTAGTTCAATTTATGAGAATTTTAGAAAAATGGCCTGAAAGTACCCTGAATTTTAGTTCAATTCATAGGTATTTTGGGTAAATTGAAATTATTTTTTCAAAATGAAATTCATGGTACTGAAACAAAAATGTAAGGTATAAAGCGTACAAAAGTGTCATTTTCTCCTAAAAGTATTGTTCAAGCCACCAGGCAAGTGTTGATACAAACTTATTTTCTTATTTATTTCAACAAATTGATCACCACTAAATATGTATGAAGTATATTTTGACTTGTGAGATGATGATACCATTTTTACTTTGCAACAAAAAGAGAATAGTCAATCATGTATCGAATAATTTTAGTAGCTGATGAATGTTGGAATATGTTTTAGAGAAGAATTAACTGACCCGTAAATTGTTTTTCAAAAATTAGTAAGGGTAAGTATGAGGAATGGAAGTTTGGCACATGAATATCATATTTACATGGTCTGGTTGAAACTTAAAGGAGCAGACGATTAACGTAAGAATCGAATCAGGTGGATATACACCCACATATATATAATGTGTTACTTGTATGAGTTATTGGCATTTGCATTTAGCAACTGGTTCACCACTTGTCTCATCCCTGGCCTTTTCCTGGGATCCTTGTCAGTGCAACTCAGAGCCACCAAGAGCACCTCCGTAACTTGTTCCATTTTGCTTGTATCCAACACAAGCCTCGAATCCACGATTCTACCAGTGTCTTGTTTGTTGCTCCATTCAGACCTCACCCATCCCACAATGTGACTTCCCTCCAAGCTTGGATCCAATGCCTTCTTTCTTGTTATCAGCTCCAACAACACCACCCCATAGCTGAATACATCCGCCTCCTTCCCCTTGGCCCTCGTGTATGCGTTTTCTGATCATTCAATAAACATCATTACCAACATTCAAGAAAGACTGAAACAGTTTGCGAAATGAATTGATGATTCATACGTTACCTGGTGCTATATATCCAAGCGTGCCTGCAACCGAGGTTGATTGTGCAGACTGATCAAGAAGCTTGGCGATGCCAAAATCAGAGATATGAGGCTCCATGTCAGCGTCCAAGAGTATGTTGTTGGGATTGATGTCTCGGTGCACAATCGCAGGGCTGCAATCGTAATGGAGATAAGCTAATCCATGGGCAACTCCAACAGCTATCCTGTGTCGGACATTCCATTCCAGCTCATGCAGCACATCACCGAGGCTCCCATTTGGCATGTACTTATACAAGATCAGGCCGTAGTCTTTTCCCAGCCAGAAGTCTTCCAACTTCACCAGATTCCTGTGCTTCACACTTGCATTGGTTAAAATCTCTCTGTCTATCCTTTCTCTCGCCCCCTTGTGCTTTGAGAACTCAACCTTCTTCACTGCATACACTTTTCCCGAATCCAAGCACGCCTTGTAAACAGTCCCGTGACCTCCTCTACCTATCACATGCCTTTCACTCAGATTGTCTGTAGCTTCCATTACTTTGCATATCAGGGAGGGCATACGAGCTTCTTGTCTCCGCCTTGTGCACATGTAAACTAATCCAGTAACCGCAAAACCAATAACCAGCGATGACACAAGAGCTATTACTGCAACTTGGGCTTTACCAAGGCCCCTCCTTTTATTGTTTTCTTGAAGATCACAAGGTTTGAGGTTGCTGCAACTTGATCGAAGACAATTGACACAAAGGCCTGGATTTCCCAAGAAATACGAGGGTGATGAATTGAGCAGCTTCATCAATGTATCTGGTATAGGACCGGTGAAGAGGTTGTAGGAGACATCGACGCTGAATAAAGAATGGCTTTGACCAAGAGGTGCTAAACTACCTCTAAGCTTGTTGTGAGATATATCGAGTTGTTGCAACTTACTTAACTTCCCGAGCTCCGCGGGAACATCACCCGTTAATTCATTACTGCTCAAATTCAAAACATAAAACAGACTCTCCATTTCTCCGATCCACGGGGGTATGCCACCTCCCAAAAGATTGCCCCCAAGTTGCAAATCTGAAAGCAAATCAAGTTTGGACAAGAAAGGTGGAATGCCGCCAGTGAAATGATTTTCCGACAGGATCAGAGTTGATAAAACTGTGCATCTACTCAAACTGGCTGGAATCGAACCATTCAATAAGTTGAAACTCATATCGAGCTTACCCAATTTCTTGCATTTGGACAGTTCAGATGGTAAAGATCCATCCAAGTTGTTGTGAGAAAGATTCAAGGACTCAAGCACCACAAGATTTCCTAGCTCTTCAGGTATAGACCTTGTAAGCTTGTTCTTGGACAGGTCAATGGTAGTAAGGCTAATGCAATTCCCCAAGCTTGATGGGATTGTCCCATTAATATTATTATCACCTACATCAAGGAAATCGAGGTTGGGGTTTTTTCTGAATTCCGGAAGAACTCCCGAGAGAGTGTTCTGTCCGAGTCTCACCCTATGCAGAGTTGGACAGCTTCCAATGTCAGATGGAATGCTACCTTGTAGTTGATTTTTTCCCAAGATCAAGACTCTCAATTGCTTTCCATGGCAAAGGTTTGGAGGGATTTGACCCGTGAACTTATTATTCATAATCTCCAACTCTACCAAGCTACTATTGACTCCCAAACTCTGAGGTATGACTCCAGAAAATCGGTTATTGAACAAAGAAATGTTCTTGAGCTGCTTGAGCTCAGTCATCTCATAAGGTAGTTCCCCTGAAAGATTGTTGTTATAGACAATCAGACTCTCGAGGGTCGGAATCTTCCAAATGCTAATCGGGATTTCTCCACTCAAATGGTTTTCAAACAGCTCAAGGTCCTCCAGTACACTCAGCCTTCCCAGTTCACTAGGAATTTCCCCCTCAAGCTGGTTTGTATATAAATGCAAGTCTTTCAAGGACTTGCAGTTGCCGAGCTCGGGTGGTATTCTCCCAGACAAGCGGTTTTCGGGTAGGTACAGTTTCTCGAGGTTATGCAAGAGGCCAAACGAAGATGGTATAGTGCCCACAAATGAGTTATGGGCAGCACCAAATTCTGTGAGGCTGCTGCAGCCGCCAAGGTCTGATGGAATCTCTCCGCTCAGCCTGTTGTGTGTCAAACCCAAGATTTTCAAATTCTTGCAACCACCCAAACCCAAGGGTATGCTACCCTCTATACTATTGTGGCTAGCATCAAACTCAACAAGGTTATGCAGATTGCCTAGAGTATGGGGCAAAGACCCTATCAACTTGTTGTTACTCACATAAAGCTCCTCAAGTCTAATACAACTCCCTATAGAGCTCGGAATTGTACCTGACAGCTGATTTCCATAGAGAAATAAAGATGAAACCTTACTCATGTTCCCAACAGTGGAGGGAATTGAGCCACTCAAGTTGTTTGTGTTCAAGTACACATATTGCAAATGGGGAATTTGAAACAAGAATTCTGGTATTTCACCAGACAGAAAATTGGAAAAAAGGCTCAATCTCCACAAGCTTCCAAGGTTGATCATGGTATGAGGTATGCTGCCAGTAAAGCTATTATTTGACAGATCTAAGTCACCAAGAAGAGTGCAATTACCTAGTTGGTGGGGTATGTAGCCAGTGAAACTGTTACTGTCCAAGTAAAGGGTTTGCAAGCTCCTCAAGTCACCAACTTCAGGTCCTAATTGACCAGAAATTCCGTAGCCAGAGAGCTGTAAAGAAACAATAGATGTGGTATTTGGGCCACATTCTACTCCGACCCAGTTACAAGGAGTGGGATCAGAAGCATTCCATGAGGAAGTAATGGGGTGAGGAACAAGGGTCCAGTGGCTCAGGAGTGACAAGAGAGTCCCTCCATCAGAGGTGAGAGCACAAGTAGAGGAAAGTAAGGAGAAGAAGAGAAACAAGCAGTAGGAAACTACCATTGTAAGCAAGAACAAACCTTAGCAACCCGGTGTCTGAAAATCAAGACATGTATGTGGTGTGTAGAAGAAACCTGAAGTGAGAAACAGGGTGAAATGGGAGAGACAAAAGAGAAAAATATTGTAGATTTGGATTGTTGTGGTGGTTGTGGTTGTGGTGGTTGTGGTTGTGGTTGTGGAGGTGCAGGAATTGGAGTGTCACTTATACATGCAGTCCGCGGTCTGTTTTCTACTCTTTCGGGTCTGTGTTCACATCAAAGCCATGACCGACTCTGATGGTGTTTTTAACCACCCACTATGAGACAAGTGAAAACGCCTCTCTGCACAACTCTGTGGTTGCCATTTATGGCACTGCTTTGCTTCCACTTGCGCAACTTTATTCTTATGCATTTTCCACAAACCCACTTTCCATTTCACACTGTCATCAAGTGATGGGCTTGTTGGGCGGATTCATATTGTTGAATGGCCTTTTAAGAGATGAGCCCATTGGACCCAACTCGTAGCAATACGACGGCAATAAATATAAACGAGAGAAGTTGGCAAGAAAACTTACGGGATGGACTCGTCAACAAAACTTTCTCCTACTACATGTATTGGAACAGTGAACGGTAGAGATACTGAAGAATGAAAGAAAAGAAACTGTTTTAGATATTAGTCAACAAGGTGGCACTGGGACGGGTTTGGGGCGGGCAGAGCCGGCCCAACCTGTGTTGAGGCCTAAAGCAAACCGAAATAATGAGGCTGTTACAAAAAGAAATAGTATAAAATTAGGTTTATGTTTAAAGAAAATAATCTTCCTTTAAATAAATCTTATGTGTAAAAGGGCGTTGATTATATATTAATTCTTAATAATTTGTTTGGCTCATGCTCAAAGACAACTCATATCCATTATAAGATGTATTGTTTGGTATGATTTTGCATTTGAGCTTGAATTGTCTTTAAACCAGACAAATTATTAAGAATTAATATATAATCAATACGAGAGTGACCCTGGAGTTGGGGATTCATGTCGCTTCCTATCTTAACCTTGGGTGGGGTTCAAAACCGCGTCACGTCTCGTAAGGTGGAGTTTGGGGCAGTGTAATTTTAGGAGGTGGGTTAAGTTTATTGTAATATGTTTGGCTAGGCTTAGTTTTAGGTAAATTTGAGTTGGGGGTAGTACAAAGCCTTAAAAAAAATATAATCAATACCCTTACACCTAATATTTATTCGAAAAAAAATGTCTTTAAATATAAACTTAATTTCATATCATTTGTGTAAGAAAATTATTACTTAAAATCGAATTGAAAGAAAATACCCTTCAAATATGAGTTTTATATAAATTTTGGAATGTTCTATTCGTAAAATATAAGTTCTAAAAGCATTTCTAATTAATTGATTAGAATATGTGTATGTGTTTTTTGAAAGTTGATATATGTGTGTTTTTATTGTGTATATAAATTTATTTTCTTAAAAAGACTAAATTTATGTTTTAAATATGTAAATATATATATTTATCTCTCCATTTTAAATTTTACAAAAAAAAATTCTTATTTAAGAAAATGGGCCTCTAAATATGTGAGGCCTAAAGCAGTGTCTTATTTTGCCACACTGTAGAGCCGGCACTGGGGGCAGGTCTAGTAACCCCAGACCCAACCCAAAAATTAGGTCCTTGTCCTGAACCCATCCCATTCCTCGATATTTTGTTTTCAAACCCGTCCCGAAACCTGCCCTGACGGGTAATTTGCAAGTCCCGAACCCGTCCCGAAATCAGACGTTATTCCAATTTTCTCTTACAATCTGTTCTGCATTATATGGTCATCTCTCGATTAATTTTACACACAAGTTAAAAATTTTATGCATAAAACATTATTAGTAAAACATATTAGAAGTGTGATATTTTCTCACTATCCAACCAAAACCAATTATGAGAGTTCAGTATACCATGTTTGCGCAAAAAATCAAAATTAACAGAGAATTATATATAGAGAAACAAACGAATAAAATTTGTAACTTGGGTATAATTTTTTTTAGAATCCTAATTAGGATTAATTATTTGGCAATGTTTTCTTTTAAATATTAATATAATATTATTTCTTTTAATATACAACGGGGCGGGGCGGGGCGGGTAGTGGTCACCCCGAATAGATACCCGCTTGTTTACCCCATTACCCGTCCCGTTATTCAAAATACTGACCCGCCCGCTTCTAATTGGGTTGGGTCTATAAGTTATCCGTCGGGTTTGAGTATTTTTGCCATCCCTAGATTTAGTCGTGACATTTATATGTCATTAATTTGATAACATCCTGCAATCAAGGAGTTGATAATTTGAAAACCTGTATAAATGAGTAATTAAAACATCTATTCATCTCATTTTGAATAAACTTAATGACGCCATGAATATGCTCCAAGCAACATCAATGGTGGGAAGTGAACTTCATGAAATATAATGCTTCTGGTTGATTACTGATGATTAGGGGTGTAAGCGAACCGAATCGAGCTTTATTTTGTGAGGACTCTGTTGGACAAATTGTACAATTAAGTACAAAATGACTAAGTTAATATGGGGCATTAACTTGTGACTACGTCAACGTGAGCCTTAATTCGGAATATCAAGACTCGTCATAAAATAATGTGAAATATGTTTACATATTTTATAAAATGAGATCTTTCCAACGATATATCAAAAGCTCAAGATGGGTAAATGGGTGAATGAGAAATTGAACTCGAAACCCGTCACGTTTAGTTGGGCTCATAATTATGACCTAACAATAAGAATTTGAATGTAATTTTAAATTCAAGAAAAAGATAAAACGTGGAAAAACCATTAATAATTAATTTTCATTGACAAAATAAATTATGAAAAATCCTACTTTCCCAAAAGAATGATTTGGTAAGTTATTTCATTTCTTGTCTTTCAAGTTTTATATTCTTTCCCTAAGATTATTATTTTCCTAAAATAAACATTTTCTTAGTAAAATTATATTTTCCTTAAAATATATTTTCCAAGAATGAGAGTTTTTTTTTTCTATAAGTAGAGAAAAATCGCTAGAGAAAACACACAAAAAATGTAGGGTTTTGGAGCATTCTAGATCGTCGAGATAGCGGAAGCATTATAAGAAAATCTACTTCAAACCTTGTCCAAGAACATAAACCATTAAATTCCAAAGCAAAATCTATTCCACAAGATGTTTACCTTTAAGTCTTTGTTGAATCGATTAAAGAAGAACTTTCGGATCTTCTTCTCTAAAGCAAGTCCACACCAAGGGGATGATCTTGATGATCATTCACTTCATTGCCTACTAGAACAATTAAATGAAGAACAAGAGAGCAAGATGATGAAGAGGAGCAAGGTGGCCGGCCACTATGAGAGAGAGAGAGAGAGACTTTTGTGAGTTTTGTGATTATTTGAATAATGAATTAATGTCTAGTATTCAGTGGCGGATCTAGGAAATTTTTCAAGGGGGGCAAAATTTTACACTAAAAATTTATTTAATTAATTAATTAATAAATAAATTAAATATTTAATTAAAAATAATAATTTTATTAATAAAATAATTACTAAATGCATATAACACAATTTAATTCGAGTTTGATTATTTATTATTTAGT
Organism: Geranium rotundifolium; assembly: GCA_963920655.1. Lineage (NCBI taxonomy): Eukaryota > Viridiplantae > Streptophyta > Magnoliopsida > Geraniales > Geraniaceae > Geranium > Geranium rotundifolium. The sequence goes on along the minus strand of OY987315.1, from coordinate 28,816,350 downwards.
TGAGTTTGAATTTAACTTTCATGTATATATAAATACAAAGTGAGTCGGTTCGCGAGTCTTTCAAACTCTAATAATCTGGTCTCGAGTTCGATTTGCTTATCAAACGATCCACTATTATACTTAATATCTACATAAATTTTTTTAGAAAATTGAAAATTTCTAATAATTAGTAAATATAATAGACCAAACAAAATTTTTAATGAAAAATGAAAAAAAAATTTAATTAATACAATTAGTCAATAATTATTGAGTAAAATATAATTGTAAGTATAAACCACAAATAAAGAATGAATGAAATATGCTCTATTTTAAAAGCCTACAACTATAAAAGTAAGATTAGGCCCATAAATCATTAAAAAAGAACATAACTATTAAAAAGTTTGTTAATTCCAAGGTTTGAACCTAAGACCTCATTAATAAAATACCAATCCTTTACCACTAAACCAAACAACTTTTTGTTGTTAAGTGGCACAGTTTTTGTATACATATCAAAATTTAAGGGGGGGCATATCCAATTTTCGGAAAAAATTTATATGATTTTTTTTCGAATTCCCGGGCCAAGGAGGGCGGGTTCCCCCCCCCCCCCTGGATCCGCCACTGCTAGTATTTGAATTCATCATCCAAGTCACAAGTATGGGTTAAAAGTGATTGGTATGGGCTTAAAGGTGCTTTAACCCATACCCCTTAAATCACTCACCTCTTAATCCACAATCACCAACTAAGCATGGTGTTGTGTGGCCCCCACACATGGACCCACCATGTGGGCCGGCCAAGAGGCCTTATTGGGCCCTTAATGGGCCCTTGTTTGGGCCGGCCATGAGACCTCATGGGCCGAGCCCAAAAGGCTCGCCCGTGTGGTCTTGTGCTTCAATATATTTTCAAAAATAACATATTTCATGAAAATATCCCATAAAGAATTAAAATCATGTTATCAACAATTTTGGCATGCAAATAATCATAAAACCGAAACAAATTCAACAAGACAAAGATTAGAGGGTAACCCTCCCTCTGATACCACTGTAGGGTTTTGGAGCGTTCTAGATCGTCGAGATAGCGGAAGCATTATAATAAAATCTACTCCAAACCTTGTCCAAGAACATAAACCATTAAATCCCAAAGCAAAATCTATTCCACAATATGTTTACCTTTAAGTCTTTGTTGAATCGATTAAAGAAGAACTTCCGGATCTTCTTCTCTAAAGCAAGTCCACACCAAGGGGATGATCTTGATGATCCTTCACTTAATTGCCTACTAGAACAATTAAATGAAGAACAAGAGAGCAAGATGATGAAGAGGAGCAAGGTGGCCGGCCACTATGAGAGAGAGAGAGACTTTTGTGAGTTTTGTGATTATTTGAATAATTAATTAATGTCTAGTATTTGAATTCATCATCTAACTCACAAGTATGGGTTAAAAGTGATTGGTATGGGCTTAAAGGTACTTTAACCCATACCCCTTAAATCACTCACCTCTTAATCCACAATCACCAACTAAGCATGGTGTTGTGTGGCCCCCACACATGGACCCACCATGTGGGCCGGCCAAGAGGCCTTATTGGGCCCTTGTTTGGGCCGGCAATGAGACCTCATGGGCCGAGCCCAAAAGGCTCGCCCGTGTGGTCTTGTGTCGTGTCCAAAAGTCGCCCGACCCTTTTTGTCGTTACTTATCAAACAAAGTCCGACGCGACATCGACGAAAAAACTCAGTTTTCTCGATACGCTAATTATTCTCTCAAACCGAACCTATGGCACAAAACCTCCAGTTTTGTCCATGTATTGCTCCTCAAGAAACGTTAAGGTTTCCTTGTCTCAATTTATCCGTCTTGAATGTGTGTGACCCTCTAGGCTCATGCCACCGTTGGCAGATCGGCGCAAAAGATCGCTCTTGCCCGATCCATCATAAGTGGTCTCTAGTAAGACGTTATGATTACCCAAGGTGCATGACGATCGATGATTCGACTTAACCTTGTGCGTACAAGTTACTATCCTATTATCTCTAGATATCCCGATTGATCACAAGGCATAGAGTCGTCACCCTTGTTTAATCAATCATTGTTACTTGATATGTGAGATGGCTAAGAACTGATAACCCGTATCACCGGCATGGCCATGCTCTTACTCTCAGTCAGTCTCGATCAAGTGGCCTTTTAACGGATATCTTTCCCATACCGTAGTATGAGGGATAAATCCCTTAGTCGTCTTTCGTGTCACTCATGCAACCCGTTCCGCCACCCAATCATGCCCGTTATTGCAATCCTGTTACAGAAAGCATTAGGCGCAAGTTAAAGCCGCACGTTCATTGCATAGTGATCACAAAGACTCATCGGTCTAAGGATGTCGTGACAAGCTATCGCATTTTAATATGTGCATGACTTAATCTATGAAAACACTATTCAAAGCGGGTTGTCCGATATCAATCACCTCATGATATCTATGATATGATTCCGGGATCCCTCATCCCTATGACAAGTAGAACTACGTCATTAAGAACCATCCTCATATTGGTCGCTTCTAAGGAAGCATATTTTGACCAGAGACTCGTTAAGTGTGATCCGTACAGATTTATGGTTTTACTACTTTAGTGGTCATATATCAGATCATACTTAACATATTACTTCAACACATAAGTAATACAAAGCCGTTTTATATATATATATTACAGACGATGATAATGTACATAGACGTTTACAAGCTAATAGCAATTGGACTAGGGCACAAATGCTATCAATCTCCCACTTGCCCCTAGTTCCAATCTAAATCCCAGTCTATACCCATTGACCTAACATGTTTATCATGTTTTGCTTGTGGAAGAGCCTTGGTCAAGGGGTCGGCTGTGTTATCATCAGTTGCAACGTAGTGGATCTTCACGTCACCTCTAGCAACAATGTCGCGGATGATGTTATACTTTCTGAGTACATGTTTGGATCTGTCATGTGCCCTGGGTTCCTTAGCTTGCACAATAGCCCCGGTGTTGTCACAATATAAGTCTACTGGTTTAGATGGGTTTTTAATTACACCTAACCCAGCCATGAAACTCCTGATCCATACAGCCTCTTTTGCCGCTTCAGATGCGGCAATGTACTCATCTTTGGTCATAGAGTCGGCAATGGTGTCCTGCTTCTTGCTTTTCCAGCTGAATGCTCCACCGTTCAACGTAAACACATATCCCAACTGACTCTTAAAGTCATCGGGGTCTGTCTGGAAACTAGCGTCGACATATCTTTTGACGACTAGATCATCATTTCTCCCCCCGTATACAAGAAAAGCGTCTTTGGTTTTTCTCAAATATTTGAGAATCGCCTTGACGGCCATCCAGTGTGCCTCACCGGGTTTGGATTGATGTCTACTGGTATAGCTCAGGGCAAATGAGACATCCGGTCTCGTACATATCATGGCATACATTATGGATCCTATAGCCGAAGCATATGGGATCTCATTCATTCTTGCTAGCTCTGCAGGTGTCTCAGCACACTGCTTCTTGCTAAGCTTCACGCCATGACGCATGGGCAACAATCCTTTCTTTGAATCTTGCATTGAGAATCGTCTCAACACTTTGTCTATGTAGGTGCTTTGACTTAAGCCTAACACCCGCTTGGCACGGTCTCTATATATCTTGATCCCCAAGATGTAAGAGGCCTCGGCTAAGTCCTTTATTGCGAAACACTCACCTAACCAAGTCTTTGTTAAGATCAAGGTAGGGATGTCGTTTCCAATGAGCAGTATGTCATCAACATAAAGCACCAAGAAGACTACATTGCTCCCATCTGCCTTTTCATACACGCAAGGTTCATCATCGTTTTTGACGAAGCCAAACTGTTTCACAACTTCATCAAAACGCTGATTCCAACTCCGAGATGCTTGCTTCAAACCATAGACTGATTTGAGCAACTTGCAAATCTTTCCCTTATTCTTTGGATCCTCAAAACCCTCAGGCTGGGACATATAAACGTCCTCAGCTAACCTCCTGTTGAGGAAGGAGGTTTTGACGTCCATTTGCCATATCTCATAGTTATGATACGCTGCTACGACAAGTAGAATGCGGATAGATTTGACCATAGCTACTGGAGAGAAGGTCTCTTCATAGTCAATTCCGTGGATTTGCCTATAACCTTTTGCTACCAATCTTGCTTTATAGGTCTGAGGTTTGCCATCCATGTCTATCTTTATTTTAAAGATCCATTTACACCCAATGACTTTTACGTCAGGGGTTTGTTCCACCAAGTCCCACACTTGATTATCTGACATGGATTGCATTTCTTCCCTTATGGCTTCCAGCCATTTATCAGAGTCGGTTCCGTCCAAGGCCTCTCGAAAAGTATTGGATCATTGTCCACTAATAATAAATCATCACCTCCAGTTACTATGAAACCGTATCTGACAGGTGCATGACTTATCCTTTCAGACCGCCTCGGACCATCCTCATTAACTGTAGCTATTGGTTCTTGCTCAACGACCACTTCTGGCTCTACTTCTTCTAGTGGGTCGTCTAGTGGTTCCCGAGTGACCATCTCATCTAGAACTTCATCAAGATGAACAGCCCTCCCACTAACTGTCTTGGAAATGAACTCATTTTCAAAGAATGTCCCACCTCGAGCGACAAAAACTTTATTTTCGCTCGGTTTGTAGAAGTAGTATCCTTTTGTTTCTTTTGGATATCCGACGAAAGTTCATTTATCTGATCTCGGTTCGAGCTTGGTTGCAAGCAGCCGTTTTACATAAGCCTCGCAACCCCAGATTTTTAGGAAGGACAAAACGGGTTCCTTCTCGTACCATTTCTCGAATGATGTCCCTTCCACTGCTTTCGACGGAGCCCTGTTTATTATGAATGCGGCCGTTTGCAGAGCAAAACCCCAGAAGGAGATCGGGAGATCAGTGAGAGTTAACATCGATTGAACCATATCCAACAATGTCCGATTCCTCCGCTCGGACACACCATTAAGTTGCGGTGTTCCTGGCGGAGTCCACTGAGATAGTATTCCACCTTCAGTAAGATAACTAAGAAACTCCTCGGATAAGTATTCTCCACCCCGATCAGAACGGAGTGCCTTGATACTCTTTCCGAGTTGGTTTTCTACTTCTGTCCTAAACTCCTTGAATTTATCAAAAGCTTCGGACTTATGTCTCATGAGATAGACATAACCATATCTACTGAAATCGTCAGTAAATGTGATAAAGTAGGCTAAACCACCTCTGGCTGGTGTACTCATTGGTCCACATATGTCTGAATGTATTAGACCCAATAGATCACCTGCCCTTTAGCCTAAACCAGTGAAGGGCGCTTTAGTCATCTTGCCCATTAAACAAGCTTCGCATCTATCAATCGTTTGGAATTCGAATTGACTTAGAAGTCCGCGCTTATGAAGCGCTGAGATGCGTTTCTCATTTATGTGACCTATACGACAATGCCAGATAAGAGTTTGGTCTAAATCATTAGTTTTAAACCTCTTAGCATTTATATTATAGAGCATGTTGGATCTCGGGTTTTGCATATTCAATATGAATAAACCTCCAACAGTGTGAGCATTGCCATAAAACAAGTTTTTGCACATAATATTAAAAAACCCGTTCTTAATATTAATATAATAACCTTCCTTTTCAAGAAGAGAAATTGAAATAATATTCCTGCTGAAAGCAGGTACGCAAAACACATCATGAAGTTCAATTACAAGCCCACTGGGCAAAACAAGGTTAACAGAACCCACGACAGTTGCGGCAACTCTGACGTTGTTCCCAACTCTTAGGTCCACCTCGCTTTCCCCCATATCTCTTCTACTGTGTAACACCTGCATATCCGCACAGACATGAGACTCAGCTCCAGTGTCTAGTACCCAGGTATTTATCGTAGAAAGATATAGCTCTAATGGAATACCTGATGAAGTAGCGGCCCCACCGCCCTTCTTCTGATCCTTCTTCAGCTGCTGACAGTCTTTCTTCCATTGACCAGGCTTTTGACAGTAGAAACAGACCGACTCCTTTGCCTTCCCTTTGCCTTGTACGGGCATGGAAGGTCTAGGAACAAATGGTCGTCTGTTCTTTCCTGCTAGGTGCTTTGGGCCTTTACCCTTGCCACCACCAGCTTTGAAGCTGGGTCCCTTCTTGACCATAAAAGCATTTTTGGGCGAACTGCCCCTTATGCTCTTCTTGGCAGTCACTAGCATGTTGTGCAACTCCGACGCGGTCTTGTCCATATCATGCATGTGATTGTTCATGACGAACCCACCATATGCATGAGGAAGGGATTGCAGAATAAAATCCGCAGCCATTTCCTTTTCTATAGACATACCGATACTAGTCATATGGTCGAAATGTCCCTTCATACGTAGGACGTGTGGACCTACGGAGCTGCCTGCTGACATCTTGCAGGCAATTAGTTCTCGGAGAACAGTGTATTTTTCAATACGTACTTTCTCTTTGAACATATCCTTGATCTGTGCAAACATTGCAAACGGATCATGGGATAGCTCCATAAACTGCTTCTGGAGGTCCGCCTCCATGCAGCCCAGCATGACACACGCAACGTCGATAGAGTCGCTAAGGTGTTTCTGGTACGCATCCTTAACGACCCTCGTTGCATTGGCAGCTGGCTCCACCGGGATAGCCTTATCAAGGACGTACTCCATGTGTTCCAACTTTAACACAAGTGATAAATCCGAATTAAACACCAACCATCCGATTCTAAGGTTTAAAACCTTTAAACCAAGATCCCTTATTCGTCATTTGAAGTACGCTAAGGCGCACCGCTCCAATTGACTTATTTAGGTAGGACGTCCGTCCAATTACAACCCGTGTAACTCTTGGTCAGGGTATGTGCAAAAACACACGGCTTACCCTTCCGATGCCCCAACTCGACCTCAGACCAGGAATCGTGGTCGAGTCAACCAACCTTCACTAACGAGTTAACTTTGTGCAGATGCTCCGCTAAGGCGCACGGCATCCCACAAAGTTTACCATTCCCATCTAGAACCCATTCGATCGATGCTCCGCTAAGGCGCACGACACCGATTAAATGTTTCTACATGGGTGTTAATTTGGGTGGCATCTCACTTGACTCAAATTATCTTGTAAATTGGTTGTGCTTAATAATTCGAAAGTATTTGGCACAATTACGAACCCGTCATCAACAACCCGTGTTGTGACGTTTCTAATTGTATCACATACTATCTTCATTTGAAACCGTCATTTGCAACCCGTGCAAACACGTTTCAAATTTGAACTCATCCATCACAACCCGTGCGATGATAGTTCACAACGCTTTAAACATGCAAATAATTAAAGTCGATTTTAATCTTTGCATGTGAGGTGAAGGCTTATAAACTTATAAGCTAATCATGCAAGCATGTTATTAATTAAATAATTCAAGCAAGCATTCATAAAGCGTTAATTATACAATTTATAGCCCATCCTTATCTTAGGATTCTACGAGTCTTCATATCTTCTCGTCTTTCTCATTCGGGCTCCCACTAGCTCTTGGACTTCCTCCAAGACCGTCATTGTGCTCGATTTTCCATCCTTCTCGTCTTTGAGTAATAATTACAATTAATACTCGTTTCGTAGACCGGATAAAAAATAATTACACTTTATGGGCTCGAATAAAAGAATAATTACACGCTAACACTAACGGTATGCAAATCGTGAAAGCGATAAAATCTAATGGGCTATCATGCATCTCATCACATCATCCAACATGTTATCACATAAACATGTTATCAAATAATATGCAATAATTCCGGTTTTAATTTTGCCAAGTTGCTTGGTCGGGTTTATCGAAACTAGACCTTTTCGAAAACGGTTTATCGAAACCGATTAAATTTTGAAAGTTTATGAAATATTGGATCGCAGGTTCGTGACACGGATCAAACACCGCGCACGAACCAAGTCGGGCCAAGCCAATGGGCCGAAAGCCCATTGGGCCAAGCCTAACATAACACGGCTCGGTTTGGGCCTTGGAAGGCCCAAACCGGGCTTGCCTCCACTCTCGGCCTCGGCCAAGAGTGGGGACGGCCCCGGTCACTGCCGGCCTCCCCGGCCTCCGGTGACCTCCGTCCGGTACCTCCGATCCGGCTCCCCGAGAGTCTCTTCTCGGACCCGACAAATCCAATAATTTCCGAAAATTTTCAAATTCAATATATTTTCAAAAATAACATATTTCATGAAAATATCCCATAAAGAATTAAAATCATGTTATCAACAATTTTGGCATGCAAATAATCATAAAACCGAAACAAATTCAACAAGACAAAGATTAGAGGGTAACCCTCCCTCTGATACCACTGTAGGGTTTTGGAGCGTTCTAGATCGTCGAGATAGCGGAAGCATTATAATAAAATCTACTCCAAACCTTGTCCAAGAACATAAACCATTAAATCCCAAAGCAAAATCTATTCCACAATATGTTTACCTTTAATTCTTTGTTGAATCGATTAAAGAAGAACTTCCGGATCTTCTTCTCTAAAGCAAGTCTACACCAAGGGGATGATCTTGATGATCCTTCACTTAATTGCCTACTAGAACAATTAAATGAAGAACAAGAGAGCAAGATGATGAAGAGGAGCAAGGTGGCCGGCCACTATGAGAGAGAGAGAGACTTTTGTGAGTTTTGTGATTATTTGAATAATTAATTAATGTCTAGTATTTGAATTCATCATCTAACTCACAAGTATGGGTTAAAAGTGATTGGTATGGGCTTAAAGGTGCTTTAACTCATACCCCTTAAATCACTCACCTCTTAATCCACAATCACCAACTAAGCATGGTGTTGTGTGGCCCCCACACATGGACCCACCATGTGGGCCGGCCAAGAGGCCTTATTGGGCCCTTAATGAGCCCTTGTTTGGGCCGGCAATGAGACCTCATGGGCCGAGCCCAAAAGGCTCGCCCGTGTGGTCTTGTGCCGTGTCCAAAAGTCGCCCGACCCTTTCTGTCGTTACTTATCAAACAAAGTCCGACGCGACATCGACGAAAAAACTCAGTTTTCTCGATTCGCTAATTATTCTCTCAAACCGAACCTATGGCACAAAACCTCCAGTTTCGTCCATGTATTGCTCCTCAAGAAACGTTAAGGTTTCCTTGTCTCAAGTTATCCGTCTTGAATGTGTGTGACCATCTAGGCTCATGCCACCGTTGGCAGATCGGCGCAAAAGATCGCTCTTGCCCGATCCATCATAAGTGGTCTCTAGTAAGACGTTATGATTACCCAAGGTGCATGACGATCGATGATTCGACTTAACCTTGTGCGTACAAGTCACTATCCTATTATCTCTAGATATCCCGATTGATCACAAGGCATAGAGTCGTCACCCTTGTTTAATCAATCATTGTTACTTGATATGTGAGATGGCTGAGAACTGATAACCCGTATCACCGGCATGGCCATGCTCTTACTCTCCGTCAGCCTCGATCAAGTGGCCTTTTAACGGATATCTTTCCCATACTGTAGTATGAGGGATAAATCCCTTAGCCGTCTTTCGTATCACTCATGCAACCCGTTCCGCCACCCAATCATGCCCGTTATTGAAATCCTTTTACAGAAAGCGTTAGGCGCAAGTTAAAGCCGCATGTTCATTGAATAGTGATCACAAAGACTCCTCGGTCTAAGGATGTCGTGACAAGCTATCGCATTTGAATATGTTCATGGCTTAATCTATGAAAACACTATTCAAAGCGGGTCGTCCGATATCAATCACCTCATGATATCTATGATATGATTCCAGGATCCCTCATCCCTATGACAAGTAGAACTACGTCATTAAGAACCATCCTCATACTGGTCGCTTCTAAGGAAGCATATTTTGACCAGAGACTCGTTAAGTGTGATCCGTACAGATTTATGGTTCTACTAATTTAGGGGTCATAAATCAGATCATGCTTAACATATTACTTCAACACATAAGTAATACAAAGCCGTTATATATATATATATATATATATATATATATATATATTACAGACGATGATAATGTACATAGACGTTTACAGGCTAATAGCAATTGGACTAGGGCACAAATGTTATCAAAAAACCCTAGCTGTCGAACCTCTTTCAAATTCATTCCTCCTCAATTACTCTCTATAGCCCGTTTATAGTTTGACTTTGATCGCTGTTTTATCCTAGGAGCAAGTTGCCCATACGGGTAATAATTGTCTTAAGAAAAACGGATTACCGTGACTCGATGATATTCAATTCTGTCTCTATCAACCGGTCTTGTACCGGTTCCAGTAACTATAATATTTATACTATTATTCTTATTGTATTAATATTATCAATAAAACTGAGTTATTATTTTAATTGTGTTTGTATCGTGTGATTTACTTGTTTCCATCTTGCATGATTATTTAATTATTCGATTTACATTTATGGACTAACATATTATCTAACAATCTTAAGAAAATTATTTTGTAGTTTTTCCATAGATGTTTCTAACCCGACGAACAGGTTGCTTGATGGGGAAAATCTGATTTGATATTGATCGAACAGATTTGATGAAACGGTTTACTCGAAATTTTCTTAATATCTCTTCCTGATAATTTTGGTTAATCGATTTTGTTTCTGAGTGAAAATTGCATGAAATATTAACACAATAAACATGACTTTTTTTGGGGAATAATCAGATTTGATTATTATTTTTAAGTTTTATTATTCAGAGCATTCGACAAGAATCGAAAAGCTGTCTAGGAAATTTCTGCGCTGTCGACATTTGTGCTTGTCTCCGAACGAAACACTTCTGGTGAGAATCAAGTTTTGACCAAAACTACAAAGTTTTGGAGGACATGACGAAGAATCTAAAGAAATTAATTTCGTAGTTTTTGGATATCTGTAGCTCTCGCTACAACCTCCGTACAGTAACGTTACTGAAAGTGACAGGCTGAAATTTATCGATTAATCCTTCATTATAGCTTGATTATTATTTATGAATTAATGAGTTGTCTAATGAGCTTATGTCTACATGTTTTTTGTAGAAATTCATATACGATAAACAGATAAATACATATTTGGAATAATCTCGATAAGAATTCAACGGATCATATGTGAGAAGGCACAAAAATAAGGGGACAAGAAGATGAGAGTGATCTCTTGAAGAGATAATAAATATGTATTTTGATTTTTTTGATTAGCAATGAGGCGTTGTTAGGATGTCAAAATCGAAGATACAGAGTATATCGATTCGAGGCTTAGTGCTCAGAGTTTGCTCCCTATCTTCCCTCTTGTATTTTGATTTTCTGATTTTGTCTTTTGTATAAGCACCATGTTTATGGACTAAAACCCCTTAACCATGGGTGTTAGACCTTGTGACGATTTATTGTTATAACAAGTTTGATTTTTAGTTAACTGATACATGGTTAAATTGATCCTACTTTGTGCAAGTTTATGAATGTTAAACTGATTATTTTACAGTTATAATCTAAGTTCGAAATCAGCTCCGAGATGAGTTAATGAGAATGGATGTAAGTAGGGTTGAGAGGTCGGTCTCATAAAGTCGATGTCTCGGTTCGAAAATTGTTGTTCTTAATGTTGTAGAAGACCAGTTATAAATAATCCCGAAAGGGTTATCGGTTTGATATTAGGTATTATCCAATGTGGAGAGAGGGATATTATATTCACAACTGTTGGGTTTTTGTGCCCTAGCACAATGTAATTTCAATCTACTCATGTAATAAGATTATTAGTTGAAATAAAATCGGCATTCATATTACAAAGTGTTGTAGTAATATCTTAAGTATGATTTGATTTGTATCATTGAGGTGTCAACACAAAATAGTAGATCTACATATCAGATAAAATCTTACTTAAGCAAGTGCCCGTTCAGAATAGCTTCATCAGAAGCGATCGGTATGAGGCTAACTCTAAATGATCACGCTCTACTGATCATGACCAGAAGGGGGGTAGAGTTAGGTCATAGTATCACCAGACATGGGTGATATAGGACGACCCGATCATGAGTATGTTACATAGACACAATCATGAACATAATCATATGTCGGCACATGAAATCACATCCTCAGACGGAAGGATCATTGAGGTCACTATGTAATGAGTGACGAGTTTGACTCAGTCTAACGTCTCTTGTAAAAGGGTTACAATAACGACTGTGATTGGCTCGATCACGAGTTACATGAGTTGACTCAATAGATCGCTGAAGGATTTATCCCTCATACAGACATATGAGCATATATCTTTTTAGGCCACTTGATGAGTACAACTGAAATACAATAGCATGGCCATGCAGTCGATACGGAGTATCAGTTACAATTTAGTTAACTCAGATCAAGAAACAGGACAATTGAACGAGGATGACTTGTCTATGCCTCGTGGTTGTCAAAGATATCAAGAGGATAAAATGATGGATTCATGTACGACAAGGTTAAGTTGAAATCTCGATAATCACAAACGTTGGGTAATCATGATATCTTGCTAGAGGACACTCATGATGGAAAAGGGTAAAATGGTAATTTTACCATTCCGCCGACATGTCGTGAGTCTAGAGGGCCACACACTAAAGGTTGAGTTAAACAGATGGAACCATATGGAGGAATCATGAGAGAGACAAAATCCGGTTTTGGATTAAACCAGATTAGACCGATTTCGGTTTAGGATTAAACCGGAAATCAAGAACGGTTTAGCTGGACCAATTATTTATAATCTAATCAAATAGATTTAATTAATTTAACTAAACAGTGCCTAGCTAGATCGGGCTAAGCCAGAATGGGCTTCTGTAAATTAATTAATTAAAAGTTTTGTGCTTTAAACCCATTAAGGCCTTTAATTAATTATTGCCTAAAAAGGATTATAAAAGGAAAATTTTTTAGATCTTAAAATCAAGGAAACTTATTTCCAAAACCCTAACTACTCTCCCTCTCTCTCTTTAGCGAATTCGACCCATCTCCCTCTCCTTCCGTTTTCTTGCTTCGATCTTCTAGTAAGGATCATTGTTAGTATCCCCAGATTGCTCTTCCTGTGTGGACGTTCTTTAGAGGTCACTGAATCTTATTTAGTGATAAAGAGATTTTGAATTAAGGTAATATATAATTTTATTCTAGCTAGATCTCATGATCATGTAAGATCCTTATTAAACATGGAACTTTGAGGTTAATTTCTTGTATGGGCATGAAATTAATTGATTGGAACCATCAAATAATTCCTTCAGTGGTATCAAAGGCTTGGTTACCCATGATTTTGTATTCGAGCATGATAGGCTAGATTTAATTTTGCAATTTATTTCGGAGTTTTGAAATTAAAATTGCAAATTCTATGATTTTTGGTTAATGAATTAATTGCTGGAATTTTTTTTTTATTGTATCTGAAAAATTAAAATTGATTGAGTTAGATTATGATTGAGACTCGCGGGAGGCTGAGAGGCTAACCCAGGCCGAGCCACGGGCCGATCGGCCAGAACGGGAAGGCCGACTAGATCTGCCCGTGGCAGATCTGGCCGAGCCTGTCGACTCCGGCCAGGGGAAGGCCACGGCCCGACCAGGTCCAGTCAGGCGGCCCGCCACGTCCAACCCTAGCGGTTAGGGTTTTGGCCGAACCCTAATTGGCCCTCTGGTCAATTTTGGTTCGGTCAAACCGGAAAGGATTTGGGTCAGAACCGACCCAGAAAATTCCAAAATTTTCAGCAAGAACTAATTAAATTTTTAGACCGGTTCAGTTTCGATAAACCAGAGCGTGAACCAATTTAATTCAGAAATTAACCGGTTCAAAATAACAGTTTCGATAAACCGTATTTTATGATTTAAATCAAGATAAAATTGGAATTAATATGTTTGCTTGATAACATGCTTATTTGAAAACATGATTGTTTGATAACACGGTGTTTGCAACATGATTGCTAAGTTAGCCCGAATTTAGAATTTAATTTGGGTTTGCAACCTGCGAGTTGCTTTTGGATTGTAATTTAACAGTGACCTGCGTGTCACAACATTTATTTTATTTAAATTAAATGTAATTACGAAGTCCCAAGACGAGAAGAACCGAAGAGAATGACGGTAATTCCGAGGAGGCGTGGAGCCAGTGGGAGTCCAGGAGAATGAGGAAAGACAAGACCTAGTATAGGTTTTAGTTTATTCCAGTAGGGTTAGCGGGCTAGCTAAAAGTTTACATTTATGTTTATGAATGTATGGTTGAATGTATGATTTAATTTTCATAAGTTCATGTTAATTAGATCATCACCACATGTGTAAAGATGATAATATCTCTGCATGGATTTGTAGATGATAATTTCAAATTAAGATCAAGTAATGTTCGGTGAGAATGGACATTTAAAAGGCAAGTAATTTCAAGTCAAGCTAGATACCACCAATTTTTCATCACTTCGATTAGTTCTCAAACTCATTGGTGGATACGATTAACGTGGATCCATGGGAATGGGTTCTAATAGAAGATGGACAATCTTGCATGGGTACGTGCGCATTAGCGTAGTAACCATGCAGATTGGACTATGCGTTGAAAGATGGTTGACTTGGCTGTGATTCTCAGAGGATCTGAGCCAGGGTATCAGATATAGGGCAATGCCGTATACATACAATGTATAAGCCCTAGCCAATAATCAAATGGTATTGTGAAAGGATTGGACTGTCCTACTCCAATGTCCAAAACTGGGGCGATGAGATTAACTCACTTCAGTTTTGGATATGCGAAGATCTTGGTTTAGATTCAGACACAAGAATAAAAAATATTCGTAATCAAGTATCTCTCACTTCAACTTAATTAAGAATCTGATTTAATTTACTTTCATGTGTAGATTAATGGCACCGTCGCAACCCAAATCAACACGTTCTGGCAGTGAAGCTTTAAAGTCTCTTCTGTCGAGTGACAGGCTGTCAGGGACCAACTTCCTGGTTTGGGAGAGGAATCTAAAGCTTGCCCTTCAGTATGACAGACAGGAGTATATCCTTATGGATAAGCCAATAAAAGTGCATGCAGATGATGCCAACGAGGCCGATAAAAATGCTTATGACAAGTATATAAGCGATCGACAAGATGTTGGCATCCTCATGGTCGGGTCCATGGAAAATGACACCCAGGACCAGTTTATGCATCTCATGGACAATCCACAAGAGATGATGGAGGAGATCAAAATATACTACCAAAGAATGCTCGTGTCGAAAGATACGACACTCTTAGAGAGGTATTCTACAGCAGGCTAAATGCTGGTGAGGCAGTGAGCCCACATGTCCTCAAGATGAAGCGGCTCTTTGATCGCTTGGCCAGTCTAGGTCACAACTTTACAGAGCAGCTGAAATCAGATATAGTCCTGATGTCGCTTCCTAAGGTTTATGGAGATGTGATCACAAGTTACAATCTCCATAATATGGAAAAAACTATCAAGGAACTGCATGGGATGTTGGTGACAGCAGAGAAAAATGTCAAGGGCAAGACCCCTGAGGTTCTGATGGTCAATAGATCGTTGAAGGATTTATCCCTCATACAGACGTATGAGCAGATATCTGTTTAGGTCACTTGATGAGTACAACTGAAATAAAATAGCATGGCCATGCAGTCGATACGGAGTATCAGTTACAATTCAGTTAACTCAGATCAAGAAACGGGACAATTGAACGAGGATGATTTGTCTATGCCTCGTGGTTGTCAAAGATATAAAGAGGATAAAATGATAGATTCGTGTACAACAAGGTTAAGTCGAAATCTCGATAATCACAAGCGTTGGGTAATCATGATGTCTTGCTAGAGGCCAGTCATGATGGAAAGGGTAAAATGGTAATTTTACCATTCCGCCGACGTGTCATGAGCCTAGAGGGTCACACACTAAAGGTTGAGTAAAACAGATGGAATCATATAGAGGAATCATGAGAGCGACAAAATCCGGTTTTGGATTAAACCGGATTAGATCGATTGTGGTTTAGGACTAAACCAGAAATCAAGAACGGTTTAGCTGGACCAATTAATTATAATCTAATTAAATAGATTAAATTAATGTAGCTAAACAGGGCCTAGCCAGATCGGGTTAAGCCAGAATGAGCTTCTCTACATTAACTAATTAAAAGTTTTGGGCTTTAAGCTTATTAAGACTTTTAATTAATTATTGCCTAAAAAGGGTTATAAAAGAGAAATTTTCAGATCTGAAAATTAAGGAAAATTTTTCCAAAACCCTAATCTCTCTCTCTCTCTCTCTCTCTCTTGGCCGACCGGCCCTCTCTTCTCTCTCCTCCCCGTTTTGCTTGCTTCGATCTTTTAGTAAGGATCGTTGTGAGAGATCCCAAATTGCTCTTGCTGTGTGGACGTTCTTTAGAGGTCACTGAATTCTGTTTAGTGACAAAGAGATTTGAAATCAAGGTAATTATATAATTTTATTTTAGCCTAGATCTCATGATCATGTAAGATCCTTATTAAACATGAAACTTTGAGGTTAATTTCTTGTATGGCCATGAAATTAATTGATTGGAACCCTCAAATAATTTCTTCAGCGCCTTAGTAATTCAAATTTGAGTATTTTGGCGTTTAAATCACTCAAATTGAATCATTGTTGGTAGGGGCTTTATAGTTGTATGTTTCTTCAATAATATTTGGGCCTAAACTTATTTTAATAGTTGTGGGCTTTTAAATTCACTTCTTCAATCATTCATACACTATTTGTTTGTTCATAATTATAATTATTTCTTACTAATTATTATTGTATTAGTTAAACTATTTTTTCGTTACAAATTTTGTTTTGTCTATTATAACTTATTATTTATTGAATTTTTTTTAATTTTCTAAGCAAAATTATGTTGAGATTAAGTTAAAGGGTGGGTCGTTTGATAAACTAATCGAACTCGAGCCCAACCTATTAGAGTTTATAAGACTTGGGAACCGACTCGATTCGTATTTATATATTCATGAAAGTTAAATTCAAACTCAAGTAAAAAATAAATGATCAATCTTGAATTAGTTTTTGTTATATGCATTTAGTAATTATTTTATTATTAGCATTTAAATTAAATATATTATTGATTAAATTAAAATCTTAGTATTAAATTTTACCTCCCATTGAAATTTTTTTTGGATCCGCCACTAATTGTTGGCAAAGATATGGACAAAACACCAAGTCAATATTGGAGACGGCGCTGGAGGTTGATAAACCATATCTAGAGTTTGTAGACGATTTGGTCGACGTCATTTTGTGTGGCTTGATGCCCATATGTGGCATATTTTTTTTTCAAGAGTTCACGTTTTCAAAAATAAAATAACTACGTCAAACTCATTCCTGGTACGAACGCTTTACCTCCTAACAACATATGAAATACCTTGCAGTTCGCACTTCGGTCTATCCTTTTTTTTGTTTTATATTTATTTTTAAATCATATACTCTATTTGTTTTAGAATGAAAAGTGCACAAAATGACACCGTTTCCTCCTCCTTTCAACCTCTCACACCAAGTGTACTTTCTCTTCAACCACCATTTGAATTTCGACAATATCATTGACTATGGAGTTTTGGTTTTAGAAATGTAAAAACCAAAATGTTCGAACTAAAATTACCAAGACGCTCATATCAAATTTATAGCCAAATATATAACTAATAGAAAAGGCACAAAATTTAGATCCGCATGTTCATGTTCAAATACTCACTCTCCAGCCTCACCACCACCCAATCCGTCTAAATTCGAAGATTTCAGTAAATTTGTACATCATAAAGATGGAGGAACGATTTTCTTAGAGTTGTTGTTCGATTAAATTCACTTCCAGATCTGAGTTTTTCCTCCCAAATTTTATCAAATTCGTAATATGAACATTAACTTATTCCAATCCTTCGTCGATTCGAATATAAAATAAATCAAATTTTTACAAGCACTAAATGAACACGAACTCGTTCTCCCTAAATTAAAACACAAATTTGTGATTTTTTTGTAAGAATTTATATAATGATATTACAATCTTAAATATGAAAAACAAAAACAAAAGCATTTTACTGTGTAGTGGCATTACTTGAAATTTTAAACGAAAATAAAGGTCATTTCAGTCTTTTACATACACTATCAGATTTTTCATTTCCAACGGCGCACATAAACTATGTGCGCCGTTAGAAAGAAGAATACTAATGACGCACATATATAGTGCGCCGTTACAAATATTTGTAACGGCGCACATATAGAGTGCGTCGTTACAAACATTTGTAACGGTGCACTCGATACGTGCGCCGTTAGTAATTAAAATTAGTAACGGCGCACACATTAATGTGCGCCGTTACAAATATTGTTGACCGTTGACCACTGTGTTGCCGTTAGGGTAAACGGTCGGAAATCAATCCGTTGTTGTTACCGTTACTTTGTAACGGCACATCTACCAATGTGCGCCGTTACAAGCAATTTTGTAACGGCGCACAAGCGCACATGGTATTGTGCGCCGTTACTAAAATTTAGTATAAATCTTGGCAGAACCTCCCCTTCTCCCTCCCTACAACTTCTCAGAACAAATTTTCTCTCGACAAGGGTAATTTTGTAATTTCGGTACCTTACAAATTTTCCCGAGTACCCTATATTTCTCCCCCACAAATCTACAGTTGTGTGGAAGTTTCGGTGAATTAGAAGGTACGTACATATTTTTAAATAATGCAATATGTAAATTATTATAGTTAGTGTGATTGATGTGAAATATTGCATGTATTATATATTATTATATTTGTTGTGATTTTGGTGAAATAATAATGAATACTAATGTCATTTTTGGTATATAGTTATCTAATAATAATTGTTAACCGAATTTATATATATTACATATATAGAATGGATCAGAGATGGATAGGATCCATAAAAATGAGTGAGGAATGGATGAACGGATTAAACAGTTTTGTAAATTTTAAGAGGAAAAACGCTCCAAGAGATGGCGTGGGACGTTTCAAGTGTCCATGCACGAGGTGTTGTAATTCTGCTTGGCACGATATGGACACCATTTGTGATCGTATATTGAGGAAAGATTTCCTTAGATCGTATAATGTGTGATTCCATCACGGCGAAGCTGAAGGAGCTAGCTCGAGCCGCAATTGGGATATCAATTTGAGGTCAACATTGGCGAATCAGCCTTGTTCGACGTCGGACAATAATCCAGTATACGTTGATCCTGTGAATCAGCTCGTGGATGATGTAGACCCAACTAGAGATGTAAAGATTGACGAGGACGAGGACGAGAACGAATAAGAGAACATAAATATAATAACCGAAGTCAAGGAGGAAGTCGCTAAGGTAACCATGACAGCATACAACTGGTTGGTGACAGAGTCGCAAAAGCCGTTGTACGAAACCACGTGCGCCATGACTGGTGAGGACACTTCTTTAGCAGCAATGTTAAGGATGTTGTCCATCAAGCAAAGCACCGGATGTCTAACGAAGCTTTTACCAAGGTTGCCAAAGATTACTGTTCTACGTTACCCCAACCTAATACGTATCTATCTAGCTACGCAGCGGCGAAGCAGAGAATGAAGGTAATCCACCTGCCACACGTGAAATATGATGCATGTCTGTACGGATGCACTTTGTACTACGGAACACAATCGCAACTACAGACATGTGGCGTTTATGGAGAAGCACGATACGCTACAGTGGGGGAAAAAATTGGTTCCGAAGAAGACGTTGTTGTACTTCCCATTGACTCCTCGACTTCAACGTTTATATCTTGCCCAGAGACGGGTGAGTGGATGCGAAGGCACGGGGAGCGGGAGAATGAGGACGATGAAATATTAGTACATCCATCGGACGGTACGGATTAGATTCATTTTGACGCAAAATACCCAGTATTTTCAGGAGAAATCTGAAACGTGCGGCTGGCGCTGTCATCCGACGGCTTATCTCCATATGGGCCTAATGCGCCGAGTTACAGTTTGTGGCCTGTAGTCGCTATCCCGTTGAGTTTTCCGCCCTCGATGGCTATGAGAAAGGAGTATAAGATCCTCACCATTCCGATATCTGGTCCAAAATCACCTGGGAAATGCTTAAATAACTTCATGCGTCCGCTGATTGATGAGTTGAACCATCTGTGTGAGCACGGAGTTGTCATGTGGGATGGTTCTAAGAAAGAGGCTTTCATAATGCGGGCTGCTGTGATGTGGACAATAAGTGACTTCCCGGGTTTAGGAATATTAGGGGGGCATCCAGACTAAAGGCTATAGGGTATGTCCTCTATGCTTGGACGAGATCGATTTTGAACGCAGTATCTCAAGAATCTCTTACCAAGGTGCTCGTAGGTTCTTACCACCGAAACACCCACTGCGATTTCAGGCGCATGCCTTTAACGGGAAGACAGAGACCCGGAGAAGGCCTACCCGGCATTCAGGGGCTGCTGTACTCGGTGCGATTCTACGTTATCAATACCCACCGCCTAGTCTGCATCCGAAGTTCAGTAAACAAAAAGGTGGAGGTGTCCTATATGTTGGTCTCATAAAAGCATTTTCTGGGAGCTGCCTTATTGGAAAACTCATAAAGTCATACATGCATTGGATTTGATGCATATAGAGAAGAACGTATGCGACAACGTCAAAGGTACAGTTCTTGGAATTGCAGGGAAGACTAAGGATGACATGAAAGCTATGAGAACTTACAAGGAACAGGGAGTCCGGCAAGACCAATGGGTGCAAGACGGGGAGCTCCCAGATGCACCTTATGGCGTGGCGGGTCGTGATCGGAAGGAAGTACTGGAGCATATCCGAGCTGTTAAGTTTCCCTCTGGATATGCGGGAAGCCTAAAGAGCAAGGTGAATCCCGATGATAAAAAGTTCCTCGGATTGAAAACCCACGATTGTCACGTGCTGATGCAACATATCTTCCCCCTTGTCATTCGAAAGTACGTTCCGCCTTATGTGGCAGAAGCATTAACAGAGCTGGGCAAGGCCTTCCAGTTGTTGTGCACGAGAGAGCCGACGAAAAAAGCCCTGAAAAAGTTGGGGGAAGATATAGCGGTTCAGCCAGCGAAACATTTGTTAGTCCAGCTCTAGGTTTCAACTTATCAGTTGTTTCCCCACATGTACAAGTTAAGAGGGTGGTGCGAAACGAGAAATTGAGCGAATCCGAGATGTTCTGGGCGAATTGGACAGTGATTGAGAATTGTGCCGAAGTAGATGCATTCGTAGAATAACATCTTGCAGGGTTCAAACAAATACACCCTAGGAAATCTCTTCAAAACCGAGTGATGTCTTTTGTCTTCGACTGGTGCAGAATTGTACGTAATAGACATCAATTACCTTCAATTATTCTTCCAAATTTTATTTACGTTAACTAATTTATATCTCGTATGCAGATGACTGCTCCAGGGAGACAACGAGAGTTGGTACTACTATCCAGAGGTCCTCGTTCGTCTACCATTTATTCGCAGTGTACTGTTAACGGCGTCAAATTTTTATGCTTGAGAAACGACTAGGGCCGGAGAAATCAAAATTCAGGGGTCATGATTGAAGCAAACGACATATGTTACTACGGTGTTCTTATGGACATATGTATCCTTACCTACTCGGAAAGCATGCCAGTCGTTCTATTCAAATATCGGTGGTACGACGAACGGACCGTGAAAAAGGACGCAACTGGATTCATTTCGGTCAACACGTCCACAGATCGTCACAAACAAAACTCATTTTGCCTTGCTTTAATAGCAAAACATG
This sequence comes from Geranium rotundifolium, assembly GCA_963920655.1. NCBI lineage: Eukaryota > Viridiplantae > Streptophyta > Magnoliopsida > Geraniales > Geraniaceae > Geranium > Geranium rotundifolium. The sequence continues at coordinate 28,794,775 of OY987315.1, read as the reverse complement.
TACACTACATCGACGACCCTAAACCTGGACCGTGGAAGGTTGTGAACGTCGTGTCACATAGGGGTCACTACAAATCGAGCAGTTTAGCTCGTGCCAGTGACGACGACCCAGAGTTTGAAGTCGATGAACCTTACCAAGAAGATCGAATTGACATCGTTACACCGGGTAGTATCACTATCCATCTAACAAACTTAGTCCGGTATCCATCGCCAGTACCTCCAGCTGAGAACGATGAAATGGAAGATATTGATGAAGAAGACGAAGAAAACGAGGGTAACGAAGAAAACCAGCACGACGACGAAGAAACCGATGATAACGATTTGGAAGGGCATGAAGATTATGATTTTGCCGACTCTGATAGTTAATATATATATATATATGCATGTTTGATTGGTTATGAATAAATAATTTTTTATAATCTATGATCTATAAAGGGTAATTTGGTCATTACAGCTTATTGTGTGATTTTCAAATAAAACTGATTTTTTTTCTAAGTGTGATTTTCTAACGGCGCACCATACATAGTGCGTCGTTACACATTGTCAACAATCTCAACAAAATTGTTGACTTTTCTTTTGAAATCGGATTTTTGTTTTCGATCGAGATTCATACATTTTAGGAATTGACTAAAATTTTGAAACATTAACTACCAAATCATTGCTCAAATTGGTATGGTCGGATTCACGTTTGGATCGACACAAATAAAATAATATTTTTTTTATTTGTTTGTAACGACACACTTTGGCAATGTGCGCCATTACAAAAAGTCAAATGGCCTAGTCAACCAGGTTGACTTCCTCTTGACCGGTTTAGATCCAGGTTCATACATTATCGGAATTGATTGAAATTTTGGCATATGAAGTACATATCCATTCCGCTACTATCCGTACGGTTGGATTAAAACTTTATTTTGAACATCAACTATTTTCATTGAAAGCGTGAGTTTAGGGTTTAAGAAGTTAAAACTTAGAAAAACCCTAAACACATTGATCATCAAACGTTCAGTAGATTAATATATACTTTTTTGAATCGAAACCGTTCAATTAGTTGCAAATTACAAATACGTGGTATAGTACAAATTTTAAGAAAATCAAATCACGGGAACACCACTTATCATTCACGATCGAGTTTAGGGTTAAACTTTCTAACGGCGCACGTTCGCATAGTGCACCGTTACAAAAGTGGCGACAATGAAAATTTTGCGAAAAATCAAATTTCGCAAGTAAATTTCGCGAAAATTTAAACTTCTCGCGGATATTTCGTTGTAACGGCGCACACACACGTGCGCCGTTGGAAATTTTTGTTTGTAACGGTGCACATGGGAATGTGCGCCGTTACAAAATTGTTGGCCGTTGCAAAATTTGACCGTTAGGTCAGAAACCGAACCGTTTATGACCGTTACTCACTGTAATAGCGCACATTACAGAGTGCGCCGTTACAAATGGCCGAGTGTAACGGGGCACAATACAATGTGCGCCGTTATAACTTATTTTGTAACGGCGCACCCTTGTATGTGCGCCGTTACAAAATCGTAGATATATTTGGGTATAGCCTTTTTCTTTCTCTCTACTTTTTCTCTCGCCGCTTCTATCTCTCTACCGTCACCGTCCCGCTGTCTCGCTGTCGCCGTCACGCCGTCGCCGTCCCCTTTTCTCCTTCTGGTAAGTAAAAATCCTTCAAAAATCCTTGCATGTTAGATTTACAATAGTTGTAATTGCTTGAATATTTGTTTGAAGAGTCTGAATATTTGTTTGAATTATATTGAGATTTGTATGAATTTAGTTGTTAGATTACATGAATTATATGAATTTAGTTGAATTTAGTTGTTAGATTATATGAATTATATGAATTTAGTTGAATTTAATTGAATGTTACATTTGCATATTAAAATTATATAGAAATTGTATGGAATTTTTAGATTTCTCATGAAGTTGTTATGAAAATTTTAGGGGTATCTATGCAAATTGTTAGATTTTTTATGAAAATTATAGTTTGCATGTTAGGGTTATTGATTTGTTATTTTTAGTTCCACATGTTAGGTTGTTATGTTGAATATTGATACTCATTAGGTGTATTTTTGGAATTAATTAAAAAATACCCATTAGGGGTATTTTTGGAATTAATTATAACATACCTATTAGGGGTAATTTGGTCATTTCCGCCCGAATTAAGGGTAATTTGGTCATTTATGGCCTGAAAAGGGTAATTCGGTCATGTCCGACCGAATTAGAGGTAATTTGGTCATTTATGGCTAAAATGGGTAATTCGGTCATTTCCGACCGAATTAGGGGTAATTTGGTCAATTATGGCCTCAAAAGGGTAATTCGGTCATTTCCGACCAAATTAGGGTAATTTGATCATTTAGCTATAAGGCTAATTCGGTCATTTTCGACCGAATTATGGGTAATTCGGTCATTTCCGGCGACCGAATTAGGGGTATTTTTGGAATTAATTATAAAATACCTATTAGGGGTAATTCCGTCATTTCCGGCCGAATTAGGGGTTATTTGGTCATTCATTGACTGAAAAGGGTAATTCGGTCATGTCCGACTGAATTAGGAGTAATTTGGTCATTGATGGCTAAAAAGGGTTATTCGGTCATGTTCGACCGAATTAGGGGTAATTTGGTCATTTATGGCCTCAAAAGGGTAATTCGGTCATTTAATGACCCTTTCCTTCTTACAATTACAGATAATGGAGCTGAAACGTAAGGCACCTAAGGCCAGGGCACCTAGGCGGGCGAGAATGGACATTCCATTCTTCGAGGCTTCACAGGCGCCGGAGTCACAGGATGATATGTACACTCCGTCACCGGCGCAGCCGACTTAGCCGACTGATCCAGGGCATGCAGAGATTGATTGGACTTTCCATGTCCCGGATGATCGGACTTTCCATGAGATGCTCAGAGACGTCGCTGGAGGTACGAGTTGTACTTCGATTACAAAGTAGAAGTGGACTGCCTAAACACGAATAGCTGGGAAACCAGGGCAAGAAAAGAGCAAAAGGTCGACGTCAACATAGACCCAAAAGAAAAAGCGGTCCTAGTGAACGGAGGTCCTTTTCTGTTGACTTGGGAAAACGGCCGACCACGTGTCTAAGGAGGAAAATTATCAATGGAAAGGGTAAAAGCTATTATAGGGAAATTTGCTCGGGAACGCGACGCTTCCTACCAGACGTTCGGGGATTTGCCGGCGTCTGAGTTCCAGTTATTTTGGAGGACCTTTAAGGTAATTTCAACACTTACTCAAAATGAAATTTCAAATGTCGTATTTTAGATATTGACATGGTGTTTGTAAATTTCAGCGTTTGTTTGTTGTGTCAGATTCCGTTGAGCTGAGAAGGTGGATTCGTGAGGCGGCCATAGACGCTTACAAGGAGCGAAAATCGAACATGAATCGGTTTTACAAACTCTACGTAGACCTTACTAGACTAGACCGTAATGGGATTCCCAAGTGCCTGAAAGGGAAGAAGTCCCAGTGGCGTTGGCTCGTTCATCATTTTGATGCCAACGAAGTATATTACAAATTTTATATTTAATAGGTTTAATTTCAATTTCATTTTTTTCAATTAATTCAATTTAATTTCATTTTTTTTCTGGAAGAAGTTGGGTCTCAAATGAGTACCATTCGGAAGAGCGAGAACAAATTAAACCACCATACTGGCAAAATCTCATTTCGAACTCTTTGGGAGAGGATGAAGGGGCCCAGGGAAGTTGAGGCCTCCAAAAAGTTGGAGGGCTTTCTGAAGGCTCTAAAGAAGCTTAAGCCTCGTGATGGTAATCAGGAGGGGGAGGAGGACGAGAAAGAACTCAACCCGAAACTTGTAAGTTTAATTAAACTCATTTTTTTAAAAATTTAATATTTTAATTAATTTATTTACAGAGTTACATTAAGAATGCGCTTAGGGCTTGGAAGAATGACCAGGCGAACTACAGCGAGGATGGAACTCTGAAGATGATGACCGACGCAGAAGAGGATAAGGTCATGCGACTAGCTGCCGAGCATGTTCGCGAGGTCGAGTTTTCCAAAGGAATTACTATAGAATCCTCCAGAGGACGACGCATCCGAGGTTACGGGAGTGATTACGAGGCACCGCCGAAATAGAGAAGACGTTCGACCTCCTCCGGTTCTAGTTCTGCGAAGATTTCGGAGCTCCGGACTCAGGTCTCCCAACAAGCCGAGGTTATTACGGAGATTCGGACTGAGGTCTTCCAAAACGCGCAGATGTTCATGTACTTCCAAGAACAGCTAAGGATTCTAAATCCTAATGCCCCTCCACCTCCATTTGACCTGCCTAAGTCTAGAGATCCTTTTGGCCCGTTGTCATAGTTTGCATCTCGATCAATTGATGTATATATTATGTATTTATGTATTAAACTATTTGAATATGAATATTAATTTTCATTTTTGAATATTTAATTAAAAATAATAATAAATAAAAAAATAATTTTATATTTTTGAAATTTTATATTTTTAATAATATATATTCTATAACGGCGCATGCCATCTGTGCGCCGTTATCAATTGTAACAGCGAACATATGGTGTGCGCCGTTGCACTCTCTAACGGCGCACGCTGTGTGTGCGCCGTTACAAAAGATAACGGCACCGTCAACTAGGAAAACGGTGACGATAGGTTTTCTAACGGCGCACAATGTGTGTGTGCCGTTACACACTCTAACGATGCACAGTAATAAAAGTTGACTTTTTTGTAACCGAACAAAAAAATGGCAAAAGGAGTGAGCAGAAAAACTAAGTTTAAGCTTTACGTATCAATATTAAAAACTTATAAGTGAAGCAACCTGTCCTTTCCCTAAAATTAACTATTATATGAATCATAAGTAACAAAGATTTCCTATGTTTACGGTTTCAATTGCCACATTCACGCATTCAATAGTAACTTTTATATGCAATGGCATCACTTCTCATTAATGTTAATACCAAACAACCATTAATGGAATCCATTTGAATTAAAATCCCTTTATAATTATATGATATTCCTTGTACTTGGAATTCAATATTTTTTTCAATTATTAATGACATTATTCCATAGCTACTTGGATTGGTCCCATTATTTTTAAAGTAAAAATATTATACCGCATCTCCACCTTCTCCTTTTTAGCATATAAATATCCTCGTATCAGTGATTTCTCTTCACCTTTCGTGCAATTGTATGAGGAATATTGCTCATCCCATAGCCCAATTTTCTTGCACTTTCTTGGTCCTACTTCTGATCGTCTTCTCAACCTCAGTGTGTGTCAAGGCTTCTAACAAGTATTTGCTTATTCGTTTAGTTTGTTTGAATGGCAAATTAAGTCTATACACCTTCATTTTTTTCAGTGTTAGCAATTTCTCTAATTCAAATCTAAGCATACGGTTACTTTATGAATATATAAATCACAATAGAATGTCTTATAATGGTTAAAGGGGTCCTAACATGTGGGATCCTAGAATAATTTATTAAATAGTGATTATATTCAAATGTGGGATATATATGCATGAGAATAACAATTTGTTCCAATCCGTCAATTCGCAATTACCATGAAATATAGAGGTTAAATCGTACGGGTACAAATATTACAACTTGATCATTATAATTATTAATTTAAAAAGGTTAGATGCTAGTCGGACTATAAATAATGAGCTATAAAAATGAGAAATTATAATTATTGGATAACTAATCAAATATTTGCTAGAGTAGTCCCAAATTTTTAGAATTATAATGTAATTCTCAGTGTTTTGTCGTCTAACCAACATTTCAACCAACCTGCACCATTTACCTGTCAATTATTTTAAACATCTTTTTTACTTTAATGTCTATGTTATTATATATTTAAAGTTTTATTTAATGACATTTTTTACTTTAGAACTATATTTGAATATTTTCAATATGATCATTAATTGATTCATTTATGAAATAATTAATGTTAATGCAGCAATGCAAAAGACTACTGCAGAAGAGGGGGAATCGTGCATCGTGTATGTAGATCCTCCAAAACCAAATGAACCTTGTGATCAACGTTGGTGTACAAAGGAGTGTGAACGTATATATGATAACCATTCAGGAATATGTACTCCAAATGTGGGTTCAGAATATAAAAGATGTCGCTGCCTTAAACCTTGTTGATCTCAATCTTGTCGCAATAATATAATTACTGTCAAATATGATCAGCATATGATCATATTTCAAAATAAACAACATTATATTTATCATTATAATCTTCTTTTTACCGTATTACTTTCTTATATATCTTTTTATGAGAATGAGACGAGTTTAATTTACTAAGAACCGTTTTCTTGCACAATACGAGTTAGAATGTCTGGTACATCAACATTGCTAAACTCTAAATCCCGGTCCGATAGAGCATTTGTAGCCAAATGGTAGGCTACCTTGTCACCTATAGTCATTATCGTAAACTTAATTTACTTGCTACCATTAATTCGGTTCATATTATTTTAATAATATGATAAATTTCTTTCGTTTTTTTACCTTACAACCAGCCAGCCAAATCTTTTGCTTTTGTCCAACAGTAACAATTGAAATAATAGAATAAAGACTATTGTTAAGTAAAGAAAGTTTAGGGTGAAATGACATTAACTCATGCAATAAGAATAAAATAATATTATTATAAACAAGGGGTAATGACAGTTGACTACACCCAACTATGTCACGTTTCAAATTTAATACTCCAACTTCTAAATTTTCATTCAGGATACCCAAAGATTAAATAAGCGACACTTAGCCCAACTTCTGTTAAATCTAACTGATTTGATCTGTCAAAAAGTCTAAAATGCTCTCAATAGTTTTGGTCTGTTAAACCAGTCTGATTGGTTCAACTGATGTGATTATGAAATGACTATTTTACTCCTAATTGAACAACTAATTTAACTAATGGTTTGAGGGCAAATTTGACTTTTCAGTTCTTTAATAATTAAATACATAATTATTATTAATGATTATATTAATAATATCAAGAAACCCTAATTAATCTCACCCCTCTCTTTTTTCAGTCAAATTTCAAAAACACGTCTTCATCATCTACCTAACCAAATCCAGAATCGTGACCTTGATTCCTGACGGCGGGATCGATCCCCTAGTGACAGACGACGTGGAACAGGTGATGGAGGCGAGCTACGAGGTGCACGAGCTTTGGGCTGTTGGACCCGCGACGCTCTGTCTCCTCCGCGACGCTCCAGTGACAACTCAATAGATCTCTCCAGCGTCGGCGTCTCACCCTCACCAACTCTCTCTCCAGCCGCCAGCCTCGAATAGACCCAATTGTTTGTTACGATTTTCTTTGTGATTCAGGATTTAGCAAGAGCAAGTGGCGGAGGCGATTTTGAATCTGTGACGATGGCTTTTCCAAACGACGACCGACTCTTGCTCGATTTTTCCATTTCTTGCTTGATCCATCGCTGGTTGCGAGTCTCCGGAGAAGAGCCTGACTCCTTCATCTCCAAATCTGGTTCTTCCTCAAGTTCATAATCAAGGACATCCTTGCGCCCATATCCACCATATCCTCCCCCAAATTCGTCATAGCCTCTGCTTCTGAACAAATATCTAAATTTTGATCTTCAGCTCGGGAGCAGGCGGTGGTAAGAAACGGGAGCAGGTGGTCGGAGTTGGGAGCAGGCGGAGACGAGAGCAGGCGGAGACGGGAGCATGCGGAGACGGGAGCAGGCAGTCGGAGATGGAGTGGCGGCCAATAGAGCTAAAGAAGACTTACGGTTTCTTGATATTGTTAATTAATTAATTAATTAGTATATGTATGGTTAATAATAATTATATTAATTATATGTATGATTAATTATATTTTTTTAATATAATCATTATTATATATAGTTAATTATTAAAGAATTGAAAAGTCAAATTTGCCCTCAAGCTATTAGTTAAATTAGTTGTTCAGTTAGGGGTAAAATAGTCATTTCATAATCACATCAGTTGAACCAATCAGACTAGTTTAACAGACCAAAACTATTGAGGGCATTTTAGACTTTTTGACAGATCAAATCAGTTAGATTTAACAGAAGTTGGGCTAAGTGTCGCTTATTTAATCTTTGGGTATCCCGAATGAAAATTTGGAAGTTGGAGTATTAAATTTGAAATGTGACATAGTTGGGTGTAGTCAACTGTCATTACCCCTATAAACAATATTATTTATACGTGGAGCTAACTGAAAAAGTGGTATAGTTCGGGAATTTCACAGAACGCACTCTGTTGGGAGGAGGTAAGTGAAAACCGGGTATAGTACAGGGGAGGTAAGTGACATTTCCCAAACTATAATTATCTTTCACTGAATAATGGAAAAATGTCACTTACCTCCCTCGTAATATACCCAATTTTCACTTACGTCACTCGTTTCACGAATACGTTCTAAAAGGTCCCCGAAATATATGACTTTCTCTCTAAGACCCAACAGTGTTAGTTTTTAGTCAAAATGACGAAAATGTCCTTGTATTAAAAAATTAAAAAAATATTTTGAAAACATTTTCTTAAACATATTTTATAAAATAAATAATAAAAATTTATTCTAATTTTTTTAAATAAAAATAATATTTAAAATGAAAAACGGTTTTTTAAACATCATTTTTTATGTTTTATAATTTTTTTAAAAAATAATATTTTATAAGCTAAAATAAATTTTTTATTATTGATTTTTATAGAATAATATATTTAAAAAAATTTTGAATAAATAATTTTAAAGTCATATTAATTTTCTTAAAACAAGGGCATTTTCGTCATTTTTGAAAAAAAGTTAACAAAATTTTAAAAAATCTAACGCCGTTGGGCTTAAGTGAGAAAGTCATATACTTCGGGGACCTGTCAGAACGTATCTGTGAAACGAGAGAGGTAAGTGAAAATCGGGTATACTCTGAGGGAGGGAAGTGACAGTTTCCTTTAAATACTAGTCATACAGAGAAGGAAACAATAAACTGAGCACATTAAGAGTTTGGTTCGATCCACAAGATTTCTTCTCTATCACTTGGGGTCTTTCTCTACCGAGGTCGAACCCCTCCTTGCAAACGGCGCAGTGGTGATCCTCCTCCCGCCATCGACAATTGCGGTGGCGGCATTGCGGAGGACGGTGAAAGATTGAAAGAGGCTTCGATCTTCGCTGCCTCTTCGACTCCAGATCCACCACGAAGTCGAGTTCTGGTCAGAAACCTCTTGCGATTCAAGGTGACCTCAGATTGGGATGCGATGCCTTCAACATATATGTCGCCGCAATCGGGGCATCGAGCGAAAAAAACCCTATATTTTGGGTGATATTTGGGTAAGGATTTTGGATTTTGCCAAAAGAATTTGCTTTCTTCGTTTCAAATCTCTAGCAAAAATCCAGTTTCCTAATCAAGAATTGATGCAAACATTTGAATTTGGCGTGGTGCGTTGCAGAGGAGTCCTTGCCGGAGGGGGAAGTGTGCAATTGGGTTGATGAGAAAAGGATGAGTAATTTGCAAGGGTAGGGTTCTGGGATGATCGGAGCCGTTGGATTCGAGAAGGAAGGTACTTGCAACAATCAAGTAGTGAAGATGGCTCTGATGTTTTAAGTTAGTCGTTATGGTTCTGGTTTAGAGAGTAATCAATAAAGAACTGGTTGGTGCTATAATGTCACGAGATGAGAGATCACACCTTCGACTGGGAGGTCGTGTGGCGTCTAGAACGTCAGATTGCCATGTCCTGGAGGTTCTAGACTGGCCATTCCCGTCGTAAAAGTGAGAATTAGAAATATAAGTTGGTTTTGAGAAAGATAAGATGTTGCATCTATATTGACTAGACGAACATGATCAAGTTGAAAAGCAAAGACAATTGGAATAATATGGCTTTAAAGTTCAGCCGAACCCTAAGGGTTCGACCTTCTTTTTATTGGTCGGGAAAGGCCTCCGACGTGTCGGGAAAAACCTCCGGTGCCAGGGCTAAGTGGCCGGTGGCAAAGCCTGATACCGTGAGATGGTGGGATAATATCTTAGCTGAGAGCTAAGGATTACAATGCATAACACCTCTATTTATACTATTTTACAAGGAATGCCCTCCTTAACCCTAACTTGGTATCCAACTAAGCTTCGTGGCGAAACTTGCCAAGGAAGGAAGGAGGTGCGCTCTTTGTTGGACTTGGGTCGCACGGGCTATTGGTCCATTTTGGCCTCATCATCGGGCCGGTCTAATCGTCTAGACCGGATGGCTACGGTTCTCATCTCAATTGGTCTCAATTCTTCTAGTCCTTGCGTCGAATTGATTGTAGGGGAGTTCCTTCTTGTGGTGTAGTTGGGCAGATGTGCTTGCATTGTTTCAGGTCTTCAGGGTTGATCGCAGTTGAACGGTCGGGATGGCCGTTGATCGCGTCGGTTCTGGCGGAACGTCGCCGGTGATGACGGTCGCGGTTGGACCAGTCTAGTTTAATGGCTTGGAGTTGCAATTCTGTCTACAATGGGCTCCAATCTCCAATCGGGTGGCTTGTAGGCCAAGTTGGTTTGCCGGTTAACGCCTCTTGCGCTTGGGTTAAAGAATCGGTGCTGCTTGTGGCGATGATTCTGATACCCTAGGCTAGTTCCAAGTGGAATGAATCTCGATAGATCCATCCACGTGTCTTCGAGGGTTTAAGTCGAGTGTCCATGGCGATGTCCCCTCCCGTTGGGTGCTTCGCGTCCTCGCTTGGAAGTCGAGGCATGACATATGGGATCGTGGCTTGGTTTGTGGATTGGATGTTCTTCTTGTTCCTCTTATCGACATATGTAACGATACCGTCAACTAGAGAAACGGTGACGGTAGGTTTTCTAACGGCACACAACGCCGTTACACCCTCTAACGGTGCACAGTGATAAAAGTTGACTTCTTGTAACCGAAAAAAAAATGGCAAAAGGAGTGAGCGAGCAGAAAAACTAAGTTCAAACCTTCACGTATCAATATTAAAAACTTATAAGTGAAGCAACCTGTCCTTTCCCTAAAATTAATTATTATATGAATCATAAGTAACAAAGATTTCCTATGTTTACGGTTTCAATTGCCACATTCACGCATTCAATATTAACTTTGATATGCAATGGCATCACTTCCGATTAATGTTAATACCAAACAACCATTAATGGAATCCATTTGAACTAAAATCCCTTTGTAATTATATGATATTCCTTGTACTTGGAATTCAATATTTTTTCCAATTATTAATGACATTATTCCATAGCTACTTGGATTGGTCCCATTATTTTTAAAGTAAAATATTATACCGCATCTCCACCTTCTCCTTTTTAGCATATAAATATCCTCGTATCAGTGATTTCTCTCCACCTTCCGTGCAATTGTATGAGGAATATTGCTCATCCCATGGCCCAATTTTCTTGCACTTTCTTGGTCCTACTTTTGATCGTCTTCTCAACCTCAGGTGTGTGTCAAGGCTTCTAAAGAGTATTTGCTTATTCGTTTAGTTTGTTTGAATGGCAAATTAAGTCTATACGCCTTCATTTTTTTCAGTGTTAACAATTTCTCTTATTCAAATCTAAGCATACGGTTACTTTATGAATATAAATCACAATAGAATGTCTTATAATGGTTAAAGGGGTCCTAACATGTGGAATGAATCTCGATAGATCCATCCACGTGTCTTCGAGGGTTTAAGTCGAGTGTCCATGGCGATGTCCCCTCCCGTTGGGTGCTTCGCGTCCTCGCTTGGAAGTCGAGGCTTGACATATGGGATCGCGGCTTGGTTTGTGGATTGGATTTTCTTCTTGTTCCTCTTATCGACAATGGATAGGGAAAGAGATCCAGGTGCAGCGTAAGTGCCCTGGCTTGGGCCCAGACTGGTTTTAGCAACAAGTGCCAAGTCGGGTTCTTCTTCATTCACTTTAGTTATGTATCATTTCAATTAGCACATTAATATTGATTAGTTTAAAGTAGGGGCCAACTCAATCTCGTTGATGAATAGACGATACTTTGGATTTAAGGGGATTAAGAATTATATCATCAAATTGAATTGTTGCCAAACTTTGATATTATACAATTTACTTGAAAGATGAAATTAGAGCGTGGCGATGGAGTTGCAAAGACAAAATACGAGAGGGGGAGTGATATGTCTTTGAAAATTAGAATTATAGGTAAGGACATTTGAGTCTTTTCAATCCAATTCTAATAACTCAACTCGTAAGGATATTTTAGTCATTTTACAAGTCAAAAAATGTTAAAATCTAACAAAAATAGTTGTATCCACGTGAAGAATAGTCAATTCTAAGAGTATCCACGTGACAATATCTCTTGATTTATTCTCCTCCTAATTCTCATGTTCCTCTGTTCCTATGTTTGTAGATGAAGCATAAAAGAAAATCGAAACACAATTTGAAAAAAAGAAGTTAATCTCATCGAGTTATAGTTGATTTTTTTTCTCCCTCAATTACAGTCCGTTGACTTGTTAGTTATTTTTAAACGAGGAAATACTAAAACACCCTTTAGTGTCATTCAAATTTTCAAATGAATGACATTTGACTTTTTTTACCTTCTCCATTTATGCAACTCAATGTGTGTTTGTTTCTAGAAATATGTGTGTTTGTTTCTAGAAATAGGTATATTGCTTGAACCTGGTTTAGTATATGCATCTTTTATTATTATGGCCAATTCAACAAATGTTTGCAAAGATCCATGTTAAGTTTTTTTTTATTTTATGTTAATCTCTACATAATAGTGTTGCTGTGATTTGTGTTCAATCCTAATCGAGCGAAAGCCAAATCCAAATTCAAATACATTTTATCCAAATATTACAGGATCCAAGCATATTTATAAACCCTAAACTCACTGAATCATTTCTATAACTCCACAGATCAAAAAGATTCACCCCAAAATCAGTTCAAATTCAAGAAAATAATCGCCCAAATTCCATATTTGAAAATGAAACCCCAAAATTGTGGCCTTTTGGCCGATTTCATCTCAACTTATGCCGTATTTGGCCGATTTTTTGGATTTCAATCAGCAGAATACATAATCCGCGATTTTAACAGTAGAAAATCACAAAAATCTGCCTCAACAACTCAAGCTCTCGACTGCCTCTGGCCATATCTCTAGTGGGTCGATTTCCATAGCCCTCACGAGCGTTGCTGGAGTAGCGAAACTGGCTGATCTGGAGCGAGTCGTCGTCGATATGTGGTCTCCGACACCAGCTCACCACCCCGCGTGGCCTGATTTAAAATATCGTCGTCGAATATGTCACTGGTCTCGCGACGGCGACGACAAATCTGGCAGTTAGGCCTTCTTCCTCGGTCTTGCTCCAGAGAAGGGAGATCGGAGCTCAGTCTCTTTTTTTTTTAAATCAATAACTAATTAATTTTAGAGAAAAATGATATTTTTGTGGAGTTAACAATACCAATTTTCCACTTTCATATCCTAACTATTTTTATCTTTTTTTTCAATATCATAACTATTATTTTGGGACAACTTAACCCTAAAATACCTAAACTATTTTTAATTGAACCCCAATTAGATCCGGTCCAATTGAGGTAACCAGCCTAATTCGAAAAACTTCTTCGGAAAAGTCAGCTCCTTCGACAACCTCGAGAAGAAGACATCGTGGGGGTTCCTTTGGGAGAGAATAGTTTGGACCATACCAGCCGATTTGAGCCGGTCCAATTGGACTTATTTTTTTAAAAACCAGGGGTAGTTTGTCCCAAATTGATAATCAGGGTACTTCAAAAGAAAAAAAAAATAAGTTAGGGTATGAAAGTGGAATAGTGGTATAGTTAGGTGCACAAAAATGTCATTTCTTTTAATTGTAAGCAAGTAAGTCATACATGTGTGAAAAAGGGTACGATACCTGTGCAGAAAAAGGAGCTCAGTCTCTCCTACCACCAAATTAGAACTAAAATCGTTAATATTTGTTTAACCCATAAATGATATATTGCAATTTTCAAGCTTAATCATATGAATTTAATTTCATTTGAACATTCAATTTAACTAGTGAGGAAGGATGAGAGAGTTAGGGCTAGAACCGACTAGAACCGAACCGAAGCATTAAGTTTTCTATTTTAGAGATCCAAAACCGAACTCAATATGTGAAAAACGGTCCAGTTCTCCTGTTCGTTTCCGAGATCTGCCCAATTAGACTCGAATAAAGGATTAATTGTGACATTAAGTCGGGTTCTTCGATCTAATTTCCCGGTTCTATCAAATTAGACACAAATTAATGTGATATTTTACATTTTTAATTTGTGGAAAAAATTATACACAATCAAACCAACTTGTAGGTAAAAAATTTAATCGAAAATAAAAAATGATTAATAATTAAATCCTCCTGAACCGGTTCGGTTCGGAACTGGATAACCAAAGGTTCTCCACTCTTAGAACTGGAACCAAATTGAAATGATTGGGTCTTAATTTTTTGACCCAAATCCTATCTGATACCCGTTATTATCGATTTTTTGATTTCGGTTCGGTTTAGATCCCGGTTCATATTCGATTTTGGGTAAAATATGCCCACCCCTACAGAGAGGGATGTAAAAAGAGAGTCAATGACATTATTTTGAAAACTTGAATAATAATTGTGTATTGGGGAACGAGGGAACCAATCCAAATCATGCAGCGGAAGCAATAAATATAACCTCGTTCCTATCATACGATCTATCAAATTACCAAATTGAAATTAGGGATTTATACCTTTGTAGATTCGGCTTTTCTCTTGAATCAGCAATACACAGACGTTACCCGTTCTCTACTGGTATCCACACCCTTACGCCTTATCGAAGATGAGAGGAAATTGACCTGCTAGACCTTTTTCTCCTCTGTGAGTTTTTCTGGGAACGGGATATTTTTTTCAGAAAAATATTAATCAGTTTCTCGCTATTTTTGAAAACTGAAGCAGACGTTATATCTGCTTCAGGATGAGGCAAGCAGTTACAGAGATCATTTCTGCAAAACCATGGCACATCGACTCTCCACGGATCCCGTCATGGGGCCGTGGCCCAACCACTGGCGCACCGTGGCCCCACCACGGCCCGTGGCCATTTGCTTGGTTCCACCACGAGCCTGTGGCCAATCCTTCGGTCACGATCCCATGGTTCGACCACCAAGGTGTCGATTGACACCCTACTGCAATCATTCATAAATATCTAACTTTGGACCTCTTGAGTCCCATTGAGTCGCTTCGGTCTTGCTCTTGGTGTGTGACCCTATAGGCCCGTGACCCATTGGCAGATCAACGTGAAAGGTCATTTCACATGATCCATCACTAGTGGTCTCTAGTAAGATATAGTGATTACCCAATGTCCACGAGGTATCGATTGGTTCGATATCTTCTCTCTGTCATCTGTATCACAAACCTTTGTTTGCTTTAAGGCGTATGAGATCGAATGTGGCATAGAGCCGTCATCCTCATTTATTCGATCTAGTTCCTTGAATTTCGAGATGACTGATACATATTGGTGCGGCCGCACACTTCATCAGTCATGCTCATCAAGGGGCCCAGAACCATACCCTTCACCACGTCTCACCATGGGGAAACAAATCCCTTCGGCTGCAATATGCGCTCCACTATAGTCTGTCCAATAGACAACGATGTCCATTATAACTACCCTGTTACATGCAACGTTGAGGGATGTCAAACTAATGGAGTGACATGCATGTGAGCCACTCGCTCCAAGATCTTAAGACAGTGATCACACGACGATGTAGTATGCGTTGGTGACTTAATCTATGCACCATACTTCAAGTGTGTCATCCAATACCATCTCCTAGATGATATCCGTGATATAACTTTGCTAACCCTATTACCTAGATTAGCAGAACTTGATCTTAAGTCATCCTCATGCTAGTCACTTATGAACAATTATTCGACTATGGATTCGTTAAGCATAATTTTATAGTATCTAAAGATTCTACTATTAGTGATGACACACTCAATGACTTTAAATGAAATTATCGTTTGACTCATTATTACAGCACAATAGTAATGAAAATGCCTTTATTGCTAAACATAAGATTACATAGAAAAAGACTTGGACTAGGGCACAAGCTCTTACATACCATTCCCAAATGGCATCTATGATATGATTCTGGCAATCCCATTGCCAATGATCAGTAGAGCGTGATTATTATTGAATCATCCTCATATTGGTCACTTCTTATGAAGCTTAGTTGACCAAGGTGAAAGAGATCACCACGGGTTCCATTCGATGAAAATCATGCAGGGGACGTTATGTAACCGTGGTGATCGAAACTAGCTTAGATCTTAATGCAATTTCAACATGTTATATATATAAATATAAATCTGAAATTTACCTCTTTTAATCGATGAAAACACAAGTATAGTGTTTCTCTATCAAATCCACACAAGCACCACAACCGAAGAGGTTTTTCACTCACAAATTTTGCTAGAATTTTGAGAGAAAACTAGACAACAATGGTGGATGAGAGGGAGAGGATTTTCGGCAATTAGGGGGAGAGAATGAGGGAGGAAGTTGCTGAAAATAATTGAGGATAAAAGGAAGATATTATGTGATTTTAATTTGAAATTAAATTGAATTTCAAAATTAAAATTGCATTATCTATCCCTTATATTCTCTTATTTGCATTTGTTCCCACTCATATCCTAAATCCCTAAATGGGCTTTAAGCCCGTTCAACTAAAACCCAAATTAAACCCATTAACTTGAGTTCTAATTTTGGTTTAGACAAAACAGCTCAATTTCCTCGAATTGATTTCTTCAATCGTCTGGTTAACACCTTAGGCCAGAAAACTATTGAATTGTTCTCAATTGTCATCCATAATTGTTGTCATGTATCGTGCTTAATGCGTGTGACCCTCTAGGCTCACGAATAATTGGCAGACTGGTAAAATTACTATTTTACCCTTTCCATCATAAGTGGCCTCTAGCAAGACATTATGATTATCCAATATTCGTGATTATCGATTATTCGAATTAACCTGTTATTGTACATGTCACTGTCCTTTTATCAAACCGATATCCAAATTGATCAATAGGCATAGAATGGTCATCCTAATTTATCAATCACTGTTTCTTGATATCTGAGATGACTGAAAACTGATACTAAGGTATCACCTGCATGACCATGCTCTTTCTTCAGCCATACTCATCAAGTGGCCTAAACGGATATCTTTCTCATACCGAAGTATGAGTGATAAATCCCTCAGACGCCTTTCGAGTTCACTAGTACAATGAATGCCAAAGCCAATCGAAGCCGTTATAGCTACCCTTTTACAGGTAACGTTAGACTAGGTCAAACTTAGGTATTCGTTACATAGTGTACACAAAGACTCCTTGGTCTTAGGATATAATGACAAGTTACGATATGTGAGTATCTCATGACTGGATCTATGCAGCATACTCACAATTGGGTTGTCCGATATCATCGACCTGATGATATTTATGATATAACTCCGGCACATACTTTGCCATGATCAGTAGAGCGTGATCACAAGGAGTTAGTCTCATACTGATCGCTTCAGAAGAAGCTTAGCTGATCAGGGACATTATCGAATGCAATTCTTTCTGATCTATAGTTTTACTATAAGTGGTTACACACATTATGACATAGATCAAATCACATTAGATATATATTACAACAACACATTAGTAATATTATGCCTTTTATTATGTAGAATAATGATGTCCGTTTCAATATAGATTGAGGAATTATTTTGGACTAGGGCACAAACCTAACAATCTCCCACTTGCCCCTAGTTCCAACCTAAGTTCCAATCTACCCCCATAGACTTCACGTGCGCCTCATGCTTAGGCTGCGGTAAAGCCTTTGTCAAGGGATCAGCAACATTGTCATTAGTCGGTACATAAGTAATCTCCACATCACCGTTATCAATACATTCTCTGATAATGTGATACTTCCTCTGTATGTGTTTAGTTCTGTTGTGGAATCTAGGCTCTTGAGCTAATGCTATGGCCCCAGTGTTGTCACACAACAAGCTTACCGGATCAGATGCTCGCGACATTACATCTAATCCGGTTAGAAAGCTTTTGACCCATACGGCTTCCTTAGCTGCTTCTGCTGCAGCTATGTATTCAGCCTCTGTTGTAGAATCGGCAGTTGTGGCTTCCTTGAAGCTCTTCCAGCTGAATGCTCCGCCATTTAACACGAATACAAATCCTGCTTGTGATTTGAAATCATCAGGATCTGTCTGAAAACTAGCATCAACGTATCCTTTGACTGCTAGTTCTCCATCATTCCCACCATACACTAGGAATGCGTCTTTAGTTCTCCTTAGATACTTAAGGATACTCTTGACAGCAGTCCAGTGCTCCTGGCCTGTGTTAGATTGATATCTGATGGTACAGCTTAACGCGAACGAGATGTCTGGTCTCGTGCAAATCATAGCATACATGATGGATCCCATAGCCGAAGCATATGGGATCTTACTCATTTTGCTTAGCTCATCAGGAGTCTTAGGACTCTGTTGTTTGCTAAGCTTAATGCCATGCCACATGGGTAGGTATCCCTTCTTAGAATTAAGCATTGAGAATCTTCTCAACACCTTATCTATGTAAGTGCTCTGACTTAGGCCCAATATTCTCTTGGGTCGATCTTTGTAGATCTTGATGCCCAGAACGAAAGCAGCATCACCTAAGTCCTTCATCAAGAAGCATTTTCCTAACCAAGCTTTAACTTCAAGCAAGGTTGGGATGTCATTCCCGATGATCAGTATGTCATCGACATATAGCACTAGGAATACTACTTTACTCCTACTCGCTTTCTTATATACGCAAGGCTCACTTTCGTTTTTGATAAAACCGAATTCCCTTACGGCTTCATCAAAACGAATGTTCCAACTCCGTGAAGCTTGCTTTAATCCATAAATTGACCTAAGAAGCTTACAAATCTTTCCTGGATTCTCTGGATCAACAAAACCCTCGGGCTGTGTCATATACATATCCTCTTTTAAGTTCCCGTTAAGGAAGGCGGTTTTGACGTCCATCTGCCATATCTTATAGTCGTAGTATGCTGCTATGGCTAGAATGATCCGGATAGACTTGACCATAGCCACATAAAAAGTCTCGTCATAATCGATACCTTCGATTTGGCGATAACCTTTCGCAACCAGTCTAACTTTATAGGTCTAAGGTTTTCCATCCATGCCGGTCTTAATTTTATAGACCCATTTGCAACCGATGGGTTTTATCCCAGGGGTTTGATCCACCAAGTGCCAGACTTGGTTGTCGGACATGGATTTCATTTCCTCATTCATGGCGTTCTGCCATTTTTCGGAGTCTGAACTGGCCAAAGCTTGTCTGTAGGTTTCTAGATCATCCTGATCCACCAACATCAAGTCATTTCCTTCAGTGGCTAGGAAGCCATAACTGATATGAGCTTGACGAGATCTGTCAGACCTTCTTGGACCATCTGGAATGGGTGTCGGGATTGGTTCTTGATCAATGACCTCTTCTGGCTCCTGTATTTCTACATTCGGCGTAGTGGGTTGCTCCGTATCTTCTTGAATTTCTTCAAGATGCACGGCACTCCCACTAGCTCTTTTGGAAATAAATTTCTTTTCCAAAAATACCCCTCCTCGAGCAACAAAAACTTTGTTCTCGCTGGGTTTGTAGAAATAGTACCCCCTTGTTTCTTTGGGGTACCCCACAAAGACACATTTGTCTGATTTGGGTTCGAGCTTATCGCCTAGCAGACGCTTGACGTAAGCTTCGCATCCCCAAATCTTAAGGAAAGCTAATAAGGGTTTCTTCCCGTTCTATACTTCGTATGGAGTGCTTTCCACTGCCTTTGTAGGAGCCCGATTCAATTTGAATGCGGCCGTTTCTAGGGCATAGCCCCAGAAGGAGATAGGGAGGTCAGCCTGACTCATCATTGATCGAACCATGTCAAGTAAGGTCCAATTTCTCCGTTCGGATACACCATTCATTTGAGGTGTTCCAGGCGGAGTCAATTCAGAGATAATCCCACACTCCTTTAAATGAATGTGAAAATCTTGGTCCAAGTACTCACCGCCTCGGTCAGATCGAAGCGCCTTTATACTTTTCCCAAGCTGGTTCTGTGCTTCGTTCTGGAACTCTTTGAACTTGTCAAAGGTTTCTGATTTATGTCTCATAAGATAAACATACCCATATCTACTGAAGTCATCAATGAATGTAACGAAGTAGTGAAAACCTCTTCTGGCCTGAGTGGTCATGGGCCCACATACATCGGAATGTATGAGACCTAGTAAGTCACTCGCCCTTTCACCTAAACAGGCAAAAGGTGCTTTTGTCATTTTGCCCATAAGGCATGACTCGCATCTCTCAATTGAAGTGAATTCAAACGGAATTAGAACCCCACACTTGTGAAGTGTTGAGATGCGTTTCTGGCCTATATGGCCTAAGCGGCAGTGCCATATCACAGTCTGGTTTAAATCATCGGATTTAACCCTTTTGTTACTGATATTATAAATCGAGCTAGTGCCAGTGTTTTGAATATTAAGAATATATAAACCACCAACTAATGAAGCATTGCAACAAAACATGTTTTTCTTGAAAATATTGAAGATTCCATTATCAATAGAAAAATGATATCCTTCCTTGTCCAGCAAGGAAATAGAAATAATATTTCTGCGAAACGCAGGTACACAATGAACATTATTTTAAAACAAAACCAGCCCACTGGGCAAACTGAGACTAATATCTCCTACAGCAGTTGTCGAGACTTGATTGCTATCGCCAACTCGTAGGTCCGCCTCGCCCTTGCTCACTTCTCTTCTACTTCCCAGAGCCTGCACATTAATACAAATGTGAGATTCTGCACCGGTATCAAGTACCCAAGAATCTGAAGTAGATAAAATGAGATTGAGCTCAATAACAAAAATACCTGATCCTAAAGATGTGGAAGCTCCACTCTTCTTAAGAAACAACTTGTGTTTCTTGCAATCCTTCTTCCAGTGCCCCAGTCCTTGGCAATAGAAGCAGATGACATCCTTCTTAGGATTCTCAACAGCCTTTGGAGCTGCTGGACCCTTAGGTTGTCGAATCTTCCCTGCTAGGTGCATAGGAGCCTTACCCTTGCCCAGGCTGGCTTTCTTGAAGCTCACTTGCTTGTTGACCATAAGAACTTCCTTGGTTTTCCCCTTGAGATTCTTTTCAGCAGTCACGAGTATACCATGAAGTTCTGTCACGGTCTTATCCATGTAATGCATATTGTAATTTCCAACGAAATCACGATATGCTTCTAGAAGTGAATGCAGCACAAAGTCTGTAGACATTTCCTTGTCCACAGGATGACCGAGTCTGGTCAAGTGTTCCAAAAGACGTCTCATCTTAAGGATATGTGGACTGACAGGAGCTCCAGCCTTTAGCTTGCAAGACATTAGTTCAGTGAAAGTGTCGTATCTTTCGACACACGCTTTCTCTTTGAACATTTTCTTGATCTCAGACATACAAGCTTTGGGATCTTCGGAAATGTCCAAGAACTGTTTCTGCAAGTCAAGCACCATACTGCCCATCATGATGCACTGTTTGTCGATCCGGTCGCTAAGAAATATTTGGTAGGTATCCCTTAGCGCCATTGAGGCGCTCAGTGCTGGTTCAGTAGGTGCTTGTTCCTGGGTAAGGATATAATCCTTACGTTCATGCTTGAGAACGAGTCTCAAATTCCGGTCCCAATCGAGAAAGTTTACGCCGTTAAGCTTATCATGCTCGATTAGTGACCTAAGCGCGATGCTACCAGAATGATTCGTGTTTGCCATTTTATATCTACACAGTAAAATTTTTTTTAATCAGTATTAATTAAAATTGAAGTTGGAGATTTAATTATAAAACACTTTCTGATTCTAACTTTAGAATCTGAACCAGGATCCCATCATACTCTCAATTGAAGTGAACGGAGGCTCACTGCTCCAATTGAGTGCATCAAGGTAGGAGTAAATCCATCTACAAGACCATGTAGTTCCTGGCTAGGGTCTGTACTTGTTAGTACGTGGCATACCCTATACGGATACCCTAGGTCAGCCCTATCTGACAATCATAGACAAGTCTACCAAGCTTGAACTATGGATAGAACTAATGTGACTACTACGCGGAGGCGCACGCACCCACACAGAACTACCCATCTCATCCAGACATTTTCTTTATGAATGTTACGCGGAGGCGTACCGACATCCATAGGGTCAAAGCCCTTTTGAGGGCCCAAACTTGGATGGTATCACGCTTGACTTGTAATTATTTGCGTTTAAGTGAATTATAAAATTCTGATTGTATATCGATACAATCTTAATCTGGAATCATCAATTGTAAATTCATGCAAAGATGATCCCTTAGCAGGTTACATGCGAGTGATTAAATTCCGATTTTAATCTTTGCATGTGGGTGATAGCAAATCATACATAAACTTGTATATTTAAACTATTATACATCCATACATTCAAGTATTCAAAAGTAACGATAAAATATGCATAGCTAAGCCCATCTTAAGTTTCTAAGAATCTAGCAAAACTGATCCTAAAGACATGGTCTTCAAGATCCAAACTTGCTCCAATCTTGTGAACTCCCACTGGCTTCGAGCCTCCTCCAATCCAAGTCTTCCTCTTGACTTGATTCTTGTGTCGGTCTTCGTGATTACAAATTTAAATAAATAAAATGAAATACAAATCACGACACGCAGGCCGTATTTACTACAACCCAAAATTAGGCAACACGCAGGTTGCAAAACCGAAATTAAAATGCAAATCTAATGGGCTTAGCTAGCATCATGTGGAAAACATCATGTTATCAATCAACATGCTAATCAAACAAATAAATTTTCCAAATTTTATCTTTCGTAAGTGTGGGAACCAAATTTTATCTTTCCGAATTTTGGACCGGTTCTCGCTGGTTTATCGAAACCGAACCAAATCTGAAAATTAAATTTTTAGGGTTTCCAAATATCCTCGCAAACCAAACCGGTTCAGCTCGAATCTGGTCGAGCCAAACCGGCTCAACCGAGGTCGCCCGCGGAGGCAACCACGGTGGCCCGTGAGGGCTGCCAAGGTCGCCCGCGGGGCTGACCGTGGTCGGCCACGGGAACGACCATGGTAGCCCGCGAGGGCAGCCATGGTCGCTCGCGAGGCAACCATGGTGGCCCTCACTGGCTGCTATGGTCGCCCGCATGGGCAGACCGTGGTCGCTCGCGAGGGCTGCCATGGTCGCCCGTAGGCGGCCCTCGTCGGCCCATGGTGCTGACCATGGTCTGCCCTAGGGCATTCCATGGTCCTCCAAGGGACTCGACCTGGTCGGCCATGGCTAGGCCATGGCTAACCCGAAACACCCAAAAAAAATTATTTTTCAATTTCGAAAATCAATCAAATCTGAATTTTTTTTCGACTTACATGCATACTAAGGTGATGAACACATATAAACATAAAAAAATCAGATTTAAACATGTAGAAATAAACATAACAACCATGGCTCTGATACCACTGAAAGAGATCACCACGGGTTCCATTCGATGAAAATCATGCAGGGGACGTTATGTAACCGTGGTGATCGAAACTAGCTTAGATCTTAATGCAATTTCAACATGTTATATATATAAATATAAATCTGAAATTTACCTCTTTTAATCGATGAAAACACAAGTATAGTGTTTCTCTATCAAGTCCACACAAGCACCACAACCGAAGAGGTTTTTCACTCACAAATTTTGCTAGAATTTTGAGAGAAAACTAGACAACAATGGTGGATGAGAGGGAGAGGATTTTCGGCAATGAGGGGGAGAGAATGAGGGTGGAAGTTGCTGAAAATAATTGAGGATAAAAGGAAGATATTATGTGATTTTAATTTGAAATTAAATTCAATTTCAAAATTAAAATTGCATTATCTATCCCTTATACTCTCTTATTTGCATTTGTTCCCACTCATATCTTAAATACATAAATGGGCTTTAAGCCCGTTTAACTAAAACCCAAATTAAACCCATTAACTTGAGTTCTAATTTTGCTTTAGACAAAACAGCTCAATTTCCTCGAATTAATTTCTTCAACCGTCTGGTTAAAACCTTTGGTCAGAAAACTACTAAATTGTTCTCAATTGTCATCCATAATTGTTGTCATGTATCGTGCTTAATGCGTGTGACCCTCTAGGCTCACGAATAGTTGGCAGACTGGTAAAATTACTATTTTACCCTTTCCATCATAAGTGGCCTCCTGCAAGACATTATGATTATCCAATATTCGTTATTATCGATTATTCGACTTAACCTGTTATCGTACATGTCACCGTCCTTTTATCAAACCGATATCCAGATTGATCAATAGGCATAGAATGGTCATCCTAATTTATCAATCACTGTTTCTTGATATCTGAGATGACTGAAAACTGATACTAAGGTATCACCTGCATGGCCATGCTCTTTCTTCAGTCATACTCATCAAGTGGCCTAAACGGATATCTTTCTCATACCGAAGTATGAGTGATAAATCCCTCAGACGCCTTTCGAGTTCACTAGTGCAATGAATGCCAAAGCCAATCGAAGCCGTTATAGCTACCCTTTTACAGATAACGTTAGACTAGGTCAAACTTAGGTATTCGTTACATAGTGTACACAAAGACTCCTTGGTCTTAGGATATAATGACAAGTTACGATATGTGAGTATCTCATGACTGGATCTATGCAGCATACTCACAATCGGGTTGTCCGATATCATCGACCTGATGATATCTATGATATAACTCCGGCACATACTTTGCCATGATCAGTAGAGCGTGATCACAAGGAGTTAGTCTCATACTGATCGCTTCAGAAGAAGCTTAGCTGATCAGGGACATTATCGAATGCAATTCTTTCTGATCTATGGTTCTACTATAAGTGGTTACACACATTATGACATAGATCAAATCACATTAGATATATATTACCACAACACATTAATAATATTATGCCTTTTATTATGTAGAATAATGATGTCCGTTACAATATAGATTGAGGAATTATTTTGGACTAGGGCATAAACCTAACACAAGGACGCATTAAGTATAATTCAAACAAATCTACAATTCTACTATTAGTGATGATGTACTCAATGATATAGATTGAATTATACTTAACTTATTACTAAAACACGTTAGCAATAAAATTGTTAGAGTTGTGCCTTAGTCCAATGTAAAAGTGATCTACAAGTGTAATGTTTTATCATCTTTCGAATAAATAAATCGACATTATATTATGTCGAGAATATTACTAGTTTAATTAAATAGATGTTATTTGATTCCGTTATAATTAGTATCTGATTTGGTTTATAATTAGATAGCTGATTTTAAGTAGTTCCCTATTTTCTCTCCTTGATTGATACCATGTTTTAGGTATTTATATGTGGTAGAACTTAATAAAATTATTCATTCAAGATTTAATCCTACTTCTACCTTCATGGTATCAGAGCCTTATGGCTAACACAAATAATGATACCTCTGGTATCGATTCCACGAGTTCTACTCGTTCATCATCTATAACAGAATCCTTTCAAAATATATCCATCACTTCTCACAAGTTGAATGGAAATAATTTTCTACAATGGTCACAATCTGTGACATTGTTCATTCGCAGACGTGGCAAATTTGGCTCTCTCTGGCTCCATCACGAAGCCAGCCAAGGAGGGTGAAGAGTCTGAAAAATGGGAAGTAGAGAATTCAATAATTATGTCATGGCTGATCAATTCTATGGAACCGGGTGTAGGCAGAACCTACCTGTTTCTTCCCACGGCTCTTGACATCTGGAATGATGTGAACGAGACCTATTCAGATCTCGGGAACGCAGGACAATGGTTTGAGCTTAAAACTCAGTTGTGGAGGCTGAAACAAGGGGATAAAACAGTCACCCAATACTACACGGATCTGAAAACTCTGTGGCAAGAAGTAGACATGTTCAACGATTATGAATGGAGCTGCTCCAAAGACCGAGCTCTTTTCCAGAAGATGGTGGAGAAGGAACGTGTCTTTGAATTCCTTGTCGGTCTTAACACGGAATTGGATGAAGCCAGAGGGCGTCTACTTTGTCGTGATCCATTACCAAGCACAAGAGAGGTCTTCTCCGAAGTTAGAAGAGAAGAGAGTCGGAGAACGATTATGCTCGAGAGATCTTCACCAACTATCATTGACTCTTCGGCGTTATTCTCCAGTCAGCAACCTCGTCGCAATGACAGAGATCGACCCATCTGTGAGTACTGCCACAAGCTTGGACACACGAAGGCTAAGTGTTGGAAGCTACATGGAAAGCCAGCGGACTCACCACCTACTCGAAATCCACGTGATACAAAGGGATTCCATGCTTCCTTAGACGAGCCGAGTGAAAGAGGTCACCACGGGTTCCAAACGATGAATATCATGCAGCAGACTTTATGTAACCGTGGTGATCGATTAAAACTAGATCTTAATGCTATTTGAACATGTTATAAACTCAATTAAAATCTGATATTTTACCTCTTGAAATCGACAAGAACACAAGCGTAGTGTCCTCTCTATCAAGTCCACACAAGCACACAACCGAAATGGTTTTCTCTCTAATTTTTGCTAGAAATTTTGAGAGAAAACAAGAGCAACAATGGAGGAAGAGAGGGAGAGAATTTTCAGCCATTAGAGGGAGAGAGAGTGGGAGTTAGTTGCTGAAAAAATCAAAAGGATAAGATAATTATAGATTATGTGATTTTTAATTTGAAATTAAATTGAATTTCAAAATAAAAATCGCATTATCCATCCTTTTAATCCTTCTTATTTGCATTTAACCCCTCTCTTATCTTAAACCCTAAATGGGCTTTAAGCCCATTTAACTAAAACCCAAATTAAACCCATTACCTTGAGTTCTAATTTATGTTTAGTCAAAACGGCTCAATTTCCTCGAATTGATTTCTTCGACCGTCTGGTTAAAACCTTAGGCCAGAAAACTACCGAATCGTTCTCAAATCTCATCCATAATTATTGTCATGTATTGTGCTTAATGCGTGTGACCCTCTAGGCTCACGGATAATTGGCAGACTGGTAAAATTACCATTTTACCCTTTCCATCATAAGTGGCCTCTAGCAAGACATTATGATTATCCAATATTCGTGATTATCGATTATTCGACTTAACCTGTTATCGTACATGTCACTGTCCTTTTATCAAACCGATATCCATATTGATCAATAGGCATAGAATGGTCACCCTAATTTATCAATCACTGTTTCTTGATATCTGAGATGGCTGAAAACTGATACTAAGGTATCACCTGCATGGCCATGCTCTTTCTTCAGTCATACTCATCAAGTGGCCTAAACGGATGTTTTTCTCGTACCGAAGTATGAGTGATAAATCCCTCAGACGCCTTTCGAGTTCACTAGTGCAATGAATGCCAAAGCCAATTGAAGCCGTTATAGTTACCCTTTTACAGATAACGTTAGACTAGGTCAAACTTAGGTATTTATTACATAGTGTACACAAAAACTCCTTGGTCTTAGGATATAATGACAAGTTACGATATGTGAGTATCTCATGACTGGATCTATGCAGCATACTCACAATCGGGTTGTCCGATATCATCGACCTGATGATATCTATGATATAACTCCGGCACATACTTTGCCATGATCAGTAGAGCGTGATCACAAGGAGTTAGTCTCATACTGATCGCTTCATAAAGAAGCTTAGCTGATCAGGGACTCATCAAATGTAATTCTTTCTGATCTACAGTTCTACTATTAGTGGTTACACACATAATGACATAGATCAAATTACATTCGATATATTACTACAACACTTTAGTAATATATGCCGATTTATTTATTCGGAAAGATGATAAAACATTACATCTATAGATCACTTTTATATTGGACTGGGGCATTACTCTAACAATCTCCCACTTGCCCCTGGTTCCAATTTAAGTTCTGATCTACTCCCATAGACCCTGCATGTTTCTCATGCCTAGGCTGCGGCTGAGCCTTTGTCAAGGGATCGGCCATATTATCATCAGTCGAATAGTGTTTAATCTCCACATCACCTCTATATTTGATAACTCTCACGAGGTGAAGCCTGCTGAGTATATGCTTGGATTTGTTGTGGAATCTGGGCTCTTGAGCAATAGCTACGGCACCTGTGTTGTCCCACAACAAGCTTATTGGATCAGACGCTCGCGGTGTTGCATCTAATCCGATTAGAAAGCTTCTAATCCATACAGCCTCTTTAGCTGCTTTTGTTGCAGCTATATACTCAGCCTCCGTTGTAGAGTTGGCAATTTTGGCTTGCTTAAAGCTTATCCAGCTGAAAGTGCCACCACTCAACACAAAATATATCCTGACTGAATTTTGAAGTCATCTGGATATGTCTGAAAACTAGCATCGACTTGTCCTTTGACTGCTAGTTCTCTATCTTCATCCCCATTTACCAAAATGCATCCTCAATCCTCCTCAAATATTTGAGGATGGCCTTTGACAGCAATCCAGTTTAATTGTTCGGGGTTAGATTGGAATCTGCTGGTACAGCTTAGTGCAAACGAGACTTCCAGTCTCGTGCACATCCTGGCATACATGATGGATCCCACAGCCGAAGCATTAGGGATCTTACTTATCCTGCTCAGCTTATCAGGAGTACTAGGACTCTGTAGCTTGCTGAGCTTAATGCCATGACGCATGGGTATGTATCCTTTCTTAAAATCAAGCATTGAGATCTTCTCAACACTTTACCTATGTACATGTTCTGACTTAGCAACATGATGCCTACATTAAATGTAGCATCACCTAAGTCCTTCATCGATAAGTACTTCCCTAACAAAGCTTTGGTGGCAAGGTCGGGATGTCATTCCCGATGAATAAATATCAAGAATGCAATATTACTCCCACTCGCTTTCTCATGTACGCAAGGCTCACTTTTGTTTTTTATGAAGCCGAGTTCCCTTACAGCTTGATCAAAATGAAGGTTCCAACTCCCTGAAGCTTTCTTAAATCCATAAATGGATCTTTGCAGCTTACATATCTTTCCGGGATTCTTTGGATCTACAAAACCCACAGGTCGTGTGATATACATGCCCTCTAGTAAGTTCCTGCTAAGGAAGGGGTTTTGACATTCATCTGCCATAGTTATGGGTAAGAATAATCCGGATTAAACTGACCATTGCTACTGGTGAAAAGATGTCATCATAATCCATGTATTGAATCTAACAATAACCTTTTACAACCATCCTAGCCATATTGGTCTTGATCCTATAGACCCACTCAGAACCGATGGGTTTTATCCCAGTGGTTTGATCCACCAAGCACCCGACTTGGTTTTCATACATGGATTTCATTTCCTCACTCATGGCATTCTACCATTTTTCGGAGTCTGGACTGGTTAAAGCTTGTCTGCAGGTTTCTGGATCATCCTGATCCACCAACATCACGTCATTTCCCTCAGTGGCTGTCAAGCCATATCTGTCTGGAACATGATGAGATCTTTCAGACCTCCTTAGACCATTTGGAATTTCTGTAGGGATTGATTCTTCATCGGCGACCATCTGAGGCTCCAGTACTTCTACATCTTGCATAGCAGGCTCCTGAATTGCTTTAGGCTGTTCCGTATCCTCTCGAATTTCTTCGAGATACATGAGACTCCAACTAGCTATTTTGGAAATATATTTCTCCAAAAATACCCCTCCTCGAGCAACAAAGACTTTGTACTCGCTGGGTATATAGAAGTTGTATCTCTTAGTTTCTTAAGGATACCTTACGAAGACACATTTTGTCTGATCTGGATGCCTGTATCTCAGCTACCCAAATCTTTTTAGGAAAAACATACTAGGATGTTTCCCACACCATATATGACTATGGTCAATTTCTTATTTGGCTATTACGCGAAGGCAAACGCATCCAAATAGAACTGACCATCTCATCCCGCTCCCATCCCAATGAATACTACGCGGAGGCGCACGCATCCACAGTAACGGGAGACGTAATGAGTTTCATGTGGTGTACCTTCTGTGACTCTGGTCCAGCTCTTATTTGGCTACTACGCGGAGGCGCATGCATCCAAATGGAATTGATTGCCTTATTCAGCTCGCATCCTAATGAATACTACGCGGAGGCGCAGGCATCCATAGTAATGGGAGACAAAATGACTGTCACAAGGTGTACTATCGTTGTCTTCATCAGAGCCCGATTCAAAATGAATGCGGCCGTTTCCAGAGTCAAGTATTAGTTCAACTCTCTTCTGGACTCAGTACTCATAGGTCCACATACGTCGGAATGTATTAGACTTAATAAGTCACTCGCCTTTCACATAAACCTGTGAAAGGTGCCTTTGTCATTTTGCCCATTAGGCGAGACTTGCATCTTTCAGTTTGAGTGAATTCAAACGGACTTAAAAAGTCCACACTTGTGAAGTGTTGAAATGCGTTTCTCGCTCATTAGGCAAGACTTGCATCTTTCAGTTTGAGTGAATTCAAATGGACTTAAAGTCCACACTTGTGAAGTGTTGAAATGTGTTTCTCGCCTATGTGCCTTAAATGACAATGCCAGATTATAACTTGGTTTAAATCATTAGATTTAAGCCTTTTCTTATTTACGTTATAGCGATTAAGCTTACCAACGTAAATATCTGATCCTGAAGACGTGGATACCCACTCTTCTTCACATGATCCTTGTATTGCTTACAATCCCTTATTCCCGTGTCCTGGCTCATTGCAGTGATAGCATATCTTCTCCAATTTGTCCTTAGAATTCACAGCAGTTTTGGGAGCTGCTTGAACCTTTGGACGCTTGGGGTGTCTGATCTGCCCTGCAAGGTGCCTAGGAGCCTTACCCTTACCCAGATCAACTTTCTTGAAGCTGACCTTGAGGTTCTTTTCAGTGGTCACAAGTATCCCATGAAGCTCTGTTAAAGACTTGTCCATGTCATGCATATTGTAATTTACTATGAAATCACTATGTGTATCTGGAAGTGACTGCAACATAAGATCTGCAGCCATTTCAACCTGATCATCAAAACCGAGTCTGGTTAGATGTTACTGAAGACATTAAATCTTCGTGACATGGTGACTATAAGGGCTCCAGCCTTAAGCTTGCAGGAGTTAAGTTCTATGAAAGTATCTTATCTTTTGACACGAGCTTTCTCCTTGAACATTTCCTTGACCTCTGCCTTACAGGTATGAGGGTCATCTGAAACGTTCCTGAACTGCTTCTTCAACTCTGGGATCCTACTGCCCACCATAATGCATGACACGTCAATTTGGTTACTAAGGAACTTTGATAAGTATCCTTAGTACCCTAGCGGCGTTCAGCGGTGGCTCAGCAGGAGGTTCCTTGGTAAGGATATACTACTTGCGTTCATGCTTGAGTACAAGCCTCAAGTTTCTATTCCAATCTGAGTAATTCACGCCCTTGAGTCTGTCCTCAATCTGGACTCTTAGTGCGCTATTACTCCTTTGTGTTGTGTTTGCCTTTTAGTTCTACATGGTAAAATTAATTAAGATTTAAGTTGGAGATTAAGTTATAAAACACTTGTCTGATTCTAACATTAGAATCTGAACCAGGATCCTATCATACCCTCAATTGAAGTGAACGGAGGCTCACTGCTCCAATTGAGAGCATCAAGGTAGGAATACATCCATCTACAAGACTATGCATTTCCTGGCTAGGGTCTGTACTAAAAGTACACGACATACCCTATACTGATACCCTAGGTCAGCCCTAGCTGACAATCGTAGACAAGTCTACCAAGCTTGAACTATGGATAGAACTAATGTGACTACTACGCGGAGGCGCACGCACCCACACAGAACCACCCATCTCATTCAGACCTTTTCTCTATGAATGTTACGCGGAGGCGTACCGACATCCATAGGGTCAAAGCCCTTTTGAGTGCCCAAACTTGGATGGTATCACGCTTGACTTGTAATTATTTGCGTTTAAGTGAATTATAAAAGTCTGATTGTATATCGATACAATCTTAATCTGGAATCATCAATTGCAAATTCATGCAAAGATGATCTCTTAGCAGGTTACATGCGAGTCTGATTAATTTCTGATTTTAATCTTTGCATGTGGGTGATAGCAAATCATACATAAACTTGTATATTTAAACTATCATACATTCATACATTCAAACATACAAATGTAACGATAAAATATGCATAGCTAAGCCCATCTAAAGTTCCTAAGAATCTAGCAAAACCGATCCTAAAGACTAGGTCTTCAAGATCCAAACTTGCTCCATTCTTTTGAACTCCCACTCGCTTCGAGCCTCCTTCTTGACTTGATTCTTGTGTCGGTCTTCGTGATTACATATTAAAATAAATTAAATAAAATACAAATCACGACACGCAGGCCGTATTTACTACAACCCAAAATTAAGCAACACGCAGGTTGCAAAACCGAAATTAAAATACAAATCTAATGGGCTTAGCTAGCATCATGTGGAAAACATCATGTTATCAAAGATCATGTTATCAATCAACATGCTGATCAAACAAATAATTTTTCCAAATTTTATCTTTCTTAAGTGTGAAAAAATTCCGGTTTATCGAAACCGGACGGTTTAATCGATTAATTGAATTCTTGACCGGTTCTCGCTGGTTTATCGAAACCGAACCAAATCTGAAAAATTAAATTTTATTAGGGTTTCCAAATATCCTTGCGAACCAACCGGTTCGCACGAATCTGGTCGACCCGAACCAGCTCAACCGAAGGTCGCCCGCGGAGGCAACCATGGTGGCCCGTGAGGGCTGCCGAGGTCGCCCGCGGGGCTGACCGTGGTCGGCCACGGGAACGACCATGGTAGCCCGCGAGGGCAGCCATGGTCGCCCCTGGGGCAGACCCTGGTCGCCCGCGAGGCAACCATGGTGGCCCTCACGGGCTGGCATGGTCGCCCGCAAGGGCAGACCGCGTCGCCCGCGACAGCGACCATGGTCGCCCGCGAGGGCTGCCATGGTCGCCCGTAGGCGACCTCGTCAGCCCATGGTGCTGACCATGGTGTGCCCTAGGGCATGCCATGGTCCACCACGGGACTCGACCTGGTCGGCCATGCCTAAGCCATGGCTAACCTCGAAAAACCCAAAAAAATATTAATTTTTCCAATTTCCAAAATCAATCAAATCTGAATTTTTTTTTGATTTACATGCATGCTAATGATGAAGAACACATATAAACATAAAAAAAAACAGATTTAAACATATACAAATAAACATAATAACCATGCTCTGATACCACTGAAAGACATCACCACGGGTTCCAAACGATGAATATCATGCAGCGGACTTTATGTAACCGTGGTGATCGATTAAAACTAGATCTTAATGCTATTTGAACATGTTATAAACTCAATTAAAATCTGATATTTTATCTCTTGAAATCGACAAAAACACAAGCGTAGTGTCCTCTCTATCAAGTCCACACAAGCACACAACCGAAATGGTTTTTCTCTCTAATTTTTGCTAGAAATTTTGAGAGAAAACAAGAGCAACAATGGAGGAAGAGAGGGAGAGAATTTTCAGCCATTAGAGGGAGAGAGAGTGGGAGTTAGTTGCTGAAAAAATCAAAAGGATAAGATAATTATAGATTATGTGATTTTTAATTTGAAATTAAATTGAATTTCAAAATAAAAATTGCATTATCCATCCTTTTAATCCTTCTTATTTGCATTTAACCCCTCTCTTATCTTAAACCCTAAATGGGCTTTAAGCCCATTTAACTAAAACCCAAATTAAACCCATTAACTTGAGTTCTAATTTCGGTTTAGTCAAAACGGCTCAATTACATCGAATTGATTTCTTCGACCGTCTGGTTAAAACCTTAGGCCAGAAAACTACCGAATCGTTCTCAAATCTCATCCATAATTATTGTCATGTATTGTGCTTAATGCGTGTGACCCTCTAGGCTCACGGATAATTGGCAGACTGGTAAAATTACCATTTTACCCTTTCCATCATAAGTGGCCTCTAGCAAGACATTATGATTATCCAATATTCGTGATTATCGATTATTCGACTTAACCTGTTATCGTACATGTCACTGTCCTTTTATCAAACCGATATCCATATTGATCAATAGGCATAGAATGGTCACCCTAATTTATCAATCACTGTTTCTTGATATCTGAGATGACTGAAAACTGATACTAAGGTATCACCTGCATGGCCATGCTCTTTCTTCAGTCATACTCATCAATTGGCCTAAACGGATATTTTTCTCATACCGAAGTATGAGTGATAAATCCCTCAGACGCCTTTCGAGTTTACTAGTGCAATGAATGCCAAAGCCAATCGAAGCCGTTATAGTTACCCTTTTACAGATAACGTTAGACTAGGTCAAACTTAGGTATTTGTTACATAGTGTACACAAAGACTCCTTGGTCTTAGGATATAATGACAAGTTACGATATGTGAGTATCTCATGACTGGATCTATGCAGCATACTCACAATCGGGTTGTCCGATATCATCGACCTGATGGTATCTATGATATAACTCCGGCACACACTTTGCCATGATCAGCAGAGCATGATCACAAGGAGTTAGTCTCATACTGATCGCTTCATAAAGAAGCTTAGCTGATCAGGGACTCATCAAATGTAATTCTTTCTGATCTACAGTTCTATTATTAGTGGTTACACACATAATGACATAGATCAAATTACATTCGATATATTAATACAACACTTTAGTAATATATGCCGATTTATTTATTCGGAAAGATGATAAAACATTACATCTGTAGATCACTTTTATATTGGACTGGGGCATTACTCTAACACCGAGAGCTTTTGAAGAGCCAAAATCATCCTCAGAGCAGTCTGCCTTCAGCAAAGAACAACTAGAGCAATTGTATCAACTCATGAGTTCTCATTCACTATCTAACATTCCTAACTCATCCTCTTATATTGCTTCTTCGTCCCTAGCCCAGAAAGGTACGTATCCCACAGCTTTCATAGCTGGTTCTAAGTCAAACCCTTGGATCATAGATTCAGGAGCAACTGATCACATGACCGGTAGTTCTTCCATATTCTCATCCTATTCTCCATTATCTGGTAATCTGAAAGTTAAAATTGCTGATGGTTCACTTACCTTTATAGCTGGAAAAGGCTCGATCATTATCTCACCCTCTCTCACCCTGATAAATGTTTTACATGTCCCAAAACTCTCCTGTAATCTCATCTCAGTTAGCCGAATTATTCATGATTGCAAATGCATTGCTACAATAACATTTGCAAGATTTGAATTTCAGGACCAACGTTCGGGGAAGATGATTGGCAATGCTAAGGAGGTTGACGGACTCTATCACTTGGTCACGGAAAACTCTTCAGATGAACAAGTTCGGAAACCAAGCTGTTTTACTACCTTGTCTTATGAGAATGACATAATATTGTGACATTATAGGTTGGGTCATCCTAGTTTTAATTACCTGAAATATTTCTTTCCGAGTCTCTTTAAAAATAAAAATGCTTTTTCCTTTCAGTGTGAGGTTTGTGAACTTGCAAAACATCATAGAGTTGTTTATCCATCTCTTAAATATATGCCATCAAAACCTTTTTCTCTTGTGCATAGTGATATTTGGGGTCCCTATAGAGTGAAAACAGCCTTAGGATCTAGATGGTTCATCACATTCATTGATGATCACACTAGAGTCACATGGATCTATCTCTTAAAAGAAAAATCCGAGGCCGCACAAACTTTTAAAAAAATTCACTCAATGATCAACACTCAATTTCAAACGAATATCCAAGTACTTCGAACAGATAATGGTCGGGAATATTTTAACTCTATTATAGGTGAATTTCTACTACAAAAAGGGATTATTCATCACAGTTCTTGTGTTGATACTCCCCAACAGAATGGAATTTCTGAAAGAAAAAATAGACATTTGTTAGAAGTGGCTAGGTCTTTATTATTTGCTATGAATGTTCCTATTCGTTTTTGGAATGAAGCACTTCTAACAGCAGCCTATTTAATCAATTGAATGCCTACTAGAGTTCTTAATTACATCACTCCTTTGCAGGCTTTAAAAACGTTTTTCTTGAGAATCGATCTTTCACTGAGTTAACTCCTCGAATATTTGGTTGTATTGCCTTTGTTCATATACATGATCATCACAGAGGAAAACTTGATCCTCGAGCCCATAAATGCATTTTTCTAGGTTTCTCACCGCGTGAAAAAGGTTATAGGTGTTTTGATCCTAAAACTAGAAAGTTTTTTGTGAGTAAGGATGTCACTTTTTTTTAAAAACAACCTTTTTTTGATACAAATTCTACTTAGAGTGACTATGAGGCTGAACATAATTTCTGGGAACAAATATCTTTTCCAAAATTGGTTGTAAATGAATTAGATGAATCAATCAGTATTCCTGTAACTAATTCAAAGATTTCACAACCTCATAAGACTCAGGAAGAAATCAACTTGGGACAAACTACTGAACTTCGTGTTTATTCTAGAAAAAAGACCCGACCTTGTGCTATTCTGCCAGCCCCTGAGGTACGTCAAACATCAAACTCGACTGAGGTTCAAGGTACATCTATTCTTACTCCTATTCCATTTCAAAACCTAGAGCTTGATGAACCTATAGCCCTTCGTAAAGGCGTTCGTACCTGCACTACTAAACATCCAATTTCCAATTTTGTTTCTTACCGTAACCTCTCACTAGATTTCCGAACCTTTTCCACCAGGATTTTGAATGATGAACTTCCTAAATCAATACATGAGGCTCTAGAGGTTCCGAAATGGAGGGAGGCAGTTTTTGAGGAGACGAGGGCTCTAACGAAGAATGAAACTTGGGATCTAACACCATTACCCACAGGGAAGCGCTCGGTTAGCAGCAAGTGGGTGTTCACAATTAAATACAAAGCAGATGGTTCGGTAGAGAGGTACAAAGCAAGGCTTGTGGTAAGAGGCTTCACTCAAACTTATGGTCTGGATTACGAAGAAACATTCACTTCAGTGGCCAAACTGAACACTGTGCGTGTTCTTCTCTCACTCGTACCAAATCTGGACTGGTCTCTTCGACAATTTGACGTGAAGAATGCTTTTCTAAATGGTGAGTTAGAAGAAGAGGTATATATGGAGACCCCTCCGGGTTTTGAAGAAATGAAGAAGGATGGCAGAGTCTGCAAGTTGAAGAAATCCATATATGGATTGAAACAATCTCCGAGAGCTTGGTTCGAGAGATTTACCAAGGCAGTGAAGGCACAGGGTTACTCTCAGGCTCATTCAGATCATACTATGTTCGACAAAGACAATAATGGTAAAATTGCTATTTTAATTCTGTATGTAGATGACATTGTTTTGACAGGAGATGATACCCACGACCTAGACAAGCTTCAGACTTTCTTATCAAGCCAATTTGAAGTCAAGGATCTAGGACAACTCAAATATTTCCTAGAGATGGAGGTGGCTAGGTCCTCAAAGGGTATAGTTATCTCACAAAGGAAGTATGTTCTAGACCTTTTGAAGGAGACTGGACTGCTCGTATGTAAACCAGTGGCAACTCCGATTGATTCCAATCAGAAACTCGAGAAAGAAGATGGAGGAGAGCCAGTGGACAAGACTCGGTATCAGAAGATGGTGGGGAAGTTGATTTATTTGGCTCATACAAGACCCGATATTGCTTTTTCCGTCAGCCTGGTCAGTCAGTTCATTCACTGTCCCTCGGAAAAGCACTTGAAAGCAGTTTACAGAATTATTCATTATTTGAAGGGGAGTCTAGGAAAAGGGATCATGTTTTCTAAGAATGGAAGCAGGAGTGTGGAGATCTTCACTGACGCTGATTGGGGCGGGAGTTCAACTGACAGAAGATCTACCACCAGTTATTGTTCCTTTGTTTGGGGCAACTTAGTCACTTGGCGTAGCAAAACACAACCGGTTGTCTCAAGGAGCAGTGCTGAGGCAGAATTCAGAGCTATGGCTCAAGAAGTATGTGAACTCTTATGTATTCGGAAGATCTTAGAGGAGATAAAGGTTGTAAAAGATAAACCTATGAAGTTATACTGCGACAACAAATTTGCAATCAGTATTGATCAGAACCCGGTGCAGCACGACAGGACGAAGCATGTCGAAATAGACCGTCATTTCATCAAAGAAAGACTGGAAAATGGCGATATCTGTATGCCTTTCGTTCCCTCATCGGAACAGCTTGCAGATGTTCTCACCAAAGGACTGTTTACTAGCATGTTTGATGGTTTTATATCCAAGCTGGGAATGATCGATATCTATTCACCAGCTTGAGGGATGGTGTCGAGAATATTACTGGTTTAATTAGATAGATTTTATTTGATTCCGTTATAATTAGTATCTGATTTGGTTTATAATTAGATAGCTGATTTTAGGTAGTTCCCTATTTTCTCTCCTTGATTGATTCCACGTTTTAGGTATTTATATGTGGTAGAACTTAATAAAATTATTCATTCATGATTCAATCCTACTTCTACCTTCATATTACTAATATGTTGTAATAATATATTAAATATGGTTTGATTTGTATCATTATATGTGGCATCACTAATAGTAGAACTACGGATCTTAACGAATCATATTTAATGCGTCCCTGGCCAGTTAAGCTTCATTGAAAGCGACCAGTATGATACTAACTCTTTATGATCACACTCTACTGATCATGTCAAGGTGAGTGCCGGATTTAGATCATAGATATCATCAGGGGAATGATATTGGACGACCCAATGAGGAGTATGTAGCATGGATGCTGTCATAAGCATACTCACATATCGTAGTTTGTCATTGTATCCTTAGACCGAGGATTCTTTGTGATCACTATGTAATAAGTATCTAAGTTTGACCTAATCTAACGTTACTTGTAAAAGGGTAGCAATAAGGGCTCTGATTGGCTTAGGTATAAGTTACATGATTGAACTTCAAAGACGGCTAAGGGATTTATCCTACATACTCCGTTATGGGATTGATATCTGTTTAGGACACTTGATGAGTATGACTGAAAGAAATTGCATGGCCATGCGGGAGATACATAGTATCAGTTTTAAGTCATCTCAAATATCGAGAAATAGTGAATGATTAAACAAGGATCACGGTTCTATGCCTTATGATCAATCAAGATAATGGGTGATAAAAGGATAGTGACATGGACGATAAAGGTTAAATCGAATCATCGGTAATCATGGACGTTAGGTAATCATAATGTCTTACTAGAGGCATTTCTTGCCTAGGTTTTAAACCAGATGGTTGAGGAAATCGGTTCAAAAGGATTGGGTTTGTCTAGCTGAACCATTTAATTATATCTTAATGGGTTAACTAAATGGGTTGCTAGAATGGGCTTTAAGCCCATTTGATTTTTTTTCACAAAATTAATAAATCAAATGAATATGGGAAATTATTTTTATATAGTTTTAAAAATAGACTTCTTCTTCTTCTTCCACTCCCCCTTGGTCGAACTTCCCCCTCTCTCTCCCTTCTTGTTCTTGCTTTCTTCTTCATCATTTTCTGGTAAAAAGTGTGAATAAACTTGTGGAGATCTAGTGCCTTGTTTGTGTGGACTTGCTAGAGAACACAAAGGGTATTTGTGTTGGTGATTCAAGTAGGTAACAAGGTAATTTTCCAGATTTTTCATGTAGTTCAGATACTAATTTTTCATAACATGATGATCCATTTTAATATGCTTGAGAATCCATGGTTAAATTACTTCTCCAACGCATGTAATTACTTGTTTTGGATCCCATGGTTTTTATCAGTGGTATAAGAGCATTTGGTTGATATGTTGATGTTGAATTTGAGCATGTTAGGATTATAATTAAATTCTAGAAATATTCATATGTGTTTATAGGTTTATGATTCACATGAATATGGAAAAAAAAATCAGATTTTTGATGGTTAAATTTGATGTTGAAAATTGATTCTTTGAGGCTGTTTTGGGTTAACCAGATTCGGGCCCTTTGGTGGACCATGGAGAGCCCTCGGGCCGACCATGGTCAGCACCAAAGGCTCGACCAGGTCGCCTCGGGCGACCATGGATGGCCCGCGGGCCGTCTATGGGCGCTGCCGCGGGCGACCACGGTAAGCCCTCGGCTCGACCATAAAATGGCCAGCGGGCTATCCGTGGGCGACACCGTGGGGAACACCGGGTCGCGGCCCTAGGCCGGCCATAATGGTGGCCCGCAGACACGCCTATGCTCGCCCGCGGGGGACGTGTGGGCGGGCCGTGGTTGACCGATCAGACCCGGGGGCATGGGCCGGTCATTGGCAAGTGTCGGTTCCAGGGACTTTTCCAAAAATTCAGATTTTTGACTAATCAAGTTAAAACCGGTTCAATTTTGACTAATCAAGTTAAACCTTCAAGTTTTGATAAACCGGATTTTTTTCCACATTTTAAGCAAGATAAAATTTGGAATTAACTTTGTTGTTTTATAACATATTGTTTGATAACTTGGTATTTGACAACATGATTGACTTCAAGATGATGTGTAGACAAGCCTGTCTAGATTTCGGTTTATTTTGCAACCTGTGTAATTTCTTTGGTTTGTAATTTAAATTACGATATGCGTGTCGGTGTATTTTTGTAATTTAATTTAATTTATGTAATTACGAAGATCGACGCAAGAAAGAAGTCAAGACGAAGTTGGTGGAGTTCCTAAGGAGGCTCGAAGCCAGTGGGAGTCCACGAGGAAGAAGCGAGCATAAAA
Organism: Geranium rotundifolium; assembly: GCA_963920655.1. Taxonomy (NCBI): domain Eukaryota; kingdom Viridiplantae; phylum Streptophyta; class Magnoliopsida; order Geraniales; family Geraniaceae; genus Geranium; species Geranium rotundifolium. The sequence goes on along the minus strand of OY987315.1, from coordinate 28,754,245 downwards.
CTGAAGATTTAGTTTTTAGGTTTTGTTTTTCGTTCTTCATAAGATGTATGTTGGATAAGGCTATACATTTTTATTTACATTTATATTGAATATATGAATGTATGTTTAGTTTAAATGCATGAGTTTATGTAACTATCACCCATATGGGGAAGATTAAAACATGAATTTAATCAGATTTGCATGTAATTAGACTTGGAATCATCTTTGCATCGATACGTAGTTGATGATTCCAATTAAGATTGTATCAATATACAATCAGAGAGCTCTAAAAAATTAATTCACAAGTAATTACAAGTCAAGCAATATACCTCCCAAACCTCAACACTTAAAAAGCATTCGAACCTGTGAGTGGGTGCGCCTACGCGTAGCATTCATAGAGGAGAAGTGCTGGATGAGTTGTACAGTTTAATACTGATGCGTGCGCCTACGCGTAGTAGCCATATTGAATTGGGTCATAGTTGAATTTTGGTAGGCTTGTCTACGATTGTCAGCTAGGGCTGACCTAGGGTATCGGGATAGGGTATGTCGTGTACATTTTATGTACAAACCCTAGCAAGGAATTACATGGACTTGTAATTGGATGAGTTATCAAACCTTGGTACCATCGGTTGGAGCAGTAAGCCTACGTTCACTTCAATCAAGAGTATGTGGAGTCCTGGTTCAGATTCTAAAGTTTAGAATCAGAAAAGTGTTTTAAAGCTCAATCTCCAACATGAATTTAAAAAAAATATTGATTAAAATTCTTTACTTTGTGTAGAACTAAATGGAAAACACAACACATTCTGGTAACATCGCACTAAGGGTCCTAACCGAGCAAGATAAGCTTAATGGCGTTAACTTCCTCGATTGTGACCGAAAATTGTGATTAATTTTCAAGCATGAATGTAAGGAATATATCCTTACCCAGGACCCACCTGCTGAGCCACCATTGAAACGCCGCTAGGGCGCTTAGGGATACTTATCAAAAGTTCCTTAGTGAGTAGATCGACGTATCATGCATGATGATGGGCAACATGGTGCCTGAGCCGGAGAAACATTTCACAAACCTTTTAGATGATCCTCGTGCCTTCATGGTAGAGATCAAGGAAATGTTCAAGGAGAAAGCTCGTATTGAAAGATATGATACTTTCAGAGAACTTTTTTCATGGAAGCTCAAGGCGGGAGCCCCTGTTAGTCCAAATGTCTTGAAGATGAAACGTCTTCTGTGAAAGAGATCACCACGGGTTCCAAAGATTGAAAATCATGCAGCGGACAATATGTAACCGTGGTGATCGATTAAAACTAGATCTTAATGCTATTTGAACATGTTATAAACTCAATTAAAATATGATATTTTACCTCTTGAAATCGACAAGAACACAAGCGTAGTGTCCTCTCTATCAAGTCCACACAAGCACAAAACCGAAATGGTTTTTTCTCTAATTTTTGCTAGAAATTTTTAGAGAAAACAAGAGCAACAATGGAGGAAGAGAGGGAGAGAATTTTCAGCCATTAGAGGGAGAGAGAGTGGGAGTTAGTTGCTGAAAAAATCAAAAGGATAAGATAATTATAGATTATGTGAATTTTTTTAATTTGAAATTAAATTGAATTTCAAAATAAAAATTAAATTATCCATTCTTTTAATCCTTCTTATTTGCATTTAACCCCTCTCTTATCTTAAACCCTAAATGGGCTTTAAGCCCATTTAACTAAAACCCAAATTAAACCCATTAACTTGAGTTCTAATTTCGGTTTAGTCAAAACGGCTCAATTTCCTCGAATTGATTTCTTCGACCGTCTGGTTAAAACCTTAGGCCAGAAAACTACCGAATTGTTCTCAAATCTCATCCATAATTATTGTCATGTATTGTGCTTAATGCGTGTGACCCTCTAGGCTCACGGATAATTGGCAGACTGGTAAAATTACCATTTTACCCTTTCCATCATAAATGGCCTCTAGCAAGACATTATGATTATCCAATATTCGTGATTATCGATTATTCGACTTAACCTGTTATCGTACATGTCACTGTCCTTTTATCAAACCGATATCCAGCTTGATCAATAGGCATAGAACGGTCATCCTAATTTATCAATCACTGTTTCTTGATATCTGAGATGACTGAAAACTGATACTAAGGTATCACCTGCATGGCCATGCTATTTCTTCAGTCATACTCATCAAGTGGCCTAAACGGATATCTTTCTCATACCGAAGTATAAGCGATAAATCCCTCAGACGCCTTTCGAGTTCACTAGTGCAATAAACGCCAAAGCCAATCGAAGCCGTTATAGTTACCCTTTTACAGATAACGTTGGACTAGGTCAAACTTAGGTATTTGTTACATAGTGTACACAAAGACTCCTTGGTCTTAGGATATAATGACAAGTAACGATATGTGAGTATCTCATGACTGGATCTATGCAGCATACTCACAATCGGGTTGTCCGATATCATCGACCTGATGATATCTATGATATAACTCCGGCACATACTTTGCCATGATTAATAGAGCGTGATCACAAGGAGTTAGTCTCATACTGATCGCTTCAGAAAGAAGCTTAGCTGATCAAGGGCTCATCAAATGTAATTCTTTCTGATCTATAGATCTACTATTAGTGGTTACACACATAATGACATAGATCAAATTAAATTCGATATATTACTACAACACATTAGTAATATATGCCGATTTATTTATTCGGAAAGATGATAAAACATTACATTTGTAGATCACTTTTATATTGGACTGGGGCATAACTCTAACAATCTCCCACTTGCCCCTGGTTCCAATTTTAAGTTCTGATCTACTTTCATAGACCCTGCATGTTCCTCATGCCTAGGCTACGGCTGAGCCTCTGTCAAGGGATCGGCCATATTATCATCAGTCGAATAGTGTTTAATCTCCATATCACCTCTATATGTGATAATTCTCACGAGGTGACTCCTGCTGAGTATATGTTTGGATTTGTTGTGGAATCTGGGCTTTTGAGCAATAGCTACGGCACCTGTGTTGCCCCACAACAAGCTTATCGGATCAGACGCTCGCGGCGTTGCATCTAAGCCGATAAGAAAGCTTCTAATCCATACGGCCTCTTTAGCTACTTTTGTTGCAACTATATACTCAGCCTCCGTTGTAGAGTTGGCAAATTTGGCTTGCTTAAAGCTTATCCAGCTAAAAGCGCCACAACTCAACACAAAATATATCCTGATAGAATTTTGAAGTCATCTGGATATTGCTGAAAACTAGCATCGACTTGTCCTTTGACAGCTAGTTCTCTATCTTCATCCCCATTTACCAAAATGCATCCTCAATCCTCCTCAAATATTTGAGGATGGCCTTTGACAGCAATCCAGTTTAATTGTTCGGGGTTAGATTGGAATCTGCTGGTACAGCTTAGTGCAAACGAGACTTCTAGTCTCGTGCACATCCTGGCATACATGATGGTTCCCATAGCCGAAGCATAAGGGATCTTACTCATCCTGCTCAGCTTATCAGGAGTACTAGAACTCTGTAGCTTGCTGAGCTTAATGCCATGACGCATGGGTATGTATCCTTTCTTAAAATCAAGCATTGAGATCTTCTCAACACTTTACCTATGTACATGTTCTGACTTAGCAACATGTTCTGACTTTGGCCCAAAGTCCTTTTGGAATGATCTGTAGAGATCCTGATGCCTACATTAAATGTAGCATCACCTAAGTCCTTCATCGATAAGTACTTCCCTAACCAAGCTTTGGTGGCAAGGTCGGGATGTCATTCCCGATGAATAAATATCAAGAATACAATATTACTCCCACTCGCTTTCTTATGTACGCAAGGCTCACTTTTGTTTTTTTATGAAGCCGAGTTCCCTTACAGCTTTATCAAAATGAAGGTTCCAACTCCCTGAAGCTTGCTTAAATCCATAAATGGATCTTTGCAGCTTACATATCTTTCCGGGATTCTTTGGATCTACAAAACCCACAGGTCGTGTGATATACATGCCCTCTAGTAAGTTCCTGCTAAGGAAGGGGTTTTGACATCCATCTGCCATAGTTATGGCTAAGAATAATCCGGATCAATCTGACCATTGCTACTGGTGAAAAGATGTCATCATAATCCATGTATTGAATCTGACGATAACCTTTTACAACCATCCTAGCCATATTGGTCTGAGGACTTCCATCCATGTCGGTCTTGATCCTATAGACCTACTCAGAACCGATGGGTTTTATCCCAGAGGTTTGATCCACCAAGCATCCGACTTGGTTTTCATACATGGATTTCATTTCCTCACTCATGGCATTCTACCATTTTTCGGAGTCTGGACTGGTTAAAGCTTGTCTGCAGGTTTCTGGATCATCCTGATCCACCAACATCACGTCATTTCCCTCGGTGGTTGTGAAGCCATATCTGTCTGGAACATGACGAGATCTTTCAGACCTCCTTAGACCATTTGGAATTTCTGTAGGGATTGATTCTTCATCGGCGACCATCTGAGGCTCCAGTACTTCTACATCTTGCATAGCAGGCTCCTGAATTGCTTCAGGCTGTTCCGTATCCTCTTGAATTTCTTTGAGATGCACGAGACTCCCACTAGCTATTTTGGAAATAAAATATTTCTCCAAAAATACCCCTCCTCGAGCAACAAAGACTTTGTACTCGCTGGGTATGTAGAAGTTGTATCTCTTAGTTTCTTAAGGATACCTTACGAAGACACATTTTGTCTGATTTGGATGTCTGCATCTCTGCTACCCAAATCTTTTTAGGAAAAACATACTAGGATGTTTCCCACACCATATATGACTATGGTCAATTTCTTATTTGGCTATTACGCGAAGGCAAACGCATCCAAATAGAACTGACCATCTCATCCCGCTCCCATCCCAATGAATACTACGCGGAGGCGCACGCATCCACAGTAACGGGAGACGTAATGAGTTTCATGTGGTGTACCTTCTGTGACTCTGGTCCAGCTCTTATTTGGCTACTACGCGGAGGCGCATGCATCCAAATAGAACCGATTACCTTATTCAGCTCGCATCCTAATGAATACTACGCGGAGGCGCAGGCATCCATAGTAATGGGAGACAAAATGACTGTCACAAGGTGTACTATCGTTGTCTTCATCAGAGCCCGATTCAAAATGAATGCGGCCGTTTCCAGAGTCAAGTATTAGTTCAACTCTCTTCTGGACTGAGTACTCATAGGTCCACATACGTCGGAATGTATTAGACTTAATAAGTCACTCGCCTTTCACATAAACCTGTGAAAGGTGCCTTTGTCATTTTGCCTATTAAGCGAGACTTGCATCTTTCAGTTTGAGTGAATTCAAACGGACTTAAAAAGTCCACACTTGTGAAGTGTTGAAATGCGTTTCTCGCTCATTAGACAAGACTTGCATCTTTCAGTTTGAGTGAATTCAAACGGACTTAAAGTCCACACTTGTGAAGTGTTGAAATGTGTTTCTCGCCTATGTGCCTTAAATGACAATGCCAGATTATAACTTGGTTTAAATTATTAGATTTAAGCCTTTTCTTATTTACGTTATAGCGATTAAGCTTACCAACGTAAATATCTGATCCTGAAGACGTGGATACCCACTCTTCTTCACATGATCCTTGTATTGCTTACAATTCCTTATTCCCGTGTCCTGGCTCATTGCAGTGATAGCATATCTCCTCCAATTTGTCCTTAGAATTCACAGCAGTTTTGGGAGCTGCTTGAACCTTTGGACGCTTGGGGTGTCTGATTTGTCCTGCAAGGTGCCCAGGAGCCTTACCCTTACCCAGATCAGCTTTCTTGAAGCTGACCTTCTTGTTGACCATAAGGACCTCCTTGGTCTTGCCCTTGAGGTTCTTTTCAGTGGTCACAAGTATCCCATGAAGCTCTGTTAAGGACTTGTCCATGTCATGCATATTGTAATTTACTATGAAATCACTATATGTATCTGGAAGTGACTGCAACATAAAATCCGCAGCCATTTCCACCTGATCATCAAAACCGAGTCTGGTTAGATGTTCCCGAAGACATTATATCTTCGTGACATTTCCTTGACCTCTGCCTTACAGGTATGAGGGTCATCTGAAACGTTCCTGAACTGCTTCTGCAACTCTGGCATCCTACTGCCTGCCATAATGCATGACTCATCGATTTGGTTACTAAGAAACTTTGATAAGTATCCTTAGTGCCCTAGCGGCGTTCAACGGTGGCTCGGCAGGAGGTTTCTTGGTAATGATATACTACTTGCGTTCATGCTTGAGTACAAGCCTCAAGTTTCTATTCCAATCTGAGTAATTCACGCCCTTGAGTCTGTCCTCAATCTAGACTCTCAGTGCGCTATTACTCCTTTGTGTTGTGTTTGCCTTTTAGTTCTACATGGTAAAATTAATTAAAATTCAAGTTGGAGATTAAGTTATAAAACACTTGTCTGATTCTAACATTAGAATCTGAACCAGGATCCTATCATACCCTCAATTGAAGTGAACGGAGGCTCACTGCTCCAATTGTGAGCATCAAGGTAGGAATACATCCATTTACAAAACCATGTAATTCCTAGCTAGGGTCTGTACTAAAAGTACACGGCATACCCTATACTGATACCCTAGGTCAGCCCTAGCTGACAATCGTAGACAAGTCTACCAAGCTTGAACTATGGATAGAACTAATGTGACTACTACGCGGAGGCGCACACACCCACACAGAACCACCCATCTCATCCAGACCTTTTCTCTATGAATGTTACGCTGAGGCGTACCGACATCCATAGGGTCAAAGCCCTTTTGAGTGCCCAAACTTGGATGGTATCACGCTTGACTTGTAATTATTTGCGTTTAAGTGAATTATAAAAGTCTGATTGTATATCGATACAATCTTAATCTGGAATCATCAATTGCAAATTCATGCAAAGATGATCCCTTAGCAGGTTACATGCGAGTCTGATTAATTTCTGTTTTTAATCTTTGCATGTGGGTGATAGCAAATCATACATAAACTTGTATATTTAAACTATCATACATTCATACATTCAAACATACAAATGTAACGATAAAATATGCATAGCTAAGCCCATCTAAAGTTCCTAAGAATCTAGCAAAACCGATCCTAAAGACTAGGTCTTCAAGATCCAAACTTGCTCCATTCTTTTGAACTCCCACTCGCTTCGAGCCTCCTTCTTGACTTGATTCTTGTGTCGGTCTTCGTGAATACATATTAAAATAAATTAAATAAAATACAAATCACGACACGCAGGCCGTATTTACTACAACCCAAAATTAAGCAACACGCAGGTTGCAAAACCGAAATTAAAATACAAATCTAATGGGCTTAGCTAGCATCATGTGGAAAACATCATGTTATCAAAGATCATGTTATCAATCAACATGCTGATCAAACAAATAATTTTTCCAAATTTTATCTTTCTTAAGTGTGAAAAAATTTCGATTTATCGAAACGGACGGTTTAATCGATTAACTGAATTTTGGACCGGTTCTCGCTGGTTTATCGAAACCGAACCAAATCTTAAAAATTAAATTTTATTAAGGTTTACAAATATCCTTGCGAACCAACCGGTTCGCACGAATCTGGTCGAACCGAACCGGCTCAACCGAAGGTCGTCCGCGGAGGCAACCACGGTGGCCCATGAGGATTGCCGAGGTCGCCCGCGGGGCTGACCGTGGTCGGCCACGGGAACGACCATGGTAGCCCGCGAGGGCAGCCATGGTCGCCCCTAGGGCAGACCCTGGTCGCCCGCGAGGCAACCATGGGAGCCCTCACGGGCTGCCATGGTCGCCCGCAAGGGCAGATCGTGTCGCCCGCGGCAGCGACCATGGTCGCCCGCGACGGCTGCCATGGTCGCCCGTAGGCGACCCTCGTCGGCCCATGGTGCTGACCATGGTCTGCCCTAGGGCATTCCATGGTCCACCACGGGAATCGACCTGGTCGGCCATGGCTAACCCCGAAAAACCCAAAAAAAAATATTAATTTTTCCAATTTCCAAAATCAATCAAATCTGGAATTTTTTTTTTGATTTACATGCATGCTAATGATGAAGAACACATATAAACATAAAAAAAAATCAGATTTAAACATATACAAATAAACATAATAACCAGGCTCTGATACCACTGAAAGAGATCACCACGGGTTCCAAAGATTGAAAATCATGCAGCGGACAATATGTAACCGTGGTGATCGATTAAAACTAGATCTTAATGCTATTTGAACATGTTATAAACTCAATTAAAATATGATATTTTACCTCTTGAAATCGACAAGAACACAAGCGTAGTGTCCTTTCTATCAAGTCCACACAAGCACACAACCGAAATGGTTTTTCTCTCTAATTTTTGCTAGAAATTTTGAGAGAAAACAAGAGCAACAATAGAGGAAGAGAGGGAGAGAATTTTCAGCCATTAGAGGGAGAGAGCGTGGGAGTTAGTTGCTGAAAAAATCAAAAGGATAAGATAATTATAGATTATGTGATTTTTTTTTAATTTGAAATTAAATTGAATTTCAAAATAAAAATTGCATTATCCATCCTTTTAATCCTTCTTATTTGCATTTAACCCCTCTCTTATCTTAAGCCCTAAATGGGCTTTAAGCCCATTTAACTAAAACCCAAATTAAACCCATTAACTTGAGTTCTAATTTCGGTTTAGTCAAAACGACTCAATTTCCTCGAATTGATTTCTTCGACCGTCTGGTTAAAACCATAGGCCAGAAAACTACCGAATCGTTCTCAAATCTCATCTATAATTATTGTCATGTATTGTGCTTAATGCGTGTGACCCTCTAGGCTCACGAATAATTGGCAGACTAGTAAAATTACCATTTTACCCTTTCCATCATAAGTGGCCTCTAGCAAGACATTATGATTATCCAATATTCGTGATTATCGATTATTCGACTTAACCTGTTATCGTACATGTCACTGTCCTTTTATCAAACCGATATCCAGCTTGATCAATAGGCATAGAACGGTCATCCTAATTTATCAATCACTGTTTCTTGATATCTGAGATGACTGAAAACTGATACTAAGGTATCACCTGCATGGCCATGCTATTTCTTCAGTCATACTCATCAAGTGGCCTAAACGGATATTTTTCTCATACCGAAGTATAAGTGATAAATCCCTCAGACGCCTTTCGAGTTCACTAGTGCAATAAACGCCAAAGCCAATCGAAGCCGTTATAGTTACCCTTTTACAGATAACGTTGGACTAGGTCAAACTTAGGTATTTGTTACATAGTGTACACAAAGACTCCTTGGTCTTAGGATATAATGACAAGTAACGATATGTGAGTATCTCATGACTGGATCTATGCAGCATACTCACAATCGGGTTGTCCGATATCATCGACCTGATGATATCTATGATATAACTCCGGCACATACTTTGCCATGATTAGTAGAGCGTGATCACAAGGAGTTAGTCTCATACTGATCGCTTCAAAAAGAAGCTTAGTTGATCAGGGACTCATCAAATGTAATTCTTTCTGATCTATAGATCTACTATTAGTGGTTACACACATAATGACATAGATCAAATTACATTCGATATATTACTACAACACATTAGTAATATATGGCGATTTATTTATTCGGAAAGATGATAAAACATTACATCTGTTGATCACTTTTATATTGGACTGGGGCATAACTCTAACATTCTGGAACACCTAACCAAAATCGGTTTTTGTGTTCAGAGGGAAATGGCTGCAGACTTTGTGTTGCATTTACTTCCAGATACATATTGTAAATTACAATATGCATGACTTGGATAAGACTGTGACAGAGCTCCATAGGATGTTTGTGACCATTGAAAAGAGCCTCAAGGGCAATCCCAAAGAGGATCTTATGGTCAGCAAACATATCAGCTTCTAGAAAGTTGGGAAGGGTAAGGATAAAGCCCATGAGCACCTTGTAGGGCAGATCAGACACCCCAAGGTTCCAAAGGTTCAAGCAGCTCCGAAAGCTGCTGTGAAGGCTAAGGACAAACTGCCGGAGGTCTACTATCACTACAATGAGCCAGAAAACTAGAAGAGGGATTGCAAGCAAGACAATGATCATGTGAAGAAGAGTGAGGATCCACGTCTTCAGGATCACGTATTTAAGTTCTTGAGCTTAATCTCTATAACGTAAATAAGAAAAGGCTTAAATCTGATGATTTAATTTCAACACTTCTCAAGTGTGGACTATTAAGTCCATTTGAATTCTCTCAAATTAAAAGATGTGAATCTTGCCTAATGGGAAAAATGACAAATGCACCTTTCACGGGTTTAGGTGAAAGGGAGAGTGACTTGTTAGGTCTAATAGATTCCGACGTGTGTGAACCTATGAGAATTCAGGCCAGAAGAGGGTTCAACTATTTCATCACATTTACTATAATTTCAGTAGAATTGGGTAAATCTATTTTATGAGGCATAAGTCTTAAGCCTTTGAAAAGTTCAAAGACTTTAAGAATGAATTACTGAACCAGCTTGGGTAAAGTATCAAGGTACTTCGTTCCGATCGAGGTGGTGAATACTTGACCCTGGAAAGTACACCTTGTGACAGTCATCCTAACTTCCATTACCATGGATGCATGCACCTCCGCATAATATTCATTGGGATGCGAGCTGAATGAGGTGGTCAGTTTTATTTGGATGCGTACGCCTCCGCATAGTAGCCAAATAAGAACTAGACAAGAGTCACGGAAGGTACACCACATGACACTCATTACGAATCCCGTTACTATTGATGCGTGCGCCTTCGCGTAGTATTCATTGGGATGCGAGCGAGATGAGATGGTCAGTTCTATTTGGATGCGTGCGCCTTTGCGTAGTTGCCAAATAAGAACTGGACCATAGTCATATAAGGTGTGGGAAACATCATGATATGTTATTCCTAATGATTTGAGTTGCAGGGTTGCTTGTATCCAAATCAGATAAGTATGTCTTCATAAGGTGTCCTTAGGAAACTAAGAGATACAACTTCTACAAACCAAGCGAGAACAAGTTTTTGTTGCTCGAGGTGTGGTGTTTTTGGAAAGAGGTTTATTTCCAAAACAGCCAGTGGGAGTGTCGTGCATCTCATAGAAATTCGAGAGGGTATGGAACAAGCTGAAGTAATTCAGGAGCCCACTATGCGAGATGTAGAAGTGCAGGAGCCTCAGATGGTCGTAGATGAAGAACCAATCTCTACAATAATATCCAAATGGTCCAAGGAGGTCTAAAAAGATCTTGTCCACCTCCCGTCAGATTTGGCTTCACAGTCACTGAGGGAAATGACTTGATAGTTGTGGATTAGGATGATCCAGCAACCTTTCAACAAGCCTTGGTCACTACCGACTCATATAAATAGTAGGAAGGCAAGAATGAGGAGATGAAATTCATGACCGACACCCTGGGACAAAAACCCATTGTTTGTAAGTGAGTCTATAAGCTCAAGACCGACATGGATGGAAATCCTGAGACCTATACAGCTAGTTTGGTTGCAACAGGTTATCGTCAGATTCAAGGTATGGATTATGATGACACCTTTTCACCAGTAGCAATGGTCAAATCGATCCAGATTATTCTAGCCATAGCTATGGCAGATGCATGTCAAAACTGCATCCCTTAACAGGAACTTACAAGAGGATGTGTATATAACACTACCTGAAGGTTTTGTCGATCCAAAGAATCTCAGAGAGATATGAAACCTGCAAAGATCCATTTATGGGTTGAAGCAAGCTTCATGGAGTTGGAATCTTCGTTTTGATGAAGCTGTAAAAGAATTCAGCTTTATTAAGAATAAAGAAGAACCTTGCCTCTATAAGAAAGCGAGTGGGAGTAATATAGTATTCCTAGTGCTTTATGTCGATGACATACTACTCATCGGGAATGACATTCCGACCCTGCCATTAAAGCTTGGTTAGGGAAGTGCTTCTTGACGAAAGGACTTAGGTGATGTTGCATTCATTTTGGGCATCAAGATCAATGAGGATCGTTGCAAAATGATTCTTGGGCTGTTGAGAAGATTCTCAACGCTTGATTCTAAGAAGGGATACATTCTCATGTGTAATGACATTAAGCTAAGCAAGAAAGAGTGTCCTATTACTCCCCATGTGCTTAGCAGGATGAAGAAGATCCCATATGCCTCGGCTGTAGGATCTGTCATGAATGCCATGACATGCACGAGACCGGGTGTCTCGTTCGCACTCAGCTGTGCCAGCAGATTTCAGTCTAACCCCAGCCAAGAACACTAGACTACTGTCAAGCCCATCCTTAAATACTTGAGAAGGACTAAGGAGGCATTCCTAGTGTATAGGGGTGTGAATGGAGAGCTAGCAGTCAAAGGAAATGTTGACACTAGTTTTCAGACGTATCCTAATGACTTCAAAACTCAGTCGGGATATGTTTTTGTGTTGAATGGTGATGCTTTCAGCTGGAAGAGCTTCAAGCAAGTCACGACTGCCAACTCTACAACGGAGGCTGAGTATATAGCTGCAGCGGAAGCAGCTAATGAAGCCGTATGGATTAGAAGCTTTCTGATCGGATTAGATGCAACGCCGCGAGTGTCTGACCCGATAAGCTTGTTGCGTGACAACATGGGAGCCGTAGAAATTGCTCAATAAGCCCAGATTCCACAACAAATCCAAACATATACTCAGGAAGTATCACCTTATCAGAGAGATCATTGATATAAGTGATATGGAGATTAGTTATGTTTCAACTGATGATATTATGGTTGATCCCTTGACGAAGGCTCTACCGGAGCCTAAGCATGAGGAACATGCAAGGTCTATGGGAGTAGATCGGAACTTATACTGGAACTAGGGGCAAGTGGGAGATTGTTAAAGTTCTGCCTTAGTCCAATGTAAAAGTGATCTACAATTGTAATGTTTTATCATCTTTCGAATAAATAAATCGACATTATATTACTAATGTGTTGTAGTAATATATTAAAAATGGTTTGATCTGTATCATTACGTGTGTCATCACTAATATGAAGGAATCCATGGGGTCCAAAACAATTAAACTAATGCATAGTGGAAGCGAATTTAACCATGGGTGTCAAGAAACTTTTAAAACAGATTATCATGTGAAATTTTTTAGCAAGTATAATATAATAAAAATTTGGAATTTTGCCTTGTAAAATCGAATCCAATATCACAAATACTTTGTTTGTGATCTCCAGTTGTATCCACACAAGCAAAACACCTTTATAAGGATTTCTACAAAACCAATTACTAGTTTGTTTTGAGAAAATAGCAAAATCAATTGAAGAACAAGAGAGAGAGAGAGAGAGAGAGAGAGAGAGAGAGAGAGAGAGAGAGAGAGGGAGGCGCGTCAATAGGGAGTGGTGGCCGAAAATTAGGGTCGGAAACTTGTGTAGAATTATTTCATAAATCAAATATATGATTTTGTAAATATCTTCCACTTTCCATAGCCGAATTAACTTCTTATTTCAATATAATTATAATTGTAATAAGAATAGGATTAAAGCCCACTTAGCTAAGTCCATTAATTAAACCCATTTAGATTGGGTTATAATTAAATGGCTTAGCTAGACCGTCCCAATTACTCTAAACCGATTACTGGTTTAGATAATTCGTACTTGATACAATTAAATATAATTGCGAATTTCCCAATTCTCATATTTTTCACATACTGACTTTTCCAAGTCTACTTTTGCTGTACTTTGCTTAAAGTGTGTGATCCTCTACACTCACGACCCGTTGGCAAACTGGCAAAATTACCATTTTACCCTTTCCACTATAAGTGGCCTCTAGTAAGACATTATGATTACCCAACGTTCGTGAATATCGATGATTGAATTTAACCTCGTATCGTCCATGTCACTATCCTGTTATCATACCGATATCTAGATTGATATAAAGGTATTGAACGGTCATCCTAATTTATCAATCACTGTTTCTTGATATCCGAGACGACTGAAAACTGATACTAAGTATCTCCTGCATGGCCATGCTATTTCTTCAGTCATACTCATCAAGTGGCCTAAACAGATATCATTGCCATACCAGAGTATGAGTGATAAATCCCTCAACCGTCTTTCGAGTTCACTCATGCAATTCATAATTAAGCCAATCAGAGCCTAATGGCTACCCTTTTGCAGGTAACGTTAGACTAGGTCAAACTTAGAGATTCATCACATAATGATCAGAAAGACTCCTTGGTCTTAGGATATAATGACAAGCTACGATATGTGAGTATGCTAATGACAGTAGCTATGCTGCATGTTGCTACGTTTAGTGTTGGCATAATTTTTTAACGCAAAAGTAAGAAGTCAGTGCAACATGTTATAAGACATGTGGAGCGACTCATTACGCTCCAGATTAGGAAAGGCCTAAAGCTTTTCTATTTAGAGTCGCTTGGAACTTAAGAAGAATGACATCACAACAACTGAAAGACTTGGAGCGCAAGAGAATGACGTCAATAGGCTAGGCGACTTCCAGCTGTCATTAAACACGTCAGCAAAGGCGGCAAACTGCTTGCCTAATTTATTTAGGAAGTCTGAGACTTCCTATTCCTAATCCGAGTAAGATTAGGGATGTGGAGCTGCTATAAAAAGCTTGTGCTTCCCCATTAGCAGTTTGTCCGTTCTTGTTCTTTATTTGCTAAATTTCTCAGAGCTCTTAACCATGCTCCATTGGCGTGTTGAGAGGCTGAATAGTTTGCTAGAACGGCTTTGCTTCGATTAAACATCAATTCGCAAAGATTGAGTGTTTGATCGATTAGGGTTCTTGTGTTCGTGATTGAAGATTCACAAATCTGTCAAAGAAGACTACGACACCGAGCATAGGCATTTGCTCGAAGGGTGGAATTGAGAGAATCTCAAAGACAGGGGGAGAGGACCCTGGTCGAGGTTGTTCACGGTGAGATCCATAGTAGCTTAGGACAATAGCTTGTGTGATAGCTAGTTGGTGCTTGAAGTTGTACTATTGAGTACCATATAGTGAAACCTTTCCACTGTCAAAGTGCCCCCAGATGTAGGTGACGTTGCACCGAACTGGGTAATCATCTCTGGTGTCGTTATTATTGCTTGTTTATTGTTTAAATTACGGTTTGCGTTTTAGACAAGTTGTCGACATAAAAGTTACGACTTTGTGTTCGACTTCTTGATTCGGCTACGAATCAGAATTTCACTTCATACTCACCATCGAGTCGTCCAATACCATCTCCTTGATAATAACTATGATCTAACTGCGGCACTACCTTGCCATGATTAGTAGAGTGTGAACATAAAGAGTTAGCCTCATACTGATCGCTTCTTAATGAAACTTGACTAATCAGGGACGCATTAAACGTAATTCTTTCTAATCTACAGTTCTACTATTAGTGATGACACACATAATGATATAGATCAAATTACTTCTAATATATTACTACAACACATTAGTAAAATATGCAGTTTTATTAATTCGAAAAATGATAAAACATTACATGTAGATTAACTTATTACATTGGACTAGAGCACAATCTTAACAATCTCCCACTTGCCCTTAGTTCCAACCTAAGTTCCAATCTACTCCCATAGACTTCACATGTACCTCATGCTTAGGCTGCGGTAGAGCCTTCGTCATGGGATCAACAATGTTATCATCAGTCGGTACACAAGTAATCTCCACGTCACCATTATCTATATACTCCCTGATAATGTGATACTTTCTCTGTATGTATTTGGTTCTGTTGTGGAATATGGGCTCTTGAGCAAGCGCTATGGCCCCCGTGTTGTCACACAACAAGCTTACTAAATCAGACGCTCGCGGCATTACATCTAACTCGGTTAGAAAGCTTCTGACCCAAACCACCTCCTTAGCTGCTTCTGCTGCAGCTATGTATTCAACCTCTGTTGTAGAATCGGCAGTCGTGGCTTCCTTGAAGCTCTTCCAGCTGAATGATCCACCATTCAACACGAACACAAATTCTGCCTGAGATTTGAAGTCATCAGGATCTGTCTAAAAACTAGCATCAATATATTCCTTGACTGCTAGTTCTCCATCTTTACCGCCATACACTAAGAATGTGTCCTTAGTGATAGCATTTTTGTGCCATAGTCCAATTGCTAGTAGTCTATAAATGTCCATGTATATTAATCATCGTTTGTAATAAATAAAACGGTTTTGTATTACTTATGTTTTGAAGTAATATGTTAAGCATGATCTGATTTATGACCATTAAAGTAGTAGAACCATAAATCTGTACAGATCACACTTAACGAGTCCCTAGTCAATATACGCTTCAATTGAAGCGACCAGTATGAGGATGATTCTTATTGATGTAGTTCTGCTTATCATAGGGATGTGGGATCCCAGAATCATATTATAGATATCATGAGGTGATTGATATCGGACGACCCGCTTTGAATAGTGTTTCATAGATTAAGCCATGAACATATTCAAATGCGATAGCTTGTCACGATATCCTTAAACCAAGGAGTCTTTGTGATCGCTATGCAACCGACGTACGGCTTTAACTTCCGCCTAACGCTTTTCGTAACAGGATTGCAATAATGGGCATGATTGGGTGGCGAAACGGATTGCATGAATGACACGAAAGACGGTTAAGGGATTTATCCCTCGTACTACGGTATGGGAAAGATATCCGTTTAGGCCGCTTGATCGAGAGGGATTAAGAGAAAGAGCATGGCCATGCCAGTGATACGGGTTATCAGTGCTTTTGCTCCTTAAGGGTTATCAGTTCTCGCATATCAAGTAATAATTATTGATTAAACAAGGATGACGACTCTATGCCTTGTGATCAATCGGGATGTCTAGAGATAATAGGATAGTGACTTGTACGCACAAGGTTAAATCGAATCATCGATCATCATGTACCTTGGGTAATCATAATGTCTTACTAGAGACCACTTATGATGGATTGGGCAAGAGAAATCTCTTGCGCCGATCTACCAACGGTGGCATGAGCCTGGAGGGTCACACACATACAATATGGATAACTTGAGCCAAGGAAACATTGACGTTTCTTGAGAAGCAAGACATGGCCAAAACTGAGGGTTTTAGGACATGGGTTCGGTTTTGTGAGAATTATTAGCGAATCGAGAAAATAGAGTTTTTCGTCGATGTCGCGTCGGACTTTGTTTGATAAGTTACGACAAATGGGTCGAATATTTTTTGGACACGGTACGCGACCGCATAGGCGAGCCTATTAGGCTCGGCCCAACAAAGGCCCAATAACCCTTCATGGCCGGCCACATTGATGGGTCCAAGTGTGGGGGCCACACATCATGCTTAGTTGGTGTTGTTTATTAAGAGGAGAGTGATTTAAGGGGATTAGGTGATGACTTCCCTTTAACCCATGCTTTCATTATTTGTTACTTTTATCAACCATGCCTTATGAGTTGATAAAGTAGACAAAAAGGATAATAATTCACTCACTCTCACACACTCTCTCACCTTGGCCGGCCACCCTCCCACTCTCTCCTCTCTTTGCTCTCTTGTTCTTCACACATTAGTTCTAGTAGGCTAATTGTGAAGGATCTTAAGGAGCATCCTCTTGGTGTGGACTTGCTCTAGAGAAGAAGATCATCTAGTTCTTCTTTCTTGATTCAACAAAGACTAAAAGATAAACTCTTGTGGAATAGATTTTGCCTTGAGATTTAATGGTTCATGTTCTTGGACAGTTTTTGGAGTTCTTAATGTTTATGCTTGCGCTATCTCGATGATCTTGAACGCTACAAAACCCTACAGTGGTTTCAGAGTGTGGTTAACCCTCTTAATCTTCGTCTTGTTGAACTTGTTTCGGTTTTATAATGATTTGCATGCCATATTTGTTGATAACATGTTTTAATACTTTTTGGGTAAATTACATGAAATATGTTATTTTTGGAAAATATATTGAATTTGTAATTTTTCGGATTTTTATTGGATTTGTCGGGTCCGAGATGGGACTCTCGGGGAGCCAAATTGGAGGTACCGGACGGAGGTCACCGGAAGCCGGGGTTGACCGGCGGTGACCGGGGCCGTCCCCTTTCTTGGCCGAGGCCGAGAGGGGAGGCAAGCCCGGTTTTGGGCTTTCCAAAGCCCAAACCGGGCAGTGAGCTTGGGCTCGGCCAAATGGGCTTTGGCCCATTGGTCTTGGGCTCGGTCCAATGGGCTTCGACCCATTGGGCTTGGGCCCGACTTGGTTCGTGCATGGTGATTTTTGATCCGTGTGAAAGAGATCACCACGGGTTCCAAACGATGAATTTTGAGAGAAAACAAGACAACAATGGAGGAAGAGAGGGGGCTGAAAATCGGCAATGAGGGAGAGAGAAAGGAGGGAGAAGTTACTGAAAAATTCAAGAGATAATTGAATAGATATTATGTGATTTTAAGTTGAAATTAAATTGAATTTCAAAATTAAAATTGCATTATCTATCCCTTTATTCTTTCTTATTTGCATTTGATCCCTCTCTTATCTTAAATCCCTAAATGGGCTTTAAGCCCGTTTAACTAAAACCCAAATTAAACCCATTAACTTGAGTTCTAATTTCGGTTTAGTCAAAACGGCTCAATTTCCTCGAATTGATTTCTTCAACCGTCTGGTTAAAACCTTAGGCCAGAAAACTATTGAATTGTTCTCAACTCTCATCCATAATTGTTGTCATGTATCGTGCTTAATGCGTGTGACCCTATAGGCTCACGAATAATTGGCAGACTGGTAAAATTGCTATTTTACCCTTTCCATCATAAGTGGCCTCTAGCAAGACATTATGATTATCCAATATTCGTGATTATCGATTATTCGACTTAACCTGTTATCGTACATGTCACTGTCCTTTTATCAAACCGATATCAAGATTGATCAATAGGCATAGAATGGTCACCCTAATTTATCAATCACTGTTTCTTGATATCTGAGATGACTGAAAACTGATACTAAGGTATCACCTGCATGGCCATGCTCTTTCTTCAGTCATACTCGTCAAGTGGCCTAAACGGATATCTTTCTCATACCGAAGTATGAGTGATAAATCCCTCAGACGCCTTTCGAGTTCACTAGTGCAATAAATGCCAAAGCCAATCGAAGCTGTGATAGCTACCCTTTTACAGATAACGTTAGACTAGGTCAAACTTAGGTATTCGTTACATAGTGTACACAAAGACTCCTTGGTCTTAGGATATAATGACAAGTTACGATATGTGAGTATCTCATGCTGGATCTATGCAGCATACTCACATTCGGGTTGTCCGATATCATCAACCTGATGATATCTATGATATAACTCCAGCAAAAACTTTGTCATGATCAGTAGAGCGTGATCACAAGGAGTTAGTCTCATACTGATCGCTTCAGAAGAAGCTTAGCTGATCAGGGACTCTATCGAATGTAACTCTTTCTGATCTATAGTTCTACTATAAGTGATTACACACATTATGACATAGATCAAATCACATTAGATATATTACTACAACACATTAGTAATATTATGCCTTTTATTATGTAGAATAATGATGTCCGTTACAATATAGATTGAAGAATTATTTTTGACTAGGGTACAAACCTAACACCGTGGCAAAAACCCGCGATCAAATATTTCGAAAACTTTCAAATTTGATCGGTTTCGATAAACCGATTTTCGAAAAGGTCTATTATTTGATGACATGTTTGTGTGATAACATGTTGGATGATGCATAAATAGCCCATTATATTTTTATCGCTTTTACGGTTTGCACACCGTTAGTGTTAGCGTGTAATTATTCTTTCATTCGAGCCCTTTAAGTGTAAATATTTTTTATCCGGTTTACGAACCGAGGATTAATTGTTATTTCTACTCTAAGTCGAGAAGGATGAACAATCGAGCACAATGACGGTCTTGGAGGAAGTCCAAGAGTTAGTGGGAGCCCAAATGAGGAAGACGAGAAGATGTTATGTCTCGTAAAATCTTAAGAATAGGATGGGCTATTGATGCATATTTAAACGCTTTATGATGTTTGCTTGAATTATTAGATACTAATTTATGTGCTTGCATGCTTTGCTTATGAGTTTATAAGCCATCACCTCACATGCAAAGATTAAAAACGATTTTAATTTGTTTGCATGTTTAAATCGTTATGAACCATCATCGCACGGGTTGTGATGGATGAGTTCGATTTGAAACGTGTTTGCACGGGTTGCAAATGACGGCTTCAAAAGAAGATAGTATGTGATACAATTAGAAACGTCACAACACGGGTTGTTAATGACGGGTTCGTAATTGTACCAACATACTTTCAAATTATTAAACACAACCAAATCACAACATAATTTGAGTCATGTGAGATGCCACCCAAATTCACACCCATGTAGAAACATTCTCTCGGGTCGTGCGCCTTAGTGAAGCATCGATAGAATGGGTTCTATATGGAATGGTCAACCTTGTGGGATGTCGTGCGCCTTAGCGGAGCATCTGCACAAAATTGATGCATATGTGAAGGTTGGTTGACTCAACCACGATTCTCAGCCTAAGGTCGAGTTGGGGCATCAGAAGGGTAAGCCGTGTGCTTTTGCACATACCCTGACCAAGAATTACACAGGTTGTAATTGGATGGGCGTCCTACCCAAATGGGTCAATTGGAGCGGTGCGCCTTAGCGTACTTCAATTGACAAATCAGGGATCTTGGTTTAAAGATTCTAAAACCTTAGAATCGGATGGTTGGTGTTTAATTCGGATCATCGTAAATTTATTCAACTTTTCTGATTAAATTTACTTTCTTCGTGTTGAAATGGCTAGTAATTCATCAAACTCGTCTAATTTGTCATTGAGGGCTATACATGATAACTATAAGCTCAATGGAACAAATTATCTGGACTGGGACAGAAATTTGCGACTTGTGTTAAAGTTGGAACGCAGGGAGTACGTCCTGGACAAGGCTATCCCGGTGGAGCCAGCTTCCAACGCAACGAGGGTCGTTAAGGTTGCGTACCATGAAAACCTTAGCGACTGTATCGACGTTGCGTGTGTTATGCTGGGCTGTATGGAGGCAGACCTACAGAAGCAGTTTATGGAGCTATCCCATGATCCTTTTGCAATGTTTGCACAGATCAAGGATATGTTCAAGGAGAAAGTACGTATTGAAAAATACACTATTCTCTGAGAACTCATTGCCTGCAAAATGTCAATAGGCAGCTCCGTAGGTCCACACGTCCTATACGCATGAAGGGACATCTCGATCATTTAACTAGTCTCGGAATGATTATGGAAAAGGAGATGGCTGCGGATTTCATTCTGCAATCCCTTCCTCGTGCATATGGTGGATTCGACATGAACTATCACATGCATGACATGTTAGTGACTGCCGAGAAGAGCATAAGGGGTAGTGCGCCCAAAGGTGTTCTTATGGTGAGGAAGGGATCCGGCTTCAAAGTTGGTGGTGATAAGGGTAAAGGCCCAATGCACCTGGCAGGGAAGAACATACGACCTAAACCTTCCATGCCCATGAAGGGCAAGGGGAAAGTAAAGGAGTCGGTCTATTTCTACTGCCAAAAGCCTGGTCATTGGCAAAAGGACCGTCAGCAGCTGAAGGAAGATCAGAAGAAGGGCGGTGGGGTCGCTACTTCGTCAGGTATTCCATTAGAGCTAAATCTTTCTACTATAAATGCTTGGGTACTAGACACTGGAGCTGAGTCTCATGTCTGTGCGGATGTGCAGGTACTGCGTAGTAGAAGAGATGTGGGGGAAAACGAGGTGAACCTAAGAGTTGGGAACAACGTGCGTGTTGCCGCAACTGCTGTGGGTTCGGTTGATCTTGTTTTGCCCAGTGGGTTTGTAATTGAACTCCTAGATGTGTTTTGCATACCTGCTTTTAGCAAGAATATTGTATCGATATCCCTTCTTGAAAAAGAAGGTTATTATTTTGATATTAAGAACGGGTTTTTTAATATTATGCGCAATAACATGTATTATGGAAATTCTCACTTAGTTGGAGGTTTATACATATTAAATATGCAAAACTCGAGATCTAACATGCTCTATAATGTTAATGCTAAGAGGTTTAAAACTAATGATTTAGACCAAACTCTAATCTGGCATTGTCGTGTAGGTCACATAAATGAGAAACGCATCTCAGCGCTTCATAAGCGCGGACTTCTAAGTCAATTCGAATTCCAAACGGTTGAAAGGTGCGAGGCTTTTTTAATGGGCAAGATGACTAAAGCGCCCTTCACCGGTATAGGTGAGAGGGCAGGTGATCTATTGGGTCTGATACATTCAAACGTATGTGGACCAATGAGTACACCAGCCAGAGGTGGTTTAGGCTACTTTATCACATTTACTTATGATTTCAGCAGATATGGTTATGTGCCATTATCAATTTACCCATTAGGCGTGACTCGCATCTCTCGATTGAAGTGAGTTCAACGGACTTAAAAGTCCACACTTGTGAAGTGTTGAGATGCGTTTCTCGTCTATGTGGCCTATTCGACAATGTCATATCACATTGTGGTTTAAATTATCGGATTTAAGCCTTTTATTGTTTATGTTATATATAGAGCTTGTGTCGGTTCTTTGAGTATTAAGAATATACAAACCACCAACCAATGAAGCATTGTAAAAGTAATCATCATTCTTATAAATATTGAATAATCTATTATCAATAGAAAAAAATATCCTTCCTTGTCTAGCAAGGAAATATAAATAATATTTCGGCGAAATGCCGCAATGAACATTGTTTAAAGATAAAACAAGCCCTGTGGGCAAACTGAGACTAATTTTTCCTACTGCAGTTGTTGAGACTATTGCCATCAACAACTCGTAGGTCTGGTTCGCCCCTGCGCATATCTCTGTTGCTACGTTTAATTGTTGGCATAATTTTTTAGCGCAAGTGTAAGAAGTCTTGCAACATGTTACATGACATGTGGAGCGACTTGTTACGGTCCAGATTAGGAAAGATCTGAAGCTTTACTATTTCGACGAAACTTGGAGCAAAAGAAGAAAGGCGCCACGAAGACTTGGAGCGCAAGAGAGTAACGTCGACAAGTCAGGCGACTTTCAGCTGCCAGTTACACGTCAGCAATAGGCGGCAACTATACTTGCCATATTTATTCAAGAAGACAGAACAGGCAAGACGACTTCCAGCTGTCGTGGAAGGCGGCAACAACTTGCCTCACTTTCCTGTTCCTGATCCGAGAAGGATTAGGAATGTGAGCTGCTATAAAAAGCCCTTGGCTTCCCATTAGCAGATCATCCGTTCTTGTTCTATCAATTGCAAGATTTCTCAGAGCTCTTAACCGTGCACCATCGGCGTGTTGAGAGGCTGATTAAGATTCGCTAGAACGGATCTTTGCTCCGATCAAACATTAAGTCGCGAAGACTAAGTGTTTGGATCGGCTAGGGTTTTTGTTTGTGATTGAAGATTCACAACGCCGTCCAAGAAGACAACGACACCAAGCATAGGCTTGCTCGAAGGGTGGAATTGAGAGGATCTCAAAGACAGGGGGAGAGGCCCTTGGTCGAGGTGATTCACGGTGAGATCTATAGTAGCTTAGGACAATAGCTTGTGTGATAGCTAGTTGATGCTTGAAGTTGTACTATTGAATACCTGATAGTGAAAAACCTTTCCACTGGCAAAGTGCCCCCAGATGTAGGTGCGGAGTCACCGAACTGGGTAATCATCTCTGGTGTCGTTATTATCTGTTTACTGTTTTACTTACGGTTTACGTCCTTAGGCAAGTAGTTGATACACAAGTTACGACTTTGTGTTCGACTTCTTGACTCGGCTAGGATTCAGAATTTCAATTGGTATCAGAGGAGGCACCTTTTCTTTTAGGTGATTTTCCTGCAAAATTTCTGAATAGCCAATATGGACTTAAAGGAAGGAGGATCAGTAAATCGACCACCGGTGCTCGATGGAACAAAATATGGATATTGGAAAGCACGGATGGGTGCCTTCTTGAAGTCCCTCGACAGCAAAACCTGGAAATCAATCATCAATGGATGGGAGGAACCTTACTACGTTGATGCTCATGGAAATCAAACTAGCATCAAACCAGAAAAGGAGTGGAGTGCGGAAGAAGATGAAGCCGCCCTAGGTAATTCTCGTGCACTCAATGCTATTTTTAATGGAGTAGACAAGAATGTGTTTCGACTCATCAACACATGCACAAGTGCCAAAATTGCCTGGGACACGCTTGGTGTTGCTTACGAGGGTACCTCCAAAGTCAAAGAGCAGAAGTTACAGTACCTCACGACTAACTTTGAGGCCCTGACCATGAATGAAGACGAAACTATTGCGGAGTTTAATGTGCGCATCAAGGATCTGGCCAATGAATCATATTCACTTGGCAAGCCTATGTCCGATGAAGATTTAGTCAGAAAAACGCTGAGAGCTCTAAGTCCTAGATTCAAGATGAAGATAACAGCCATAGAAGAAGTTCATGACTTGAAGACACTGAAGTTTGACGAGCTCATGGGATCTCTAATGACTTTCGAGCTCTCCCTACCTCTTATCGAGAAGAAACACAAAGGTGTGGCTTTAAAAAGTTCTACTCAGAAGACGAAGAACTCAAGGCACTCTGATTCGGATAGTGACATTGAGGAAACTATCGCCATGCTGGCCAAAAACTACAACAAAGTCATGAAAAGATTCGACCAGATGACAGGGAGGAACGTCACCCGAGAAGTCAGAGACAAGCCGCAACACAAGTTTCAGAAGCTCGAAAACACAAACGATGGTAGACGAGGAGAGCGATTAGGTAAAGGAGTTCAGTGTTTTGAATGTGAGGGGTATGGACACATGAAAAAGGAATGTCCCAACTTCTTAAAGAAACAAAAGAAGGGATTCAATGCCTCTCTAACTGACGATAAAGATGAGGAAGACAGTGACCTTGAGCATACAAGTAACTATGTTGCTTTCACTTTCTCCACAATAGATCAACCAGCTGAAAGCTCAAAGAAGTATGACTCTGATTATGAGCTATCCGATGAGACCATCAACAACGCTTACAACTAATGATATGTCAAGTGGCTTGAAGACTCTCAGGTAATCGAAAAATAGAATGCTCTCATTCTTACTCTTAATGAAGACAAGTCAAGACTTCTTGAGACGACTATTGATCTCAAAAAGGAAGTTGCTCGACTAAAAGGCGAGTTAGAGCAGGTCACCAAGTCTGTAAAGATGATGAATCCAAGTACTGACACTCTAGACCAAATACTTTCGATCGGGAAACCATCTAGAAATATGGAAGGTCTTGGATATTCAAAAGAAGCCTCATCATCACACACCATCTTCGTCCCTCAGAAGTCTGTCTCCCAGAAGCCTCGTCAGAAGTCTCCTAACTTCACGGCTGACCAAGCGACCAAAAAGCTTCTTACTCTGGCCGCTTCAAAAACCTAGAACAAAAGACATAACTGGGTTTGTCATCACTGTGGACGAAGAGGACATGTTCGACCCTTCTGCTATCAGCTATATGGGAAGAGCTTGGTCAAGAAAAGGACCACCATCAAGAAAAGCCAACCACGTAAGGAATGGCGAGTCAAGGAGGTAAACTATCGAGCTAACATCGCGTACACCGCTCTAAAGGCTTCAACCAGCAACGATTGGTACTTTGATAGTGGATCCTCTTGACATATGACGGGTAATAGCTCTTTCTTGGTCACATTAATACCTTGCACAAATAGCTTCGTCACTTTTGGAGATGGAGTAAAAGCTAGAGTAGTCGGGAAAGGAAAACTCAATCTTCCCAACTCTCCATGTCTGAAAGAAGCTCTACTAGTAGAAGGCCTCACAGCAAATCTCATCAGCATAAGCCAAATATGCGATTTAAATCTGGATGTCCACTTCACTCGTGACAAGTGCTCGGTCAAAGACGAACAACAGAAGGAAGTCATGACAGGCCCCAGGTCCCTTGATAATTGTTATCTATGGTCTCCAACAGTCACTACCTAGCCAACCAAGTGCCTTTTATCCAAAGCTCAAGAGACAAAACTATGGCATCAAAAACTTGGTCACATCAATTTGAGGAGCATGGAAAAGATTCTCTCTGAAAAGGCGATCATTGTAGTTCCCAACCTCAAGATCATTGAAGGAAAAATCTGTGGAGAATGCCAGATTGGGAAACAAGTTAAAACGTGACACAAGAAGGTACAACATCTAACTACTTCTCGTGTCCTAGAACTTCTTCATGTTGACCTTATGGGACCAATGCAAGTAGAAATTCTAGGAGGAAAGAAGTACATATTTGTATGTGTAGCCGACTTCTCGAGGTACACCTGGGTAGACTTTATTCGAGAAAAGTCAGACACCTTCTCAGTCTTTGAAGCCCTATGTCGGAGAGTTCAATGAGAAAAGGGAGAAGTCATTGGAAAAGTCGTTCGACTTCGAAGCGATCATGGAAAGAAGTTTGAGAACATCAGCTTCGCGAATTTCTGTGACGCTGAAGGAATTCAACACGAATTTTCTGCTCCCATCACTCCTCAGCAAAACGGAATCGTTGAAAGGAAAAATCGCACTCTTCAAGAAATGGCAAGAGTCATGATGTTAGCCAAAGACATCCCGCAGCACTTCTGGGCTGAAGCTTTGAATACGGCGTGCCATATTCATAATAGAGTGACCCTTCGCCCTGGAACTTCGCTCACTCTTTATGAAATATGGAGGGGGAGAAAGCCAAATGTTAAATATTTCCATGCCTTTTGGATCGATCTGCTACATACTTGCAGATAGGGAACCTCGACGCAAACTTGATCCTAAGAGCGACGAAGGCATCTTCCTCGGATACTCTAGAAATAGTCGAGCTTTTCGTGTATTCAACAAACGCACCCGGACTATCATGGAATCCATCAATGTTGTGATCGATGACAGTAACGAGCAACCCGGTGACGCGGACGAAGAAGTCCTAAATCTCTCAGGAGAAGTCAGACCAAAAGTCAGAGGAGAAGTTAGACCATAAGTCAAAGACGATGAGCGCAACAAAGAGTCTGAAGACGAAAGCCCAATCATCCCGGATAAAGAGGCATCTCCTATAAGGCAAAGAGCTCCGTCAAGAAGAATTCAGAAAGATCATCCACCCCAGGATGTGATTGGAGACATTAATGACGGAGTGCGGACTCGACAAAAGGCATCTCTTGACTACAACGAGATGATAGGTAACGTTTGCTTTATTTCCAAAATTGAGCCAAAAAATATACAAGAGGCCATCAATGATGAGTACTGGGTCTGCGCCATGCAAGAAGAATTAGCTCAATTTGCTAGGAATGAAGTCTGGGAACTAGTACCCAAGCCTCACAATGTCAATGTCATCGGGACAAAGTGGATATTCAAAAACAAATCTGACGAGCAAGGAAACATTACTCGAAACAAAGCGAGACTGGTGGCTCAAGGATACACACAAGTCGAAGGAGTCGACTTTGAAGAAAATTTTGCTCCAGTAGCCAGACTGGAAGCCATACGACTTCTTCTCGGCATTGCATGTCATCTGCGTTTCAAACTCTATCAAATGGATGTAAAGATTGCCTTCCTTAATGGAAACCTCAACGAAGAAGTCTATGTGGCTCAACCAAAGGGATTCGAAGACCGTGACTCTCCGCATCATGTCTACAAGCTAAAGAAAGCCCTCTACGGACTCAAACAAGCTCCACGAGCATGGTATGAACGTCTTACCCAATTCCTTGTACATAATGGCTATATTCGAGGGGGAGTAGACAAAACTCTCTTTGTGAAGAAGGAAGGAAGGGACATCATGATTGCTCAAATATATGTCGACGACATTGTATTTGGAGGGAAGTCAGACAAGATGGTGGAACGTTTCGTCTAACATATGCACTCTGAATTTTAGATGAGTATGGTCGGTGAGCTCACATACTTCCTAGGCTTCCAGATCAAGCAGATGTCAGATGGAATATTCATCTCCCGAAGCAAATACGCAAAGAACATTGTCAAGAAGTTCGGGTTAGAAAAGGCCTCACACAAGAGAACTCCCATTGCCACACATGACAAATGCACAAAGGACGAGATGGGAGAATCAGTTGATCAAAGTCTTTATCGAAGCATAATAGGAAGTCTCCTTTATCTAACAGCAAGTCGACCCGACATCGCGTACTCCGTGGGAGTCTATGCTCGATATCAAGCCAATCCAAAAGTCAGTCACTTGGCTCATGCAAAAAGGATCATAAGGTACATCTCAGGAACCTCTTAATTAGGGTTGCTATATTCCTTTGACACCTCTCCTACTCTTGTTGGATATTGTGATGATGACTGGGCGGGAAGCACACCAAATCGAAGAAGTACCTCTGGAGGTTGTTTCTACCTGGGGAACAATCTTGTATCGTGGTTCAGCTAAAAGCAAAATTGTGTTGCTTTGTCTACTGCTGAGTCCGAATATACTGCAGCCGGAAGTAGCTGTACTCAGCTTCTTTGGATGAAACAAATGTTGGCAGAGTATGGAGTCAAGCAAGAAGCCATGACTTTGTTCTGTGAGAACATCAGTGCAATCAACATCTCGAAGAATCCAGTCCAACACAGCAAAACAAAGCATATCGACATCAGGCACCACTTTATTCGAGAGCTTGTAGAAGACAAGAAGATAAAGCTCGAGTATTTACCCACCGAGAAACAAGTCGCTGACATCTTTACCAAAGCATTAGATGCTAACAGGTTTGAAAGTCTGAGGTCAATCCTTGGACTTTGCTGTCTGGAGTAACCAGAAGTCAAGCAAGAAGAGGGAGAGCTTTTAGTTGATTTTACTCTCTCTCTCTCTCTATCAGGACCAACCAGGGTCCACAAAATCAAGCCGGGCCCTAATCTTATTATCAGAAGCCCAGTAGTCTTATTTGAATTTTAAGAATGATTACACTCTGACGATCAACCAATCAGCAATCATTCTGTTCAACTCCCACGCAGAAAAGGCTATGCACCTCCTCCACCTTTTGAAACCGCTAGGGCACCACAAATCAAAATTTCTGTAACTGAAAGATTTTGTTCTCTCCTCTCAAGAGCAAATCCTATCTAGCTTTTTGCCAAATGGTCGGTACTCGAAGCGGACGAATACAATCTGCCTCCAAGGCGCTACGAGCAAAAATGAGGGCAAAAGTGATTGCCAAGAAGTTGTCGGCCTCCAAATCGACGACAAACAAGCATGGAGTAAGGATTCGAGGAGGAAAAGTCTCAGGGGAAAGTTCGGCAGCACCTCAGGGAGTAACGACCTCACCTCCGACTACCACACCAGTAGAAACAACTCCCGTCGTTGAGAAGAACGACACTTTAGCCTAATCTGCGAACATAGAAGAAGAAGTCTCTCTCTCTACTCCGACCCCGACACAAGGTAAATCTACTATCCCCTCTAAAGAAAACACCGTAGATGAAAGTCTGCCTATAGAGGGTCTAGAAACCCTTGTTCCTGAAAGTCACGGCACTAGAACCAAGGACCAATCCAACCCCTCTAAGTCGACACCAGCACCAGATAAAACTCCTCTAAACGAGGACTTGCAAAAGGAAGGAAGTTCCCATGTCGCCCAGGACAGTAATTCAGGGCTGTATGAAGATCAGGAAGCTATTCCAGTCACTCGACCTATAGAGGAACTTGTTAATATCGAAGAAACAGTCGACACTGAAACCATGGAAAAAGAAGAAGCTGTGCCCAAAAGGGCTGAGAGAAGGAAGCTACCAACAAGGAGGTTGGTCGATGAAGAAGAAGAACCTCAAATACCGAGGAGATCGACCCAAAAGAGGAAAACCACAGAAAAAGGAGGAGTATCTGCTTCGAAACAGCCGAAGAAGTCTAGAAGGAAGTCATTAACTTTTGTACCAACATCTGCTCCAGAAGAAGAGGAATCTGAAGAAGAAGACACCCTGATGGTGCTACCACGGGTCAAAAAGGCAATGGGAGGGTAGAAACTGTTAGTTTTGTGCCCTAGTCCAAAATAATTCTTCAATCTATATTGTAACGGACATCATTATTCTACATAATAAAAGGAATAATATTACTAATGTGTTGTAGTAATATATCTAATGTGATTTGATCTATGTCATAATGTGTGTAATCACTTATAGTAGAACTATAGATCAGAAAGAGTTACATTCGATAGAGTCCCGGATCAGCTAAGCTTCTTCTGAAGCGATCAGTATGAGACTAACTCCTTGTGATCACGCTCTACTGATCATGGCAAAGATGTGCCGGAGTTATATCATAGATATCATAAGGTCGATGATATCGGACAACCCGATTGTGAGTATGCTGCATAGATCCAGTCATGAGATACTCACATATTGTAACTTGTCATTACATCCTAAGACCAAGGAGTCTTTGTGTACACTATGTAACAAATACCTAAGTTTGACCTAGTCTAACGTTATATGTAAAAGGATAGCTATAACGACTTCGATTGGCTTTGGTATTTATTGCACTAGTGAACTCGAAAGGCGTCTGAGGGATTTATCACTCATACTTCGGTATGAGAAAGATATCCGTTTAGGCCACTTGATGAGTATGACTGAATAAAGAGCATGGCCATGCAGGTGATACCTTAGTATCTGTTTTCAGTCATCTCAGATATCAAGAAACAATGATTGATAAATTAGGGTGACCATTCTATGCCTATTGATCAATCTGGATATCGGTTTGATAAAAGGACAGTAACATGTATGATAACAGGTTAAGTCGAATAATCGATAATCACGAATATTGGATAATCATAATGTCTTGCTAGAGGCCACTTATGATGGAAAGGGTAAAATAGTAATTTTACCAGTCTACCAATTATTCGTGAGCCTAGAGGGTCACACGCATTAAGCACGATACATGACAAAAATTATGTATGAGAATTGAGAACAATTCGGTAGTTTTCTGGCCTAAGGTTTTAACCAGACGATTGAAGAAATCAATTCGTTGAAATTGAGCCGTTTTGACTAAACTGAAATTAGAACTCAAGTTAACGGGTTTAATTTGGGTTTTAGTTAAACGGGCTTAAAGCCCATTTAGGGATTTAAGATAAGAGAGGGATCAAATGCAAATAAGAAAGAATAAAGGGATAGATAATGCAATTTTATTTTTGAAATTCAATTTAATTTCAAATTAAAATCACATAATATCTATTCAATTATCTCTTGAATTTTTCAGCAACTTCCCCTCCTTTCTCTCTCCCTCATTGCCGATTTTCGCACCCTCTCTTCCTCCATTGTTGTCTTGTTTTCTCTTAAAATTTCTACCAAAATATTGAGTGAAAAATCATTTCGGTTGTGGTGCTTGTGTGGACTTGATAGAGAGAACACTACACTTGTGTTTTTGTCGATTACAAGAGGTAAATATCATATTTATATTTATGTTTATAACATGTTCAAATGGCATTAAGATCTAAGCTTTTTACGATCACCACGGTTACATAAAGTCCGCTGCATGATATTCATCGTTAGGAACCCGTTGTGATCTCTTTCAGTGGTATCAGAGCATGGTTGTTATGTTTATTTGTACATGTTTAAATCTGATATTTTTTATGTTTATATGTGTTCTTCATCATTAGCATGCATGTAAATCGACATTTTTTTTCAGATTTGATTGATTTTGGAAATTGGAAAAATAATTTTTTTGGGGTTTTTCAGGTTAGCCATGGCTTAGCCATGGACGACCAGGTCGAGTCCCTTGGTGGACCATGGAATGCCCTAGGGCAGCCCATGGTCAGCACCATGGGCCGACGAAGGTCGCCTACGGGCGACCATGGCAGCCCTCGCGGGCGACCAGGGTCTGCCCTAGGGGCGACCATGGCTGCCCTCGCGGGCTACCATGGTCGTTCCTGTGGTAGACCACGGTCAGCCCCGCGGGCGACCTCGGCAGCCCTCATGGGCCACCGTGGTTGCCTCCGCGGGCGACCTTCGGTTGAGCCGGTTCGGCTCGACCAGATTCGAGCTGAACCGGTTGATTCGCGAGGATATTTGGAAACCCAAAAATTTAATTTTCAGATTTGGTTCGGTTTCGATAAACCAGCGAAAACCGGTCCAAAATTCAATTAATCGATTAAACCGGAATTTTTTCACAATTAAGAAAGATAAAATTTGGAAAATTTATTTGTTTGATCAGCATGTTGATTGATAATATGATCTTTGATCACATGATGTTTTCCACATGATGCTAGCTAAGCCCATTAGATTTGCATTTTAATTTCGGTTTTGCAACCTGCGTGTTGCTTAATTTTGGGTTGTAGTAAATACGGCCTGCGTGTCGTGATTTGTATTTCATTTAATTTATTTTAATATGTAATCACGAAGACCGACACAAGAATCAAGTCAAGAGGGAGACTCGGATTGGAGGAGGCTCGAAGCCAGTGGTAGTTCACAAGAATGGAGCAAGTTTCGATCTTGAAGACCATGTCTTTAGGATCGGTTTTGCTAGATTCTTAGGGACTTAGGGTAGTCACATTAGTTCTATCCATAGTTCAAGCTTGGTAGACTTGTCTACGATTGTCAGCTAGGGCTGACCTAGGGTATCAGTATAGGATATGCCACGTACTAACAAGTACAGACCCTAGCCAAGAACTACATGGTCTTGTAGATGGATTCACTCCTACCTTGATGCACTCAATTGGAGCAGTGAGCCTCCGTTCACTTCAATTCAGAGTATGATGGGATCCTGGTTCAGATTCTAAAGTTAGTATCAGAAAGTGTTTTATAATTAAATCTCCAACTTCAATTTTAATTAATACTGATTAAAAGTTGTTTACTATGTAGATATAAAATGGCAAACACTAATCATTCTGGTAGCAGCGCGCTTAGGTCACTAATCGAGCATGATAAGCTTAACGGCGTAAACTTTCTCGATTGGGACTGGAATTTGAGACTCGTTCTCAAGTATGAACGTAAGGATTATATCCTTACCTAGGAATAAGCACCTACTGAACCAGCACTGAACGCCTCAAGGGCGCTAAGGGATACCTACCAGAAATTCCTTAGCGACCGGCTCGACGTACAGTGCATCATGATGGGCAGTATGGTGCCTGACTTGCAAAAACAGTTCTTGGACATTTCTGAAGATCCCAAAGACTGTATGGCTGAGATCGAGAAAATGTTCAAAGAGAAAGCGCGTGTCGAAAGATACGACACTTTCGTTGATCTGATGTCTTGCAAGCTAAAGGCTGGAACTCCTGTCAGTCCTCATGTCCTTAAGATGAAACGTCTTTTGGAACATTTGACCAGACTAGGTCATCCTGTGGACAAGGAAATGTCTGGAGACTTTGTGCTGCATTCACTTCCAGATGCATATCGTGAATTCGTTGGAAATTACAATATGCATGACATAAATAAGACCGTAACAGAGCTTCATGGTATGCTCGTGACTGCTGAAAAGAATCTCAAGGGGAAAACCAAGGAGGTTCTTATGGTCAACAAGCAAGTGAGCTTCAAGAAAGCCAGCCTGGGCAAGGGTAAGGCTCCTATGCATCTAGCAGGGAAGATTCGACAACCTAAGGGTCCACCAGCTCCATACAAGGACTGGGGCACTGGAAGAAGGATTGCAAGAAACACAAGTTGTTTCTTAAGAAGAGTGGAGCTTCCACATCTTCAGGATCAGGCATTTTTGTTATTGAACTCAATCTCAGTTTATCTACTTCAGATTCTTGGGTACTTAATACCGGTGCAGAATCTCATATTTGTGTTAATGTGGAGGCTCTGGGAAGTAGAAGAGAAGTGAGCAAGGGCAAGGCGGACCTACGAGTTGGCGATGGCAATCAAGTCTCGACAACTGCTGTAGGAGATATTAGTCTTAGTTTGCCCAGTGGGATAGTTTTATTTTTAAATAATGTTCATTGTGTACCTGCGTTTCGCAGAAATATTATTTCTATTTCCTTGCTAGACAAGGAAGGATATCATTTTTCAATTGATAATGGAATTTTCAATATTTTCAAGAAAAACATGTTTTATTGCAATGCTTCATTAGTTGGTGGTTTATATATTCTTAATATTCAAAATACTGGCACTAGCTCGATTTATAATATCAGTAACAAAAGGGTTAAATCCGATGATTTAAACTAGACTGTGATATGGCACTGCCGCTTAGGCCATATAGGCCAGAAACGCATCTCAACACTTCACAAGTGTGGGCTTCTAAGTCCGTTTGAATTCACTTCAATTGAGAGATGCGAGTCATGCCTTATGGGCAAAATGACAAAAGCACCTTTTGCCGGTTTAGGTGAAAGGGCGAGTGACTTACTAGGTCTCATACATTCCGATGTTTGTGGGCCCATGAGCACTCAGGCCAGAAGAGGTTTTCACTACTTCGTTACATTCACTGATGACTTCAGTAGATATGGGTATGTTTATCTTATGAGACATAAATCGGAAACCTTTGACAAGTTCAAAGAGTTCCAAAACGAAGCACAGAACCAACTTGGGAAAAGTATAAAGGCGCTT
Organism: Geranium rotundifolium; assembly: GCA_963920655.1. Lineage (NCBI taxonomy): Eukaryota > Viridiplantae > Streptophyta > Magnoliopsida > Geraniales > Geraniaceae > Geranium > Geranium rotundifolium. The sequence continues at coordinate 28,719,982 of OY987315.1, read as the reverse complement.
CGATCTGACCGAGGCGGTGAGTACTTGGACCAAGATTTTCACAGTCATTTAAAGGAGTGTGGGATCATCTCTGAATTGACTCCGCCTGGAACACCTCAAATGAATGGTGTATCCGAACGGAGAAATCGGACCTTGCTTGACATGGTTCGATCAATGTGAGTTAGGCTGACCTCCCTATCTCCTTCTGGGGCTATGCCCTAGAAACGGCCGCATTCATATTGAATCGGGCTCCTACAAAGGCATTGGAAAGCACTCCATACGAAGTATGGAACGGGAAGAAACCCTTATTAGCTTTATTTAAGATTTGGGGATGTGAAGCTTACGTCAAGCGTTTGCTAGGCGATAAGCTCGAACCCAAATCAGACAAATGTGTCTTTGTGGGGTACCCTAAAGAAACAAGGGGGTACTATTTCTACAAACCCAGCGAGAACAAAGTTTTTGTTGCTCGAGGAGGGGTATTTTTGGAAAAGGAATTTATTTCCAAAAGAGTTAGTGGGAGTGCCGTGCATCTTGTAGAAATTCAAGAAGATACGGAGCAACCTACTACGCCGAATGTAGAAACACAGGAGCCAGAAGAGGTCATTGATCAAGAACCAATCCTGACACCCATTCCAGATGGTCCAAGAAGGTCTGAGAGATCTCGTCAAGCTCCTATCAGATATGGCTTCCTAGCCACTGAAGGAAATGACTGGATGTTGGTGGATCAGGATAATCCAGAAACCTACAGACAAGCTTTGGCCAGTCCAGACTCCGAAAAATGGCAGAACGCCATGAATGAGGAAATGAAATCCATGTCAGATAACCAAGTCTGGAACTTGGTGGATCAAACCCCTGGGATAAAACCCATCGGTTGCAAACGGGTCTATAAAATTAAGACGGACATGGATGGAAAACCTCAGACCTATAAAGCTAGACTGGTTGCGAAAGGTTATCGCCAAATCGAAGGTATCGATTATGACGAGCCTTTTTCACCTGTGGCTATGATCAAATCTATCCGGATCATTCTAGCCATAGTAGCATACTACGACTATGAGATATGGCAGATGGACGTCAAAACCGCCTTCCTTAACGGGAACTTAAAAGAGGATGTGTATTTGACACAGCCCGAGGGTTTTGTTGATCCAGAGAATCCCGGAAAGATTTGTAAGCTGCTTAGGTCCATTTATGGATTAAAGCAAGCTTCACGGAGTTGGAACATTCGTTTTGATGAAGCCGTAAGGGAATTCGATTTCATCAAAAATGAAAGTGAGCCTTGCGTATATAAGAAAGCGAGTGGGAGTAAAATAGTATTCCTAGTGCTATATGTCGATGACATACTGATCATCAGGAATGACATCCCAACCTTGCTTGAAGTTAAAGCTTGGTTAGGGAAATGCTTCTCGATGAAGGACTTAGGTGATGCTGCTTTCATTTTGGGCATCAAGATCTACAGAGATCGACCCAAGAGAATATTGGGCCTAAGTCAGAGCACTTACATAGATAAGGTGTTGAGAAGATTCTCAATGCTTGATTCTAAGAAGGGATACCTACCCATGCGGCATGGCATTAAGCTTACCAAACAACAGAGTCCTAAGACTCCTGATGAGCTAAACAAAATGAGTAAGATCCCATATGCTTCGGCTGTGGGATCCATCATGTATGCTATGATTTGCACGAGACCAGACGTCTCGTTCGCGTTAAGCTGTACCAGCAGATATCAATCTAACCCAGGCCATGAGCACTGGACTGCTGTCAAGAGTATCCTAAAGTATCTAAGGAGAACTAAAGACGCATTCCTAGTGTATGGTGGGAAGGATGGAGAACTAGCAGTCAAAGGATATGTTGATGCTAGCTTTCAGACAGATCCTGATGATTTCAAATCACAAGCAGGATTTGTATTCGCGTTAAATGGCGGAGCATTCAGCTGGAAAAGCTTCAAGGAAGCCACAACTGTCGATTCTACAACAGAGGCTGAGTACATAGCTGCAGTAGAAACAGCTAAGGAAGCCGTATGGGTTAGAAGCCTTCTAACTGGATTAGATGTAATGCCGCGAGCATCTGATCCGGTAAGCTTGTTGTGTGACAACATTGGGGCCATAGCATTAGCTCAAGAGCCTAGATTCCACAACAGAACTAAAGAGGAAGTATCACATTATCAGAGAATATATTGATAACGGTGATGTGGAGATTGCTTATGTACTAACTGATGACAATGTTGCTGATCCCCTGACAAAGGCTTTACCCCAGCCTAAGCACGAGGCGCACGTGAAGTCTATGGGGGTAGATTGGAACTTAGGTTGGAACTAGGGGCAAGTGGGAGATTGTTAGGTTTGTGCCCTAGTCCAAAATAATTCTTCAATCTATATTGTAACGGACATTATTATTCTACATAATAAAAGGCATAATATTACTAATGTGTTGTAGTAATATATCTAATGTGATTTGATCTATGTCATAATGTGTGTAATCACTTATAGTAGAACTATAGATCAGAAAGAGTTACATTCGATAGAGTCCCTGATCAGCTAAGCTTCTTCTGAAGCGATCAGTATGAGACTAACTCCTTGTGATCACGCTCTACTGATCATGGCAAAGATGTGCCGGAGTTATATCATAGATATCATAAGGTCGATGATATCGGACAACCTGATTGTGAGTATGCTGCATAGATCCAGTCATGAGATACTCACATATCGTTACTTGTCATTATATCCTAAGACCAAGGAGTCTTTGTGTACATTATGTAACAAATACCTAAGTTTGACCTAGTCTAACGTTATCTGTAAAAGGGTAGCTATAACGGCTTCGATTGGCTTTGGCATTTATTGCACTAGTGAACTCGAAAGGCGTCTGAGGGATTTATCACTCATACTTCGGTATGAGAAAGATATCCGTTTAGGCCACTTGATGAGTATGACTGAAGAAAGAGCATGGCCATGCAGGTGATACCTTAGTATCAGTTTTAAGTCATCTCAGATATCAAGAAACAATGATTGATAAATTAGGGTGACCATTCTATGCCTATTGATCAATCTGGATATCGGTTTGATAAAAGGACAGTGACATGTATGATAACAGGTTAAGTCGAATAATCGATAATCACGAATATTGGATAATCATAATGTCTTGCTAGAGGCCACTTATGATGGAAAGGGTAAAATAGTAATTTTACTAGTCTGCCAATTATTCGTGAGCCTAGAGGGTCACACGCATTAAGCACGATACATGACAACAATTATGGATGAGAATTGAGAACAATTCGGTAGTTTTCTGGCCTAAGGTTTTAACCAGACGGTTGAAGAAATCAATTCTAGGAAATTGAGCCGTTTTGCCTAAACCGAAATTTGAACTGAAGTTAATGGGTTTAATTTGGGTTTTAGTTAAACGGGCTTAAAGCCCATTTAGGGATTTAAGATAAGAGAGGGATCAAATGCAAATAAGAAAGAATAAAGGGATAGATAATGCAATTTTAATTTTGAAATTCAATTTAATTTCAAATTAAAATCACATAATATCTATTCAATTATCTCTTGAATTTTTCAGCAACTTCTCCTCCTTTCTCTCTCCCTCATTGCCGATTTTCAGCACCCTCTCTTCCTTCATTGTTGTCTTGTTTTCTCTCAAAATTTCTAGCAAAATATTGAGTGAAAATTCATTTCGGTTGTGGTGCTTGTGCTGACTTGATAGAGAGAACACTACACTTGTGTTTTTGTCGATTACAAGAGGTAAATATCATATTTATATTTATGTTTATAACATGTTCAAAGATCTAAACTTTTTACGATCACCACGGTTACATAAAGTCCGCTGCATGATATTCATCGTTTGGAACCCGTGGTGATGTCTTTCAGAAACTTCCCAAGAATGTGCCTAAAGCTCCTACAGATAATGTGTCCTTCCACTCTGTAGACAACGCGGTTAAGTGGCAGTATGTATACCAACGCAAGATCTATCCAGAAAGAGAGCTTTCCACAGAGGCGCAGGGGATAAACTCGATCGTGGAACTTCTCCGAAGAGCAGGTCTGACCAATACGGTCATAAATATTGGGTCATTCTACCCAGCATTGGTGAAAGAGTTTATTGTCAACCTTTCAAGCGAGTTTGATGATCCAGAAAACGCTGAATACAGAAAGGTATTCGTTCGGGGAGAATGTTTCGAGATATCTGCCTCCACCACCAATACCTATCTAGACAGAGAAGACCCAAAAGTCACTCCAGATGTCCCGCACTTGAACAAAGTAGCGATCGAGATCACTGGAGGACGGAAGAAGGTCTGGCCCGTCAAAGACACCACTGCGGCTACTGAGCTATCTGCCAAATACTCAATACTCTACCGCATTGGCCTGGCAAATTGGGCACCTTCTACACATGGGTCGAGCATCAAAACCGAATTGGCTAAACTCATATACCAAATAGGTACGCAGTCTTCTCTTGATTTTGGCACTTATGTCATTGAACATCTAGTCAAGCACGCCAAATCATATGCTATCAAACTTCCTATCGGGTTTCCTTCATTGATCACCGGTCTCCTTCTCCAACAATGTCCTCACATTGTTCGAGAATCGGATATTCCGGGTAAGAAGCCACTGCCCCTTGCTATCAGCCTCAAGAACTTCGAAGCGAAGCAGTTGAAGGACCTCGGACTCCCCATGGCCAAAGCATCAGGAGCTGGTTCAAGCTCTCGACCCTCAGGACCAATTGGCACTAGAATGGAGGAAGAATTGGTGGAGATGATCGATAATCTAGAGAAGTCAATTGCGATGCTATCAACCCGCAAAGTCGCCTATGAAGCTCTGCTCAATGACCTCCGCTCTGCTCCTGCTGCTGAAGATGATGTTGACGACTCCACGTCGTTTTAAGTATTTCTCTGAATTTGCTATGATAACTTTGTTCCACAACACTCTTAAATCCTCGGGGTCTGTCCGAGTTAATTTTCTGCACATTATGACTTTTTATTTTTGGGATATTTGCTCTTGGTTGAGTTGGATATTTGCTCATGTTTGAGCTGTTTACTTTGCTCATGGCGTGAGCTGGTTTTACCCTGCTGTTTAGTCGAATTTCATCATATGATTGCCTTTGGCAATATTGTTAGACAAACAGGGGGAGATAAGTTAGGCTACGCCAAAAGCTACGCCAGAAGTCGCGCCAAAAGTTGTGCATAGAAGTCGCCGCTCCAGAAGCCGCTCCAGAAGTTGCTCTAGAAGCAGTTACAGAAGATACACCAGAAAGACGTACAAGAAGTCGCATCAGAAGTCACATAACTTGCTGTGTGCGTAACTGCCTCAAGGTGACGACGATGTGCCTGCTTGGAGTAAAGAAGTCACATCACTTGCTGTGCGTAACAGCCACAAGATAAATCACTTGCTGTGCGTAACTGCCACAAGATGACGATGGGCTTAAAAAGGTGTTTGCCTAAAAAATTGCCAAAGGGGGAGATTGTTGCTACGTTTAATTGTAGGCATAATTTTTTAGCGCAAGTGTAAGAAATCGTGCAACATGTTACATGACATGTGGAGCAACTTGTTACGGTCAAGATTAGGAAAGATCTGAAGCTTTCCTATTTCGACGAAGCTTGGAGCAAAAGAAGAAAGGCGCCACGAAGACTTGAAGCACAGGAGAGTAACGTCGACAAGTCAGGCGACTTCCAGCTGGCAGTTACACGTCAGCAATAGGCGGCAACTATACTTGCCTGATTTATTCAGGAAGTCAGAACAGGCAAGACGACTTCCAGCTGTCGTGGAAGGCGGCAACAACTAGCCTGACTTTCCTGTTCCTGATCTGAGAAGGATTAGGAATGTAAGCTGCTATAAAAATCCCTTGGCTTCCCATTAGCAGATCATCCGTTCTTGTTCTAACAATTGCAAGATTTCTCAGAGCTCTTAACCGTGCACCATCGGCGTGTTCAGAGGCTGATTAAGATTCGCTAGAATGGATCTTTGCTCCGATCAAACATTAAGTCGAGAAGACTAAGTGTTTGGATTGATTAGGGTTTTTGTTTGTGATTGAAGATTAACAACGCCGTCCAAGAAGACAACGACACCGAGCATAGGCTTGCTCGAAGGGTGGAATTGAGAGGATCTCAAAGACAGGGGGAGAGGCCCTTAGTCGAGGTGATTCACGGTTAGATCTATAGTAGCTTAGGACAATAGCTTGTGTGATAGCTAGTTGGTGCTTGAAGTTGTACTATTGACTACCTGATAGGGAAAAACCTTTCCACTGGCAAAGTTCCACCAGACGTAGGTACGGAGTAACCGAACTGGGTAATCATCTCTGGTGTCGTTATTATCTGTTTACTGTTTTACTTACGGTTTACGTCCTTAGGCAAGTAGTCGATACACAAGTTACGACTTTGTGTTCGATTTCTTGACTCGGCTAGGATTCAGAATTTCAATCTTTTCTACTTTCTAGAACCTTCACATTTACACAAATGTGAAACTCTGCACTAGTATCAAGTACCCAAGAATCTGAAGTAGATAAACTTAGATTGAGCTCAATAACATAAATACCTGGTCTTGAAGACGTGGAAGGTCCACTCTTCTTTAGAAACTTCTTATGCTTCTTACAATCCTTCTTCCAGTGCCCCTGCTCTTGGCAATAGAAGCAAACAACCTCCTTCCTAGGATTCACAACAGCCTTGGGAGCAACTTGATTCTTTAGACCCTTAGGATGTCTGATCTTCCCTGCCAAATGCATATGCGCCTTACCCTTGCCCAGTCCAACTTTCTTGAAGCTTACTTGCTTGTTAACCATGAGAACCTCCTTGTACTTGCCCTTTATATTCTTCTCTGCGGTTACGAGCATCCCATGGAGCTCTGTCACTGTCTTAGCCATGTCATACATATTGTAATTTCCAACGAAATCACGATATATATCTGAAACTGAATGCATGACAAAGTCTGTAGCCATTTCCTTATCCACAACATGACCGAGTCTGGTCAAGTGTTCCATAAGATGTTTCATCTTAAGGACACGGGGACTAACAGGAGCCCCACCCTTGAGCTTGCAGGACATCAGTTCACTGAAAGTGTCATATCTTTCGACACGCGCTTTCTCTTTGAACATTTTCTCAATCTCTGCCATCAAGGCCTTGGGATCTTCTTAAATGTCCAAGAACTGTTTCTGCAAGTCAGGAACCATACTGCCCATCATGATGCACTGCACGTCGATCCGGTCGCTAAGAAACTATTGGTAAGCATCCCTTAGCGCCCTTGCGGAGTTCAATGCTGGCTCAGCAGGTGGTTCCTGGGTAAGGATATAATCCTTACGTTCATTCTTGAGAACATGTCTCAGGTTCCGGTCCCAATTGAGAAAGTTAATGTCGTTAAACTTATCTTGCTCGATCAAGGACCTAAGTGCGCATTTTCCAGAGTGAATCGTGTTTGCCATTATAACTATACAGTAAAACAAATTTTAATCAGTATTTAATTAAAATTCAACTTGGAGATTTAGTTATAAAACACTTGTCTGATTCTAAAACTTAAAATCTGAACCAGGATCCTTGCATACCCTCAAGTGAAGTGAACGAAGGCTCACCGCTCCAACTGAGAAAACAAAGGTAGGAACACATCCAATTACAAGTCCTTGTAATTTCCGGCTAGGGTTTGTACATAAAAGTACACAGCATACCATATCCTGATACCCTAGGTCAGCCCTAGCTGACAATCGTAGACAAGTCTACCAAGTTTCGACTATGGCCCAGAACTAGTGAGGCTAATATGCGGAGGCGCACGCATCCACATAGAACTGCCCAACTCATTCAGACTTCTCCTCTATGAATGTTATGCGGAGGGGTATCGACATCCATAGGCTCAAAGTTCTTTTGAGTGTCTAAACTTTGATGGTATAACGCTTGACTTGTAATTATTTACGAATAAGTGTATTATTACTTTCTGATTGTATCGATACAATCTTAACTGGAATAATCAATTACAAATCCATGCGAAGATGATTCCTTAACTAATTACATGAGAGTTTGATTAAATTTCGATTTTAATCTTCACATGTGGGTGATAGTTATGCATATTAAACTAATCATACATTCATATCATACTTATATAAATGTAAAGCACCATGTATAACCTAGCCCTTATAAACCTAAAGAATAACAAAGACAAATCCTAAGACTAAGTCTTCTGGATTTTAACTCGTTTCTCCCTTTTGGACTCCCAGTGGCTTCGAGCGTCCTTTGGAATTCCATCAACTCCGTCTTGATTTCCTTTCTTGCGTCGGTCTTCGTAATTACAATTTAAATAACAAATAAATTACAAAAGAAACAACACGCATGTCGTATTTAATACATCCCAAAACTATCAACTCGCAGGTTCCAAAATAAAATACTGAAATCTAGATGGGCTAGGCTACACATCATATTGAAAACAATCATGTTGTCAAACATCATGTTATCAAACATTATGCTCTCAAACAAAAAAATTTATTCCAATTTTTATCTTTCTTATTTTGTGGAAAAAAATTCGGTTTATCGAAACCGGACAGTTTAACTTGATTAATTAAAATTGAACCGGTTTATCGAAACCAGAGCGGGTCTGAAAAATCTGAAATTTTTGGGAAATTCCCTAGGAACTAGCATAAGCCAAGAACCGGCTCATGCCCCTGCTCTGATCGGCTAACCGTGGCACGCCAAAGTGGCCCGCGGGCAACCCTGGGAGTGGCCATGGGCCGCCGATCTGGTCGGCCTAGGGCACAGCCATGCGCGCTCGAGGGCCTCCCATGGTGTGCCGTCGGTCTCGACCTGGTAGGCCACTAGCCACAGCGATGGGCGCCCGAAGGCCACCCATGGTCGTGCCCTCAACTCGACCTGGTCACCCACGGCACTGCCATGGTTGGCTTGAGGGCCACCTTGGTCTGCCTGAGGCGACCCGATCGGCCCTTGGTGCCGACCATGGTCAACCCGAGGGCTTTCTATGGTCCACCAAGGAACTTGATCCCGATTAGCCATGGCTAATCCAAACAGCCCCAAAAATTAATTTTTAGCTCCAATTTTATTAACCAAACATCTGATTTTTATTATATTCAATTCATGCATAAACCGAAGAACGCATACGAATATTACTAGGATTTAAATCTAATCCTAACATGCTCAAAATAAATCACATATCAACAAGGCTCTGATACCACTAAAGAAATCCATGGGGTCCAAAAGAATTAAACTCATGAATAGCGGAAGCGAATTTAACCATGGATTCTAAGAAACTTTGAACGGATCATCACGTGAAAATTTCAGCAAGTATAATATAATAAAAATCTGAAAAATCGAATCCAATATCCCAAATACTTTGTTTGTGATCTCTAGTTGTATCCACACAAGAAAATCACCTTTAGAAGGATTTCTACAAAACCAATTACTAGTTAGTTTTGAGAAAATAGCAAAATCGAGAGAGAGAGAGAGAGAGAGAGAGAGAGAGAGAGAGAGAGAGAGAGAGAGAGAGAGAGAGAGAGAGAGAGAGAGGCGCGACAATGGGGAGTGGTGGCCGAAAATTAAGGTAGGAAACTTGTGTAGAATTATTCCATAAATCAAATATACTATTTTGTAAATATCTTCCACTTTCCAAATTCTAATTAACTTCTTATTTCAATTATAATTATAATTGCAATAAGAATGGGCTTAAAGCCCACTTAGCTAAGTCCATTAATTAAACCTATTTAGATTTGGTTATAATTAAATGGCTTAGCTAGACCTTCCCAATTACTCTAAACCGATTGCTAGTTCAGCTAATTCGTACTTGATTTAATTAAAGCAAATTGCGAATCTCCAAATTCTCATATTCTTCATATACTTACTTTTCCAAGTCCACTTTTGCTATACTTTGCTTAAAGTGTGTGACCTTCTAGGCTCACGACCCGTTGGCAGACTAGCAAAATTACCATTTTGTCATTTCTATCATAAGTGGCCTCTAGTAAGACATTATGATTACCCAACGTTCGTGAATATCGATGATTCGATTTAATCTCTTATCATCCATGTCACCATCCTTTTATGATACCGATATCTAGATTGATCAAAAGGTATAGAACCGACATCCTAATTTATCAATCACTGTTTCTTGATATCTTAGACGACAGAAAACTGATACTAAGTATCTTCTGCATGGCCATGCTATTTCTTCAGTCATACTCATCAAGTGGCCTAAATAGATATCATTCTCATATCTGAGTATGAGTGATAAATCCCTCAACCGTCTTTCGAGTTCACTCGTGTAATTCACAACTAAGCCAATCAGAGCCCTTAACGTTAGACTAGGTCAAACTTAGAGATTCATCACATAGTGATCACAAAGACTCCTTGGTCTTAGGATATAATGTCCAGCTACGATATGTGAGTATGCTCATGACAGTATCTATGCTGCATACTCATCATCGGGTCGTCCGTTAACATCTCCCACATGATACCTATGATCTAACTCCAGCACTACCTTGCCATGATAAGTAGAGTGTGATCATAAAGACTTAGCCTCATAACGATCGGTTCTTAATGAAGCTTAACTGATCAGGGATGCATTAAATGTAATTCTTTCTGATCTACAGTTCTACTATTAGTGATGACACACATATTGATATAGATAAAATTACATCTAATATATTACTATAACCCATTAGTAATATAATGCCGTTTATTAATTCAAAAAATAATAAAACATTACATTTAGATTAACTTATTACATTGGACTAGGGCATAATCTTAACATAATAGTAGAACTGCGGATCTTAAGTAATCATATTTAATGCATCCCTGGTGAATTAAGCTTCATTAGAAGCAACCAGTATGATGCTAACTCTTTATCATCACCCTCTATTGATCATGGCAAGGTGAGTGTCGTTGTTAAGATCATAGATATCATAAGGGGAATGATATTGGACGACCCGATGGTGAGTATGTAGCAAAGATGCTGTCAAAAACATACTCACATATCGTAGTTTGTCATTGTATCCTTAGACCAAGGAGTCTTTGTGATCACTATATAATAAGTATCTAAGTTTGACCTAGTCTAACGTTACCTGTAAAAGGGTAGCCATAAGGGCTCTGATTGGTTTACGCATAAGTTACATGAGTGAACTCGAAAGACGGCTAAGGGATTTATCCCTCATACTCCGATATGGGATTGATATCTGTTTAAGTCACTTGATGAGTATGACTGAAAGAAATTTCATGGCCATGCGGGAGATATATAGTATTAGTTTTCATTCATCTCAAATTTCGAGAAACAGTGATTGATTAAACTAGGATGACGGTTCTATGCCTTATGATCAATCAAGATATAGTGTGATAAAATGATAGTGACATGGACGGTAAGAGGATACATCGAATCATCGATAATCATTGATGTTGGGTAATCATAATGTCTTACTAGAGGCCACTTATGATGGAAAGGGCAAAATGGTAATTTTGCCAGTTTGTCAACGGGTCGTGATCCTAGAGGGTCACATACTTTAAGCAATGTATATAGCAATAGGACTTTGAAAAGTCAGTAAACAAAAAGTATAAGAATCGGGAGAATTCGCCTTTCGGTCTAGTTATACCGAAACAAATTAGGTGATTTCCGGCCTAGGTTTCAATCCATATGGTTGAGGAAATCGATTCAAGAGAATTGAGTTTGTCTATCTAAACCATTTAATCATATCTTAATGGGTTAAATAAATGGGTTGCTAGAATGGGCTTTCATCCCATTTGATTTATTTTTCACAAAATTAATAAATCAAATGAAGAGGAGAAGTTATTTTTATATAGTTTCCACTCCCCCATATCTTGGCCGAATTCCCCCCTCTCTCTCCCTTCTTGTTCATGCTTTCTTCTTCATCATTTTCTAGTAAAAAGTGTGAAGAAACTTGTGGAGAACAAGTGCCTTGCTTGTGTAGACTTGCTAGAGAGCACAAGGGTATTTGTGTTGGTGATTCAAGTAGGTAACAAGGTAATTTTCCAGATTTTTCATGTAGTTCATATGCTGATTTTTCATAACATGATGATCCATTTTAATATGCTTTAGAATCCATGGTTCAATTTCTTCCGCAACGCATGTAATTACTTATTTTGGATCCCATGGTTTCTATCAAAAATGCCGATTTTATTCATTGCCAATTGATGATTATATAAACATAGACATATATAGTATTGGACTAGAGCACAAATTCCTACATTGTGGGTATTTTTGTCAAGAAGAAACGAAATATGATTTATCTCTTGATTATTTTAATTCTTTCATGATTCTCTAGAATCTCAACAATTTCCCTCAAGTTGGATTATGAAACTGTCCAACTTGTGAGGGAGAATCTAGAAGTGTAAACACCTCATGTGAGTTCTTTGGAGTTAGCTCCATGATGTCATACACTCCCCGCCTTAAACTCTATGGTGCCTTGTGCTATATAGTTAAGTTTTTTGGCGTCTTGCGCTATATGGCTCGCCTTTTGGCATATTACGCTCGGGCTTTGGCTCTGTGGCATCTTACGCTCTTAGGCTTCGTGTCTATGGTATCTAGAATATAGATTATTTCTCTTGCTGATTTGGATTTTAAAGAAAATAATACTTTATTGATGATAAAATGATGAAAGGAAAAATTGAATTGCCCCGCCCACTGGTTAGAACCATAGGCTAACGAGTGGGCAGAACCATAAGTTCAATTTTCTCTATTAAAAAAATTCAAACTTGAGCTCAACGGTTTTACTTGATAACACGACGATAAAAAGAGGAAACCGTACCAGCTAGACGACTGGAGAAGATAAAATTAGGTGAGCTTGAGTAGGAAAAATATTATTTTAAATTTCAAGTTTTCAGTGTTATTTTTCATGATTTTATACAAAATTACACATTATGTAAAAATATAATAAGCTCACAACTATTTTCTACAATAAAGTGTTGGAAAAATTTGAAAAGGACAAAACTTAAAATGTGATTTTAATTTATTATTGGGACAACTTGAATCGTGATTTTGGAACACTTCGACTCGACCTAAAATGATGTGAAACACGTTTATATAATATAGGATATGAGATCTTTCCAACGGTATATCACGAGCTCCAAATGAAAAAGAGGTGAATAAGAGAAATTGAATCTCGAATATAACCACTTGAAATGGTGTTGTTGAGAACTTGAGTTGTTTGCAATTCTAGTGTTTCATAAATGTTCCACATTGGAAGTGGAGAAACTTTTCACATGATTTATATATTATCACACTTCCAGAGACTTCAAACAAATATTAGAAGTAAGGCTCTCCCGCGCGTAGGACGGTTAAAATAATTGGGCCAACGAGCGAGCTCCAGGCTTGAACTTTGTGCGACTGCACACGATGCGCGGGACGCGAATGCAGCAGAAAGTTAGTGGGCCAGAGTCCGCTACATTTTTGCCTTGATCCATAAGACTTCTCAACAAAGTTTCAAATTGTCAATAGAAAATATTTTATTTTCGATACATTTGTACTTGGAAATAAATATTTCCGAATAACATGCTTTTGAGAAATATAATTTCGGAATAATCAGCTTTCGGAATAATATATTTATGAATATTTTTTTCGAAAATAAAACGTGGTCAAATGTCATAATGAACACAACCATGAAAACCTAACAACCATGTTCGTTGACATTTGTGGGGAGTATATGATCTCTTATGTAAAGTGAAAGAGAGTTCAAGAACACCGCGTCTACTCATCAGTCAGTAAGATAAATATACATTCATAAGGGAAGGTTCAAAGGGAGCAACATACCTATCCTATACAGATATCTACTATGAGAGTAATTACCATGTCAAAATTCTTACACGTAAGATTTCATTCATGAGGGGGATTGTTGGACAAAATTGGAAAATGGCTAGAGTTTTAATTGAGTCAACTTGAGCCATGATTTTAAAACGCTTCAACTCGACCTAGAATGATGTGAAACACGTTTACATAATCTAGGATATGAGATCTTTCCAACGATATATCCCGACCTCTAAATAGACAAGAGGTTAATAAAAAATCGAACCTCGAACATGACCACTTAAAATAGTGTTTTTGAGAACTTCAGTTGTTTGCACTTGTAGTGTTTTTTAAAAGTCTCACATTGGAAGTGGAGAAACTTTTCACATGATTTATACACTATCACACTTCCATAGACTTGTAACAAATATTAGAAATAAGGTTCTCTCGCGCGCAGGGGATGTAAATAACTGGGCCAACGAGCGGGCTCCAAGCTTGAACTTGTGTGCGCCCACATGATGATTGGGACATGAATTCTGCAGAAAATTAGTGGGCCGGAAGGCCGCTACGATTTTGCCTTGGCCCATAATAAGACTTCTCAACAATGTTTCCAATTGTAATTGGAAAATATTTTATTTTCGATACACTTGTAATTGGAAATAAATATTTTAAAATTACTTTCTTTTGGGAAATATATTTTTGGAATAAATAGCTTTAAGAATAAAATATTTTTGAATATTTTTTCGAAAATAAAAACGTGGTCAAATGCCATTAATGAAAAATCTCTTAATTGGAAATTAAGAGAATATTCCGAGATATTGAGTCTTTCTCCCTATAAAAGAAATTTATAATTATTTATTTCCCTTTTAGGTTTTGACTTTATCTGAGCCTTTAAATAAATAGCTTCACCAAAGACGGAAACACAACGAAAAATACCCTAGCTGACCACCTCTCTCTAGTTCGTTCATCCCTAACTCTCTCAGCATCACGGTTCAGAGTTCGCCTACGAACGTCGTTGTATCCTGAAAGTGATTTGCCCATACGGGGGCAATATTTGTCTTAAGAAAAGCGGATTATCGTACCTCGACGATAATATTTTCTTCCTCCTTCATCCTTCCAATACCGAACCACTGGTCAAGTAATATTTATTTATCTATGTGTTGAGGTGCTGAATAAATAAATATTTTCTATTTCATCTGTTTGTCTTGTTCAATCTTATTTATCGTCGCATGATTGAATGTATGCCTTTATTTATGAATTTACATTTATGGAATAACAACAAATCTAATAGTCTTAAGGCAAATATTTTTTTTTTAGTTTTTCCATACACGTTCTCTAATCCAACGAACAGGTTGCCGTAACGGAAAATCTTATTTTACAAGTTGTCAAACTGATTCGGATCTTCAAGATAGTTTTGATAAAATAATTTTATGAAAATAATCAATCCAATTTCCAAGAGAAACACGTTAGGAAGATTAACAAAATTTATTTGATTTATTCAATATGTAGAACACGTGGGAATAAATTGATTTGTGATGGAAGCAGACTAATTGCGGTGGAAACATGTTTCATTACCATTAGATCCAAAATATTTCCAATTGTGTTGACTTGAATTAACTATTTCTGTGTAAACCTATAAGTTAATTCAATTTAACATTTTCATTGTTCGTGTTCACAGATATGAGTGAAGAAAGTGCTAAGGTTGCGGAATCTGCAAGGTTGTTGAATCTGTCATTCCAGGCTGTTCAAACGTCTCTGGTACAAAGATTGAGGTGAGCCCCCAAGTCATGCCTATGCATCTATCCCACCATGAGCTGCCATACAAGTTTACGGGGACAGACTTCAAGACATGGCAACAAAAGATGCAATTCTACCTCACTGTAATGAAGTGTGCACATCTGCTGCAACAAGATCGTCCCATTGTCGGCGAGGATGTGGATGATGTAACCAAGTTGAGCATCAAAGCATGGCGTAATGCTGATTTCTACCATTGGAACATCATTAAGAACAGGTTGTCTGATACCCTTTATCGTGTATACAACACAACCAAAACGTCAAAGGATCTGTGGTTATCTTTGGAACGTAAGTACAAAAGTGAAGATGCTAGCGCTAAGAAGTACCTGGTTGCGCAGTTTCTCCACTACAGTATGACTGATGCCAAGACGCTGGTGAGTCAAGTCCAGCAACTCCAGTTAATAATCCATGGGATTCTAGGTGAGAACATGAATATAGATGAGTCTTTTCAAGAAGCTACCACCGGGCTGGAAAGACTTCAAGAACTATCTGATGCACAAGCGCGAGGAGATTACTGTAGAAGACCTGATTGTTAGACTTCACATCGAGGAAGACAATAGGGGTGCATCCAAAAAGTTCTCCACTGTTTCTAGCCAATGTGTGGCAAGGGAAAACATGGTTGAAGTCCATAGCGATCCGAAAAAGGGCAAGAAACCTCAAGTTGGGTCTAAGCTAAAACCCAATGGAGACATTGCCAAGAAGACCAAGTTTGCTGGTAAGTGCTTTAATTGTAACAAACTAGGGCACATGTCTTATGATTGCAGGATGCATAAAAAGGTAAGGTAGAATGAGGCAAACGCCATGGAAGTTACAGCACAAGGCATATCTAATATTGATCTATGTGATGTGATATTAGAGGTCAACATGGTTGACTCAAATCCAAGAGAATGGTGGCTAAAAACAGGTGCTACATGTTACATATCTTGCAACAAGAAAGCATTCCATGAACTGACTCTACAAGATAGAGAGAAGTTGTACATGGGAAATTTTGCTACTTCTTATGTTAAGGGAATTGGCACGGTGATCCTGAAGATCACCTCATGAAAGGAATTGAAGCTGCGAAATGTCATCTATGGCTTTAACATTCGCAAGAATCTTGTATCAGAGAGTCTCATGGATGCACATGGCTTCAAAGTAATGAAAATAGTGAAAACCTACAACAAGAGGTTGAGGAAAATGAAACTCATCAGGACCTACAACATGATGTTGAAGATGAGGACGAAGAAGAGGTAGAGCCTAGAAGAAGTAAACGAGCAAGGACGGAAAAATCCTTTGTCTCAGAAAGCCCTCTATGAAAAGAGGCTATTCGAAGTGAAGTTGTTTCCATAATGGATAACCACATGTGGGAACTAGTGGAGCTTCCTCCGGGAATTAAACCACTAGGTTACAAATGGATTGTCAAGCGGAAAATGAAAGCATATGGAACAATCGACAAGTACAAGGCCAGACAGGTTGTAAAAGGTTATAAACAAAAGGAAAAGACTTGATTACCTTGAAACTTACCCTCTTGCGTCGAGAATAAAGTCTATTAGGATGATACTTGCAATCGATGCTTTGCGAGTTTTTGAAGTACATCAGATGGATGTAAAGATAGCTTTCCTAAATGGAGATCTAGATGAAGAGATCTACATGGAACAACTAGAGGGTTTATATCTCCTGGACAGGAACGGAAAGTCTGTAAGTTGGTGAAATCGTTTTATGGATTAAAGCAAGCTCCCAAGCAATGGCATAAAAAAGTTTGATGATGCCATGATAGCAAACGACTACAAGATAAATGAGTGCAATAAATGTATCTACGTAAAGATTATGAACAAAAGATATACGATCTTATGTTTGTATGTTGATGACATACTCATTTTGGGGAGTAATGATAAGATGGTTAAGAGGACCAAGGACATTTTAAACTCTAAGTTTAATATGAAAGATATTGGACTAGCAGATATGATTTTGGGTATCCAAATCAAACGCTCTGCTAAGCGTATCATCTTAACCCAGTCACACTATGTGGATAAAATACTGGAATTGTTCTATTAGAAGGATACTGATGAAGCCAGAACTCCAATAGACACCAATCAAAATCTGTCCAAGAACAAATGTGACAGGGAGGGCCGAGAGGAATACGCACGAGTGATAGGCAGACTGATGTTTCTCATGAGCTGTACTAGACATGATATTGCATTCACGGTTAGTACATTGAGTAGATTCACAAGTAATCTAGGGAAAGAACACTGGAAGGGAATCGTAAGAGTACTAAGGTACATGTGATGAACCCGTAACTAGGGATTGTACTATGAAAGAGAACACGTCGTGCTAGAAATGTAAGAGCTTGTGACCTAGTTCAAGTCTTTTCTATGTAGTCTTCTGCTTAGTAATGAATACCATTTACATTATTATTGTGTTATGATAATGTGTCAAGCGATAACTTAATCTAAAGTCGTTAGTGTTTACACAAGAACATCATAACCTTTAGATATCATCAAGTTATGCTTGACGGATCCCTAGTCAAATGCTTATTTATAAGTAAATAGTCTGATGATGGCTTAAGATCAAGTCCTGCTAATCAAGGTAGTGGGACTACCAAAGTCATATCATGGATATCATCTAGAGGATGATATTTGGATGACCCGAGGTAGAGTATTGCGCATAGTTTTAGTCACCAACGCATACTCCGTTGTCGTGTGATCACTGCCTTAATTCCTTGGAGCGTTTGGCTCACATGCACGTCACTCCATTAGTTTGACATGTCCTAACGCTGTCGGTAACAGGGTAGCCATAACGGACATCGTTGGCTATTGTACGGACTGTAGTGGGAGCGCATACTGCGTCCGAAGAGATTTGTTTCCCCAAGGTGAGATGTGGTGAAGGGTAATGTTCAGGGCCCCTTAATGAGTGTGAATGATGAAGTGTGCGGCCGCACAAATACGTATTATTCGACTTGGAATTCAAGGAAATAGATCGAATACATGAGGATGACAATTCTATGCCTCATACAATCTCATACGCCTTAAGGCAAAAAAAAGGTTAGTGATACAGATGAGAGACAGGAGATATCGAACTGATCGATACACTCGTGGATATTGGGTAATCACTACGTCTTACTCGAGGCTACTGGTGATTGATCAGGTGAGATTGATTCTCACGTCGATCTGCCAATGGGCCACGGGCTCACAAGGTCGCACGCCAAGAGCAAGACCGAAACGACTCAAGAGGTCTAAAGCAAGTGGTGTGGGAGTAATTGCAGTGGGATGTCCATCGCCACCTTAGAGGTGTCGATCGAGACTTAGGTTTAGCACCGAAAGGGGGTGTCGATCGACACCTATGCCGGGTGTTGAAAACCTAAAGGCCCTCCCCAAAGCCTATATAAGGAGGCTTTGGGTGAGAGCCTCTCCCCAATGCTCTTGAGTAATATTAGCTACACCACCTGAGAAAAGGCTCTAGCTTTCACATCCGGAAGCTAGGGAAATCGAGTGAGGAGGGTCCAGTGAGGGTCTAGTAGCTGTCAGGTGGATTCAACCTTCACAAAGTCGAGCTCGGTGTGTGTGCACTCGTAGAGGACGGTCCCGAGGACTTGTCTTCGAATAGGTTGATTCTTGCTTTGAGAGGTAAAGTCTCAACCTTTACTCTTGATTATGACTCATCTAGTTGTTGGCATGGATCCAGTGTAAGGGGTTCAGGTCGTTTTATTGTTTTCCGCTGCGCTAGACCCGCTAGGAACCCCAACAGTGGTGTCAGACGCAGGTTGCTTTCTAGATGAATCATACATGCATGATTTTGTGGTAAAATTGATTGCTTTAGCATTTGTGATTGTTGCCATGATTCATTGATGCATGAATCTCTAGTTGATTATCTTGGTGATGACTTAAGATCAAGGTAGTGGGATTACCAAATTTATATCATGGATATCATCTGGAGGATAATATTGGATGACTCGAGGTGGAGTATGGCGCATAGTTTTAGTCACCAACGCATACTCCATCGTCGTGTGATCACTGCCTTAATACCTTGGAGCGTTTGGCTCACATGCACACCACTCCATTAGTATGATATATCCTAACGCTGCCTGTAACAGGGTAGCCATAACAAATATCGTTGGCTACTGGACGGACTGTAGTGGGAGCGCATATTGCGTCCGAAGGGATTTGTTTCCCCACGGTGAGATGTGGGGAAGGGTATGGTTAAGGGCCCCTCGACGAGTGTGACTGATGAATTGTGCGGCCGCACCGATACATATCAATCAACTTGGAATTCGAGGAACTGAATCGAATACATGAGGATGACAATTCTATGCCTCATACGATCTCATACGCCTTAAAGAAAACAAAGGGTTAGTGATACAGATGATAGACAGGAGATATCGAATCGATCAATACACTCATGGACATTGGGTAATCACTACGTCTTACTAGAGGCCACTGGTGATGGATCGGGTGCGATGGATTCTCACGCCGATCTGCCAATGGGCCACGGGCCTACAAGGTCACACGCATAGAGCAAGACCGAAGCGACTCGAAGGGAATCAAGAGGTCCAAATAAAGTGGTGTGGGAATAATTGCAGTGGGCTGTCGATCGACACGGTCACAAGGAGGTGTCGATCGACACTTAGGTCTAGCACCGAAAGGGAGTGTCGATCGACACCTTCCATGCGGGAAGGGTGTCGATCGACACCTATGCCGGGTGCTGAAAACCTAGAGGCCCTCCCCAAAGCCTATATAAGGAGGCTTTGGGTGAGAGCGTCTCCCCAATGCTCTTGAGTAATATTAGCTACACCACCTGAGAAAAGGCTCTAGCTTTCACATCCGGAAGCTAGGGAAATCGAGTGAGGAGGGTCCAGTGAGGGTCTAGTAGCTGTCAGGTGGATTCAACCTTCACAAAGTCGAGCTCGGTGTGTGTGCACTCGTAGAGGACGGTCCCGAGGACTTGTCTTCGAATCGGTTGATTCTTGCTTTGAGAGGTAAAGTCTCAACCTTTACTCTTGATTATGATTCATCTAGTGGTTGGCATGGATCCGGTGTAAGGGGTTTGCGTCGTTTTATTATTTTCCGCTGCGCTAGACCCTCTAGGAACCCCAACAGTGGTATTAGAGGCAGGTTGCTCTCTAGATGAATTATACATGCATGATTTTGTGGTAAAATTAATTGCTTTAGCTGATGTGATTGTTGGCATGATTGATTGATGCATGAATCTCTAATTGATTATCTTGGTGGTGACTTAAGATCAAGTCCTGTTGATCAAGGTAGTGGGACTACCGAAGTCATATCATGGATATCATCTGGAGGATGATATTGGATGACCGGAGGTGGAGTATGGCGCATAGTTTTAGTCACCAACGCATACTCTGTCATCATGTGATCACTACATTAATACCTTGGAGCGTTTGGCTCACATGCACGTCACTCCATTAGTTTGACATGTCCTAATGCTGCCTGTAACAGGGTAGCCATAATGCACATCGTTGGCTATTGGACGGACTGTAGTGGGAGCGCATATTGCGTCCGAAGGGATTTGTTTCCCCACGGTTTATGAACCCGTAACTAGGGACTGTGGTGAAGGGTATGGTTCAGGGCTCCTTAATGAGTGTGACTGATGTAATGTTAGAGTTATGCAAATGTAATGTTATGCCCAAATTCAATATAAAAGTGATCTGCATATGTAATGTTTTATCATGGCAAATATAACACTAATGTATTGTAGTAATATATCGAATGTAATTTGATCTATGTCATTATGCGTGTAACCACAAATAGTAGAACTGTAGATCAGAAAGAATTACATTTGATGAGTCCCTGATCAGCTAAGATTCTTTAAGAAGCGATCAGTATGAGACCAACTCCTTGTGATCACGCTCTACTGATCATGGCAAAGTATGTGCTGGAGTTATATCATATATATCATAAGGTCGATGGTATCGGACGACCCGATGGTGAGTATGCAGCATACATAGTGTCATGAGATACTCACAGATCGTAGCTTGTCATTATATCCTAAGACCATGGAGCCTTTGTGTGCAGTGTCTAATGAATCTCTAAGTTTGACCTAGTTTAACGTTACCTGTAAAAGGGTATCCATAACGGCTGTGATTGGCTTGGTTATGAATCACATTAGTGAACTCGAAAGACGTCTGAGGGATTTATCACTCATACTCTGGTATGAGAAAGATATCTGTTTAGGCCACTTGATGAGTATGACTGATGGAATAGCATGGCCATGCAGGTGATACCTTTGTATCAGTTTTCAGTCATCTCAGATATTAAGAAACAGTGATTGATAAATTATGATGATTGTTCTATGCCTATTGATCAATATGGATATCGATTTGATAAAAGGACAGTGACATGTACGATAACAGGTTAAATCGAATAATCGATAAACACGGACGTTGGGTAATCATGTAGGGTTTTGGAGCGTTCTAGATCGTCGAGATAGCGGAAGTATTATAAGAAAATCTACTCCAAACCTTGTCCAAGAACATAAACCATTAAATCCCAAAGCAAAATCTATTCCACAAGATATTTACCTTTAAGTCTTGTATGAATCGATAAAGAAGAACGTTCGGATCTTCTTCTCTAAAGCAAGTCCACACCAAGGGGATGATCTTGATGTAGGGTTTTGGAGCGTTCTAGATCGTCGAGATAGCGGAAGCATTAAAAGATATTCTACTCCAAACCTTGTCCAAGAACATTAAACCATTAAATCCCAAAGCAAAATCTATTCCACAAGATATTTACCTTTAAGTCTTGTATGAATCGATAAAGAAGAACGTTCGGATCTTCTTCTCTAAAGCAAGTCCACACCAAGGGGATGATCTTGATGTAGGGTTTTGGAGCGTTCTAGATCGTCGAGATAGCGGAAGCATTAAAAGATATTCTACTCCAAACCTTGTCCAAGAACATTAAACCATTAAATCCCAAAGCAAATTCTATTCCACAAGATGTTTACCTTTAAGTCTTGTATGAATCGATAAAGAAGAACGTTCGGATCTTCTTCTCTAAAGCAAGTCCACACCAAGAGGATGATCTGGTTGATCCTACACTTAATTGCCTACTAGAACAATTAAATGAAGAACAAGAGAGCAAGATGAAGAGGAGGAGGGGGGTGGCCGGCCACTATGAGAGAGAGAGAGATCTTTTTGTGTGAGTTTAGTGATTAAATGACTAATGAATTAAAGTCTTGCATTTGAATTCATCATCCAACTCACAAGTATGGGTTAAAAGTGATTGGTATGGGCTTAAAGGTGCTTTAACCCATACCCACTTAAATCACTCACCTCTTAATCCACAATCACCAACTAAGCATGGTGTTGTGTGGCCCCCACAATGGTCCCACCATGTGGGCCGGCCATATGATCTTATTGGGCCCTTAATGGGCCGGCCATGAGGCTTCATGGGCCGAGCCCAATGGGCCCTCCCGTGTTGTCTCATGCCGTGTCCAAAAGTTGCCCGACCCTTTTGTCGTTACTTATCAAACAAAGTCCGACGCGATATCGACGAAAAACTCAATTTTTCTCGATTCGCTAATTATTCTCTCAAACCGAACCTATGGCACAAAACCTCCAGTTTTGTCCATATATTACTCCTCAAGAAACATCAATGTTTCCTTGTCTCAAGTTATCCGTCTTGTATGTGTGTGACCCTCTAGGCTCATGCCACCGTTGGCAGATCGGCGCAAAAGATCGCTCTTGCCCGATCCATCATAAGTGGTCTCTAGTAAAACATTATGATTACCCAAGGTGCACGATGATCGATGATTCGACTTAACCTTTGTGCGTACAAGTCACCATCCTGTTATCTCTAGATATCCCGATTGATCTCAAGGCATAGAGTCGTCTCCCTTGTTCAATCAATCATTGTTACTTGATATGCGAGATGGCTGAGAAATGATAACCCGTATCATTTGCATGGCCATGATTTTTCTCTCAGTTAGTCTCCATCAAGAGGCCTTCCAACGGATATCTTTCCCATACCGTAGTATGAGGGATAAATCCCTTAGCCGTCTTTCGTGTCACTCATGCAACCCGTTCCACCACCCAATCATGCCCTTTATAGCAATCCTTTTACTGAAAGCGTTTGGCGCAAGTTAAAGCCGTACGTTCATTACATAGTGATCACAAAGACTCTTTGGTCTAAGGATGTCGTGACAAGCTATCGCATTTGAATATTTTTATGGCTTAATCTATGAAAACACTATTCAAAGCGGGTCGTCCGATATCAATCATCTCATGATATCTATGATATGGTTCCAGGATCCCACATCCTTATGACAAGTAGAACTATGTCATTAAGAACCATCCTCATACTGGTCGCTTTTAAGGAAGCATAGGTTGACCAGGGACTCGTTAAGTGTGATCCGTACAGATTTATGGTTCTACTACTTTAGTGGTCATAAATCAGATCATGCTTAACATATTACTTCAACACATAAGTAATATAAAGCCGTTTATATTTATACATTACAAACGATGATATTTGTACATAGATGTTTACAGGCTAATACCAATTGGACTAGGGCACAAATGCTATCGATCTCCCACTTGCCCTTAGCTCCAATCTAAGTCCCCGCCTATACCCATTGACCTAACATGTTTTTCATGTTTATCTTGAGGAAGAGCCTTGGTCAATGGGTCGGCTGTGTTATCATCAGTTGCAACGTAGTGGATCTTCACGTCACCTCTAGCAACTATGTCGCGGATGATGTGATACTTTCTGAGTACATGTTTGGATCTGTTATGTGCCCTGGGTTCCTTAGCTTGCGCAATGGCCCCGGTGTTGTCACAATATAAGTCTACTGGGTTAGACGGGTTTTTTATTACACCTAACCCAGCCATGAAACTCCTGATCCATACAGCCTCTTTTGCCGCTTCACATGCGGCAATGTACTCAGCTTCCGTCGTAGAGTCGGCAATGGTATCCGGCTTCTTGCTTTTCCAGCTGAATGCTCCGCCGTTCAACATAAACACATATCCCAAATGACTCTTAAAGTCATCGGGGTCTGTCTGGAAACTAGCGTCGACATATTCTTTGACGACGAGATAATCATTTCTGCCCCCGTATACAAGAAAGGCGTCCTTGGTTTTTCTCAAATATTTGAGAATCGCCTTGACAGCCATCCAGTGTGCCTCACCGGGTTTGGATTGATGTCTACTGGTACAGCTTAGGGCAAACGAGACATCCGGTCTCGTACATATCATGGCATACATTATGGACCCTATAGCCGAAGCATATGGGATCTCATTCATTCTTGCTAGCTCTGCAGGTGTCTCAGCACCCTGCTTCTTGCTAAGCTTCACGCCATGACGCATGGGCAGCAATCTTTTCTTTGAATCTTGCATTGAGAATCGTCTCAACACCTTGTCTATATAAGTGCTTTGACTTAAGCCCAAGACCCGCTTGGCACGGTCTCTATATATCTATATTCCCAAGATGTAAGAGGCCTCACCTAAGTCCTTCATTGCGAAACACTCACCTAACCAAATCTTCGTTAAGAGCAAGGTAGGGACGTCGTTTCCAATGAGCAGTATGTCATCAACATAAAGCACCAAGAAGATTATATTGCTCCCATTTGCCCTTTTATACACGCAAGGTTCATCATCGTTTTTGACGAAGCCAAACCGTTTCACTACTTCATCAAAACGCCGATTCCAACTCCGAGATGCTTGCTTCAAACCATAGATTGATTTGAGCAACTTGCAAATCTTTCCCTTATTCTTTGGATCCTCAAAACCCTCAGGCTGGGACATATAAACGTCCTCAGCTAACCTCCCGTTTGGAAAGGCGGTTTTGACATCCATTTGCCATATCTCATAGTTGTGATACGCTGCTACGGCAAGAAGAATGCGGATAGATTTGACCATAGCTACTAGAGAAAAGGTCTCTTCATAGTCAATTCTGTGGATTTGTCTATAACCTTTTGCTACCAGTCTCGCTTTATAGGTCTGAGGTTTGCCATCCATGTCTATCTTTATTTTAAAGATCCATTTACACCCTATGACCTTTACGTCAGGGGTATGATCCGCCAAGTCGCACACTTGATTATCTGACATGGATTGCATTTCTTCCCTCATGGATTCCAGCCATTTCAAAGACTCGGTTCTGTCCAAAGCCTCTCGAAAGGTAGCTGGATCATTGTCCACTAGTACTAAACCATCACCTTCAGTTACTAAGAAACCGTATCTGACAGGTGCATGACTTATCCTTTTAGAGCGCCTCGGACCGTCCTCATTAACTGCAGCTATTGGTTCTTGCTCAATGACCACTTCTGGCTCTACCTCTTCTAGTGGGTCTTCTTGTGGTTCCCGAGTAACCATCTCATCTAGAACTTCATCAAGATGAACAACCCTCCCACTAACTGTCTTGGAAATGAATTCTTTTTCCAAGAATGTCCCACCTCGAGCGACAAAAACTTTATTTTCGCTCGGTTTGTAGAAGTAGTATCCTTTTGTTTCTTTTGGATATCCGACGAAAGTGCATTTATCTGATCTTGGTTCGAGCTTGGTTGCAAGCAACCTTTTAACATAAGCCTCGCAACCCCATATTTTAAGGAAGGACAAAACGGGTTCCTTCCCGTATTATTTTTCAAATGATGTCCCTTCCACTGCTTTCGACGGAGCCCTATTTATTATGAAAGCGGCCGTTTGTAGAGCATAACCCCATAAGGAGATCGGGAGATCAGTAAGACTTAACATTGATCGAACCATATCTAACAATGTTCGATTCCTCCGTTCGGACACACCATTAAGTTGCGGTGTTCCTGGCGGAGTCCACTGAGATAGTATTCCACCTTAAGTAAGATAACTAAGAAACTCCTCGGATAAGTATTCTCCACCCCGATCAGAACGGAGTGCCTTGATACTCTTTCCGAGTTGGCTTTCTACTTCAGTCCTAAACTCTTTGAATTTATCAAAAGCTTCGGACTTATGTCTCATGAGATAGACATAACCATATCTACTGAAATCGTCAGTAAATGTGATAAAGTAGCCTAAACCACCTCTGGCATGTGTACTCATTGGTCCACATACGTCTGAATGTATCAGACCCAATAAGTCACCTGCCCTCTCACCTAAACCAGTGAAGGGCG
This sequence comes from Geranium rotundifolium, assembly GCA_963920655.1. Taxonomy (NCBI): domain Eukaryota; kingdom Viridiplantae; phylum Streptophyta; class Magnoliopsida; order Geraniales; family Geraniaceae; genus Geranium; species Geranium rotundifolium. The sequence continues at coordinate 28,693,457 of OY987315.1, read as the reverse complement.
CTTTAGTCATCTTGCCCATTACACAAGCTTCGCATCTTTCAATCGTTTGGAATTCGAATTGACTTAGAAGTCCGCGCTTATGAAGCACTGATATGCGTTTCTCATTTATGTGACCTAGACGACAATGCCAGATAAGAGTTTTGTCTAAATCATTAGGTTTAAACCTCTTAGCATTTACATTATAGAGCATGTTGGATTTCGAGTTTTGCATATTCAATATGTATAATCCTCCAACAGTGCGAGCATTGCCATAATATATGTTGTTGCGCATAATATCAAAAAACCCGTTCTTAATATTAAAATAATATCCCTCTATTTGAAGAAGAGAAATTGAGATAATATTCCTGTTGAAAACAGGTACGCAAAACACGTCATTAAGTTCAATTACAAGCCCACTGGGCAAAACAAGGTTCACAGAACCCACGGCAGTTGCGGCAACTCTGGTATTGTTCCCAACTCTTAGGTCCACCTCGTTTTCCCTCATATCTCTTCTACTGTGTAACACCTGCATATCAGCACAGACATGAGACTCAGCTCCAGTGTCTAGTACCCAGGTATTAATTGTAGAAAGATATAGCTCAAATGGAATACCTGATGAAGCAGCGGCCCCACCGCCCTTCTTCTGGTCCTCCTTCATCTGCTGACAGTCTTTCTTCCAATGACCAGGCTTTTGACAGTAGTAACAGATTGACTCCTTTGCCTTCCCTTTGCCTTGTACGGGCATGTGAGGTCTAGGAATAAATGGTCGTCTGTTCCTCCCTGTGAGGTGTCTTGGGCCTTTACCCTTGCCACCAACAGCTTTGAAGCTGGGTCCCTTCTTGACCATGAAGACATTTTTGGACGAACTACCCCTTATGCTCTTCTCGGCAGTCACTAGCATGCTGTGCAACTCCGACGCGGTCTTGTCCATATCATGCATGTGATAGTTCATGATGAACCCACCATATGAATGAGGAAGGGATTGCAGAATAAAATCCGCAGCCATTTCCTTTTCCATAGACATACCGATACTAGTCATATGGTCAAAATGCCCCTTCATCTGTAGGACGTGAGGACCTACGGAGCTGCCTGCTGACATCTTGCAGGCTATGAGTTCTCGGAGAATAGTGTATTTTTCAATACGTACTTTCTCCTTGAACATATCCTTGATATGTGCAAACATTGCAAACGGATCATGGGATAGCTCCATAAATTGCTTCTGGAGGTCCGCCTCCATGCAGCCCAGCATGACACATGCAACGTCGATAGAGTCGCTAAGGTGTTTCTGGTACGCATCCTTAACGACCCTCGTTGCGTTTTTTAGCTGGCTCCTCAGGGATAGCCTTATCAAGGACGTACTCCCTGCGTTCCATTTTTAACACAAGTCTTAAATTTCTGTCCAAGTCTAGATAATTTGTCCCGTTGAGTTTACACTTCTCGAGTATAGTCCTCAATGACAAATTAGACGAGTTTGTTGAATTACTAGCCATTTCTACACGAAGAAAGTAAATTTAATCAGAATAGTTGATTAAATTTACGAAGATCTGAATTAAACACCAACCATCAGATTCTAAGATTTAGAATCTTTTAAACCAAGATCCCTTATTCGTCATTTGAAGTGCGCTAAGGCGCACCGCTCCAATTGACTTATTTAGGTAGGACGTCCGTCCAATTACAACCCGTGTAACTCTTAGTCAGGGTATGTGTAAAACACACGGCTTACCCTTCCGATGCCCCAACTCGACCTCAGGCCAAGAATCGTGGTTGAGTCAACCAACTTTCACTAACGAGTTAACTTTGTGCAGATGCTCCGCTAAGGCGCACGACATCCCACAAAGTTTACCATTCCCATCTAGAACCCATTCGATCGATGCTCCGCTAAGGCGCACGACACCGATAAAATGTTTCTACATGGGTGTGAATTTGGGTGGCATCTCACTTGACTCAAATTAACTTGTAATTTGGTTGTGTTTAATAATTTGAAAGTATTTGGTACAATTACGAACCCGTCACCAACAACCCGTGTTGTGACGTTTCTAATTGTATCACATACTATCTTCATTTGAATCCGTCATTTGCAACCCGTGCAAATACGTTTCAAATTTGAACTCATCCATCACAACCCGTGTGATGATAGTTCACAACGCTTTAAACATGCAAACAATTAAAGTTGATGTTAATCTTTGCATGTGAGGTGATGGCTTATAAACTTATAAACTAATCATGCAAGCATGCAATTAATTAAATAATTCAAGCAAGCATCCATAAAGCGTTAAATATGCATTTTATAGCCCATCCTAAATTTAGGATTCTATGAGTCTTCCTTATTCGGGCTCCCATTTGCTCTTGGACTTCCTCCAACACCGTCATCGTGCTTGATTTTCCATCCTTCTTGTCTTTGAGTAATAATTACAATTAATACTCGGTTTGTAGACCGGATAAAAAATAATTACACTTTATGGGCTCGAATAAAAGAATAATTACACGCTAACACTAACGGTATGCAAACCGTGAAAGCGATAAAATCTAATCGGCTACTAATGCATCATACATTTCATCACATCATCCAACATGTTATCACACAAACATGTTATCAAATAAAATGTAATAATTCCGGTTTTAATTTTGCCAAGTTGCTTGGTCGGGTTTATCGAAACTAGACCTTTTCGAAAAACGGTTTATCGAAACCGATTAAATTTTGAAAGTTTTCGAAATATTGGATCGCGGGTTCGTGACACGGATCAAACACCACGCACGAACCAAGTCGGGCTAAGCCAATGGGCCAAAGGCCCATTGGGCCGAGCCCAACAATGCACGGCCCGGTTTTGGGCCTTGGAAGGCCGAAACCGCCCTTGCCGCCACTCTCGGCCTCGCCCGAGAGTGGGAACGGGCTCGGTCACCGCCGGCCTCCCCGGCCTCCGGTGACCTACGTTCGGTACCTCCAATCCGGCTCCTCGAGAGTCCCTTCTCGGACCCGACAAATCCAATAATTTCCGAAAAATTCCAAATTCAATATATTTTTCAAAAATAACATATTTCATGCAAATCTCCCAAAAAGCATTAAAATCATGTTATCAACAATTTGGCATGCAAATAATCACAAAACCGAAATAAATTCAACAAGACAAAGATTAAGAGGGTAACTAACCCTCTGATACCACTGTAGGGTTTTGGAGCGTTCTAGATCGTAAAGATAGCGGAAGCGTTAAAAGATAATCTACTCCAAACCTTGTCCAACAACATTAAACCATTAAATCCCAAAGCAAAATCTATTCCACAAGATGTTTACCTTTAAGTCTTGTATGAATCGATAAAGAAGAACGTTCAGATCTTCTTCTCTAAAGTAAGTCCACACCAAGAGGATGATCTTGTTGATCCTTCGCTTAATTGCCTACTAGAACAATTAAATGAAGAACAAGAGAGCAAGATGAAGAGGAGGAGGGGGGTGGCCGGCCACTATGAGAGAGAGAGAGATCTTTTTGTGTGAGTTTTGTGATTAAATGACTAATGAATTAAAGTCTTGCATTTGAATTCATCATCCAACTCACAAGTATGGGTTAAAAGTGATTGGTATGGGCTTAAAGGTGCTTTAACCCATACCCCCTTAAATCACTCACCTCTTAATCCACAATCACCAACTAAGCATGGTGTTGTGTGGCCCCCACAATGGTCCCACCATGTGGGCCGGCCATATGATCTTATTGGGCCCTTAATGGGCCGGCCATGAGGCTTCATTGGCCGAGCCCAATGGGCCCTCCCGTGTTGTCTCATGCCGTGTCCGAAAGTTGCCCGACCCTTTTGTCGTTACTTATCAACCAAAGTCCGACGCGATATCGACGAAAAACTCAATTTTTCTCGATTCGCTAATTATTCTCTCAAAACGAACTTATGGCACAAAACCTCCAGTTTTGTCCATATATTACTCCTCAAGAAACATCAATGTTTCCTTGTCTCAAGTTATCCGTCTTGTATGTGCGTGACCCTCTCGGCTCATGCCACCGTTGGCAGATCGGCGCAAAAGATCGCTCTTGCCCGATCCATCATAAGTGGTCTCTAGTAAAACATTATGATTACCCTAGGTGCACGATGATCGATGATTCGACTTAACCTTTGTGCGTACAAGTCACCATCCTGTTATCTCTAGATATCCCGATTGATCTCAAGGCATAGAGTCGTCTCCCTTGTTCAATCAATCATTGTTACTTGATATGCGAGATGGCTGAGAAATGATAACCCGTATCATTTGCATGGCCATGCTTTTTCTCTCAGTCAGTCTCCATCAAGAGGCCTTCCAACGGATATCTTTCCCATACAGTAGTATGAGGGATAAATCCCTTAGCCGTCTTTCGTGTCACTCATGCAACCCGTTCCGCCACCCAATCATGCCCTTTATAGCAATCCTTTTACACAAAGCGTTTGGCGCAAGTTAAAGCCGCACGTTCATTGCATAGTGATCACAAAGACTCCTTGGTCTAAGGATGTCGTGACAAGCTATCGCATTTGATTATGTTTATGGCTTAATCTATGAAAACACTATTCAAAGCGGGTCGTCCGATATCAATCACCTCATGATATCTATGATATGGTTCCAGGATCCCACATCCTTAAGACAAGTAGAACTACGTCATTAAGAACCATCCTCATACTGGTCGCTTTTAAGGAAGCATAGGTTGACCAGGGACTCGTTAAGTGTGATCCGTACAGATTTATGGTTCTACTACTTTAGTGGTCATAAATTAGATCATGCTTAACATATTACTTCAACACATAAGTAATATAAAGCCGTTTATATTTATACATTACAAACGATGATATTTGTACATAGACGTTTACAAGCTAATACCAATTGGACTAGGGCACAAATGCTATCACTTGATGATCCCTCACTTAATTGCCTACTAGAAAAATTAAATGAAGAACAAGAGAGCAAGAACAAGAGGAGGGAGAGAGGTGGCCGGCCAAGCTAGAAGAGAGAGAGAGAGTGTGAGTTTTTATGATATTTTGATTAATGAATTAATGTCTAGTATTTGAATTCATCATCCAACTCACAAGTATGGGTTAAAACAGATTGGTATGGGCTTAAAGGTGCTTTAACCCATACCCCTTAAATCACTCACCTCTTAATCCACAATCACCAACTAAGCATGGTGTTGTGTGGCCCCCACACATGGACCCACCATGTGGGCCGGCCAAGAGGTCTTGTTTGTCCCTTATTGGGCCGGCCATGAGGCTTCATGGGCCGAGCCCAATGGGCCCTCCCGTGTTGTCTCATGTCGTGTCCAAAAGTCGCCCGACCCTTTTGTCGTCGCTTATCAAACAAAGTCCGACGCGATATCGACGAAAAAACTCAGTTTTCTCGATTCGCTATTATTCTCTCAAACCGAACCTATGGCACAAAACCTCCAGTTTCGTCCATGTATTGCTCCTCAAGAAACGTTAATGTTTCCTTGTCTCAAGTTATCCGTCTTGAATGTGTGTGACCCTCTAGGCTCATGCCACCGTTGGCAGATAGGCGCAAAAGATCTCTTTTGCCCGATCCATCATAAGTGGTCTGTAGTAAGACATTATGATTACCCAAGGTGCATGACGATTGATGATTCGACTTAACCTTGTGCGTACAAGTCACCATCCTATTATCTCTAGATATCCAGATCGATCGCAAGGCATAGAGTCGTCACCCTTGTTTAATCAATCATTGTTACTTGATATGCGAGATGGCTGAGAACTGATAACCCGTATCATTTGCATGGCCATGCTTTTACTCTCAGTCAGTCTCCATCAAGAGGCCCTTTAACGGATATCTTTCTCATACCATAGTATGAGGGATAAATCCCTTAGCCGTCTTTCGTGTCACTCATGCAACCCGTTCCGCCACCCAATCATGCCCTTTATAGCAATCCTTTCACAGAAAGCGTTTGGTGCAAGTTAAAGCCGCACGTTCATTGCATAGTGATCACAAAGACTCCTTGGTCTAAGGATGTCGTGACAAGCTATCGCATTTGAATATGTTCATGGCTTAATCTATGAAAACACTATTCAAAGTGGGTCATCCGATATCAATCACCTCATGATATCTATGATATGATTCCAGGATCCCACATTCCTATGACAAGTAGAACTACGTCATTAAGAACCATCCTCATACTGGTCGCTTTAAGGAAGCATAGGTTGACCAGGGACTCGTTAAGTGTGATCCATACAGATTTATGGTTCTACTACTTTAGTGGTCATAAATCAGATCATGCTTAACATATTACTGCAACACATAAGTAATACAAAGCCGTTTTATATATATATTACAAACGATGATGTTGTACATAGACATTTACAGGCTAATAGCAATTGGACTAGGGCACAAATGCTATCAATCTCCCACTTGCCCCTAGTTCCAATCTAAGTCCCAGTTTATACCCATTGACCTAACATGTTTATCATGTTTTGCTTGTGGAAGAGCCTTGGTCAGGGGGTCGGCTGTGTTATCATCAGTTGCAACGTAGTGGATCTTCACGTCACCTCTAGGAACTATGTCGCGGATGATGTGATACTTTCTGAGTACATTTTTGGATCTGTCATGTGCCCTGGGTTCCTTAGCTTGCGCAATGGCCCCGGTGTTGTCACAATATAAGTCTACTGGGTTAGATGGGTTTTTAATTACAACTAACCCAGCCATGAAACTCCTGATCCATACAACCTATTTTGCCGTTACAGATGCGGCAATGTACTCAACTTCGGTCGTAGAGTCGGCTATGGTGTCCTGCTTCTTGCTTCTCCAGCTGAATGCTCCACCGTTCAACGTAAACACATATCCCAAACTGAGTCTTAAAGTCATCGGGGTCTGTCTGGAAACTAGCGTCGACATATCCTTTGACGACTAGATCATCAGGTGTCTCAGCACATTGCTTCTTGCTAAGCTTTAGGACATGACGCATGGGCAGCAATCCTTTCTTTGAATCTTGCATTGAGAATCGTCTCAACACCTTGTCTATATAAGTGCTTTGACTTAAGCCCAAGACCCGCTTGGCACGGTCTCTATATATCTATATTCCCAAGATGTAAGAGGCCTCACCTAAGTCCTTCATTGCGAAACACTCACCTAACCAAGTCTTCGTTAAGAGCAAGGTAGGGACGTCGTTTCCAATGAGCAGTATGTCATCACCATAAAGCACCAAGAAGATTATATTGCTCCCATTTGCCCTTTTATACACGCAAGGTTCATCATCGTTTTTGACGAAGCCAAACCGTTTCACTACTTCATCAAAACGCTGATTCCAACTCCGAGATGCTTGCTTCAAACCATAGATTGATTTGAGCAACTTGCAAATCTTTCCCTTATTCTTTGGATCCTCAAAACCCTCAGGCTGGGACATATAAACGTCCTCAGCTAACCTCCCGTTGAGGAAGGCGGTTTTGACATCCATTTTCCATATCTTATAGTTGTGATACGCTGCTACGGCAAGTAGAATGCGGATAGATTTGACCATAGCTACTGGAGAAAAGGTCTCTCCATAGTCAATCCCGTGGATTTGCCTATAACCTTTTGCTACCAGTCTTGCTTTATAGGTCTGAGGTTTGCCATCCATGTCTATCTTTATTTTAAAGATCCATTTACACCCAATGACTTTTACGTCAGGGGTATGATCCACCAAGTCCCACACTTGATTATCTGACATGGATTGCATTTCTTCCCTCATGGCTTCCAGCCATTTCTCAGAGTCGGTTCCGTCCAAGGCCTCTCGAAAGGTAGCTGGATCATTGTCCACTAATACTAAACCATCACCTTCAGTTACTAAGAAACCGTATCTGACAGATGCATGACTTATCCTTTCAGACCGCCTCGGACCGTCCTCATTAACTGTAGCTATTGGTTCTTGCTCAACGACCACTTCTGGCTCTACTTCTTCTAGTGGGTTGTCTAGTGGTTCCCGAGTGACCATCTCATCTAGAACTTCATCAAGATGAACAGCCCTCCCACTGACTGTCTTGGAAATGAACTCTTTTTCCAAGAATGTCCCACCTTGAGCGAAAACTTTATTTTCGCTCGGTTTGTAGAAGTAGTATCCTTTTGTTTCTTTTGGATATCCGAAGAAAGTGCATTTATCTGATCTCGGTTTGAGCTTGGTTGCAAGCAACCGTTTTACATAAGCCTCGCAACCCTAGATTTTTAGGAAGGACAAAACGGGTTCCTTCCCGTACCATTTCTCGAATGATGTCCCTTCCACGCTTCGACGGAGCCCTGTTTATTATGAATGCGGCTGTTTGCAGAGCATAACCCCAGAAGGAGATCGGGAGATCAGTGAGACTTAACATTGATCGAACCATATCCAACAATGTCCGATTCCTTCGCTCGGACACACCATTAAGTTGCGGTGTTCCTGGCGGAGTCCACTGAGATAGTATTCCACCTTCAGTAAGATAACTAAGAAACTCCTCGGATAAGTATTCTCCACCCCGATCAGAACAGAGTGCCTTGATACTCTTTCCGAGTTGGTTTTCTACTTCAGTCCTAAACTCTTTGAATTTATCAAACGCTTCGGACTTATGTCTCATGAGATAGACATAACCATATCTACTGAAATCGTCAGTAAATGTGATAAAGTAGCCTAAACCTCCTCTAGCTGGTGTACTCATTGGTCCACATACGTCTGAATGTATTAGACCCAATAGATCACCTGCCCTTTCGCCTAAACCAGCGAAGGGCGCTTTAGTCATCTTGCCCATTAAACAAGCTTCGCATCTTTCAATCAGTTGGAATTCGAATTGACTTAGAAGTCCGCGCTTATGAAGCGCTGAGATGCGTTTCTCATTTATGTGCCCTAGACGACAATGCCAGATAAGAGTTTGGTCTAAATCATTAGCTTTAAACCTCTAAGCATTTATATTATAGAGCATGTTGGCTTTCGGGTTTTGCATATTCAATATGTATAAACCCCCAACAGTGTGAGCATTTCCATAAATCATGTTGTTGCGCATAATATTAAAAAACCCTTCTTTAATATTGAAATAATAACCTTCTTTCTCAAGAAGAGAAATTGAGATAATATTCCTGCTGAAAGCAGGTACGCAAAATACATCATTAAGTTCAATTACTAGCCCACTAGGGAAAGTAAGGTTCACAGAACCCACGGCAGTTGCGGCAACTCTGGTATTGTTCCCAACTCTTAGGTCCACCTTGCTTTCCCCCATATTTCTTCTACTGTGTAACACCTGCACATCCGCACAGACATGAGACTCAGCTCCAGTGTCTAGTACCCAGGTATTTAATGTAGAAAGATATAGCTCTAATGGAATACCTGATGAAGTAGCGGCCCCACCGCCCTTCTTCTGATCCTCCTTCAGCTGCTGACAGTCTTTCTTCCAGTGACCAGGCTTTTGACAGTAGAAACAGACCGACTCCTTTGCCTTCCCTTTGCCTTGTACGGGCATGGAAGGTCTAGGAATAAATGGTCGTCTGTTCTTTCCTGCCAGGTGCTTTGGGCCTTTACCCTTGCCACCACCAGCTTTGAAGATGGGTCCCTTCTTGACCATAAAGACATTTTTGGGAGTACTGCCCCTTATGCTCTTCTCGACAGTCACTAGCATGCTGTGCAACTCCGACGCGGTCTTGTCCATATCATGCATGTGATAGTTCATTACGAACCCACCATATGCATGAGGAAGGGATTGCAGAATAAAATCCGCAGCCATTTCCTTTTCCATAGACATACCGATGCTAGTCATATGGTCAAAATGTCCCTTCATACGTAGGACATGTGGACCTACGGAGCTGCCTGCTGACATTTTGCAGGCAATTAGTTCTCGGAGAACAGTGTATTTTTCAATACTTACTTTCTCCTTGAACATATCCTTGATCTGTGCAAACATTGCAAACGGATCGTGGGATAGCTCCATAAACTGCTTCTGGAGGTCCGCCTCCATGCAGCCCAACATGACACACGCAATGTCGATAGAGTCGCTAAGGTGTTTCTGGTATGCATCCTTAACGACCCTCGTCGCGTTGGCAGCTGGCTCCACCGAGATAGCCTTGTCAAGGACGTACTCCCTGCGTTCCAACTTTAACACAAGTCGTAAATTTCTGTCCCAGTCTAGCCCCATTGAGTTTACACTTTTCGAGTATAGTCCTCGACGAAAAATTAGACGAGTTTGTTGAATTACTAGCCATTTCTACACGAAGAAAGTAAATTTAATCAGAATAGTTGAATAAATTTACGAAGATCCGAATTAAACACCAACCATAAGATTCTAAGGTTTAGAATCTTAAACCAAGATCCCTTATTCGTCATTTGAAGTGCGCAAAGGCGCACCGCTCCAATTGACTTATTTAGGTAGGATGTCCGTCCAATTACAACCCGTGTAACTCTTAGTCAGGGTATGTGCAAAAGCACACGGCTTACCCTTCCGATGCCCCAGCTCGACCTCAGGCCAAGAATCATGGTCGAGTCAACCAACCTTCACTAACGAGCAAACTTTGTGCAGATGCTCTGCTAAGGCGCACGACATCCCAGAAATTTTACCATTCCCTATCTAGAACCCATTCGATCGATGCTCCGCTAAGGTGCACGACACCGTGACATGCAAACAATTAAAGTCGATTTTAATCTTTGCATGTGAGGTGATGGCTTATAAACTTATAAGCTAATCATGCAAGCATGTTATTAATTAAAAAATTCAAGCAAGCATTCATAAAGCATTAAATATGCATTTTATAGCCCATCCTAATCTTAGGATTCTACGAGTCTTCACATCTTCTCGTCTTTCTTATTCGGGCTCCCACTAGCTCTTGGTCTTCCTCCAAGACCGTCATTGTGCTCGATTTTCCATCCTTCTCGTCTTTGAGTAATAATTACAATTAATACTCGGTTCGTAGACCGGATAAAAATAATTACACTTTATGGGCTCGAATAAAAGAATAATTACACGTTAACACTAACGGTATGCAAACCGTGAAAGCGATAAAATCTAATGGGCTACTAATGCATCATACATTTCATCACATCATCCAACATGTTATCACACAAACATGTTATCAAATAATATGCAATAATTCCGGTTTTAATTTTGCCAAGTTGCTTGGTCGGGTTTATCGAAACTAGACCTTTTCGAAAAACGGTTTATCAAAACCGATTAAATTTTGAAAGTTTTCGAAATATTGGATCGCGGGTTCGTGACACGGATCAAACACAACACACGAACCAAGTCCGGCCAAGCCAATGGGCCGAAAGCCCATTGGGCCGAGCCCAACTAAACACGGCCCGATTTTGGGCCTTGGAAGGCCTAAACCGGCCTTGCCGCCACTCTCGGCCTCACCCGAGAGTGGGGACGGGCTCGGTCACCGCCGACCTCCCCGGCCTCCGGTGACCTCCGTCCGGTACCTCCGATCCGGCTCCCCGAGAGTCTCTTCTTGGACCCGACAAATCCAATAATTTCCGAAAACTTCCAAATTCAATATGTTTTCAAAAATAACATATTTCATGCAAATATCCCAAAAAGCATTAAAATCATGTTATCAACAATTTGGCATGCAAATAATCACAAAACCGAAGTAAATTCAACAAGACAAAGATTAAGAGGGTAACCACGCTCTGATACCACTGTAGGGTTTTGGAGCGTTCTAGATCGTCGAGATAGCGGAAGCATTATAAGAAAATCTACTCCAAACCTTGTCCAAGAGCATAAACCATTAAATCCCAAAGCAAAATCTATTCCACAAGATATTTACCTTTAAGTCTTGTATGAATCGATAAAGAAGAACGTTCGGATCTTCTTCTCTAAAGCAAGTCCACACCAAGGGGATGATCTTGATGATCCCTCACTTAATTGCCTACTAGAACAATTAAATGAAGAACAAGAGAGCAAGAACAAGAGGAGGGAGAGAGGTGGCCGGCCAAGCTAGAAGAGAGAGAGAGTGTGAGTTTTTGTGATATTTTGATTAATGAATTAATGTCTAGTATTTGAATTCATCATCCAACTCACAAGTATGGGTTAAAAGTGATTGCTATGGGCTTAAAGGTGCTTTAACCCATACCCCTTAAATCACTCACCTCTTAATCCACAATCACCAACTAAGCATGGTGTTATGTGGCCCCCACACATGGACCCACCATGTGGGCCGGCCAAGAGGTCTTGTTGGGCCCTTATTGGGCCAGCCATGAGGCTTCAAGGGCCAAGCCCAATGGGCCCTCCCGTGTTGTCTCATGCCGTGTCCAAAAGTCGCCCGACCCTTTTGTCGTCGCTTATCAAACAAAGTCCGACGCGATATCCACGAAAAAACTCAGTTTTCTTGATTCGCTAATTATTCTCTCAAACTGAACCTATGGCACAAAACCTCCAGTTTTGTCCATGTATTGCTCCTCAAGAAACGTCAATGTTTCCTTGTCTCAAGTTATCCGTCTTGTATGTGTGTGACCCTCTAGGCTCATGCCACCCTTGGCAGATCGGCGCAAAAGATCGCTCTTGCCCGATCCATCATAAGTGGTCTCTAGTAAAACATTATGATTACCCTAAGTGCACGATGATCGATGATTCGACTTAACCTTTGTGCGTACAAGTCACCATCCTGTTATCTCTAGATATCCCGATTGATCTCAAGGCATAGAGTCGTCTCCCTTGTTCAATCAATCATTGTTACTTGATATGCGAGATGGCTGAGAAATGATAACCCGTATCATTTGCATTGCCATGCTTTTTCTCTCAGTCAGTCTCCATCAAGAGGCCCTTTAACGGATATCTTTCCCATACCGTAGTATGAGGGATAAATCCCTTAGCCGTCTTTCGTGTCACTCATGCAACCCGTTCCGCCACCCAATCATGCCCTTTATAGCAATCCTTTCACAGAAAGCGTTTGGCGCAAGTTAAAGCCGCACGTTCATTGCATAGTGATCACAAAGACTCCTTGGTCTAAGGATGTCGTGACAAGCTATCGCATTTGAATATGTTCATGGCTTAATCTATGAAAACACTATTCAAAGTAGGTCGTCCGATATCAATCACCTCATGATATCTATGATATGATTTCAGGATCCCACATCCCTATGACAAGTAGAACTACGTCATTAAGAACCATCCTCATATTGGTCGCTTTAAGGAAGCATAGGTTGACCAGGGACTCGTTAAGTGTGATCCGTACAGATTTATGGTTCTACTACTTTAGTGGTCATAAATCTGATCATGATTAACATATTACTTCAACACATAAGTAATACAAAGCCGTTTTATATATATATATTACAAACGATGATGTTGTGCATAGACATTTACAGGCTAATAGCAATTGGACTAGGGCACAAATGCTATCAAATCATAATGTCTTGCTAGAGGCCACTTATGATGGAAAGGGTAAAATAGTAATTTTACCGGTCTTCCAACGGGTCGTGAGCCTAGAGGGTCACACACTTTAAGAACAATATGTAACACAACTATTTTTTCCTAAAAACCCTATGTGAATTTCGAAATCCCTCCTCGCTCTCTCTTCTTTGGCCGACCCTCCCTCTCTCTACACCTCCATTGGTGGTTTTGTTCGATTCTACACACAACGCTAGCAAGGGCGTGTGTAGAAACCTTTCCGAAGGTGTTGTTCTTGTGTGGACGATCTAGAGAGCACAATCTTTTGGTTTTGCTTTGTTAAATTCGAAATCGTCAAATATGGAACATATCGGAACAAACCGGAAAATCTGTCCAGCACTGACGAGTAAGATGTTTTGCTTCAGACGATGACCTTGCACTCCGAACTGGGTTTTATGAAAAACATGAAAATCATAGAGAACTGGATGAAATTTACTCTGAAATAAAATCCGAGTCATTTGGAGATCTGTAGCTCAAGTTATGGCTTTTACAAGTTACGTTTTTCCGCAGGCAGATTCACTAAAGCTTCTTTGTGTTCGTGATTCGAAAACGTATAATTTCAGATCTAGAAATTAATTTTGCGTGCTGAAATTTTAATAATAAGATCTTGTTTTCTTTCTCGATTCCCATGGTTAATTTCAGTCCGCTGCATGAAATTAAATTCTTTGGAACCCATGGGAATCCTTCAGTGGTATCAGAGGATGGTTATTTTGTGTTTAATTTGAGCATGTATAGATCTGATTTTTGCTTTAATTGTTCATATGTTCATCGGTTTTTAATATGCATGAAAATTGAAAAGAATCAAATTTTTAATTGATTTGCAAAATTGAAAAAAAATATATTTTGGGGCACAAGGGCCGACTAGGTCGCTGCCATGGGTGACCATGGTAGCCCTCGCAGGCTACCATGGTTGCCTCGCGGGCAACAAGGGTCTGGCAAAGGGGCGACCATGGCAGCCCTCGTGGGCCACCATAGTTGCCTCCTCGGGCGACCTCGGTTGGGCCGGTTTGGCTCAATCAGATGGTCGGCACCAAGGGCCGACTAGGTCACTGCCGCGGGCTACCATGGTTGCCTCGCCGGCAACCAGGGTTTGCCAAAGGGGCGACCATGGCCGCCCTCGCGGGCCACCATGGTTGCCTCCGCGGGCGACCTCGGTTGGGACAGCTCGGCTCGACAAGATTCAAGTTGAACCGGCCGGTTCGCGAGAATATTTTGAAGCCCTAAAATTTTTAATTTTTAGATTCGGTTCGGTTTCGATAGTCTAGCGTGAACTAGTTCAAATTCAATTAATTAATTTAAACCGTCCGGTTTCGATAAACCGGAATTTTTCCACACTTAAGAAAGATAAAATTTGGAATAAATTTGTTGTTTGATGCATGATGAGTGATCACATGATCTTTGACAACATGTAGTTTTCCACATGATGTATAGCTAAGCCCTCTAGACATGTATGTTTTCTAATTTCAGTTTTGCAACCTGCGTGTTGCTAAGTTTTGGGTTGTAGTAAATACGACATGCGTGTCGTGATTTGTATTTATTTTATATTATATTTGTAATTACGAAGACCAACGCAAAATATAAGTCAAGAGGGAGACTCGATGTCTGGAGGAGACTTGGAGCAAGTGGGAGTCCACAAGGATGGAGCAAGTCTGAGTCTTGAAGACCAAGTCTTTAGGATCAGTTTTGGTTGAATCCTAGGAACCTAGGAAGGGCTTAGCTATGCATGTTTTACTCTTACATTTGTATGTTGAATATGTATGAATGTATGATAGTTTTTATATACAAGATTATGTATGTTTAGCTGTCACCCACATGCAAAGATTAAAAATCGGTATTTACTCAGACTTGCATGTAATTGGATAAGGGATCCTTTTTGCATGAATTTGCAATTGATGATTCCAGATTAAGATTGTATCGATATACAATCAGACAGTAATAATTCAATTAAACGCAAATAATTACAAGTCAAGCGTGATACCATCCAAGTTTAGGCACTCAAAAGGGCTTTGAGCCTATGGATGTCGGTACGCCTCCGCGTAACATTCATAGAGGAAAAGTCTGGATGAGATGGGCAGTTCTATGTGGGTGCGTGCGCCTCCGCGTAGTAGCCACATTAGTTCTATCCATAATTCAAGCTTGGTAGACTTGTCTACTGAAATTCTGATCAGCTAGTCGTGCAAGATGCCACACACAATGTTACGGAAGAAGCTATAACGTTGTGTCTGACTTCTTGCGTAGATAATGCAGGACAGTAAATATAAAGCTATAAACAATGACACAGTATATTGCTTACCTAGTTCGGTGCAACGTCACCTACGTCACCTACGTCTGGGGCTCTCAGCCTAGTGGAAAGATTTCACTTATCAGTAATTCGTCAGAACATACAAGTACCTATGATCATCCCTAGATCTATACTTTATGCTACGTCTTACAGTGCAATCTATCTCAGGGTCTCTTCCTGAATCCAAGACTCCGTCTTGATTCCACTCTTCGAGCAATCGCCTTGCTCTGTCAGTTCAAGTCTTCGTACAACTTTGTGGTTCCGTGCAGTCTTCACTCACGCGTTCAGTAAACCCTCAATCACCTAACTCTCAATAGTTATGTGATGCACAATATCCTAAGCTCAATCTGCAATTTCTCAGCCCGCAAACCTTCACGTCTAAGAACCTTGCAAATTGATGCTAGGAAACAAATAAAGAACCACACGATTACTAAGGGGGTAGCCTAAGCTTTTATAGCAATCGAGGATGAGTACTAACCCTAAAGGGTTTTCTCTTAGTCACCGTCTTTCTTCTTTCCAGATTCCGAGTCGTTCTGGAATTTCCTAATCGTCTTCTTGATTTTCTACCGAAACTGCACTTTCCTGATTTCTGTCGATCAGGATGTTTGCCGAGACGCCGTCAACAATGTTACCCAAGATTTCGTAGAGGATGCTTCGACATTCTTTGTAGCATGTTCTTCAGTTCCTTTAAAAATCAGCCAGTCTCTTCTTCAGTCGCTGCAGTGGAGGCATCTTGAGTAGATTCTTCTGGATCATTAGGCAGAGAGGTGGTGTCATCATCATCGCAGCCAGGAGGGGACATAGATTTCAGCAGGTTGGCGCAATGTGATCGGCGCTGGGAGAGATGCTTCAGGGCTGTCTTCAAATTGACGATGTCCTCGTCAAGCACGGCTATCTCTCGTTCAAGCATAACTGCATCCCTGCTGGTGGTCTTGGTTAGAGGGGCGGCACTTGTGGCTCGACTGGTCGTTGCCTTGGCTTCTGGCCTGACAAGATCAGGAGCATGATTCCCCCCAAATAACTTGTGGCTCACCACAATCAGTCCTCCTCTTTTGGCAACCTTATCTGTTGTCTTCAGCACTCCGGGGTGTTGATGTACAAGTAGCTTAGAGATAAGGGATGGAAAGGCAATAGGTATGTTTACAGCAATTGATCTGGCATGACGAATAAGATGATCAATAACAAATTGCCCAAAATCAAGTGTAGACCCAGTACCTATTTGGAAGATTAGGATCGCCAACTCTAGTTTGATAGATGATGCGTGTGTAGAGGGAGCCCAATTTGCTACTCCAATGCGGAAGAGAATGGAGTACATGGAAGTAAGATCTGATGCTACCACAGTGCCTTTGGTTGGCCACTTTCTGCTTTTATCTCCGGTAATCTCACGGAGTACTTTGTTCAGGTCAGGTGGAGGCATAGATCGAACCCGCTTTCTTCCCAGGAAGTCATTGATAATGTCAGAGGCGATGTTGAAGCGAATGCCTCTGACATATACCTTCTCAAACTCCGGATCATCCGGTGTTCCAAACCCAGTAAGTAAATTGGCAATAAATTCTTTAACCAAGAAGGGATAGTGGTTACTAATGTTTGTGACGGTTTTCATTAGTTTTGCCTTCTCCAGGAGCTGGACAATGGCTTCTAGTCCTAGCAGCTCCGATGACAGGGTCTTTTCCGGGTATGCCGTTCTTTGAAACACGAACTCCCACCGTTTCGCACCGTATGCCGAGTGAAACGACACATTGTCGTAGGGAACACTCGACGTGTTCTTGACCGTCTTCAGGATCTTTTTCTTCTTTTCTTCCTTAGCAGTAACCTCCTCTTCTTCGTCAACAGTTGCTTCATCTACCAATCTCCTTTTGGAGACACTTTTCTTTTCCTTGACGGACATCTTCTTCTTTTTGTTGCTGGGACCTCCAGCATCTTTGACCTCCTTTCTCTTCTTGGTTTCCTTGAGTTTTTCAACCATCACAGCTAGACTCTCATTTTCTTCAAGAACCTTCTTCTTCAGGGATGACAACACCGTGTGTGCTGCCTCAGTAGCATCTTCTGTCGCATCTTCTCTGGCATCCAGAGGAACTTCTTCTGTGTGATTTGTGGCGACACTATTGTCCTTCTCAGCTTCTTCCTCAGCTTCGTCCGAGTCAGCGACTTTTTCTTCTATTAAAGCCTCTTTTGTGGCTTCAGGCATGACATCTGTTCCTCCTTCTTCTTCTCCTTCTCCTTCAGCAATACGCTCCAACCCATGACTGACCGGGGTCAAGTCCTCCTCTTCTCCGCCAGGATTAATCAGTTCCTCCACCACACCTTCTTGAGGTGGTTCTTGGTTTTCCAGAAGCGACTCCAACAAGTCACTATTTTTGGAGGTATCGGTGTTTGAGATAATGGAAGAGTCGATACCTGTGACGTTTGTTGGTTCTGGAATAGGAACAATCTGCATGGACGCTTCTCGGCTTCCTTGGCCAAGATCAGTCTCCCTTTCTGGTCCAGTTAGGTCTGTCATGGAGAATGCAGAGCTTCCGGTTCGAGATCGTTTAGGAACTCGAGAAAAGGTTGGCATTGGAGCTTCCTCCGGTGAAGTCTCCTTGGGGATTTCTTCTGTTTTCTTCAGGGTCTTTGGCCCTTTAATCCGAACTCCATGCTTGTTGGTTTTTGCTTTGCTGCTCTTGGAGCTTTTTGCTTCTGCTCTCTTAGGTTCGGAGGCTTTCTTTGGGACTATCGTGCTCCGAGTTTTCACCATGTCTGTGTAGTGAGATTTTTTGTTTGCAGAATGTGAAGGGTGAGGGAGATGAGAGCGAACACGAGAAGGGGCAGCCTATGTTTAGATTTTGAAAAATAGATTGATTCAAATCTGTTAAAGTCTGAGCGTATCTTTTCCTTCCTTTTATATGGGCTTTTGGTATGCTTGGCCCAATGGCATTTGTTGGGATTTTGGACCGGTTCATGAAGAGGCACCAACGAACTCCTCTCAACCGTTTCTGCAACTTCTTATTGCTCGTTGATGGTGCACAGACCGAGTGATGATCTGAGATTCTCAAATCTTCTCGCATCTAATACCTTTGTGAAAATGTCAGCAAGTTGCTTCTCTGTAGGGATGTGCTCTAGGATGATCTTCTTATCTTCGACCAGTTCTCGAATAAAGTGGTGTATGATGTCAATGTGTTTGGTCTTACTGTGTTGGATAGGATTTTTGGAGATGTTGATAGCACTGACATTATCACAATATAAAGTCATGGCATCCTGTCTGACATTGTATTCGACTAACATCTGCTTTATCCATAGTAGTTGTGTGCAGCTACTCCCAGCAGCAATGTACTCCGATTCAGCAGTGGAAAGGCCAACACAGTTTTGCTTTTTACTAAACCATGATATGAGGTTGTTGCCAAGGAAGAAGCATCCTCCATATGTGCTTTTCCTATCCGCTGTGTTTCCAGCCCATTCGGCATCACAATACCCCACCAGGGTAGAGGATGTGTCGAATGAATATAACAAACCCAAGTCTGTAGTCCCAGAGACATATCTTATAATTCTTTTAGCTTGGGATAGATGACTAAACTTAGGATTAGCTTGATATCGTGCACATACTCCTACAGAGTAGGCAATATCTGGTCGACTTGCAGTAAGGTAGAGAAGACTACCGATGATGCTTCTGTATAGATGTTGGTCGACGGCTTCTCCTGGATCATCTTTAGTTTGCTTGACATGTGTAGCTGCAGGTGTGCTTTTATGTGAAGCTTTCTCTAGCCCAAACTTTTTGACAATATTCTTCGCATATTTGCTCTGGGATATGAAGATGCTATCTTTTTGTTGTTTGATTTGGAAGCCTAGAAAATAGGTAAGCTCTCCGACCATGCTCATCTCAAATTCTGATTGCATCTGTTGAATAAATTTCTCTACCATCTTGCTTGACATCCCTCCAAAGACAATGTCATCGACATATATTTGAGCTATCATCAAATTCCCGTCTTCATTCTTCACAAATAGGGTCTTGTCGACCCCCCCTCTAGTGTAGCCGCTTTGAATCAGGAATATTGTGAGCCTTTCATACCAAGCCCTTGGTGCTTGTTTCAACCCATAGAGAGCCTTCTTGAGTTTATACACATGATCAGGATAGTGAGGATCAATAAATCCTTTGGGTTGTGACACATATACTTCTTCATTGAGATCCCCATTCAAGAATGCACTTTTGACATCCATGTGGTAGAGCTTTATCTGTAGATGACATGATATCCCTAGTAGGAGTCGAATTGCTTCAAGTCTTGCTACAGGAGCAAAGGTCTCATCGAAGTCGACTCCCTCAATTTGAGTATACCCTTGAGCAACGAACCTGGCTTTGTTGCGAGTAATGTTACCAAGCTCATCTGACTTGTTCTAGAAGATCCATTTTGTGCCAATGATATTTCCTTCACTTGGTTTGGGCACCAGTTCCCACACCTGGTTTTTCTCAAATTGAATCAGCTCTTCTTGCATAGCATTGACCCAATACTCATCATTGATGGCTTCATTGATATTTTTGGGTTCTGTCTTTGAAACAAAGCAAATATTTCCTATCATCTCGTTGTAGTCTTCAGGAGTTCTTGACCGAGTCTGTATGCCTTCATTTTGGTCTCCAATTACTCCAGAGATAGGATGATTAGTCTGGATTCTCCACGAGGGATTCTTGTTGCTGGTTTCAGTAACTACTGAAAGAGATCACCACGGGTTCCAAACGATGAATATCATGCAGCGGACTTTATGTAACCGTGTTGATCGAAACTAGCTTAGATTTTAATGCCATTTGAACATGTCATAAACATAAATATAAATCTGATATTTACCTCTTGTAATCGACAAAAACACAAGTGTAGTGTTCTCTCTATCAAGTCCACACAAGCACCACAACCGAAATGATTTTTCACTCACTATTTTTGCTAGAAATTTTGAGAGAAAACAAGACAACAATGGAGGAAGAGAGAGAGCTGAAAATCAGCAATGAGGGAGAGAGAAAGGAGGGGAAGTTGCTGAAAAATTCAAGAGATAATTGAATAGATATTATGTGATTTTAATTTGAAATTAAATTGAATCTCAAAATTAAAATTGCATTATCTATCCCTTTATTCTTTCTTATTTGCATTTGTTCCCTCTCTTATCTTAAATCCCTAAATGGGCTTTAAGCCCGCTTAACTAAAATCCAAATTAAACCCATTAACTTGAGTTCTAATTTCGGTTTAGTCAAAACTGCTCAATTTCCTCGAATTGATTTCTTCAACCGTCTGGTTAAAACCTTAGGCCAGAAAACTACCGAATAGTTCTCAATTCTCATCCATAATTGTTGTCATGTATCGTGCTTAATGCGTGTGACCCTCTAGGCTCACGAATAATTGGCAGACTGGTAAAATTACTATTTTACCCTTTCCATCATAAGTGGCCTCTAGCAAGACATTATGATTATCCAATATTCGTGATTATCGATTATTCGACTTAACCTGTTATCGTACATGTCACTGTCCTTTTATCAAACCGATATCCATATTTAGCAATAGGCATAGAATGGTCATCCTAATTTATCAATCACTGTTTCTTGATATCTGAGATGACTGAAAACTGATACTAAGGTATCACCTGCATGGCCATGCTCTTTCTTCAGTCATACTCATCAAGTGGCCTAAACGGATATCTTTCTCATACCGAAGTATGAGTGATAAATCCCTCAGACGCCTTTCGAGTTCACTAGTGCAATAAACGCCAAAGCCAATCGAAGCCGTTATAGCTACCCTTTTACAGATAACGTTAGACTAGGTCAAACTTAGGTATTTGTTACATAGTGTACACAAAAACTCCATGGTCTGAGGATATAATGACAAGTTACGATATGTGAGTATCTCATGACTGGATCTATGCAGCATACTCACAATCGGGTTGTCCGATATCATCGACCTGATGATATCTATGATATAACTCCGGCATATACTTTGCCATGATTAGTAGAGCGTGATCAGAAGGAGTTGGTCTCATACTGATCGCTTCAAAAGAAGCTTAGCTGATCAGGGACTTTATCGAATGCAATTCTTTCTGACCTATAGTTCTACTATAAGTGATGACACACATTATGACATAGATCAAATTACATTCGATATATTACTACAACACATTAGTAATATATGCAGATTTATTTATTCGAAAAGATGATAAAACATTACATCTGTAGATCACTTATATATTGGACTGGGGCATAACTCTAACAATCTCCCACTTGCCCCTGGTTCATCTATTCCCATGGACCCTGCATGTTTCTCATGCCTAGGCTACAGCTGAGCCTTTGTCAAGGGATCGGCCATATTATCATCAGTCGAATAGTGTTTAATCTCCACATCACCTCTATATTTGATAACTCTCACGAGGTGAACCCTGCTGAGTATATGTTTGGATTTGTTGTGGAATCTGGGCTCTTGAGCAATAGCTACGGTACCTGTGTTGTCCCACAACAAGCTTATTAGATCAGACGCTCGCGGCGTTGCATCTAATCCGATCAGAAAGCTTCTAATCCATACGGCCTCTTTAGCTGCTTTTGTTGCAGCTATATACTTGGCCTTCATTGTACACCTGGCAATTTTGGCTTGCTTAAAGCTTATCTAGCTGAAAGCGCCACCACTCAACACAAAATATATCATGACTGAATTTTAAAGTCATCTGGATATGTCTGAAAACTAGCATCGATTTGTCCTTTGACTGCTAGTTCTCTATCTTCATCCCCATAAACCAAAATGAATCCTCGATCCTCCTCAAATATTTGAGGATGGCCTTTGACAGCAATCCAGTGTAATTGGTCGGGGTTAGATTGGAATCTGCTGGTACAGCTTAGTGCAACCGAGACTTCCAGTCTCGATGGACCCCACAACCGAAGCATAAGGGATCTTGCTCATCCTGCTCAGCTTATCAGGAGTTCTAGGACTCTGTAGCTTGCCGAGCTTGATGCCATGACGTGTGGGTATGTTTCTTTTCTTAGAATCAAGCACTGAGAGTTTTCTCAACACTTTACCTATGTACATGTTCTGACTTAGGCCCATAATCCTTTTGGAATGATCTGTAGAGATCCTGATGCCTACATTAAAAGTAGCATCACTTAAGTCCTTCATCGATAAGTACTTCCCTAACCAAGCTTTGGTGGCAAGGTCGGGATGTCATTCCCGATGAATAAATACCAAGAATACAATATTACTCTTACTCGCTTTCTTATGTTCGCAAGGCTCATTTTTGTTTTTGATGAAGCCGAGTTCCCTTACAGCTTTATCAAAATGACGGTTCCAACTCCCTGAAGCTTGCTTAAATCCATAAATGGATCTTTGCAGCTTACATATCTTTCCGGGATTCTTTGGATCTACAAAACCCACAGGTCGTGTGATATACACGCCATCTAGTAAGTTCCTGCTAAGGAAGTGGTTTAGAAATCCATCTGCCATAGTTATGGCTAAGAATAATCCAGATCAATCTGACCATTGCTACTGGTGAAAAGGTGTAATCATAATACATGCATTGAATCTGACGATAACCTTTTACAACCATCCTAGCCTCATTGGTCTGAGGATTTCCATCCATGTCGGTCTTGATCCTATAGACCCACTCAGAACCGATGGGTTTTATCCCAGGGGTGTGATCAACCAAGCACCAGACTTGGTGGTCTTACATGGACTTAATTTCCTCATTCGTGGCGTTCTGCCATCTTTCGAAGTTGTGACTGGTCAAACCTTGTCTGTAGGTTTCTGGATCATCCTGATCCACCAACATCAAGTCATTTCCTTCAGTGGCTGTGAATCCATATCTGTCTGGAACATGACGAGATTTTTCAGACCTCCTTGGACCATCTGGAATTTCTGTAGGGACTGATTCTTCATCTACGACCATATGAGGCTCCAGTACTTCTACATCTTGCATAGCAGGCTCCAGAATTGCTTCAGGCTGTTCCGTATCGTCACGAATTTCTTCGAGATGCACGGGACTCCCACTAGCTATTTTGGAAAAATATTTCTCCAAAAATACCCCTCCTCGAGCAACAAAGACTTTGTACTCGCTGGGTATATAGAAGTAGCATCTCTTAGTTTCTTAAGGATACCTTACGAAGACACATTTTGTCTGATTTGGATGCCTTCATCTCTGCTACCCAAATCTTTTTAGGAAAAACATACTAGGATGTTTCCCACACCATATATGACTATGGTCCATTTCTTATTTGGCTACTACGCGAAGGCGCACGCATCCAAATAGAACTGACCATCTCATCCCGCTCCCATCCCAATGAATACTACGCGGAGGCGCACGCATCCACAGTAACGGGAGACGTAATGAGTGTCATGTGCTATACCTTCTGTGACTTTGGTCTAGCTCTTATTTGTCTACTACGCGGAGGCGCACGCATCCAAATAGAACTGATTACCTTATTCAGCTCACAACCCAATGAATGCTGCGCGGAGGCGCACACATCCACAGTAATGAGAGACTGAATGACTGTCACAAGGTGTACTATCGTTGTCTTCATCGGAGCCCGATTCAAATTGAATGCGGCCGTTTCCTGAGTCAAGTATTAGTTCAACTCTCTTCTGGCCTGAGTACTTATAGGTCCACATACGTCGGAATGTATTAGACTTAATAAGTCACTCGCCTTTCACATAAACTTGTGAAAGGTGCCTTTGTCATTTTGCCCATTAGGCGAGACTTGCATCTTTCAGTTTGAGTGAATTCAAACGGACTTAAAAAGTCCACACTTGTGAAGTGTTGAAATGCGTTTCTCGCTCATTAGGCAAGACTTGCATCTTTCAGTTTGAGTGAATTCAAACGGACTAAAGTCCACACTTGTGAAGTGTTGAAATGCGTTTCTCGCCTATGTGCCTTAAATGACAATGCTAGATTATAACTTGGTTTAATTCATTAGATTTAAGCCTCTTCTTATTTACGTTATACCGATTAAGATTACCAACGTAAATATCTGATCCTGAAGATGTGGATACCCACTCTTCTTCACGTGATCCTTGTATTTGTTTACAATCCCTTATTCCTGTGTCCTGGCTCATTGCAGTGATGGCAGATCTCCTACATTTTGTCCTTAATATTCACAGCAGCGTTGGGAGCTGCTTGAACTTTTGGACGCTTGCGGTGTCTGAACTGCCCTGCAAGGTGCTCAACAGCCTTACCCTTACTCTGATCAACTTTCTTGAAGCTGACCTTCCTTTTGACCATAAGGACCTCCTTGGTCTTGCCCTTGAGGTTCTTTTTAGCGGTCACAAGCATCCCATGAAGCTCTGTTAAGGACTTGTCCATGTCATGCATATTGTAACTTACTATGAAATCACTATTTGTATCTAGAAGTGACTGCAACATAAAATCCGCTGCCATTTTCTCCTGATCATCAAAACTGAGTCTGGTTAGATGTTCCTGAAGACATTAAATCTTCGTGACATGGGGGCTAACAGGGCTCCAGCCTTAAGTTTGCAGGAGTTAAGTTCTATGAAAGTATCATATCTTTCGACACGAGCTTTCTCCTTGAACATTTCCTTGACCTCTGCCTTACAGGTATGAGGGTCATCTGAAACGTTCCTGAACTGCTTCTACAATTCTAGCATCCTACTGCCCACCATAATGCATGACACGTCGATTTGGTTACTAAGGAACTTTGATAAGTATCCTTAGTGCCCTAGCGCCGTTCAGCGGTGGTTAAGCAGGAGTTTCCTTGGTAAGGATATACTACTTGCGTTCATGCTTGAGTACAAGCCTCAAGTTTCTATTCCAATCTGAGTAATTCACGCTCTTGAGTCTGTCCTCAATCTGGACTCTCAGTGCGCTATTACTCCTTTATGTTGTGTTTGCCTTTTAGTTCTACATGGTAAAATTAATTAAAATTCAAGTTGGAGATTTAGTTATAAAACACTTGTCTGATTCGAACATTAGAATTTGAACCAGGATCCTATCATACCCTCAATTGAAGTGAACGGAGGCTCACTGCTCCAATTGAAAGCATCAAGGTAGGAATACATCCATTTACGAAACCATGTAATTCCTGGCTAGGGTCTGTACTTAAAAGTACACGGCATACCCTATACTGATACCCTAGGTCAGCCCTAGCTGACAATCGTAGACAAGTCTACCAAGCTTGAACTATGGATAGAACTAATGTGACTACTACGCGGAGGCGCACGCACCCACACAGAACTACCCATCTCATCCAGACTTTTTCTCTATGAATGTTACGCGGAGGCGTACCGACATCCATAGGGTCAAAGCCCTTTTGAGTGCCCAAACTTGGATGCATATCGATACAATCTTAATCTGGAATCATCAATTGCAAATCCATGCAAAGATGATCCCTTAGCCGGTTACATGCGAGTCTGATTAAATTCCAATTTTAATCTTTGCATGTGGGTGATAGCAAATCATACATAAACTTGTATATTTAAACTATCATACATTCATACATTCAAACATACAAATGTAACGATAAAATATGCATAGCTAAGCCCATCTTAAGTTCCTAAGAATCTAGCAAAATTGATCCTAAAGACATGGTCTTCAAGATCCAAACTTGCTCCATTCTTGTGAACTCCCACTGGCTTCGAGCCTCCTTCAATCCGAGTCTCCCTCTTGACTTGATTCTTGTGTCGGTCTTCGTGATTACATATTAAAACAAATTAAATAAAATACAAATAACGACACACAGGCCGTATTTACTACAACCCAAAATTAAGCAACGCGCAGGTTGCAAAACCGAAATTAAAATGCAAATCTAATGGGCTTAGCTAGCATCATGTGGAAAACATCATGTTAATTGAATTTTGGACCGGTTCTCGCTGGTTTATCGAAACCGAACCAAATCTAAAAATTAAATTTTTAGGGTTTCCAAATATTCTCGCAAACCAACCGGTTCAGCTCGAATCTGGTCGAGCCGAACCGGCTAAACCGAGGTCGCCCGCGGAGGCAACCACGGTGGCCCGTGAGGGCTGCCGAGGTCGCCCGCGGGGCTGACCGTGGTCGGCCACGGGAACGACCATGGTAACCCGCGAGGGCAGCCATGGTCGCCCCTAGGGCAGACCCTGGTCGCCCGCGAGGCAACCATGGTGGCCCTCACGGGCTGCCATGGTCGCCCGCAAGGGCTGCTAAGGTCGCCTGTAGGCGACCCTCGTCGACCCTTGGTGCTGACCATGGTCTGCCCTAGGGAATTCCATGGTCCACCAAGGGACTCGACCTGGTCGGCCATGGCTAAGCCATGGCTAACCCGAAACACCCCAAAAAATTATTTTCCAATTTCCAAAATCAATCAAATCTGAATTTTTTTTTCGATTTACATGCATGCTAAGGTGATGAACACATATAAAAAAATCAGATTTAAACATGTAGAAAAATACATAACAACCATGGCTCTGATACCACTGAAAGAGATCACCACGGGTTCCAATCGATAAATATCATGCAGCGGACGTTATGTAACCGTGGTGATCGATGCAAGCTTAGATTTTAATGCCATTTGAACATGTCATAAACATAAATATAAATCTGATATTTACCTCTTGTAATCGACAAAAACACAAGTGTAGTGTTCTCTCTATCAAGTCCACACAAGCACCACAACCGAAATGATTTTTCACTCAATATTTTTGCTAGAAATTTTGAGAGAAAACAAGACAACAATGGAGGAAGAGAGAGAGCTGAAAATCAGCAATGAGGGAGAGAGAAAGGAGGGGAAGTTGCTGAAAAATTCAAGAGATAATTGAATAGATATTATGTGATTTTAATTTGAAATTAAAATTGCATTATCTATCCCTTTATTCTTTCTTATTTGCATTTGTTCCCTCTATTATCTTAAATCCCTAAATGGGCTTTAAGCCCGTTTAACTAAAATCCAAATTAAACCCATTAACTTGAGTTCTAATTTCGGTTTAGTCAAAACGGCTCAATTTCCTCGAATTGATTTCTTCAACCGTCTGGTTAAAACCTTAGGCCAGAAAATTACCGAATTGTTCTCAATTCTCATCCATAATTGTTGTCATGTATCGTGCTTAATGCGTGTGACCCTCTAGGCTCACGAATAATTTGCAGACTGGTAAAATTACTATTTTACCCTTTCCATCATAAGTGGCCTCTAGCAAGACATTATGATTATCCAATATTCGTGATTATTGATTATTCGACTTAACCTGTTATCGTACATGTCACTGTCCTTTTATCAAACCGATATCCTGATTGAACAATAGGCATAGAATGGTCATCCTAATTTATCAATCACTGTTTCTTGATATCTGAGATGACTGAAAACTGATACTAAGGTATCACCTGCATGGCCATGCTCTTTCTTCAGTCATACTCATCAAGTGGCCTAAACGGATATCTTTCTCATACCGAAGTATGAGTGATAAATCCCTCAGACGCCTTTCGAGTTCACTAGTGCAATAAACGCCAAAGCCAATCGAAGCCGTTATAGCTACCCTTTTACAAATAACGTTAGACTAGGTCAAACTTAGGTATTTGTTACATAGTGTACACAAAGACTCCTTGGTCTTAGGATATAATGACAAGTTACGATATGTGAGTATCTCCTGACTGGATCTATGCAGCATACTCACAATCGGGTTGTCCGATATGATCGACCTGATGATATCTATGATATAACTCCGGCATATACTTTGCCATGATCAGTAGAGCGTGATCACAAGGAGTTGGTCTCATACTGATCGCTTCAAAAGAAGCTTAGCTGGTCAGGGACTTTATCAAATGCAATTCTTTCTGACGTATAGTTCTACTATAAGTGATGACACACATTATGACATAGATCAAATTACATTCGATATATTACTACAACACATTAGTAATATATGCCAATTTATTTATTCGGAAAGATGATAAAACATTACATCTGTAGATCACTTATATATTGGACAGGGGCATAACTCTAACAACTACTTCGTCATGATCGACATTTGGACTAGCATCATTATTTTCTGTTTTGGTACTAGCATCTTCTCTGTCATCATTAATAACATTCTTCCTGACATTGTTAGGAGGATAGGCTCCGTCTTCGTCTGTCGCATCTTCTGAGGCATCTTTGCAGTCATCATCAACAACAACATTGATTGATTCCATCATTGTCTTGGTTCGTTTGTTGAAGACTCGGTATGCGCGACTATTCCTTGAGTAGCCAAGGAAGATGCCTTCATCACTTTTTAGGTCAAGCTTTCGACGATGCTCTCTATCAGCCGGAATATAACAAGTGGAGCCAAAGATATGGAAGTACTTAACATTGGGCTTTCTCCCCCTCCATATTTCATAATGAGCTACTGACATACCTGGTCGGAGAGTGACTCGATTGTGGATATGGCAAGCAGTGTTAAGTGCTTCTGCCCAAAAGTGAGTTGGTATGTCTTTAGCCAGAATCATAACTCTAGCCATCTCATGTAGAGTTCTGTTCTTGCGCTCAACAATGCCATTCTGTTGGGGAGTGATTGGTGTTGAGAATTCATGAGCTATTCCTTACGAGTTGCAAAATTCTGCAAACTTGTTGTTCTCGAACTCTCGACCATGATCACTTCGAAGGCGAATTATTTTGCCAATTGTTTCCCCTTTTTCTCGTTGAAACTGGATGCACAAAATTTTGAAGATCGAGAAGGTATCTGATTTGTCACGAGGGAAGTCAACCTAAGTGTATCGAGAGTAATCATCTACACATACAAAGACATATCGTTTTCCTCTAAGGCTTTCTACTTGCATTGGTCCCATGAGGTCAACATGTATCAGCTCTAGTACTCGAGAGGTGGTGATATGTTGTAGCTTCTTGTGTGACATCTTGGTTTGCTTACCAATCTGACATTCTCCTCAGATCTTTCCTTCCACTATTTTCAGGTTAGGAATTCCTGTAATTGCCTGCTCGGAGATTGCCTTCTACATACTTCAAAGATTTAGATGTCCAAGCTTTCTGTCCCACACCTTGGTTTCCTCTGCTTTGGAGACGAGGCACTTGGCTGCTTCGATATGTGATTCGGGAGACCAGATGTAACAATTATCCGTTGAGCGTACCCCTTGTAGAATAGTGACTTGATCGAAGTCTTTAACTATACAGGTTTCTTTAGTGAGTTTTACTTCTGAACCCTGATCACAGATCTGACTGATGCTAATCAGGCTTGCCTTAAGTCCTTCTACAAGTAATGCTTCAGTCAGGCAAGTGGCTCCTGGATGCTTGAGTACTCATTTTCCAATGATTCGAGCTCGAATCCCATCTCCAAAGGTAACATAATAGTTTGTATATAGTTTAAGATTGGAAAGAAACTCTGGAGTACCTGTCATGTGTCGGGAGCATCCACTGTCGAGATACCAGTCCTTGTTTATTGATGCGCTTAAAGATGTATATGCAACATTACCTCGATAGACTAGGTTTTTAGGTCTTCATTCAAGGCGGGATGTCTTCTGAGGAGTTGAGAGATGCCTTTGATATCTCTTTTGTGGTAGCTGAGCTTGCTTCCTCCCAATAAGTTGAAAACAAAAATAAGCTGGTCTTCTGTAGTATTGTTGTCTGCGTGGAGGATGTCTTCTGGCAGTTGCTTGACAAGAACATGTTGTAGACGATGTTATGGCATTTGTGGTAGGTCGTCCTGTAGGATGTGTTGGGGCATCCAGTGGTTTCTTGTCAACCATGGCTTGTTGTGGGACAAACTTTGTCACTGCTGTTGAGGGGATATCGTGTGTGTACCCTAGTCTCGTCGTATCCTTGGACTGCTTTCCTACTGATAGGATCTTGTCAAGGCTTTATGTGCTAGGATTCATCATCTTTACCGATTTAGTCATAAGACTAATTTCTCTATTAAGTTTTGTGATTTCGAGTTTTAGCTCCACGATTGTCTGTAGAAATCTAGACTTGTCATTGGTAAGACTGATAATCCGTTCACCTTGTTGATCAAGTATCAGAGTTTCCTTGATCCATCTGATATGTAAGCCTTTGTATGCCTCGACTAGTTGCTCTTTAGTCCAATTCTCATTTGGAGTTGGATGGAGGTGATCATCAGAATTATCAGTGTTACATACAGGAGTAGTAGTAGTGAATGCAACAAAGTTGCTTACCTCTTCAGATCCACTATCTTCATTGTCATCGTCTGATAGGGTGGCATTGTATCCTCGTTTTTGTTGTTTGAGGAAATTTGGACATTCTCTACGGAGGTGGCCGAATCCTTCATATTCATGACATTGAAGTCCTTTCTTGTTGTTTTCTTCCCCACTCCTGTTTGGTCTGTCAAGACTTCCTCCTGTTTGAGCTTTCTGTGGAGCTTTGTTTCTGGCATTTGTTGTCATTCCGTCCACCCATTCGACTGACTCTTCTCATGATTTTGTTGTAATTTTTCGTGAGAAGGGCCATTGTAGACTTTGTTTCTGGTTGCTTGTGTGTTAAGCTTTTGAAAGCACCTCCTTTGTTCCTTTTGTCAATGTTAGGGAGAGACAACTCATAGTTCATTAGAGACCCCATCAGCTCATCAAATTTCAAGATCTTGAGATCATGAACTTCCTCAATTGCAGTGATCTTCATCTTGAACCTAGGGCTAAGAGCACGCAAAGTTTTTCTTACCAGTTTTTCATCAGACATTGGTTCTCCCAGAGAGTAGGATTCATTGGCTAGATCACGAATACGAACATTGAATTCTGCAATTGATTCGTCTTCTTTCATGATGAGAGCTTCGAAGTTGGTTGTCAGGTATTGCAGTTTTTGTTCTCGAACCTTAGTTGTTCCTTCATATGCAACAGCCAGAATGTCCCATGTAGATTTGGCAGTTGTGCATGTGTTGATCAGTCTGAACACGTTTTTGTCAACACCATTGAAGATAGCATTCAGAGCTCGAGAATTTCCCAATGATTCTTTGTCTTCATCATAAGTCCAGTCTTTTTCTAGTTTTGGACCGATAGGATTGCCATCATTGTCACCAAGTTGTGGAGCATTCCACCCATTGATTACAGCCTTCCATGTTTTGTTGTCAAGTGACTTCATGAAGGCACATTCGAGCCTTCCAATAACCATGGTTGCTTCCATCTAGAACAGGTGGTCGATTTATGGATCCTCCTTCTCTGGTATTGTCCATCTTGATCAAAGTATTTGTTTAGAAACTCACCTAGAGCTACAGGTGCCTCCTCTGATACCAATTGAAATTCTGATCAGCTAGTCGTGCAAGATGCCACACACAATGTTACGGAAGAAGCTATAACGTTGTGTCTGACTTCTTGCGTAGATAATGCAGGACAGTAAATATAAAGCTATAAAAAATGACACAGCAGATTGTTTACCCAGTTCGGTGCAACGTCACCTACGTCTGGGGGCTCTCAGCCTAGTGGAAAGATTTCATTATCAGTAATTCGTCAGAACATACAAGTACCTGTGATCATCCCTAGATCTATACTTTATGCTACGTCTTACAGTGCAATCTATCTCAGGGTCTCCCCCTGAATCCAAGACTCCGTCTTGATTCCACTCTTCGAGCAATCGCCTTGCTCTGTCAATTCAAGTCTTCGTACAACTTTGTGGTTGTGTGCAGTCTTCACTCACGCGTTCAGTAAACCCTCAATCACCGAACTCTCAATAGTTATGTGATGCACAATATCCTAAGCTCAATCTGCAATTTCTCAGCCCGCAAACCTTCACGTCTAAGAACCTTGCAAATTATTGCTAGGAAACAAATAAAGAAGCATACGATTGCTAAGGGGGTAGCCTAAGCTTTTATAGCAATCGAGGATGAGTACTAACCCTAAAGGGTTTGCTCTTAGTCACCGTCTTTCTTCTTTCCAGATTCCGAGTCGTTCTGGAATTTCCTAATCGTCTTCTTGATTTTCTGCCGAAACTGCACTTTCCTAATTTCTGTCGATCAGGATGTTTGCCGAGACGCCGTCAACAATGTTACCCAAGATGTCGTAGAGGATGCTTCGACATTCTTTGTAGCATGTTTTCAGTTCCTTTAAAAATCAGCCAATCTCTAAAACCATCGTAACTACATCTACGATTGTCAGCTAGGGCTGACCTAGGGTATCAGTATAGGGTATGTCGTGTACTTTTAGTACAGACCCTAGCCAGGAATTACATGGTTTTGTAAATTGATGTTTTCCTACCTTGATGCTGTCAATTGGAGCAGTGAGCCTCCGTTCACTTCAATTGAAGATATGATAAGATCCTGGTTCAGATTCTAATGTTACAATCATACAAGTGTTTTATAATTGAATCTCCAACTTGAATTTTTAATTAATTTTACCATGTGGAACTAAAAGGCAAACACAACACAAAGGAGTAATAGCGCACTGAGAGTCCAGATTGAGGACAGACTCAAGGTCGTGAATTACTCAGATTGGAATAGAAACTTGAGGCTTGTACTCAAGCATGAACGCAAGTAGTATATCCTAACCAAGGAACCACCTGCTGAGTCACCGCTGAACGCCGCTAGGGCACTAAGGATACTTATCAAAATTCCTTACTGACCAAATCGACGTGTCATGCATTATGGTGGGCAGTAGGATGTCAGAGTTACAGAAGTAGTTCAGGAACGTTTCAGATAACCCTCATACCTATAAGGCAGAGGTCAAGGAAATGTTCAAAGAGAAAGCTCGTGTCGAAAGATATGATATTTTCAGAGAACTTAACTCCTGCAAGCTTAAGGTTGGAGCCTTGTTAGTGCTCATGGAACGAAGATGAAATGTCTTCAGCAACATCTAACCAGACTCGGTTTTGATGATCAGATTAAAATGGCTGCGGATTTTATGTTGCAGTCACTTCCAGATACATATAGTGATTTCGTAGTAAATTACAATCTGCATGACATGGACAAGTCCTTGACAGAGCTTCATGGGATGCTTGTGACCGCTGAAAAGAACCTCAAGGGCAAGACCAAGGAGGTCCTTATGGTCAACAAGAAGGTCAGTTTCAAGAAAGATGATCAAGGTAAGGGTAAGGCTCCTGAGCACCTTGCAGGGCAGATCAGACACCTAAAGCTGTTGTGAAGGCTGATGACAAAATGGTGGAGGTCTACTATCACTGCAATGAGCTAGCGCACATGAATAAAGGATTGTAAGCAATACAAGGATCATATGAAGAAGAGTGGGCATCCACATCTTCAGGATCAGGTATTTACGTTGTTGAGCTTAATCGCTATGACGTAAATACGAAAAGGCTTAAATCTGATGATTTAAACCAAGTTATAATCTGGCATTGTCATTTAAGGCACATAGGCGAGAAACACATTTCAACACTTCACAAGTGTGGACCTTTAAGTCCATTTGAATTCAATCAAACTGAAAGATGCAAGTCTTGACTTATGGGCAAAATGACAAAGGCACATTTCACAGGTTTATGTGAAAGGCGAGTGACTTGTTAAGTCTAATACATTCCGACGTGTGTGGACCTATTAGTACTCAGGCCAGAAAAGGGTTCAACTAATACTTGACTCTAGAAACGGCCCCATTGATTTTGAATCGGGCTCCGATAAAGACAACGAAAGTACACCTTGTGACAGTCATTCTGTCTCCCATTACTATGGATGTGTGCGCCTCCGCGTAGTATTCATTGGTATGCGAGCTGAATGAGGTAATTAGCTTTATTTGGATGCGTGCGCCACCGCGTAGTAGGAAAATAAGAGCTGGACCAGAGTCACAGACGGTACACCACATGACACTCATTACGATTCCTGTTACCATGGATGCGTGCGCCTTCGCGTAGTATTCATTGTGATAGGAGTGGGATGAGATGGTCAGTTCTATTTGGATGCGTGCGCCTTCGCGTAGTAGCCAAATAAGAAATGGACCAAATTCATATATGGCGTGGGAAAGATCCTAGTATGTTTTTCCAAATCATACTAGTATTTGGGTAGCAGAAATGCAGGCATCCAAATCAGACAAATGTGTCTTCGCAAGGTATCCTTAAGAAACTAAGATCTTTGTTGCTCGAGGAGGGGTATTTTTGGAGAAAGAATTTATTTCCAAAACAGCTACTAGGAGTCATGTGCATCTCGAAGAAATTCGAGAGGGTACGGAAGAGCTTGAAGCAATTCAGGAGCCTGCTATGCAAGATGTAGAAGTACTGGAGCCTAAGATGATCGTAGATGAAGAATCAATCCCTAAAGAAATTCCAGATGGTCCAAAGAGGTCTAAAAGATCTCGTCATGTTCCAGACAGATATGGCTTCACAGCCACTAAGGGAAATGACTTGATATTGGTGGATCAGGGTGATCCAGAAACCGTCAGACAAGCTTTGACTAGTCCTGACTCCGAAAATGGCAGAGTGTCAGGAAATGAAATCCATGTATGTCAACCAAGTATAAGGCTAGGTTGATCAAACCCCTGGGATAAAACCCTTCGATTCTGAGTGGGTCTATAGGATCAAGACCGACATGGATGGAACTCATCAGGCCAATAAGGCTAGGATGGTTGTAAAAGGTGATCGTCAGATTCAATGCATGGATTATGATGACTCATTTTCACCACTAGCAATGGTCAGATCGATCCGGATTATTCTTAGCCATAACTGTAGCAGATAGATGTCAAAACCGCTTCGTTAGCAGGAACTTACTATAGGGTGCGTATATCACACGGCCTGTGGGTTTTGTTGATCTAGAGAATCTCGGAAAGATTTGTAAGCTCCTTAGATCAATTTATGGATTGAAGCAAGCTTCACGGAGTTGGAACCTTTGTTTTGATGAAGCTGTAAGGGAATTCGGCTTTATCAAAAATGAAAGTGAGCCTTGCGTTTATAAGAAAGTGAGTGGGAGTAATATTGTATTCTTGGTACTTATTCATCGGGAATAACATCCCGACCTTGCCACCAAAGCTTTGTTAGGGAAGTGCTTATCGATGAAGGACTTAGGTGATGCTACATTTATTGTAGGCATCAGGATCTTCACAGATCATTCCAAGAGGATTTTGGGCCTAAGTCAAAACATGTTGCTAAGTCAGAACATGTACATAGATAAAGTGTTGAGAAGACTCTCAATGCTTGATTCTAAGAAAGGATACATACACATGCGTCATGACCTTAAGCTCAGCAAGCTATAGAGTCCTAGTACTCCTGATAAGCTGAGCAGGATGAGTAAGATCCCTTATGCTTCGGCTGTGGGATCCATCATGTATTCCAGGATATGCACGAGACTGGAAGTCTCGTTTGTAGTGAGCTGTACCAGTAGATTCCAATCTAACCCCGGTCAATTACACTGGATTGCTATCAAATGCCATCCTTAAATAATCGAGGACGACTAAGGATGCATTACTAGTGTATGGGGGTGTAGATAGAGAACTAGCAGTCAAAGGACATGTCAATGCTAGTTTTCAAACATATCCAGATGACTTCAAAATTCAGTGAGGATATATTTTGTGTTGAGTGGTGGCGCTTTCAGCTGGATAAGCTTTAAGCAAGCCAAAATTGCCAACTCTACAACTGAGGCTGAGTATATAGCTGCAATGAGAGCAGCTAAAGAGGCCATATGGATTAGAAGCTTTCTGATCGGATTAGATGCAACGCTGCGAGCGTCTGATCCGATAAACTTGTTGTGGGACAACACAAGTACCGTAGCTATTGCTCAAGAGCCCAGATTCCACAACAGATCCAAACATATACTCAACAGGCATCACCTCCTGAGAGTTATCACATATAGAGGTGATGTGGAGATTAAACACTATTCGACTGATGATAATATGGCCGATCCCTTGACAAAGGCTCAGCCACAGCCTAGGCATGAGAAGCATACAGGGTCTATGGGAGTAGATCAGAACTTAAATTGGAACCAGGGGCAAGGGGGAGATTGTTAGAGTTATGCCCCAGTCCAATATAAAAGTTATCTACAGATGTAATGTTTTATCATCTTTCCGAATAAATAAATCGGTATATATTACTAATGTATTGTAGTAATATATTGAATGTAATTTGATCAATGTCATTATGTGTGTAACCACTAATAGTAGAATTGTAGATCAGAAAGAATTACATTTGATGAGTCCCTGATCAGCTAAACTTCTTTAAGAAGCAATCAGTATGAGATCAACTCCTTGTGATCACGCTCTACTAATCATGGCAAACTATGTGTCGGAGTTATATCATAGATATCATCAGGTCGATGGTACCGGAGGACCCGATGGTGAGTATGCAACATTGATACTGTCATGAGATACTCACAGATCGTAGCTTGTCATTATATCCTAAGACCA
This sequence comes from Geranium rotundifolium, assembly GCA_963920655.1. Classification (NCBI taxonomy): domain Eukaryota; kingdom Viridiplantae; phylum Streptophyta; class Magnoliopsida; order Geraniales; family Geraniaceae; genus Geranium; species Geranium rotundifolium. The sequence continues at coordinate 28,656,694 of OY987315.1, read as the reverse complement.
TTGACTCTTTGTATGCACTATGTAATGAATCTTTAAGTTTGACTTAGTTTAACGTTACCTGTAAAAGGGTAGCCATAATGGCTATATTTGGCTTGGTTATGAATTACATTAGTGAACTCGAAAGACGTCTGAGGGATTTATCACTCATACTCCGGTATGAGAAAGATATATGTTTAGGCCACTTAATGAGTATGATTGATGGAATAGCATGGCCATGCAGGAGATACATTTGTATCTGTTTTCAGTCATCTCAGATATCAAGAAACAGTGAGTGATAAATTAGGATGACGGTTCTATGCCTATTGATCAATCTGGATATCGGTTTGATAAAAGGACAATGACATGTACGATAACAGGTTAAGTCGAATAATCGATAATCACGAACGTTGTATAATCATATCGTCTTGCTAGAGACCACTTATGATGGAAAGGGTAAAATAGCAATTTTACCAGTCTGCAACCAGGGCGTGAGCCTAGAGTGTCACACGCTTTAAGTACAATATGTCACAAAACAAGTTTGGATGGTAATTGGGAGAATCTGCTTTTCAATTTAGTCAAATTGAAAACGATTCGGTTGATTTCTGGCCTAGGTTATTAACCAGACAGTTGAAGAAATCAAATTAGAGAGATTGGACCGGTTTAGCTAAACCATATAACTAGAACTCAATTATATGGGTTTTAATTAGGTTTTAGCTGAGTGGACTTAAAGCCCATTCTTGGTTTTAATTAAGAATGGGGCTTAAGTGCAATTAAAGGTTTTAAGGGGATTATTGTTTAATTATAAAGAAGATTAAAACATCAGATTTTTTATTAATTACACAATTATTTTTTCCTAAAAATTCAAGTGAATTTCGAAATCCCTCCTCTCTCTCCTCTTTGGCCGACCCTCCCTCTCTCTACACATCCATTGTTGGTTTTGTTCGATTCTACACACAACAGTAGCAAGGGTGTGTGTAGAAACCTTTTCCAAGAGGTTGTGCTTATGTGGAAGATCTAGAGAGCACAATCTTTTTGATTTGCTTTGTCAAGTTCGAAATCCTCAAAGATGGAACAAATCGGGACAAACCGGAAAATCTGTCCAGCACTGATGAGTAAGATGTTTTGCTTCCGACGATGAACTTGAAGTCCAAATGGGTTTTGTTGTAAACATGAAAGTGGTAGAGATCTGGATGAAATTTACTCTAAAAAAAGAACCAAATCATTTAGAGATTTCTAGCTCAAGTTATGGCTTTTAGAAGTTACCTTTAGCTGCAGGCAGATTCACTAAAGCTTCTTTATATTAATGATTCGAAAATGTATAATTTCAGATCTAGAAATTAATTTTGCATGCTAAAACTTCAACAATAAGATCTTGTTTTCTTTCCGATTCCCATGGTTAATTTTAGTCCACTGCATGAAATTAAATTCTTTGGAACCCATGGGAATCCTTCAGAAGTGTGCGGCTGCACCAATACGTATCAGTCAACTTGAAATTCGAGGAACTTGATCGAATACACGAGGATGACAATTCTATGCCTCATACGATCTCATACGCCTTAAAGAAAACAAAGGGTTAGTGATACAGATGACAGACAGGAGATATCGAACCGATCGATACACTTGTGGACATTGGGTAATCACTACGTCTTACTACAGGCTACTGGTGATGGATCGGGTGAGATGGATTCTCACGCCGATCTGCCAATGGGCCACGGGCCTACAAGGTCACACGTCAAGAGCAAGACCGAAGAGACTCGAAGGGACTCAAGAGGTCCAGAGCAAGTGGTGTGGGAATAATTGCAGTGGGGTGTCGATCGACCAATGCGGGAAGGGTGTCAATCGACACCTATGCAGGGTGTTGAAAACCTAGAGGCCCTCCCCAAATCCTATGTAAGGAGGCTTTGGGTGAGATCCTTTCCCCAATGCTCTTGAGCAATATTAGCTACACCACCTAAGAAAAGGATCTAGCTTTCACATCCGGGAGCTAGGGGAATCGAGTGAGTAGATCTAGTGACGCTCTAGTAACTGTCAGGTGGATTCAAGCTTCACAAAGTCAGGCTTGGTGTGTGTGCACTCGTAGAGGACGGTCCCGAGGCCTTATCTTCGAATCAGGTTATTCTTGCTTTAGAGGTAAAGTCTCAACCTTTACTCTTGATTATGATTCATCTGGTTATTGGCATGGATCCGGTGTAAGGGGTTCGGTTCGTTTTATTGTTTTCCGCTGCGCTAGACCCACTAGGAACCCCAACAGTGGTAATAGAGGCAGGTTGCTCTCTAGATAAATCATACATGCATGATTTTGTGGCAAAGTTGATTGCTTTAGCATATGTGATTGTTGCCATGATTGATTGATGCATGCATCTCTACTTGATGAAATTTACTCTGCAAAAAGAACCGGGTCATTTGGAGATCTGTAACTCAAGTTTTGGCTTTTAGAAGTTATGTTTTTCTGTAGGCAGATTCACTAAAGCTTCTTCATGTTTGTGTTTCGAAAAGGTATAATTTCAGATCTAGAAATTAATTTTGCATGCTGAAATTTTAACAATAAGATCTTGTTTTCTTTCTCGATTCCCATGGTTAATTTTAGTCCGCTGCATGAAATTAAATTCTTTGGAACCCATGGGAATCCTTCAAAAGTGTGCGGTTGCACCAATACGTATCAGTCATCTTGGAATTCGAGGAACTAGATCAAATACATGAGGATGACAATTCTATGCCTCATATGATCTCATATGCCTTAAAGTAAACAAAGGGTTAGTGATACAGATGACAGACATGAAATATCGAACCGATCGATACACTCGTGGACATTGGGTAATCACTACGTCTTACTAGAGGCCACTGGTGATGGATCGGGTGCGATGGATTCCCATGCCGATCTGTTAATGGGCCACAGGCCTACAAGGTCACACGACAAGAGCAAGACCAAAGCCACTCAAAGGGACTCAAGAGGTCTAAAGCAAGTGGTGTGGGAATAATTGCAGTGGGGTGTCGATCGATACGGTCACAAGGAGGTGTCGATCGACACTTAGGTCTAGCATTGTCCCGAGGTTCACTCGTAGAGGACGGTCCCGAGGACTTGTCTTCGAATCGGTTGATTCTTGCTTTAGAGGTAAAGTCTCAACCTTTACTCTTGATTTTGATTCATCTAGTTGTTGGCATGGATCCGGTGTAAGGGGTTCGGGTCATTTTATTATTTTCCGTTGCGCTAGACCCGCTAGGAACCCCAAAATTGGTATCAGAGGCAGGTTGCTCTCTAAATGAATCATACATGCATGATTTTGTGGTAAAATTGATTGTTTTAGCATATGTGATTGTTGCCATGATTGATTGATAAATGAATCTCTACTTGATTATCTTTGTGATGACTTAAGATCAGGTCCTGCTGATCAAGGTAGTGGGACTACCAAAGTCATATCATGGATATCATCTTGAGGATGATATTGGATGAGCCGAGGTGGAGTAAGGCGCATAGTCTTAGTCAACAATGCATACTCCGTCGTCGTGTGATCACTTCCTTAATACCTTGGAGTGTTTGGCTCATATGCACGTCACTCCATTAGCTTGACATATCGTAACGCTGCCTGTAACAGGGTAGCCATAACAGACATTGTTGGCTATTGGACGGACTGTAGTAGGAGCGCATATTGCATCCGAAGGGATTTGTTTCCCCACGGTGAGATGTGGTGAAGGGTATGTGTCAAGGCCCCTTGATGAGTGTGACTGATGAAGTGTGCGGCCGCACCAATACGTACCAGTCAACTTGAAATTCGAGGAACTTGATCGAATACATGAGGATGACAAATCTATGCCTCTTACGACTTCATACGCCTTAAAGCAAACAAAGGGTTAGTGATACAGATAATAGACAGGAGATATCGAACCGATCGATACACTCGTTTACATTAGGTAATCACTATGTCTTACTAGAGGTCACTGGTGATGGATCGGGTGAGATGGATTCTAACGCCGATCTGACAATGGACCACAGGCCTACAAGGTCACGCGCCAAGAGTAAGACCGAAGCGACTCAAAGGGACTCAAGAGGTCCAAAGCAAGTGGTGTGGGAATAATTTCAGTGGGGTGTCGATCGACACGGTTACTAGGAGGTGTCGATCGACACTTAGGTCTAGCACCGAAAGGGGGTGTCGATCGACACCTACCATGCAGGAAGGGTTTCGATCGACACCTATGTCGGGTGCTGAAAACCTAGAGGCCCTCCCCAAAGCCTATATAAGGAGGCTTTTGGTCAGAGCCTCTCCCTAATGCTCTTGAGAAATATTAGCTACACCACCCGAGAAAAGGCTCTAGCTTTCACATCTGGGAGCTAGGGCAATCACGTGAGGAGGGTCCAGTGACAGTCTAGTAGCTGTCAGGTAGATTCAAGCTTCCCAAAGTCGAGTTCAGGTAGATTCTTTCTTTTTGAGGTAAAGTCTCAACCTTTACTCTTGATTAATATTCATCTAGTTGTTGGCATGGATCCGGTGTAAGGGGTTTGGGTCATTTTATTGTTTTTCGCAGCGCTAGACCCGCTAGGAACCCCAACAATGGTATCAGAGGCAGGTTGCTCTCTAGATGAATCGTACATGCATGATTTTGTGGTAAAATTTATTGCTTTAGCATATGTGATTGTTTCCAAGATTGATTGATGAATGAATCTCTACTTGATTATCTTGGTTTGGCCTAAGGAACGATAAAAATCTGTTTTTTGATCGTTTTACGGATAAAGGTTGGATTTTTATTTGTGTCCGGGTGTTATTTTGGCTCGGGATTCGTGCATTATATGTAGTGGATCATTTCTGGGAGTCGGGTCTCGATCCAAGTGAAATCGTATCAAGAATGGGTCTCGGGAAAAGTTGAAAAAGGATCAGGTCGAGGAGGGTGTCGATCAACACCCCTAGGGTGGCGATGGACACCACCCCTCACCTCGGTTTCTCCGTCACAGAGGTAGTGTCGATCGACACTTCTTGGATGCCTGAGGTGGAGATCGACACCTTTCGGTCCTTAAAAGGTGGCGATCGACACCTACAATTAGTGGGGAATTTTCGCGCCGAATCGAAATTTCGACCTATAGCAAATCAAGATTTCGAGTTGGATTATTTATTGCTTTATTGCCATGAACATGCTCGATCATCGATATGGTTAAATTGGTTTTCATCGAGTATATAAAATATCGAAAAACTATTTTTCACGTCGAGACAAAGTACGGTCTCGAGTTTCCACGGGATTGATGACCGGACAAACCGTAGGACCGCACAGTTGTGTCGTTTGACGTATTTCTGTGCGTCGTTGGCACATTATGTTGAGCTTTTTGTATCGCCCAATGACCTATTAGGGTTTTGCTCGATATACTAGTGTTTCGACATACCAGTTGATGAAGTGATTACATCGACCAATGGCGGGGCCGGGTCCTTACGATTCGATCGGAGGACCGATTCTCGGTTTTCATGGGGAAAACGCGGGAGTCTCGGTTTAGGATTTCGAGATTGGGACTTTTGAGTGCCAAGTGAGATCGGTACACTAAAATCATAGAGATTAAAATATGATTTTTATGTGATTGATAACTTGCACTATGTGACAACATATATGTTTGATAACATGATATGGTTGCAACTTGCGTAATTTAGATCACATGATGTATAGTTAAAGCCCATCAAGACATGACCGTTTATTTTGCCTTTGATTTGTAAGTATAAAATGGCAGTTTGTGCCATTTTAAGATTTGGGTTGTATTATATTTTTACCCGGCATGTGAGCCGTTTATATTTTGTAATCGCACTTCTCGGAGATGGCACATTGAGAGTCTTGGAGCTGGCGTTGAGTCGTGGAGACGCCAAGGAGCCAGTGGGAGCGTCGCCAAGGATGAAGAAGACTTGTATAGTTGTAATCTTCACCCTTAGGATGTGACCCCGATCTTTATGGACCGGTCCCATAAAGATCGAACCTAGATATGGGCTTAGGCTATACATATTTAAATTGTGCCTTTTAGAATTGCATGATTAGTAATGTATGTTTATTTTACATGCGTGAGAACATGATAAGTTTAAACGTACATATGTTTTGCATGTCCAAAATTGGTTAAATAACGTAAACTTGGACATGCAAAACTAAGTGAAACATGAAACATATTATAGTACCCGGTACGGATGAACAGTTGTCATGTAGAGAATGTACTAGGTACATGTCTTGCAAAACTTGATCATATCGCAATGAAATTGAGTCATGCGATGATGTTATCCAATTTTGACACTCTACAAAACTAAATGACCACGGACGTCATGTGCGTTAGCAGAGCGTTCCTGGAATCAAAGCTAGTAGATGTGGACAGTTTTGTTTGGGGCGTAGATGCATTAGCTCTCTCCAGTTCAAATTCTGGTCCACAAGTCGTTAATTGGTTGACTCAACTAGGCCATGAACGTCGTGCGTGTTAGCAGAGCATTCATGAAAGCATTGATAGAGGATGCAGAAAGATTTGGTTGGGGCTTAGATCCATTAGCTCTCTCCAATCAGGATCTGGTCCACATATCTATGATTGCGCCGACCTAGAGCATCAGCCAGAACAAAGCCAACGTACTTAATACATATGTTCTGGCCAAGAATCACACGCGGTATGATTGGAAAGTATTCCTACCTACATAACCTAATTGAAGCGTTGATGCATTAGCTCACATTAAGAGGGTGAAAAAAGGGTCTTGGTTCTTGATTCTTGCGAAGGATCAAAATGGTCAAGGTTTTGCAACAAATCTTCATAGATAAATTCAGAGTCTAATTTGAATTTATTGATCTTTGTAGATAATGGCAGCGAGCCAAGTACACACGTTGTCACTAAGGTCGATCATGGACAAGGAGAAACTTAGTGGAAAGAACTTCCTCGACTGGGAGAGTAATTTGAGAATTGTACTCAAACACGAGAGGAAGGAACATGTGCTTGACGAGCCCATACCCCTAGTGTCAGATGCGAGTTCCACGAGGATGTTAGGGACGATCATCAAAAGCGCCTTAACGACTCGATCGACGTGGGATGCCTCATGCTGAGCACGATGGACGCTGATCTCCATAAACAACTAATGGATCTTAGTGGGAACTCATTCGCCATAATGTAACAACTCACCGAGATGTTCAAAGAAAAGGCTAGAACCGAAAGGTTCAAGTCTGTCAAGGGCTTGATGTTCACCAAGATGCCATCTGGAGAGTCAGTCAGCCGTCATGTGCTAAAAATGAAGGGTCAGTTCGAGCACCTAGCTAGGCTGGGTGTCGCGTTCACTAATGTGTTGAAGGTCAATATGATCCTATCATGTATGATAGGTTCATCATGAACTATAACATGCATGACATGCAGAAGACCATCACAGAGTTGCATGTCATGCTTGTATCTGCTAAATAAACCTCAAGGGTAAAACCAAAGAGGTGATGATGGTCAAAGGGGGCACCAACTTCAAGAGAACTGGTGGGAGCTCACTCAAGTCTTCCAAACCGACTGACGGGAAAGGGAAGGGTTCTGAGGTTCATAAGGACAAGTCCGCGCTCAAGGGCAAGGGCAAGGCCAAGTTGGACGTGAAGGACGCCATCTGCTGTAGGATTTGTGACCTAGTCCAATACGAAGTAAGTCTGTAATAGTATTATCATCGTATGCATTGAAATAACATCGGCATTATATTACTATTGTGTAGTAGTAATATGTTAAGTATACATCGATCTATATCATTGAGTGTGTCATCACTAATAGTAGAACTATAGATATGTATGATTTATACTTAACGGGTCCCTGGTCAGTCAAGCTTCATCAGAAGCGACGAGTATGAGGACCACTCTTTATGATCACGCTCTACTGATCATGGAAATAGGTTTCGCCGGAGTCAGATCATAGATATCATTGGGGAAATGATATTTGACAACCCGACTTGAATATGTTACATAGATGTTGTCATGAACATATTTAGATGTCGTAGCTTGCCATTGTATCCTTAGACCAAAGAGTCTTTGTGATCACAATATAGTCAATATCGGAGTTTGACTCAAACCTAACGTTATATGTGACAGGGTAACCATAACGGTTGTGATCGGCTCAGGGATGGGTTATTTGTGTGATACGAGAGATGTCTAAGGGATTTATCCCTCATACAACGGTATGAGATAGGTATCGGTTTGGGCCACTTGATGGGATTGACTGAAAGGAAACGCATGGCCATGCAGATGATACGTAGTGTCATTTTCAGTCATCTCCGGTATCAAGAGATGGTGATTAATTAAATAAGAATTATGAATCTATGCCTTATGATTAATCAAGATACCTAGTGATAAAAGGATAGTGACATGAACGACATGAGGTCTAATCGGATCACCGTTAATCATGAACTTTGGGTAATCATAATGCCTTACTAGAGGTCACTTATGATGGAAAGGGTAAAATGGTAATTTTATGCCGATCTTCCAACAGGACATAAGTCTAAAGGGTCACACGCATAGGGTGCACATCTTAGGAAATCCGGGCAGAATCAATCGTGGATAAGTTAAATCGGGCTGTGGCCAAACCTAGCCCATTTTATGGGCTGGTTCATGCTCCCCAAACCCTAGCCAATCTCTATAAATAAATCACAACTGCCGGATTTACTAACTGAGTTTATTTTCTTTCTAATAGGGGAATCTAAGCTTAGATCTGGTGGTCTTCTGCATTTGTGTGGATACCTTAGAGAGCATAACACTTGATTTGCTTTCGCTGGTTCGAATATACCATTATTTTGTTTTACTAATCAAAGTTGTAGTTTTTCTAGATCTGGCGTTGAAACTTGCGAGATGCATATCTCCCAGGTGTGATGTCCACTTGCCTTGAAACCAGCGCCAGATTAAAGGAAATTTAAAGCTATTCAATTTTTTGCAAAATAGCGTTTTCCATTATAGGTCAGGTTTGGGCGCTATTTGTCCCGCAACCTGACCGATCTGCAAAAGAGAAAAGGTACATGCTTTTGTAACTTGTAACTCTTAGATAAGATCCTGATGGGTTCGGGGTTATTTTATTACATTTATTTCCGTTGTGCATCTCTAATTTGGATCCCCCGAATCCCAACATCTGCTTCTTCTGTGATTAACGTGGTCACTGGAAGAGGGACTGCAAGAAGTTCCTAGAGGAGCAGAAGAAGGCCAGTAGGACTAGCACTTCAAGTATTTATTTCATTTAAGTAAATCTGTCTACTAACTCTGGTTCGGTGATAGATTCTGGATTACAATCTCACATTTGTGTTGATGTGCAGGTGCTGGAAAGTAGACGAGATTTGGCTGGCGATGAAGCGGACATACGTGTTGCAGATGGAGATTTCCGTAAAGACATTATTTCTATTTCTATTTTAGACATTGAAGGTTTCAATTTTGTTACTGACAATGGTCTTTTCGAGATTTATAGAAACAATGTTTGTTATGGGGAATCATTGCTTGTTAATGGTCTCTATGTTTTGAAAACTGGTGACATCAACGAGAATGAGGTATACAATGTGAATACCAAAAGGCTCAAGGTTGATGAATCGAGTGAGACTCGATTATGGCACTTCTATCTGGGCCACATAAGCGAGAGACGACTATCAGCACTTCACAAGTGTGAACTGTTAAGTCCGTTTGAATTCGGACAAATTGATAGGTGCGAATCTTGTTTGATGGGTAAGATGACGAAGTCGCCCTTCACCTGTAGGGGTGAGAGGGTGGGTGACTTGTGTTAGATTTATGCCCCAGTCCAATATATAAGTGATCTACAGATGTAATGTTTTATCATCTTTTCGAATAAATAAATCGGCATATATTACTAATGTGTTGTAGTAATATATCGAATGTAATTTGATCTATGTCATTATGTGTGTAACCACTAATAGTAGATCTATAGATCAGAAAGAATTACATTTGATGAGTCCCTGATCAGCTAAGCTTCTTTATGAAGCGATCAGTATGAGACTAACTCCTTGTGATCACGCTCTACTGATCATGGCAAAGTATGTGCCGGAGTTATATCATAGATATCATCAGGTCGATGATATCGTTACCCGATTGTGAGTATGCTGCATAGATCCAGTCATGAGATACTCACATATCGTAACTTGTCATTATATCCTAAGACCAAGGAGTCTTTGTGTACATTATATAACAAATACATAAGTTTGACCTAGTCTAATGTTATCTGTAAAAGGGCAGCTATAACGGCTTCGATTGGCTTTGGCATTTATTGTTGGGTTCCGGGGCATCCTAGTTACATTCATAGTAGCGGAAGCAACCTATAAACCGCCCCTAACCTGCGCAAGATCGACTACCAAGTTAGATCCTTAGGAAATCGAGTTTTCGGGTTTTACCAGAATCTGCCAGGCAGAAAACCGATACTTTTAAGCTCTATATCTCGAGCTACAGATCTCCAATTGCTTCGGTTCTTTTTGGAGATTAAACCTCAGCCAATTCCCTACATCTTTTTGGAGATTAAACCTCACCCAATCATGCCCGTGATTGCAATCCTGTCACAGAAAGCGTTTGGCGCAAGTTAAAGCCGGACGTTCATTGCATAGTGATCACAAAGACTCCTTGGTCTAAGGATATCGTTACAAGCTATCGCATTTGAATATGTTCATGGCTTAATCTATGAAAACACTATTCAAAGCGGGTCATCCGATATTAATCACCTCATGATATCTATGATATGATTCTGGGATCCCTCATCCCTATGACAAGTAGAACTACGTCATTAAGAACCATCCTCATACTGGTCGCTTCTAAGGAAGCATATTTTGACCAGGGACTCGTTAAGTGTGATCCGTACAGATTTATGGTTCTACTACTTTAGTGGTCATAAATCAGATCATGCTTAACATATTACTTCAACACATAAGTAATACAAAGCCGTTTTATATATATGTTACAAACGATGATAATGTACATAGATGTTTACAGGCTAATAGCAATTGGACTAGGGCACAAATGCTATCATTTATTGCACTAGTGAACTCGAAAGACGTCTAAGGAATTTATCACTCATACTTCGGTATGAGAAAGATATCCGTTTCGGCCACTTGATGAGTATGACTGAAGAAAGAGCATGGCCATGCAGGTGATATCTTAGTATCAATTTTCAGTCATCTCAGATATCAAGAAACAGTGATTGATAAATTAGGATGACCATTCTATGCCTATTGATCAATCTTGATATCGGTTTGATACAAGGACAGTGACATGTACGATAACAGGTTAAGTCGAATAATCGATAATCACGAATATTGGATAATCATAACATCTTGCTAGAGGCCACTTATGATGGAAAGGGTAAAATGGTAATTTTACCAGTCTGCCAATTATTCGTGAGCCTAGAGGGTCACATGCATTAAGCACGATACATGACAATAATTATGGATGAGAATTGAGAACAATTCAGTAGTTTTCTGGCCTAAGGTTTTAACCAGACGGTTGAAGAAATCAATTCGAGGAAATTGAGCCGTTTTGTCTAAACCGAAATTAGAACTCAAGTTAATGGGTTTAATTTGAGTTTTAGTTAAACGGGCTTAAAGCCCATTTAGGGATTTAAGATATGAGTGGGAACAAATTCAAATAAGAAAGTATAAGGGATAGATAATGCAATTTTAATTTTGAAATTCAATTTAATTTCAAATTAAAATCACATAATATCTTCTCTCTTCATTCTCTCCATCTCATGGCCAAAAATCCTCACCCTCTCTTCCTCCATTGTTTTCTTGTTTTCTCTCAAAAATTCTAGCAAATTTGTGAGTGAAAAATCATTTCGATTGTGGTGCTTGTGTGGACTTGATAGAGAGAACACTACACTTGTGTTTTTGTCGAGTAAAAGAGGTAAATATCGGATTTATATTTATGTTTATAACATGTTAAAATGACATTAAGATCTTAGCTTGTTTTGATCACCACGGTTACATAAAGTCCGCTGCATGATATTCATCGTTTGGAACCCGTGGTGATCTCTTTCAGTGGTATCAGAGCCTGGTTGTTATGTTTATTTCTACATGTTTAAATATGATTTTTTTTTATGTTTATATGTGTTCATCACCTTAGCATGCATGTAAATCGAAAAAAAATTTCAGAGTTGATTGATTTTGGAAATTGGAAAAATAATTTTTTTTTGGGGTTTTTCGGGTTAGCCATGGCCGACCAGGTCGAGTCCCTTGGTGGAGAATGGAATGCCCTAGGGCAGACCATGGTCAGCACCATGGGCAGAGGAGGGTCGCCTACGAGCGACCATGGTCGCTGCCGCGGGGTACCACGGTCTGCCCATGCGGGCGACCATGGCAGTTTGTGAGGGCCACCATGGTTGCCTCGCGGGAGACCAGGGTCTGCCCTAGGGGCGACCATGGCTGCCCTCGTGGGCTACCATGGTCGTTCCCGTGGCTGACCACGGTCAGCCCCGCGGGCGACCTCGGCAGCCCTCACGGGCCACCGTGGTTGCCTCCGCGGGCGACCTTCGGTTGAGCCGGTTCGCATAGACCAGATTTGAGGTTAACCGGTTGGTTCGCGAGGATATTTGGAAATCCTAAAAATTTAATTTTCATATTTGGTTTGGTTTCGATAAACCAGTGAGAACCGGTCGAAAATTCAATTAATCGATTAAACCGTCCGGTTTCGATAAACCTGAATATTTCCACAATTAAGAAAGATAAAATTTGGAAAATTTATTTGTTTGATCAGCATGTTGATTGATAATATGATCTTTATCACATGATGTTTTCCACATGATGCTAGCTAAGCCCATTAAATTTGCATTTTAATTTCGGTTTTGCAACTTGCGTGTTGCTTAATTTTGGGTTGTAGTAAATACGGCCTGCGTGTCGTGATTTGTATTTCCTTTAATTTATTTTAATACTTAATCACGAAGACCGACACAAGAATCAAGTCAAGAGGGAGACTCGGATTGGAGGAGGCTCGAAGCCAGTGGGAGTTCACGAGAATGGAGCAAGTTTTGCATCTTGAAGACCATGTCTTTTGGATCAGTTTTGCTAGATTATTAGGAACTTAAGATAGGCTTAGCTATGCATATTTTATCGTTACATTTGTATGTTTGAATGTATGAATGTATGATAGTTTAAATATACAAGTTTATGTATGATTTGCTATCACCCACATGCAAAGATTAAAATCGAAATTTAATCAGACTCGCATGTAACCTGCTAAGGGATCATCTTTGCATGAATTTGCAATTGATGATTCCAGATTAAGATTGTATCGATATACAATCAGACTTTTATAATTCACTTAAACGCAAATAATTACAAGTCAAGCGTGATACCATCCAAGTTTGGGCACTCAAAAGGGCTTTGACCCTATGGATGTCGGTACGCCTCCGCATAACATTCATAGAGAAAAGGTCTGGATGAGATGGATAGTTCTGTGTGGGTGCGTGCGCCTCCGCGTAGTAGTCACATTAGTTCTGTTCATAATTCAAGCTTGGTAGACTTGTCTACGGTTGTCAGCTAGGGCTGACCTAGGGTATCAGTATAGGGTATGCCGTGTACTTTTAGTACAGACCCTAGCCAGGAATTACATGGTTTTGTAAATGAATGTGTTCCTACCTTGATGCTCTCAATTGGAGCAGTGAACCTCCGTGCACTTCAATTGAGGGTATGATAGGATCCTGGTTCAGATTCTAATGTTAGAAACAGACAAGTGTTTTATAACTAAATCTCCAACTTGAATTTTAATTAATTTTACCATGTAGAACTAAAAGGCAAACACAACACAAAGGAGTAATAGCGCACTGAGAGTCCAGATTGAGGACAGACTCAAGAGCGTGAATTACTCAGATTGGAATAGAAACTTGAGGCTTGTACTCAAGCATGAACGCAAGTAATATATCCTTACCAAGGAACCTCCTGTTGAGCCACCTCTGAACGCCGGTAGGGCACTAAGGATACTTATCAAAGTTCCTCAGTAACAAAATCGACGTGTCATGCATTATGGTGGGTAGTAGGATGCCAGAGTTGCAGAAGCAGTTCAGGAACGTTTCAGATGACCCTCATACCTGTAAGGAAGAGGTCAAGGAAATGTTCAAGGAGAAAGCTCGTGTCGAAAGATATGATACTTTCATAGAACTTAACTCCTGCAAACTTAAGGCTGGAGCCCTGTTAGCCCCCATGTCACGAAGATTTAATGTCTTCAGGAACATCTAACCAGACTCAGTTTTGATGATCAGGAGAAAATGGCTGCGGATTTTATGTTACAGTCACTTCTAGATACAAATAGTGATTTCATAGTAAGTTACAATATTCATGACATGGACAAGTCCGTAACAGAGCTTCATGGGATACTTGTGACCACTGAAAAGAACCTCAAGGGCAAGACCAAGGAGGTCCTTATGGTCAACAAGAAGGTCAGCTTCAAGAAAGCTGATCTGGGTAAGGGTAAGGCTCCTGGGCACCTTGCAGGGCAGATCAGATACCCCAAGCGTCCAAAGGTTGTAGCAGCTCCCAAAACTGCTGTGAATTCTAAGGACAAATTGGAAGAGATATGCTATCACTGCAATGAGCCAGGACACGGGAATAAGGGATTGTAAGCAATATAAGGATCATGTGAAGAAGAGTGGGTATCTACGTCTTCAGAATCAGATATTTACGTTGGTAAGCTTAATCGCTATAACGTAAATAAGAAAAGGCTTAAATCTAATGATTTAAACCAAGTTATAATCTAGCATAGTCATTTAAGGCTAATGACCGAGAAACGCATTTCAACACTTCACAAGTGTGGACTTTAAGTCCGTTTGAATTCACTCTAACTGAAAGATGCAAGTCTCTCCTAATGGGCAAAATGACAAAGGTACCTTTCACAGGTTTATGTGAAAGGCGAGTGACTTATTAAGTCTAATACATTCCGACGTATGTGGACCTATGAGTACTCAGGCCAGAAGAGAGTTGAACTAATACTTGACTCTGGAAATGGCCGCATTCATTATGAATCGGGCTCCGATGAAGACAGCGATAGTACACCTTGTGACAGTCATTCTGTCTCCCATTACTGTGGATGCGTGCGCCTCCGCGTAGCATTCATTGGGATGTGAGCTGAATAAGGTAATTAGTTCTATTTGGATGCGTGCGCCTCCGCGTAGTAGCCAAATAAGAGCTGGACCAGAGTCACAGAAGGTACACCACTTGACACTCATTACGTCTCCCGTTACTGTGGATGCGTGCGCCTCCGCGTAGTATTTATTGGGATGGGAGCGGGATGAGATGGTCAGTTCTATTTGGATGCGTGCGCCTTCGCGTAGTAGCCAAATAAGAAATGGACCATAGTCATATATGGTGTGGGAAACATTCTAGTATGTTTTTCCTAAAAGATTTGGGTAGCAGAGATGCAGGCATCCAAATCGGACAAATGTGTCTTTGTAAGGTATCCTTATGAAACTAAGAGATACAACTTCTACATACCTAGGGAGTAAAAAGTCTTTGTTGCTCGAGGAGGGGTATTTTGGAGAAATATTTTATATCCAAAACAGCTAGTGGAAGTCCCGTGCATCTCGAAGAAATTCGAGAGGATACGGAACAACCTGAAGCAATTCAGGAGCCTGCTATGCAAGATGTAGAAGTACTGGAGCCTCAGATGGTCGTAGATGAAGAGTCAGTCCCTACAGAAATTCCAGATGTCCAAGGAGGTCTAAAAGATCTCGTCATGTTTTAGACAGATATGGCTTCACAGCCACTGAGGGAAATGACGTGATGTTGGTGGATCAGGATGATCCAGAAACCTGCAGACAAGCTTTAACCAGTCCAGACTCCGAAAAATGGTAGAATGCCATGAGTGAGGAAATGAAATCCATGTATGAAAACCAAGTCGGGTGCTTGGTGGATCAAACCTCTGGGATAAAACCCATCGGTTCTGAGTGGGTCTATAGGATCAAGACCGACATGGATGAAAGTCCTCAGACCAATATGACTAGGATGGTTGTAAAAGGTTATCGTCAGATTCAATACATGGATTATGATGACATCTTTTCACCAGTACCAATGGTCAGATTGATCCGGATTATTCTTAGCCATAACTATGGCAGATGGATTTCAAAACCCCTTCCTTAGCAGGAACTTACTAGATGGCGTGTATATCACACGACCTGTGGGTTTTGTAGATCCAAAGAATCCCGAAAAGATTTGTTAGCTGCTTAGATCCATTTATGGACTAAAGCAAGCTTCACGGAGTTGGAACATTCGTTTTGATAAAGCTGTAAGGGAACTCGGCTTCATCAAAAACAAAAGTGAACCTTGCGTACATAAGAAAGCGAGTGGGAGTAATATTGTATTCTTGATATTTATTCTTCGGGAATGACATCCCGAACTTGCCACCAAAGCTTGGTTAGGGAAGTACTTATCGATGAAGGACTTAGGTGATGCTACATTTAATGTAGGCATTAGGCTCTCTACTGATCATTCCAAAAGGATTTTGGGCCTAAGTCAGAACATGTTGCTAAGTAAGAACATGTACATAGGTAAAGTGTTGAGAAGATCTCAATACTTGATTCTAAGAAAGGATACATACCCATGCGTCATGGCATTAAGCTCAGCAAGCTACAGAGTCCTAGTACTCCTGATAAGCTGAGCAGGATGAGTCCCTGGTCAACCTATGCTTCCTTAAAAGTGACCAGTATGAGGATGGTTCTTAATGACGTAATTCTACTTGTCATAAGGATGTGGGATCCTGGAACCATATCATAGATATCATGAGGTGATTGATATCGGACGACCCGCATTGAATAGTGTTTTCATAGATTAAGCCATAAACATATTCAGATGCGATAGCTTGTCACGACGTCCTTAGACCAAGGAGTCTTTGTGATCACTATGCAATGAACGTACGGCTTTAACTTGCGCCAAACGCTTTCTGTAAAAGGATTGCTATAAAGGGCATGATTGGGTGGCGGAACGGGTTGCATGAGTGACACGAAAGACGGCTAAGGGATTTATCCCTCATACTACGGTATGGGAAAGATATCCGTTAGAAGGCCTATTGATGGAGACTGACTGAGAGAAAAAGCATGGCCATGCAAATGATACGGGTTATCATTTCTTAGTCATCTCGCATATCAAGTAACAATGATTGATTGAACAAGGGAGACGACTCTATGCCTTGAGATCAATTGGGAAATCTAGAGATAAAAGGATGGTGACTTGTACGCACAAAGGTTAAGTCGAATTATCGATCATCGTGCACCTTGGGTAATCATAATGTTTTACTAGAGACCACTTATGATGGATCGGGCAAGAGCGAGTCTTGCGCTGATCTGCCAACGGTGGCATGAGCCTAGAGGGTCACACACATACAAGATGGATAACTTGAGACAAGGAAACATGGATGTTTCTTAAGGAGAAGTATATGGAAAAAACTGGAGGTTTTGTGCCATAGGTTCGGTTTGAGAGAATAATTAGCGAATCGAGAGAAATTGAGTTTTTCGTCGATATCGCGTCGGACTTTGTTTGATAAGTAACGACAAAAAGGTCGGGCAACTTTTGGACGCGGCATGAGACAACACGGGAGGGCCCATTGGGCTCGACCCATGAAACCTCATGGCCGGCCCAATAAGGGCCCAATAAGGCCATATGGCCGGCCCACTTGGTGGGGCCATTGTGGGGGCCACACAATGCCATGCTTAGTTGGTGATTGTGGATTAAGAGGTGAGTGATTTAAGGGGTAAGGGTTAAAGCACCTTTAAGCCCATACCAATCACTTTTAACCCATACTTGTGAGTTAGGTGATGAATTATAATGCAAGACTTTAATTCATTAAGTCACAAAACACACAAAAATCTTCTCTCTCTCTCTCATTGTGGCCGGCCACCCCTCTCCTCTTCATCATCTTGCTCTCTTGTTCTTCATTTAATTGTTCTAGTAGGCAATTAAGTGAAGGATCTTGAAGATCATCCTCTTGGTATGGACTAGCTTTAGAGAAGAAGATCCGAACGTTCTTCTTTATCGATTCAAACAAGACTTAAAGGTAAACATCTTGTGGAATAGATTTTGCTTTGGGATTTAATGGTTTAAATGTTCTTGGACAAGGTTTGGAGTAGATTATCTTTTATTGCTTCCGCTATCTCGACGATCTAGAACGCTCCAAAACCCTACAGTGGTATCAGAGGGTTGGTTACCCTCTTAATCTTTGTCTTGTTGAATTCATTTCGGTTTTGTGATTATTCGCATGCCAAAAGTTGATAACATGATTTTAATGCTTTTTGGGAGATTTGCATGAAATATGTTAATTTTGAAAAATATATTAAATTTGGAATTTTTTGGAAATTATTGGATTTGTCGGGTCCGAGAAGAGACTCTCGGGGAGCCGGATCGGAGGTACCGGACGGAGGTCACCAGAGGCCGGTGAGGCCGGCGGTGACCGAGCCCGTCCCCACTCTCGGGTGAGGCCGAGAGTGGCGGCAAGGTCTAGTTTTTCGGTTTCGATAAACCGTTTTTCGAAAAGGTCTAGTTTCGATAAACCCGACCAAGCAACTTGGCAAAATTAAAACCGGAATTATTGCATATTATTTGATAACATGTTTGTGTGATAACATGTTGGATGATGTGATGAAATGTATGATGCATTAGTAGCCCATTAGATTTATCGCTTTCACGGTTTGCATACCGTTAGTGTTAGCATGTAATTATTCTTTTATTCGAGCCCATAAAGTGTAATTATTTTTTATCCGGTCTACGAACCGAGTATTAACTGTAATTATTACTCAAAGACGAGAAGGATGGAAAATTGAGCACGATGACGGTCTTGGAGGAAGTCCAAGAGCTAGTGGGAGCCCGAATGAGAAAGACGAGAAGATGTGAAGACTCGTAGAATCCTAAGATTAGGATGGGCTATAAAATGCATATTTAACGCTTTATGGATGCTTGCTTGAATTATTTAATTAATTGCATGCTTGCATGATTAGTTTATAAGTTTATAAGCGATCACCTCACATGCAAAGATTAAAATCAACTTTAATTGTTTGAATGTTTAAAGCGTTGTGAACTATCATCACACGGGTTGTGATGTATGAGTTCAAATTTGAAACGTATTTGCACGGGTTGCAAATGACGGATTCAAATGAAGATAGTATGTGATACAATTAGAAACGTCACAACACGGGTTGTTGATGACGGGTTCGTAATTGTACCAAATACTTTCGAATTATTAAACACAACCAAATTACAAGTTAATTTGAGTCAAGTGAGATGCCACCCAAATTCACACCCATGTAGAAACATTTTATCGGTGTCGTGCGCCTTAGCGGAGCATCGATCGAATGGGTTCTAGATGGGAATGGTAAACTCTGTGGGATGTCGTGCGCCTTAGCGGAGCATCTGCACAAAGTTAACTCGTTAGTGAAAGTTGGTTGACTCAACCACGATTCTTGGCCTGAGGTCGAGCTGGGGCATCGGAAGGGTAAGCCGTGTGTTTTACACATAAACTGACTAAGAGTTACACGGGTTGTAATTGGACGGATGTCCTACCTAAATAAGTCAATTGGAGCGGTGCGCCTTAGCGCACTTCAAATGACGAATACGGGATCTTGGTTTAAAGATTCTAAATTTTAGAATCTAATGGTTGGTGTTTAATTCGGATCTTCGTAAATTTATTCAACTATTCTGATTAAATTTACTTTCTTCGTGTAGAAATGGCTAGTAATTCAACAAACTTGTCTAATTTGTCATTGAGGACTATACTCGAGAAGTGTAAACTCAACAGGACAAATTATCTAGACTGGGACAGAAATTTACGACTTGTGTTAAAAATGGAACGCAGGGAGTACGTCCTTGATAAGGCTATCCCTGAGGAGCCAGCTGCCAACGCAACGAGGGTCGTTAAGGATGCGTACCAGAAACACCTTAGCGACTCTATCGACGTTGCGTGTGTCATGCTGGGCTGCATGGAGGCGGACCTCCAAAAGCAGTTTATGGAGCTATCCCATGATCCGTTTGCAATGTTTGCACAGATCAAGGATATGTTCAAGGAGAAAGTACGTATTGAAAAATACACTGTTCTCCGAGAACTCATAGCCTGCAAGATGTCAGCAGGCAGCTCCGTAGGTCCTCACGTCCTACAGATGAAGGGGCATTTTGACCATATGACTAGTATCGGTATGTCTATGGAAAAGGAAATGGCTGCAGATTTTGTTCTGCAATCCCTTCCTCATGCATATGGTGGGTTCGTCATGAACTATCATATGCATGATATGGACAAGACCGTGTCGGAGTTGCACAGCATGCTAGTAACTGCCGAGAAGAGCATAAGGGGCAGTTCGTCCAAAAATGTCTTCATGGTCAAGAAGGGACCCAGCTTCAAAGTTGTTGGTGGCAAGGGTAAAGGCCCAAGACACCTCGCAGGGAGGAACAGACGACCATTTATTCCTAGACCTCACATGCCCGTACAAGGCAAAGGGAAGGCAAAGGAGTCGGTCTGTTTCTACTGTCAAAAGCCTGGTCATTGGAAGAAAAACTGTCAGCAGCTGAAGGAGGATCAGAAGAAGGGCGGTGGGGCCGCTACTTCATCAGGTATTCCATTAGAGCTATATCTTTCTACAATAAATACCTGGGTACTAGACACTGGAGCTGAGTCTCATGTCTGTGCTGATGTGCAGGTGTTACACAGTAGAAGAGATATAAAGGAAAACGAGGTGGACCTAAAAGTTGGGAACAATACCAGAGTTGCCGCAACTGCTGTGGGTTCTGTGAACCTTGTTTTGCCCAGTGGGCTTGTAATTGAACTTAATGATGTGTTTTGCGTACCTGTTTTCAACAGGAATATTATCTCAATTTCTCTTCTTGAAATAGAGGGATATTATTTTAATATTAAGAACGGTTTTTTTGATATTATACGCAACAACATATACTCGCATTGTTGGAGGATTATACATATTGAATATGCAAAACTCGAAATCCAACATGCTCTATAATGTAAATGCTAAGAGGTTTAAAACTAATGATTTAGACCAAACTCTTATCTGGCATTGTCGTCTAGGTCACATAAATGAGAAACGCATCTCAGCGCTTCATAAGCGCGGACTTCTAAGTCAATTCGAATTCCAAGCGATTGAAAGATGCGAAGCTTGTTTGATGGGCAAGATGACTAAAGCGCCCTTCACTGGTTTAGGTGAGAGGGCAGGTGACTTATTGGGTCTAATACATTCAGACGTATGTGGACCAATGAGTACGCATGCCAGAGGTGGTTTAGGCTACTTTATCACATTTACTGACGATTTCAGTAGATATGGTTATGTCTATCTCATGAGACATAAGTCCGAAGCTTTTGATAAATTCAAAGAATTTAGGACTAAAGTAGAAAACCAACTCGGAAAGAGTATCAAGGCACTCCGTTCTGATCGGGGTGGAGAATACTTATCCGAGGAGTTTCTCAGTTATCTTACTGAAGGTGGAATACTATCTCAGTGGACTCCGCCAGGAACACCGCAACTTAATGGTGTGTCCGAACGGTGGAATCGAACATTGTAAGATATGGTTCGATCAATGTTAAGTCTCACTGATCTCCCGATCTCCTTCTGGGGTTATGCTCTGCAAACGGCCGCTTTCATAATAAATAGGGCTCCGTCGAAAGCAGTGGAAGGGACATCATTTGAAAAATGGTACGGGAAGGAACCCGTTTTGTCCTTCCTTAAAATCTGGGGTTGCGAGGCTTATGTTAAAAGGTTGCTTGCAACCAAGCTCGAACCAAGATCAGATAAATGCACTTTCGTCGGATATCCAAAAGAAACAAAAGGATACTACTTCTACAAACCGAGCGAAAATAAAGTTTTTGTCGCTCGAGGTGGGACGTTCTTGGAAAAAGAGTTCATTTCCAAGACAGTCAGTGGGAGGGCTATTCATCTTGATGAAGTTCTAGATGAGATGGTCACTCGGGAACCACGAGAAGACCCACTAGAAGAGGTAGAGCCAGAAGTGGTCATTGAGCAAGAACCAATAGCTGCAGTTAATGAGGACGGTCCGAGGCGCTCTGAAAGGATAAGTCATGCACCTGTCAGATACGGTTTCTTAGTAACTGAAGGTGATTGGTTAGTACTAGTGGACAATGATCCAGCTACCTTTCAAGAGGCTTTGGACGGAACCGACTCTGAGAAATGGCTGGAAGCCATGAGGGAAGAAATGCAATCCATGTCAGATAATCAAGTGTGGGACTTGGTAGATCATACCCCTGATGTTAAGGTCATAGGGTGTAAATGGATCTTTAAAATAAAGATTGACATGGATGGCAAACCTCAGACCTATAAAGCGAGACTGGTAGCAAAAGGTTATAGACAAGTCCACGGAATTGACTATGAAGAGACCTTTTCTCCAGTAGCTATGGTCAAATCTATCCGCATTCTTCTTGCCGTAGCAGCATATCACAACTATGAGATATGGCAAATGGATGTCAAAACCGCCTTCCTCAACGGGAGGTTAGCTGAGGACGTTTATATGTCTCAGCCTGAGGGTTTTGAGGATCCAAAGAATAAGGGAAAGATTTGCAAGTTGCTCAAATCAATCTATGGTTTGAAGCAAGCATCTTGGAGTTGGAATCAGCGTTTTGATGAAGTAGTAAAACGGTTTGGCTTCGTCAAGAACGATGATG
Source organism: Geranium rotundifolium (assembly GCA_963920655.1). Lineage (NCBI taxonomy): Eukaryota > Viridiplantae > Streptophyta > Magnoliopsida > Geraniales > Geraniaceae > Geranium > Geranium rotundifolium. Next base: position 28,634,146 of record OY987315.1, on the reverse strand, counting down.
AACCTTGCGTGTATAAAAAGGCAAGTGGGAGCAATATAATCTTTTTAGTGCTTTATGTTGATGACATACTGCTCATTGGAAATGACGTCCCTACCTTGCTCTTAACGAAGACTTGGTTAGGTGAGTGTTTCGCAATGAAGGACTTAGGCGAGGCCTCTTACATCTTGGGAATCAAGATATATAGAGACCGTGCCAAGCGGGTCTTGGGCTTAAGTCAAAGCACTTATATAGACAAGGTGTTGAGACGATTCTCAATGCAAGATTCAAAGAAAGGATTGCTGCCCATGCGTCATGGCGTGAAGCTTAGCAAGAAGCAGGGTGCTGAGACACCTGCAGAGCTAGCAAGAATGAATGAGATCCCATATGCTTCGGCTATAGGGTCCATAATGTATGCCATGATATGCACGAGACCGGATGTCTCGTTTGCCCTAAGCTGTACCAGTAGACATCAATCCAAACCCGGTGAGGCACACTGGATGGCTGTCAAGGCGATTCTCAAATATTTGCGAAAAACCAAGGACGCCTTTCTTGTATACGGGGGCAGAAATAATGATCTCGTCGTCAAAGGATATGTCGACGCTAGTTTCCAGACAGACCCCGATGACTTTAAGAATCAGTTGGGATATGTGTTTATGTTGAACGGTGGAGCATTCAGCTGGAAAAGCAAGAAGCAGGATACCATTGCCGACTCTACGACGGAAGCTGAGTACATTGCCGCATGTGAGGCGGCAAAAGAGGCTGTATGGATCAGGAGTTTCATGGCTGGGTTAGGTGTAATTAAAAACCCGTCTAACCCAGTAGACTTATATTGTGACAACACCGAGGCTATTGCGCAAGCTAAGGAACCTAGGGCACATAACAGATCCAAACATGTACTCAGAAAGTATCACATCATCCGCGACATAATTGCTAGAGGTGACGTGAAGATCCACTACGTTGCAACTGATGATAACACAGCCGACCCATTGACCAAGGCTCTTCCTCAAGATAAACATGAAAAACATGTTAGGTCAATGGGTATAGACTGGGACTTAGATTGGAGCTAAGGGCAAGTGGGAGATTGATAGCATTTGTGCCCTAGTCCAATTGGTATTAGCCTGTAAACGTCTATGTTCAAATATCATCGTTTGTAATGTATAAATATAAACGGCTTTATATTACTTATGTGTTGAAGTAATATGTTAAGCATGATCTGATTTATGACCACTAAAGTAGTAGAACCATAAATCTGTACGGATCACACTTAACGAGTCCCTGGTCAACCTATGCTTCCTTAAAAGCGACCAGTATGAGGATGGTTCTTAATGACGTAGTTCTACTTGCCATAAGGATGTGGGATCCTGGAACCATATCATAGATATCATGAGGTGATTGATATCGGACGACCCGCATTGAATAGTGTTTTCATAGATTAAGCCATAAACATATTCAGATGCGATAGCTTGTCACAACGTCCTTAGACCAAGGAGTCTTTGTGATCACTATGCAATGAACGTACGGCTTTAACTTGCGCCAAACGCTTTCTGTAAAAGGATTGCTATAAAGGGCATGATTGGGTGGCGGAACGGGTTGCATGAGTGACACGAAAGACAGCTAAGGGATTTATCCCTCATACTACGGTATGGGAAAGATATCCGTTAGAAGGCCTCTTGATGGAGACTGACTGAGAGAAAAAGCATGGCCATGCAAATGATACGGGTTATCATTTCTCAGTCATCTCGCATATCAAGTAACAATGATTGATTGAACAAGGGAGACGACTCTATGCCTTGAGATCAATTGGGATATCTAGAGATAAAAGGATGGTGACTTGTACGCACAAAGGTTAATTTGAATTATCGATCATCGTGCACCTTGAATAATCATAATGTTTTACTAGAAACCACTTATGATGGATCGGGCAAGAGCGAGTCTTGCGCTGATCTGCCAACGGTGGCATGAGCCTAGAGGGTCACACACATACAAGACGGATAACTTGAGACAAGGAAACATGGATGTTTCTTAAGGAGAAGTATATGGACAAAACTGGAGGTTTTGTGCCATAGGTTCGGTTTGAGAGAATAATTAGCGAATCGAGAAAAATTGAGTTTTTCGTCGATATTGCGTCGGACTTTGTTTGATAAGTAACGACAAAAAGGTCGGGCAACTTTTGGACGCGGCATGAGACAACACGGGAGGGCCCACTGGGCTCGGCCCATGAAGCCTCATGGCCGGCCCAATAAGGGCCCAATAAGGCCATATGGCCGGCCCACTTGGTGGGGCCATTGTGGGGGCCACACAATGCCATGCTTAGTTGGTGATTATGGATTAAGAGGTGAGTGATTTAAGGGGTATGGGTTAAAGCACCTTTAAGCCCATACCAATCACTTTTAACCCATACTTGTGAGTTGGGTGATGAATTATAATGCAAGACTTTAATTCATTAATTCATTAAGTCACAAAACACACAAAAATCCTCTCTCTCTCTCATTGTGGCCGGCCACCCCTCTCCTCTTCATCATCTTGCTCTCTTGTTCTTCATTTAATTGTTCTAGTAGGCAATTAAGTGAAGGATCTTGAAGATCATCCTCTTGGTGTGGACTAGCTTTAGAGAAGAAGATCCGAACGTTCTTCTTTATCGATTCAAACAAGACTTAAAGGTAAACATCTTGTGGAATAGATTTTGTTTTGGGATTTAAAGGTTTAAATGTTCTTGGACAAGGTTTGGAGTAGATTATCTTTTATTGCTTCCGCTATCTCGACGATCTAGAACGCTCCAAAACCCTACACATAGCTGCTGGAGAAGCGGCAAAAGAGGCTGTGTGGATCTAAAAGTTCATGGCGGGATTGGACGTAATGAAGAATTCGTCCGATCCGGTGAACTTGTACCGGGACAATATTGGCGCCATAGCACATGCTAACAAGCATAGAGCGCATGCCATATCCAAACATGTACAGAGCCGTTTTCACTTAATTCGATAATACATCGAACAAGGTGAAGTGAATATTTGTAAGATTGCATCAGAAGATAATGTAGCCGACCCATTGACAAAGGCTCTATCACAATCTAAACATGAAGGTCATGTAAGGTCAATGGCTTTACGTTGGAATTTTGCTTGGAGCTAGGGGCAAGTAGGAGATTATGAGAGCTTGTGCCCTAGTCCATGTCTTTTCTATATAATATTCTGTTTAGCAATGAATGGCATTTACATTATTATTGTGTTATGATAATGTGTCAAGCGATAACTTAATCTAAAGTGGATAGTGTTTACACAAGAACAACAGAACCTTTAGATGATATCAAGTTATGCTTGACGGATCCTTAGTTAAATGCTTATCTATAAGTGACTAGTGTAATGATGACTTAAGATCAAGTCCTGCTGACCAAGCTAGTGGGACTACAAAAGTCATATCATGGATATCATCTGGAGGATGATATTGGATGACCCGAGGTGGAGTATGGCACATAGTTTTAGTCACCAACGCATACTCCGTCGTCGTGTGATCACTACTTTAATACCTTGGAGCGTTTGGCTCACATGCACGTCACTCCATTAGTTTGATATGACCTAACGCTGCCTGTAACAGGGTAGTCATAACGAACATCTTTGGCGAAGGGTATGGTTCAGGGCCCCTTGATGCGTGTGACTGATGAAGTGTGCGGCCGCACCAATACATATCGGTCAACTCAGAATTTGAGGAACTAGATCGATTACATGAGGATGACAATTCTATGCCTCCTACGATCTCATACGCATTAAAGCAAACAAAGGATTAGTGATATAGATGACAGACAGGAGATATCGAACCGATCGATACACTCATGGACATTGGGTAATTGTTGGGTTCCGGGGCATCCTAATCACGTTCATGGCAGCGGAAGCAACCTATAAACCGCCCCTAACCTGCGCAAGATCGACTACCAAGTTAGATCCTTAGGAAATCGAGTTTTCGGGTTTTACCAGAATCTGCTCGGCAGAAAACCGAGACTTTGAAGCTCCATATCTCGAGCTACAGATGTCCAATTACTTCAGTTGTTTTTGGAGATTAAACCTCAGCCAATTCTCTACATCTTTTGTGTTTTGCTCCGAACCAAGTTCGGACGAGAAGACCTCCTTCTGGAGCAAAACATTTTTCCCATCTCGCTGGACAGACTCTGCTGACCAGTCAGCTTCTCGGCCTTGTATCTCCCAAACCAGCGCTCTTTCTGAAAATCAGTATGGCAAAAAGGTTGTAGCCCTTTGACTTATCTTTCTAACGCCGCCAGTTCCAGGTCAATCGGAGCTCGGACGAAGCAGCTATGGCTCACGCAATGTCGGTCGCCGGAACTGGACAATCTGGAGAGTTTCTCCATTTTTGCATTTAGTCTTTGTTGAATCGATAAAGAAGAACTTTCGGATCTTCTTCTCTAGAGCAAGTCCACACCAAGGGGATGATCTTCAAGATCCTTCACTTAATTTCCTACTAGAACAATTAAATGAAGAACAAGAGAGCAAAGAGAGGAGAGAGCGAGTTGTATGATTCTTGGATTGATGAGAGTGTGTTGAATCCCATTTGATATTTCTCTACTTCATCAATCTCATGAGCATGGGTCAAAAGTTGATTGGTATGGGCTTAAAGGTGCTTTAACCCATACCCCTTAAATCACTCACCTCTTAATCCACAATCACCAACTAAGCATGGTGTTGTGTGGCCCCCACACATGGACCCACCATGTGGGCCGGCCAAGAGGGCTTATTGGGCCTTTAATGGGCCCTTGTTTGGGCCGGCCATGAGACCTCATGGGCCGAGCCCAATGGGCTCGCCCGTGTGGTCTCGTGCCGTGTCCAAAAGTCGTCCGACCCTTTTTGTCGTTGCTTATCAAACAAAGTCCGACGCGACATCGACGAAAAAACTCAGTTTTCTCGATTCGCTAATTATTCTCTCAAACCGAACCCATGGCACAAGACTTCCAGTTTTGTCCATGTATTGCTCCTCAAGAAACGTTAAGGTTTCCTTGACTCAAGTTATCCGTCTTGAATGTGTGTGACCCTCTAGGCTCATGCCACCGTTGGCAGATCGGCGCAAAAGATCGCTCTTACCCGATCCATCATAAGTGGCCTCTAGTAAGACGTTATGATTACCCAAGGTGCATGATGATCGATGATTCGACTTAACCTTGTGCGTACAAGTCACTATCCTATTATCTCTAGATATCCCGATTAATCACAAGGCATAGAGTCGTCACCCTTGTTTAATCAATCATTGTTACTTGATATGTGAGATGGCTGAGAACTGATAACCCGTATCACCAGCATGGCCATGCTCTTACTCTCAGTCATTCTCGATCAAGAGGCCTTTTAACGGATATCTTTCTCATACCGTAGTATGAGGGATAAATCCCTTAGCCGTCTTTCGTGTCACTCATGCAACCCGTTCCGCCACCCAATCATGCCCATTATTGCAATCCTGTCACAGAAAGCGTTAGGCGCAAGTTAAAGCCGCACGTTCATTGCATAGTGATCACAAAGACTCCTTGGTCTAAGGATATCGTGACAAGCTATCACATTTGAATATGTTCATGGCTTAATCTATGAAAACACTATCCAAAGCGGGTTGTCCGATATCAATCACCTCATGATATCGATGATATGATTCCGGGATCCCTCATCCTAATGACAAGTAGAACTACGTCATTAAGAACCATCCTCATACTGGTCGCTTCTAAGGAAGCATATTTTGACCAGGGACTCGTTAAGTGTGATCTGTACATATTTACGGTTCTACTACTTTAGTGGTTATAAATCAGATCATGCTTAACATATTACTTCAACACATAAGTAATACAAAGCCGTTTTATATATATATATGTTACAAACGATGATAATGTACATAGACGTTTACAGGCTAATAGCAATTGGACTAGGGCACAAATGCTATCAGTAATCACTACGTCTTACTAGAGGCCATTGGTGATGGATCGAGTGAGATGTCTGCTAATGGGTCACGGTCCTACAGGGTCACACAACAAGAGCAAGACCGAAGCGTCTTGAATGTCCAAAGTAAGTGGTGTGGGAATAATTGCAGTGGGGTGTCAATCGCCACCTTGGAGGTGTTGATCGACACGGTCACAAGGAGGTGTCGATCGACCCTTAGGTCTAGCATCAAAAGGGGGTGTCGATCGACACCATCCATGCAGGAAGGGCGTCGATCGACACCTATGTCGGGTGCTGAAAACCTAGAGGCCATCCCCAAAGCGTATATGAGGAGGCATTGGGTTAGAGCCTCTCCCCAATGGTCTTGAGCAATATTAGGTACACCACCCAATAAAATGAAGGAATCCATGGGGTCTAAAACAATTAAATTCATGCATAGCGGAATCGAATTTAACCATGGATTCAAATAAACTTTGAACAGATCATCATGTGAAAATTTTCAGCAAATATAATATAATATAATTAAAATATGGAATTTTACCTTTCAAATTCGAATCCAATATCACAAACGCTTTGTTTGTGATCTCTAGTTGTATCAACACAAGTAAAGCACCTTTAGAAGGATTTCTACAAAACCAATTATTAGTTGGTTTTGAGAAAATAGCAAAATCAATTGAAGAACGAGAGAGAGAGAGAGAGAGAGAGAGAGAGAGAGAGGTGCGGCAATGGGTGTCCTTGGCCGAAAATTAGGGTACAAAATTAGTGTAGGATTATTCTTTAAGTCAAATATATTAATGGGAATATCTTCCACTTTCCAAATCCTATTTAACTTCTTATTTCAATTATAATTATAATTGTAATAAGAATGGGCTTAAGGGCCACTTAGCTAATTCTATTTAGATTGGGTTATAACTAAATGGTTTAGCTAGACCGTCCCAATTACTCTAAACCGATTATTAGTTTAGCTAATTCGTACTTGATTTAATTAAATCAAATTGCGAATTTCTCAATTCTCATATTCTTCATATACTGAATTTTCCAAGTCCACTTTTGCTATACTTTGCTTAAAGTGTGTGACCCTCTATGTGTAAGCTTTTTTGTGCCTTAGTCCAATTGTATTACTCTGTAAATGTCTGTATATATTAATCATCGTTTGCAATATATAAAATCGGCATAATTTTACTTATGTGTTTAAGTAATAGGTTAAGCCTGATCTGATATATGACCACTAAAGTAGTAGAATCATATATTTGTACATATCACACTTAACGGGTCCCTGGTCAAATATGCTTCAATGAAGCAACCAAGTATGAGGATGATTCTTTATGGTATAGTTCTACTTACCATTGGGAGGGTTCCCGGAGTCAAATCATAGATATCACTTGGTTGAGTCATATTGGACGACCCGCACTGAATGGTGTTGCATAGATACAGTCATGAACATATTCAATTGTAGTAGCTTGTCGTCATATCCTTAGACCAAGGAGTCTTTTTGATCGCTATACAGTAAAGAACCGCGTTTGACTTGCTCCTAACGTTGTCCCTAACAAGACTACCATAACGGACAAGATTGGCACGGGGACGGATTGTATGAGTGATACGAAAGGCGGCTAAGGGATTTATGCCTTATACTACGGTATGAGATAGGTATCTGTTTAGGCCACTTGATAGAGATTAACTAAAGGGAGAGGATGGTCATGCCAACGATACGGGTCGGATAATAATTAGACACGGCACGGGCCCACATGGACGAAGCAATTGGGCTTCGGCCCATGAGGCCTATGGTGGCCGGCCCAATAGGTGGCCCACTTGTTGGTCCACACACTCATCCAATATTCTTGAAAAGATGGTGATTTGCCAAGGCATGGGCAAGGCATGGGTAAGGCATGGGCTAGTCATGGACTAGGCATGGGCAAGTGGGATTTGGTTTGCAAAAACACTTTATGTCATGCTCCCATCACCAACTCATCCATCTAAGACCAAGAGAGAGAGGGTATTATGGCATAACAACACAAAACAAAATAAAAGAGCTCTCATCTCTCCCTTTGGTGTGCTCTCGGCCGAACCCCCTTTGCGGCTCCCCTCCATCATTTTCTCTCAATCTTCACACACAACTCTAGTAGGTTGTGTGGGTATGGATCTTTGATCATCCTATCCGTGTGGATACCATTAGAGAAAAGATGCAAACGTCTTCTTCTTGTTTGATTCGATCAACCGAAGAAATTGTCCAGTTCCGGCGATGGATATTGCGTGAGGTGTAGGTCTCTGGTCCGAAGTCCGTTTGACCTGAAACCAGCAGAGGATTAAAGAAAACTCAAAGTTCTACAGGTTTTGTGAATTGATAATTTTGCATTAGAGCCCTGGTTTGGGAGCTACAAGGCCGACAATCGAAGAACCCGGTCAGCACTGTCCAGCACCGTCGACAAAACTGTTTTGCTCCAGACGGAGATCATGCCATCCAAACTGAGTGACGATAAAAACATGAAAGTTGTAGATATTTGGCTGGGCTTCACTCTCTAGAAAGAACCGAAAAATTTAGAGATTTGTAGCTCGAGAAATGGAGCTTCAAACCGAAAGGTAAAAAACTTCTGATTTTGTTTTTGCCTTGGGATTTAATGGTTTCACGATCTTGGACATATTTTGTTGTTTATATATTCTTGCTTCCGCTGCCATGACGTTTTGGTGAGCCCGAAATCCCTACAGTGGTATCAGAGCACGGTTACCCTCTTAAATCTATGTTTGAATCGTATAGTGGTATATGTACAGTGGTATCTGTACAGATATATGTTTTGGATGCCTTGTTGCTATAATATGTTTATTTCTTGTATATGGGTTTTATATGCCATGAAAATGAAGTTTTAAACATATTCTCAAATCTGGAAATTTTTGAAAAAAAATTGGATTTGTCGGGTCGCCAAAATCGAGACTCTCGGGGAGCCGGAAAAGGGGACCGGGTGGGGGCTCCGGCTTGCCGGAGCAGGGCTTTGCCCTGGCCATTAGATGGTCACGGTGACGTGCTCGCCCCGCTTCTGCCCCGGCAGTGGCCAGCAAGTGGCAGAGGCCGGTGGTGGAGGCCCGACGGCTAGGGTTGCCAAACCCAAGCGAGTCGGTGCGTAGGGGCTCGGCCCAAGTGGGTTTGGGCCCACTTGGTTTGGGCCCGAGTGGTTTGTTGCATGGTGTTTAATCCGTGGCACAAGCCCACATTCCAATGTTTTTAAAAAATTTAGATTTGAAGGGTTTCGATAAACCGATTTTTCGAAAAGGTCTAGTTTTGATAAACCCGACCGAGCAACTTGGACATGAAAATGAAAACCAGAATTGTATCTTGTTTGACAATATGCTTGTATGATAATATATTGTGTGATGAGATGATATGATATGCATGGTACATAGATAGCCCAATAGCGTTTAATTATTTATCGCTTTTTAAAACGGTCTGAGAACCGTTAGATTGTAATGTGTAAATTATTCTTTTATGCGGGCTACGAACTGCTAGTGATAAAGTGTAATTATTATTTCATCTGTTCTACAAACTGAGTTTTAATTGTAATTAATTACTCAAGTCGAGAAGGATGGAAACTGAGAACGTCTACGAGCTAGTGGGAGTGGCCCTAAGTGATGATGACGAGAAGAGCTCGCGGAGTCTTCGTCTCATAGAATACTTAGGACTTTAGCTTGGGTTATTTATGCATATTTAATGCTTTAATGCATGCTAGATTTTATTTGAATGATAAATTGAATTGCGAGCATGCTTAGCTTATTTTAGTTTAAGCTATCACCAACATGCAAAGATTAAAACCGGATTAATTGTTTGCATGTTAAAAGCATTGCGAACCATCGTTGCATAGGTTGTGATGGATGTGTTCAAATTTGAAAACGTCTTTGCACGGGTTGTAAATGACGGTTTCGAAGAAGATGATGTGAGATAAATTAGAATCGTCACAACACGGGTTGTCGATGACGGATTCCTAATTGTATCAAACATAATTGATTTAAACTCAACCGATCACAAATAATTTTAAGTTAAGTGAGACACCAACCCAAAATCATAAGCTTGTATAGTTCTCCACTTTGTTGATGTCGTGAGCCTTAGCGGAGCATCTTCGAAAGTGCGCTCTATACAAGTTTACTGAAGTTCTATCTAGATGTCGTGCGCCTTAGCGGAGCATCTTTTTCGAACTAAGCATACGTGATTTGGTTGACTTATCTGTGAATCTCGACCAGGGTCGAGCCAGGGTGTCAGGAAGGGTATGTCGTGTACTTTTGTACAAACCCTTGCCAAGAATTACACGGGTTGTAATTGTACCCAATTGCACGGGGTATAATTGGATACATGTCCTACCTATATAAGTGAATCGGAGCGGTGCGGCTTAGCGTACTTCGATTCACGAATCATGGGTCTTGGTTTTAGATTCTATTAACTTAGAATCGAATGGTTGAAAGTTTATTCAGGATCTTCGTAAATTTATTCAACTTTCTAATTAAATTTACTTTCCTCGTGTAGATTAAATGGTGAATAATTCAACGATTGCGAATAGTTTGTTGTTGAGGCATATTCTCGAGAAGGGTAAGCTCAATGGGACAAGTTATCTGAACTGGGACAGGAACTATTGTGTTCAAGTTGGAACGCAAGGAATACATCCTTGACCAGGCTATCCCTGGGGAACCAACACTCAACGCCATAAGGGTCGTTAAGGATGCATTCAAGAAGCACCTTAGCAGTTCTGGGGATGTGGTGTATGTGATGTTAGGCTGCTTGGAGGGAGACCTCCAAAAGAAGTTTATGGAACTGTCCGAGGACTCTTTTGCCATGCTGAGGCAAATAAGGTTTATGTTCAAGGAGAAGGCTCGACTCGAAAGATTCGTCATTCTCAAGGAACTCCTCTCCTGCAAAATGTCAGCAGACAGCTCTGTTTGTCCCACGTCCTAAAGTTGAAGGGACGTCTCGAACACCTCACAAGATCGAGTCTTGTGATGGGACAGGAGATTGCATTGTAGACTTCGTTAGGCAATCCCTTCCTCTCGCATATGATAGCGTCTTTATGAACTATAATATGCATGATATGGACAAGATCATCTCAGAGTTGCAATGAAAGCGTGTAACGGCTGAGAAGAACGTCAAGCTTATACCAGGGGATGTTCTAATGGTCAACATGGGATCTAGCTTCAAAGCTGGAGGTGATGAGACTGGCTCGAGTTCCTATGCCTCCTAAAATCGGGAAGGCTAAGGGAATCAGTCTACTTCTACTGCCAACAGACCGGTCATTGAAAAAGAGACTGCAAGAAATTTTAGGATGATCTGAAGAAGGGTAGTGGATCCACGCCTTCTGGTATTCTCGTTGTTGAGCTTAATCTTTCTACTTCCGATTCATGGGTAATTATACCGGGCATGAATCTGTACGGATGAACAGAAACTGGAAGATAGAAGAGATTATGGGAAACACAAGTTGGACCTAAGAGTTGGGAACAAAATCAGGGTTGCCGCTGTAGGCTCCATTATTCTTGTTTTTCCCAATAGACTTGTATTAGTACTTCATAATGTGTATTACATACTTATGTAAGTTCTAATAAATTCGGTGGTTTATAAATATTGAATATGGAAAACTTAAGCTCATAATATAACATTAATACTAAAAGGTTTAAATCCGATGATTTAAACAAAACTCTAATACGGGTCGCATAAATGAGAAGCGCAATTCAGCACTTCCCAAGTGCGGACTTTTAAGTCCATTCAAATTCTATTCTATGAAGGGTGCGAGACTTGTTTGATGGGAAAAATGACTAAAGCACCTTTCATCGGCAGAGCTGAAAGGGCGGGTGACCTATTGGGCCTAATACGCAACATGATGTATGTAGGCCAATGAGTTCATTTTCCATGAGTGGTTTAAGTTACTTTATCACTTTTACTGCCGATTGCAGTAGATTTGATTATGTCTATTCAATAAGACATAAGTCTGACACTTTTGATAAATTCGAAGAGTTTAAGAATGAAGTACAAAACTAGCTTGGGAAAAGTATTAAGGAACTTCGTTTATATCAAAGTGCAGAATACTTGTCACAGAGTTTCATGATCATCTTGAGGGATATGGGATCTTATCATAGTGGACTCCGCCAGGAACACCGCAACAGGATGGTGTGTCCGAAGGCTGGAATAGAATATTGTGGGATATGGTTCGTTCCATGATGAGTCACTCTGATCTCCCAATCTCCGTCTTGATTTTCTTTTATTGCGTCGGTCTTTGTAATTACAATTTAAATAATATATAAATTACAAAAGAAACGACACGCATGCCGTATTTAAAATATCCCAAAACTAGCAACTCGCAAGTTGCAAAATACCAAAATCTAGACGGGCTAGGCTACACATCATATTCAAAACAATCATGTTGTCAAACATCAAGTTATCATACATTATGCTCTCAAACAACATAATTTCTTCCAAATTTTATCTTGCTTATTTTGTGGGAAAAATCCGGCTTATCGAAAACGGACGGTTTAACTTGATTAATTAAAATTGAACTGGTTTAACCCCGGTTTATTGAAACCAAAATGAGTCTGAAAAATCTCAAATTTTTGGGAAATTCCCCGGGAACCGGCTCATGGCCCGGTCTTATCGGCCAACCGTGGCACGCCCAAATTGGCCTGCGGGCTACCCTGGGCACGGCCACGGGCCGCCGATCTTGTCGACCTAGGGCACAGCCATGGGCGCCCGAAGGCCTCTCATGGTGTGTAGTCAGTCTCGACCTAGTCGGCCACGGGCCATAGCCATGGGCGCCCGAGGGCTACCCATGGTCGTGCCCTCGGCTCGACCTGGTCGCCTGCGGGACTGCCATGGTTGGCCCGAGGCGACCCGATCGGTCATTGGTGCCAACCGTGGTCAGCCCAAGGGCTTTCCATGGTCCCTATTAGCCATGGCTAATCAAAACAGCCCCAAAAACTAATTTCCAGCTCCAATTTCATTAACCTTCTAAAATCGAATCCAATATCATGTGATAATTTGCTATACTTTGCTTAAAGTGTGTAACCCTCTAGACTCACGACCTATTGGCAGACTGGCAAAATTACAATTTTGCCATTTCCATTATAAGAGGCCTCTAGTAAGACATTATGATTACCCAACGTTCGTGAATATCGAAGATTCAATTTAACCTCTTATCGTCCATGTCACTATCCTTTTATCATACCGATATTTAGATTGATCAAAACGCATAGAACCGTCATCCTAATTTATCAATCACTGTTTCTTGATATCTTAGACGACTGAAAACTGATACTAAGTATCTCCTGCATGGCCATGCTATTTCTTCAGTCATACTCATCAAGTGGCCTAAACAGATATCATTCCCATACCGGAGTATGAGTGATAAATCCCTCAGCCGTCTTTCGAGTTCACTCATGTAATTCATAACTAAACCAATCAGAGCCCTTATGGCTACCCTTTTACACGTAACGTTAGACTAGGTCAAACTTAGAAATTCGTCACATAGTGATCACAAACACTCCTTGGTCTTAGGATATAATGACAAGCTACGATATGTGAGTATGCTCATGAAAGTATCTATGTTGCATACTCACCATCGGGTCGTCCGATAACATCTCCCTTATGATACCTATGATCTAACTTCGGCTCTACCTTGCCATGATCAGTAAAGCGTGATCAATAAGAGTTAGCCTCATAATGATCGCTTCTTAATGAAGCTTAACTTATCAGGGACGCATTAAATGTAATTCTTTCTGATCTACAGTTCTACTATTAGTGATGACACAAATAATGATATAGATCAAATTACATCTAATATATTACTACAATACATTTAGTAATATAATGTCGTTTTATTAATTCGAAAAATGATAAGACATTACATGTAGATTAACTTATTACATTGGACTAGGGCACAATCCTAACAGAAAAGGCTCTAGCTTTCACATCCTGGAGTTAGGGCAATCGAGTGAGGAGGGTCTAGTAACGGTCTAGTAGATGTCAGGTGGATTCAAGCTTCACAAGGTCGAGCTCGGTGTGTGTGCACTCGTAGAGGACGGTCCAAGGACTTGTCTTCGAATCGATTGATTCTTGCTTTGAGAGGTAAAGTCTCAACCCTTACTCTTGATTATGATTCATCTAGTTGTTGGCATAGATTCGGTGTAAGGGGTTCGGGTCGTTTTATTGTTTTCCGCTGTGCTGGACCCGCTAGGAACCCCAACAAGAAGGATACTCTGATGCTAGTTGGATATCCGATATAAAGGATTCCAAAGGCACGAGTTGATACGTATTTACCCTAACATGAGGAGTTGTGTCATGGAAATCCTCACGACAAACGATAATAACCAGATCTACCATGGAATCTCATTTTGTAGCTTTGGAGAAAAGTGGGGAAGAAGCCGAGTGGCTACTTAACTTCCTAGAGGATATTCCCGGATGGCCAAAGTCTATGCCTAAACTATGTGTACATTGTGATCATCAAGCAACTATTAGTAGTGCACAGAGCTTGATGTATACATGAATTATTTCTATTGACTATGTATGGTTAAAGGATAACACTGCGGATCCGCTAACTAAAGGGTTAAACAGAGATTGAGTTGACATAGTATCGAAAGGCGTTATGTGAGGGAAAACCCTACCTAGTTTACTTGAGATCCCAAGATCTAGGTTCAAAGGGACAACCTAATTGCATAAACTTTGTGTGGTCACTGTGGGGGCAACCTTGAGACCATTCCTATAATGTCAAACAGTGATATAAAAATGGAGTAGGTTAAACTATACTTTTAATGATTCTTTGTGCATCACAAAGTTACGCAAAACAAATAACCTATGTGAGACCAAACTGGGGTCGCTTTAAAAGAAACTAATGGGGGTTAGTTCTCTTAAGCTCTTGCAGAACCAGGGGGTGTTCATGACCATAACAAACACAACCATGAGAACCTAACAACCATGTTCGTTGATGTCTGTGCGGAGTATATGATCTCTTACACAAAACGACAGAGAGTTCAAGGGCACCGTGTCTACTCATCCGTTAGTAAGATAAATATATTTTTACAAGCGAAGGTTCAAAGGGGGCAACCTACCTATTCTATACAGATTTCGACTGTAGAGACTAATTACCACGTCGAAATTTTTACACATTCAATTTCATTCATATGGGGATTGTTGGACAAAAATGGAAAATGACAAAAGTTAAAATGTGATTTTAACTTATTATTGGGTCTACTTGAGACGTGATTTTGGAACGCTTCAACTCGGTCTAGAATGATGTGAAACACGTTCACATAATATAGGATATGAGATCTTTCCAATGGTATATCACGGGCTCTAACAGGACAAGAGGTAAATAAAAATTTGAACCTCGAACGTGACTACTTGAAATGGTGTTGTTGAGAACTTGAGTTGTGTGCACTGCACGTGTAGTGATTCTTAAAAGTCTCACATTGGAAGTGGAGAAACTTTGCACATAGTCTATATACTATCACACTTCCATAAAATTGTAAGAAATATTAGAAATAACTCTCTCGCGTTGAGGAGGCTGCAAAAAATTGGGCCAACGAGCGGGCTCTAGGCTTGAACTTGTGTGTCCCCACAAGACGTGCGGGACGCGAATGATGCAGAAAATTAGCGAGCCTGAATCCCGCCACATTTTTTTCCTCGGCCCATAAGACTTCTCAACAAAGTTTCCAATTGGAATTGAAAAATATTTTATTTTCGATACACTTGTAATTGAAAATAAATATTTCCGAATTACATGCTTTTGGAAAATATATATTTTGAATAATTAGCTTTCAGAATAATATTTTTTTAAATATATGTTACTTAAATAAAAACGTGGTCAAATGTCATTAAAAGAAAAAAATCTCTTCATTAGTAATTAAGAGAATATTCCGATATATTGAGTTTTTCTCCCCAAGAAAGAAATTCTAAATTATTTCTTTCCCTTTGCCCTTTTAGTGTCAACTTTCCCTAAGCATATAAATACATAACTCCACTAGAGACAAAAATACAACGAAAAATATCATAGCCGACCACCTGTCTCTAGTTCGTTCATCCCTAATTCTCTCTGCATCGTGGTTCAGAGGTCGCCTATGATCGTCGTTGTATCCTTGAATCGATTTTCCCATACATAGGCAATATTCGTCTTAAGGAAAGCGGATTATTGTGCCTCGACGATAATCTTTTCTTACTTCTTCATCCGTCCAATACCTAATCGCAAGTGAAGTTATATTTATTTGTAGGGATAATGACACTTTGTTACACTTAACTATAGCGAAATGACACTTTCATACCCTAACTATTTTTGTCTCTTTTTTAGTACCCTAACAAACTTTTTGTGACAATCTATGCTAAAATGACTAAAATACCCCTGATTTAAGAAATCAAAATAAAACTAGTCCAATATGATTTATCAAACCATATTTGAAATAGTTCAAATTTAATTTTACATTTCGGGCATAATTGTATTTGCATCTTAAGTACAAATCAAATTGAACCAAATATAAAAAAATTGAACCAATTCAATTTATAGTTTTTTACACCATGGGTAGTTTAGGTATTTTAGACATTTTAGAGGTAGGTTGTCACAAAAAAATTGTTAGGGTACTAAAAAAGAGAAAAAAAATAGTTAGGGTATGAAAGTGTCATTTCGCTATAGTTAGGTGTATCAAAGTGTAATTTTCCCTTATTTGTATTTGTGTAGAGGTGCTTAATAAACAAAGAAATTCTATTTTATCTCTTTGTCTTGTTCAATCTTTTTTATCATCGCAAAATGAACGTACTTCTTTATTTATGAATTTACGTTTTGTGGAATAACAACATTTCTGACATAAAGAAAGTTCATAATCACCTTCTTATATGTAACAACTAAATAGTTCACAGTTATATTTTTCAGTTTACCCTTTTTAATATGGCTTTTATTTTTGCCTTTTTCAAATACTTTCAAACCTTACTAAATTTCAATTTTCAAAACTTGATTGTATTTATTTTGATATTGTTGTAATATGGCCCCTACTGTTAAGTGCCCTAGAAGAACTCTAACAGTAGAAACTATATAGGAGTACTATCACATATTGATGCACTGCAAATCAGGAAAGTGTTAGATTTTGACAAACGACTACACTTCGCCATGACGTAGATGGATTTCGGCCATCCGAGGTCATTTTGGGGGTCAAAATCGTAGTTTCTTAAGTTCCGGGAAATTTTGGCAATTTTAATAATTTAGTAAAATTGAGGTTTCCCTCAAATCTATCATCTTCGGTATTCTTGCGAATTAACAAATCTTGATAAAGAGTTCTTCCTAGCCACGTACGCTGCATAAGTTGGTATTTGACTCTAGTCGATCCTGAGGTATGCCGCCCCGTAGACAACAACGAGGCGCTCCCCAAGGTGCTTATAATGATCAAGCTAAGTTACGACAACGTGAAAACGCTGAATTTTGACATGAGAACGACGATTTAAGGCGACATGTTGAACTATTGACCCAACGAATGGAAGAATTGCTTCGTCGTGATGATGATACTCTCACTGACGACAATCCTTTCGCCAGGTTTTAAAATCGTTCACCTGAGCGACCTAACCTTATCCACCGTTGGGAACAAGGTTTTGAGGTGGAAATTCCACAATTCAATGGCAATATTAAACTAGAGGAGTTTATAGATTAGCTATCACTAGTTAAAGAGATAGTGGATTTCAAGAAGGTTCTAGAAGAATGACTTGTCTCCCTTGTGGCAATCTGCCTCGATGGCCGTGTTGGGATTATGCCCTAGTCCAATTTAATTCCTTAATCTATATTGTAATGTATATCATTTTTCGATGTAATAAAAAGACATTATATTACTAATGTGTTGTAGTAGTATATCGAATGTGATTTGATCTATGTCATTATGTGTATAACCAATTATATTAGAACTGTAGATCAGAAAGAATTGCATTCGATGAGTCCCTGATCAGCTAACCTTCTTCAAAAGCGATCAGTATGAGACCAACTCCTTCTGATCATGTTCTACTGATCATGGCAAAGTATGTGCCGGAGTTATATCATAGATATCATCAGGTCGATGATATCGGACAACCCGATTGTGAGTACGCAATATAGATACTGTCATGAGATACTCAGAGATCGTAACTTGTCATTATATCCTAAGACCGAAGAGTTTTTGTGTGCACTGTGTAACGAATACCTGAGTTTGACCTAGTCTAACGTTACCTGTAAAAGGGTAGCCATAACGGCTTTGATTGGCTTGGTTATTAATTGCATTAGTGAACTCGAAAGACGTATGAGGGATTTATCACTCATACTCCAGTATAAGAAAGATATCTGTTTATGCCACTTGATGAGTATGACTAAAGGAATAGCACGGTCGTGCAGGTGATACCTTAGTATCAGTTTTCAGTCATCTCAGATATCAAGAAACATTGATTGATAAATTAGGGTGACTGTTCTATGCCTATTGATCAATCTGGATATCGGTTTGATAAAAGGACAGTGACATGTACGATAACAGGTTAAGTCGAATAATCGATAATCACGGACGTTGGGTAATCATAATGTCTTGCTAGAGGCCACTTATGATGGAAAATGTAAAATAGTAATTTTATCAGTCTGCCAACGGGTCGTGAGCCTAGAGGGTCACACACTTTAAGTACGATATGTGACAAACATGCATAGATGGTAATTGGGAGAATCCGCTTTTCAATTTAGTCAAATTGAAAACGATTCGGCTGATTTCTGGCCTAGGTTTATTAACCATACGGTTGAAGAAATCAAGTTAGAGAGGTTGGACCGGTTTAGTTAAACCATATAATTAGAACTCAATTAAATGAGTTTTAATTTTGATTTGGCTAAGTGGGCTTAAAGCCTATTCTTGGTTTTATTTGAGAATAGGCTTAAATGCAATTATGGGAATAAAGGGGTTTATTGTGTAATTATTAAAAGATATTCAAAAATCAGATTTTATTTATTACACAATATTCTTTCCCTAAAACCTAATTGATTTTCAGCAATCACACTCAATCCCTCTCTCACTTTCGACCGAACCCTCCCTCTCACTCTCTTCCATTGTTTTGTCCAATTCTTCACACAACACTAGCAAGAGTGTGTGAAGAAACCTATTCTAGGTATTGTGCTTGTGTGGACTTGCTAGAGAAACACATATCATTGTGTTTTAGATCGATTGAAAAGGTAAACTTTCATATCTCGAAAATTACATGCATGCTGAATTTTAACTATAAGATCCGAGTGTTTCATTCGATTCCCATGGTTATTTCAAGTCCGCTGCATGAAATTAATATTTCGAATTGGGCTAAATTTAGGAAACACCTCAAGGCTGCGTTTTTGCCTTATAATTTTGATCGGGAATTGTACCAGCATTTCAAGAATCTTCGCCAAGTTTCTCGTTCTGTGGATGACTATTCCACCGATTTCTACTCCTTTCTGGCTCGTGTTGATCTCACCGAGTCCCCTCTTCATTTAGTTTTTCGTTATATTGGTGGCCTGCATCTCAAATTACAGGATGTTCTGAATATGTTTGACCCATTAACTACCGCCGAGGCACAACAGCGTGCATTCCAGGCTGAAAGACAGCTAGCCAGGTGTGGTATCGGTAACTTCCGACAGCCAGCAAACTCGACTGGTGGTATAGGGTCTACATCAAAACCTATTTCTGCTCAACCCACTGTTAGGATTGTGCCCTAGTCTAATGTAATTTCTTAATTTATATTGTAATGTTTATCATTTTTCGATCTAATAAAATGGCATTATATTACTAATGTGTTGTAGTAATATATCGAATGTGATTTGATCTATGTCATTATGTGTGTAACCACTTATAGTAGAACTATAGATCTGAAAGAATTGCATTCGATGAGTCCCTGATCAGTTAAGCTTCTCTAGTTCACTAATGCAATTAATAACCAAGCCAATCAAAGACGTTATGGCTACCCTTTTATAGGTAACGTTAGACTAGGTCAAACTCAGATATTCATTACACAGTGCACATAAAGACTCCTTGGTCTTAGGATATAATGACAAGCTACGATCTGTGAGTATCTCAGGACAATATCTATGTTGCATATTCACAAGCGGGTCGTCCGATATCATAGACCTGATGATATGTATGATATAACTTCGACACATACTTTGCCATGATCAGTAGAGCATGATCACAAGGGTAGCCATAACGTCTTTGATTGGCTTGGTTATTAATTGCATTAGTGAACTCGAAAGACGTCTGAGGGATTTATCACTCATACTCCGGTATGAGAAAGATATCCGTTTAGGTCACTTGATGAGTATGACTGAAGGAATAGCATGGCCATGCAGATGATACCTTTGTATCCGTTTTCAGTCATCTCGGATATCAAGAAACAGTGATTGATAAATTAGGATGACGGTTCTATGCCTATTGATCAATCTAGATATTGGTTTGATAAGAGGACAGTGATATATACGATAACAGGTTAAGTCGAATAATCGATAATCACGGACGTTGGGTAATCATAATGTCTTGCTAAAGGCCACTTATGATGGAAAGGGTAAAATAGTAATTTTACCAGTCTTCCAATGGGGCGTGAGCCTAGATCAATCTTACCAGTCTTACCAGTCAATCTTACCAGTCTTAAGTCAAATTGGGAGAATCCGCTTTTCAATTTAGTCAAATTGAAAACGATTCGGTTGATTTCTGGCCTAGGTTTATTAACTAGAAGGTTGAAGAAATCAAGTTAGAGAGATTGGACCGGTTTAGCTAAACCATATAATTAGAACTCAATTAAATGGGTTATAATTATGTTTTAGTTAAGTGGGCTTAAAGCCCATTCTTGATTTTAATTAAGAATGGGGCTTAAGTGCAATTAAGGGTTTTAAGGGGTTTATTGTGTAATTATAAAGAAGATTAAAAATCAGATTTTTTTTAATTACACGATTATTTTTTCCTAAAACCCTAAGCCATATTCGGCACTCTCTCTCTCCTCTCTCTTTCTCTTTGGCCGACCCTCCCTTCTCCTACCTCCATTGTTGGTTTTGTTCGATTCTACACACAACGCTAGCAAGGGTGTGTGTAGAAACCTCATTAAGGTGTTGTGCTTGTGTGTTCTACCTAGAGAAACACATAATTTTGTGTTTAATCGATTTTCAAAGGTAAAATTTTCAGATCTATACATTATTTTGAATGCTGAAATTTTCGCAATAAGATCTTGTCTTTCTCGATTCCCCTGGTTAATTCAGTCCGCTGCATGAAATTAAATTTTTTGGAACACATGGGAATCCTTCACCTACCCCTCCAACCATGCGTGGTTCTGCGGCCCCACCGGAGGGACGTGGTGGTTTGCGCTGTTTTAATTGCGGTGAAGTTTTTCATCGCCAAGCAGATTGTGGGCTCCCGAAATCTGCCAATCGTGGTCTTTTTACCGAGGCTATTGAATCTGAACCTGTCCTTCTCACATATTCGTCCCCAACTTATGAAGATTATGCCAACACGGATGTGGAAGAATATGTTCCCGGTTATGTCGGTCCTCTGTTGGTGCTCCGCCAATCGTGTTTAACACCTCGTGCTCTTGAGAATGAGTGGCTACGCAATAGTTTGTTTCATGCTATTTGCACCATAGTTGGGAAAGTTTGTGCCTTCATTATTGATGTTGGAAGTTGTGAGAACGTGGTCTCTGAAGTTGCGGTTGCTAAGCTTGCTCTCACTGATCCTCACCCTAAGCCTTATCTTCTCACATGGCTTAGTTAAGGTACGGATGTTACAGTTTCCAAGCGTGTGCTTGTTAATTTTTCCGTTGGACCTACTTATCATGATGTTATTTATTGTGATGTGGTTCCTATGGATGCTTTTCACCTCTTACTTGGTCTCCCTTGGCAATATGATAACTCTACTCTCCATGACGGTCGTGCTAACACCTATTCATTCTTTTTCCGTGGTAAAAAAATTGTTTTAATGCCGACTAAGCCCAAAGGGGGTGGTGTTCCCATAGCTCACACACCTCCCTTAACCACCTTTTTGTCTCGTCGTCCTTTTCAGGCCGCCATAAAGGAATCTGGGATGGTTTTTGTCTTATTTTGTTCTCTGATTACGAGAGATATCGATGTTCCTGCTCCGGTGCAGCCTCTCTTACAGGAATTTGCAGATGCCTTTCCTGAGACCTTACCTTGCGAATTGCCTCATTTGCGTGATATCCAGCATCACATCGACTTGGTTCCAGGTGCTTCTCTACCTAATCACCCTCATTACCGTAAGAGTTTCAAGGAACATGAAAAGTTCGCCAAGTAAAGGAATTGCTTGCTAAGGGAAACATTCGCGAAAGCCTTAGCCCTTGCGCTGTACCTGCACTCCTTACCCCGAAAAAGGATGGCTCGTGGCGTATGTGTGTTGATAGTCGAGCTATCAACAAGATTACAGTGCGCTATCGGTTCCATATTCCCCGATTGGATGACTTATTGGATCAGTTGGCTGGCGCTTATGTGTTTAGCAAACTGGATCTTAAGAGCAGGTACCACCAGATTAATATTCGCATGGGTGATGAGTGGAAGACCGCTTTCAAGACTCGTGAGGGCTTAAATGAGTGGCTCGTTATGCCATTCGGTCTATCCAACGCCCCTAGTACTTTTTATGCGTGTGATGAACCATGCCCTTCGCCCCTTTATTGGTAAGTTTGTGGTCGTTTATTTTGATGACATCTTTATTTATAGCGCCAACGAGACGGTTCATCTCGACCACCTGCGTGAGGTATTACTGGTTCTCCAACGTGACAAGTTCTTTGCTGCTACCGCGAAGTGCTCTTTTTTATCTGCTTCAATCCAGTTTCTCGGTTATGTGGTCTCTCGTGAGGGACTAAATTTCGACCCTAGTAAGGTCTTAGCCATCGACCAGTGGCCCCAACCTTCCTCTATCACTGAGGTTCGTAGTTTTCACGGCTTGGCATCCTTCTATCGACGTTTTATTCCTCATTCAAGTGGTGTTATGGCTTATATCACGGATTGCATGAAAGGGACTAAGTTCCACTGGACTGATGATGTAGAGGCTGCCTTTCTTGAGATTAAGCGTCGGCTCACTTCAGCCCCTATTTTGGTGCTTCCTAATTTCTCACAGCCCTTTGAAATCCATTCTGACGCTTCTAAAATAGGTATTGGAGCTTTCCTCAGTCAAGCAGGCCATCATATGGCTTATTTTAGCGAGAAATTGTCAGGTGCTAAGCTTCGCTTCATTACCTATGATATTGAGTTTTATGCAGTTGTCGAGACCATCAAACATTGCCGTCATTACCTTTTTCAGCAAGAATTTGTCTTATATACTGATCATGACCCCCTTAGGCATCTTAGCAGTCAAGATAAAGTATATGATCGCCATGCGTCCTGAATTTCTTATTTGCAGCAATTTACATTAGTGATTAAACACAAAGCAAGTGTTTCTAATCGCGTTGCAGATGCTTTCAGTTGTTGTCACGTGTTGCTAACTGAAATGGGCGTCCATGTCCCCTGATTTGATTCGTTCGTGGACCTCTATTATGATGACCCGTTCTTTTCTCAAGTACTCGTTCGTATTCAGCAGGGTGAGACAACAGACTTTGTGTTGGAAGACGGATTTCTCTTCCGTGGTGTGCAACTGTGCATTCCCGATTGCAGTCTGTGTTTGAAGATGATTCAGGAACTCCATAACGAGGGTCGTGTGGGGCATGACCGTGCATATCAGCTTCTTGCGGGTTCTTATTTTTGGCCCTCTATGCGCAAGGAGGTTGGTCGTTTGTCGCCTTTCGTACTTGCCAATTGGAAAAGGGTGCTTCGACTAATGCTGGGTTATATTTACCCCATCCTATTCCCACACAGCTATGTCTAATGTTAGTATGGATTTTTTCCTTGGCTTACCGCATACACAACGTGGTTCTGACTCTATTTTTGTGGTGGTTGACCGATTCTCAAAAATGGCTCACTTTATTCCATACAAGAAGACTACGGATGTTGTGGCTGTAGCGCAACTTTACTTTCGGGATATGTGTATCGTCTTCATGGACTCCCTACATCTATAGTTTCTCATCGTGACACTTGTTTTTTGTGTCACTTTTGGCGGAGTTTGTGGCGCCTCGTCAATGCGCTACTCAATTTTAGCTGTGCTTATCAACCACAGATAGATGGTCAGACCGAGGTCGTTAATCGTTTGTTGGAAAATCTTTTGCATAGTTTGGTTGGAGATCATCCCAAGGCGTAGGATCTCAAACTGCCTCAGGCTGAGTTTGCACATAACCATTATGTTAATCGTTCTACTGGGTACAGTCCTTTTCACGTAGTTTACGGGTTATCTCTGCGAGGACCTCTTGATTTGCTAGCTTTACCCAGCAAGGTGCGTTCCCATGCTACTGCCGAGGAGTTTGTTGGACAGTTGGCTCAGGTTCATCAGGACACTCATGACCATTTGGTTGCTGCTACTACCAAATAAAAGGAAAAATCTTATTTGAAGCAACGTGTTGTTGATTTCGAGGTTGGTGACTTTGTTTGGGCCATACTTACCAAAGATCGCGTCCCTGCTCATGAATACAACAAGCTTGCTTCTAAGAAGATTGGTTTGTAGGGTTTTGGAGCTACCAAAATGAACACAATAGCGGAAGTATGAACAAATTAACTCCAAAAATCTGCCCAAGAACAATTAAACCATTAAATCTCAAGGTAAAACAAATCACAAGATTATACCTTTTAGTTTTGTTGAATCAAGCAAGAAGAACAAAATGATTTTCTTCTCTAGAGCAAGTCCACACCAATAGGATGATCTTAAGACCCAACACACCAATCCTATTAGAGATTATGTGTGAAGAACAAGAGAAGCAAGAAATGGTGGAGTTGGAGGGCTCTCGGCCGAAACCTTGAGGAAAGAGAAAAATGTGTGTGTCTTCTTCAATTGTGAGAGTTGTTATATATTTTATGGCATAAAATGATATAATATAAGTGATGGTTAAAGGCAATGATGGAGGTATGGGCTAGGTATGGCCATCCAAGTCAAACAAGACGAAATCCATCTTATCCTTCTCACCCATCACCAACCAAGCATGGCTTGGACCCACATGTGGGCCGGCCACCTTTTTGGGCTAATTAGGCCTAATGGGCCGGTCACATATGGCCTCATGGGCCGTGGCCCAAAAGCCTCGCCCATGTGGTCATGTGCCGCGTCCAAAATTATCCGACCCCTATTGGCACTTATCAAACAAGGTCTGACGCAACATCGACGAAAAAACTCACTTTTCTCGATTCGCTAATCATTCTCACAAACCCGAGCCCATGGCTCAAAACCCCAGTTTTGACCACGTCTCGCTCCTCAAGTACTCCCAACCTTTCCTTATCTCATGTTATCCATATTGTATGTGTGTGACCCTCTAGGCTCATGTCACCGTTGGCAGATCGGCGTAAAATCTCGTTTTCCCCGATCCATCATAAGTGGCCTCTAGTAAGACGTTATGATTACCTAAGGTGCATGATGATCAATGATTCGACTTAACCTCATGTGTACAGGTCACTATCCCATTATCTCTAGACATCCTAATTGATCACAAGGCATAGAGTTGTCATCCTAGTTTAACCAATCACTGTTTCTTGATATGTGAGATGACTGAGAACTGATAACTCGTATCAATGGCATGGCCATGCACTTTCTCTCAATCACTCTCGATCAAGTGGCCTAAACGGATATCTTTCCCATACCGCAGTATGAGGGATAAATCCCTTAGTCGACTTTCGTGTCACTCATGCAATCCGTCCCGCCACCCAATCATGCCCGTTATTGCAATCCAGTTACGCAAAGCGTTAGGCGCAATTCAAAGTCGTACGTCGACTGCATAGCGATCATAAAGACTCCTTGGTCTAAGGATACTGTAACAAGCTATCGCATTTGAATATGTTCATGGCTTAATCTATGAAACACTATTCAAAGCGGGTCGTCCGATACCAATCAGCTCATGATATTTATGATATGATTCCGGGATCCCACATCCCTATGATAAGCAGAATTACATCCCTGAGAACCATCCTCGTACTGGTCGCTTCAATTGAAGCGTATTTTGACCAGGGAGTCGATAAGTGTGATCTGTACAGAGTTATGGTTCTACTACTTTAGTGGTTATAAATCAGATCATGCTCAACATATTACTTCAACACATAAGTAATACAAATCCGTTTTTATTCATTACAAACGATGATTAATATACATAGACATTTATAGACTACTAGCAATTGGACTAGGGCACAAAAATGCTATCATGGTTATGTCAAGATTATGGAAAAGATCAACCAAAATGCCTATCGTATACGCCATCCCATACATGTTCGCACCTCTGATGTCTTTAATGTGAAACATCTTATTCCTTCACAGGTGACTCTTCTTCCGATGAGGATGATGCGGTTCCGGATTCAAGGTCGAATCTTCTCTATCCAGGGGAAATGATGCAGTGCAAATCAGTGTAAAATAGATATTTATTTGATCATTTATTTATTTACTTTCCAGTATGAATCTACCAGATTTGGAAGTTGAAAATTAAATAGATATGAATACTCACTCAAGTGAGCATGTGCGAATACGAACATACCTTATTAACATCTGATATGTTTCTGTCCCTAACACTACCTAAGGCCGTTTTGCTCTCATCTTTTCATTTATATTTGGGCAAGTTTTAATTTGTGAGCTCTATCTGGTTAGTTTTATTAATGTCTCGGTAAACAATAAAATTGTTTTTGGTCTTCCACTTTGGTCAGTTTTTGGTCTTAAACAATTCATATGGTAATAAGAGTGTTCTGGTGAACCATGTACTAAAACTTATAAGAGGAGAATATTGTCCATCGGCCGACTCCGCTACTACCAGATAGTTAGTATGTGTTGTAGGGTTTTGGAGCGTTCAAGATCATCGAGATAGCGGAAGCATAAACAAAAGCAACTCCAAACCTTGTCCAAGAACATGAACCATTAAATCTCAAGGCAAAATCTATTCCACAAGAAATTTACCTTTTAGTCTTTGTTGAATCAAGAAAGAATAACTATGTGATCTTCTTCTCTAGAGCAAGTCCACACCAACAGGACGATCCTTAAGATCCTTCACAAAAAGCCTACTAGAACTAATATGTGAAGAACAAGAGAGCAAGAAGAGAGGAGAAAGGGACTTTTCCGGCCAAGGAGAGAGAGAGTGTGAGTGAGAGTGTGAAATGAATTCAAATGATATTTTTCTACTTCATCAACTCATAAGCATGGGTAATTAAAGTAACAAATGATGAAAGCATGGGTTAAAGGCAAGTTATCACCTAAACCCCTTAAATCACTCTCCTCTTAATCAACAACACCAACTAAGTATGGTGTGTGGCCCCCACCCTTGGACCCATCAAGGTGGCCGGCCATATGGGCTTATTGGGCCTCATTTGGGCTCTTGTTGGGCCGGCTAGGTGATCTCATGGGTCGTGCCCAATGGGCTCGCCCATGTGGTCGTGTGCCGTGTCAAAAAGTTATCCGAACCTTTTTTCGTTACTTATCAAACAAAGTCCGACGCGACATCGACGAAAATCTCAGTTTTCTCGATTCGCTAATTATTCTCTCAAACCGAACCCATGGCCCAAAACCTTCAGTTTTGTCCATGTATTTCTCCTCAAGAAACGTTAAGGTTTCCTTATCTCAAGTTATCCATCTTGTATGTGTGTGACCCTCCAGGCTCATGCCACCGTTGGCAGATCGCCGCAAGAGATCTCTCTTGTCTGATCCATCATAAGTGGTCTCTAGTAAGACATTATGATTATCCAATGTGCATGATGATTCGATTTAACCTTGTGCGCACAAGTCACTATCCTATTATCTCTAGACATCCCGATTGATCACAAGGCATAGAGTCGTCATCCTTATTTAATCAATCATTGTTACTTGATATGTGAGATGGCTGAGAACTGATAACCCGTATCACTGGCATGGCCATGCTCTTTCTCTCAGTCACTCTCGATCAAGCGGCCTTAACGGATATCTTTCCCATACCGTAGTACGAGGGATAAATCCCTTAGTCTTCTTTCGTGTCACTCATGCAATCTGTTCTGCCACCCAATCATGTCCGTTATTGCAATCCTGTTACCGAAAGCGTTAGGCGCGAGTTAAAGCCGTACGTCGACCGCACAGCGATCACAAAGACTCCTCGGTCTAAGGATATCGTGACAAGCTATCACATTTGAATATGTTCATGGCTTAATCTATGAAACACTATTCAAAGCGGGTCGTCCGATATTAATCACCTCATAATATTTATGATATGATTCCAGGATCCCACATCCCTATGATAAGCAGAACTACATCATTGAGAATCATTCTCATACTGGTCGCTTCAATTGAAGCGTATATTGACCAGGGACTCGTTAAGTGTGATCCGTACAGATTTATGGTTTTACCATTTTAGTGGTCATAAATTAGATCATGCTTAACATATTACTTCAACACATAAGTAATACAAAGCCGTTTTATTTATTATAAACGATGATAAATATACATAGACATTTATAGACTACTACCAATTGGACTAGGGCACAAAAATGATATCACGTGTTTCTATACTCTCTTTTATTTTTTGCTTGTTGGTGTACCAGGGCAGTGCATTATTTTACTGTGGGGGTGTTCAGCATGATTAGAATTTTAAATTAAATGTGTATTGTGTGGGGTTAGTTTTTCGTTGATAAGACAATGTTGCATATTGGCGTGATTGCCAGATTTTGGTTATACTTTATTCAAAAAAAATTGCACGCCTTAACATGAGAATTTATATTTTTATACCTGATCTGCTTGAACTTTACATTACACGTCATAAACTTAAATGTCTTCGTGGAATTTGCAGGAATTGAATAACCGGATCACAGTTTCGTTGAGAAGAGCCGCGAGGGTAACTTGTCACTATTCCTTCGTTTGATTCTTATATGGTAATGTAAAAAGAAAATTGTCTTCTTATTCTTTCTTCATCATACTTATTGGATTCACGTTTAAGTAAAATAGTCATGTTTTATGGTTCACGTTATAAAATTAGCGTGCTTCACTAGTTGGAATTAATGTCTCAATAGACAATATAATTGTTTTCATGACCACTTTAGTAGGAGTTCTCTCCTATTTTATTGCTCCAATTAGTATCCTATTTGGTACCGCATTATCTCCTCCCTTTCCACTTGTTTTTAAGTTAATTTGTGAATTACACAAAGAGTTTTTGGAAGTCCATTTTTCTCTCTAAATATTTCAATCTCGTTTGTTTTTGGGTCGTGAGTTATTACAAGTTACAAATTTCTAGTTTGTAAGTGTATGCATATAGAGACTATGGTGTGAACCTTCCGAAGCTAGCGGCAAAGGCTATTGACCCAAAGATAGTGTAGAAAATAGCTTTCAAGACTGTGAGCGGTCTATGATGTCACAACACAACAAAACTTCACAAAAGGGTTAAAAGTATTGTTCAAGCCACTTGGCAAGTGTTGATACAAACTTATTTTCTTAGTTATTACCAGAAATTGATCACCACTTAAATATGTATGAAGGATAGTTTGATTGATGAGAAGATGATGCCATTTGTACTTTTTATAAAAAGAGAATAGTCATTCATGTGTCTGATAATTTTAGCAGCTGATGAATCTTGGAAGCATGGGCGGATCCAGGGGCAAGGAGGGGCAGCCACCCCTCCTTAGCCGGAGTTCAGAAATTATTAGTATACAATTTTGTTCGGAAATTGCATTTATCCTCCCTCCTGACGAGTAATATATTTATAGTTTGTCTCAAGTAAGTTAGAGCATCAGTTGGCTCAATGATAAAAGGAAGCCTTTAATAACCTTGATATCTCGGGTTTGAGTCTCACAGTTCATTTTTCTACCTCTACGTAATTTCCTCAGTGTTATTTTTTTGGAAATTGTATTGTTAGTCCGTTTTTTTGTTAAAACAAGAAATTTCAAGACTTCACCGACATAAATTGTTTTAAGGCAATAAGGCTTCACCATTCTCCGACAATATTATCTTGGTTTCACGCTCTCCTTCTGTTTCTATAATTTAAACTTCTTAGATTATTTTTTCAAACAAAATTTCTTAAATTTTTAATAAAATTACACCAACCTATTATATGACTACATCTAAATGGTCTTGAGTATATAGACTTGAAAATGTCATTGTATTGGTAGACTTCATGTTAAATGTCCAATTGCACTAACCAAGTCAAATAATGTGAAGAACTCGTTTACTATGATAATAAGTTATAATTATATTAATTTAAATTGTTAAATATTAATCTCAATATTATATCACTTAAATAGAGAATAATAATAATTTGCACAGTTATATTAATTCCGGCTCGAGTCAACCTACCAGGGTTTGTAATGCTTGCAAACTAACTCGTTTCACATTTATATATACATGTAAATTAAATTCGAAATCAACTAAAAAATTAATAATCAATCTCAAGTTAGTTAGTGTATTATATGCATTTAATAATTATTTGATTAATTAAATTAATTTTTTTTTAATTAATTATGTTATTCATGAAGTAAATTTTTTAGTATGAAATTTTGCTCTTTTTAAAATAAAACTTCGGATCCACACCTGCTTGGGAGTATATGTTTTAGAGAAATGTAAAGTGATCCATAAATTATTTGTAGGGATAATTTCATATGACTACACCTGAATATGTCACATTATCACATGACTACACCTAGAAATTTTCGTGTTAGGGTGAATACCCAAGAATTTTATTTTTTCACCGTTGCTCATTCTGTCCATTTCCGTTAGTTTTTAACATTTTAGCGTGTGAAAAGACTAAAATACCCTTCAAAGGTAAATAATTGTTTTTAAATTGAATGAAAAGACTATGGCGGTGGTGGCGGTGGTGGTGGTGGTGGAGGAGGGGGCGGGGAGGGGATGGTGGTGGAGGAGATGGCGGTGGTGGTGGAGGAGATGGAGGAGGGGGAGGAGAGAGAGAAAGAGGGATATTTTTTGAAAATTAAATGAACGGTGAAGGGTATTTTAATCTTTTCATTCAATTTAAAAAATTATTTACTTCTGAATGGTATTTTAGTCTTTTTACACGTTAAAAATGTTAAAAATAATTGAAATGGACGGAATAAATAAGGGTGAGAAAAATAAAATTCTTGGGCATTCATTATGACACGAAAAACTCGAAGTGTAGTCATGTGATAATGTTACATATTCAGGTGTAGTCATCTGGAATTATCCCTTATTTTTATAATAGCAAGGGTAAGTGTGAGGAATGGAATCTTGATTCATGAATATCTTCTTTACTTGGTGTAGTTGAAACTTAAAGGAGCAGATAAGAATCGAATCAGGTGGCATTTAGCAACTGGTTCACCACTTGTCTCATCCCTGGCCTTTTCCTGGGATCCTTGTCAGTGCAACTCAGAGCCACCAAGAGCACCTCCGTAACTTGTTCCATTTTGCTTGTATCCAACACAAGCCTCGAATCCACGATTCTACCAGTGTCTTGTTTGTTGCTCCATTCAGACCTCACCCATCCCACAATGTGACTTCCCTCCAAGCTTGGATCCAATGCCTTCTTTCTTGTTATCAGCTCCAACAACACCACCCCATAGCTGAATACATCCGCCTCCTTCCCCTTGGCCCTCGTGTATGCGTTTTCTGATCATTCAATAAACATCATTACCAACATTCAAGAAAGACTGAAACAGTTTGCGAAATGAATTGATGATTCATACGTTACCTGGTGCTATATATCCAAGCGTGCCTGCAACCGAGGTTGATTGTGCAGACTGATCAAGAAGCTTGGCGATGCCAAAATCAGAGATATGAGGCTCCATGTCAGCGTCCAAGAGTATGTTGTTGGGATTGATGTCTCGGTGCACAATCGCAGGGCTGCAATCGTAATGGAGATAAGCTAATCCATGGGCAACTCCAACAGCTATCCTGTGTCGGACATTCCATTCCAGCTCATGCAGCACATCACCGAGGCTCCCATTTGGCATGTACTTATACAAGATCAGGCCGTAGTCTTTTCCCAGCCAGAAGTCTTCCAACTTCACCAGATTCCTGTGCTTCACACTTGCATTGGTTAAAATCTCTCTGTCTATCCTTTCTCTCGCCCCCTTGTGCTTTGAGAACTCAACCTTCTTCACTGCATACACTTTTCCCGAATCCAAGCACGCCTTGTAAACAGTCCCGTGACCTCCTCTACCTATCACATGCCTTTCACTCAGATTGTCTGTAGCTTCCATTACTTTGCATATCAGGGAGGGCATACGAGCTTCTTGTCTCCGCCTTGTGCACATGTAAACTAATCCAGTAACCGCAAAACCAATAACCAGCGATGACACAAGAGCTATTACTGCAACTTGGGCTTTACCAAGGCCCCTCCTTTTATTGTTTTCTTGAAGATCACAAGGTTTGAGGTTGCTGCAACTTGATCGAAGACAATTGACACAAAGGCCTGGATTTCCCAAGAAATACGAGGGTGATGAATTGAGCAGGTTCCTCAATGTATCCGGTACAGGACCTGTGAAGAAATTGAAGGAGACATCGACGCTGAATAAAGAATGGATTTGACCCAGAGGTGCTAAACTCCCTGTTAGATTGTTGTGAGATATATCTAGTTGTTGCAACTTGCTTAAGATCCCAAGCTCCACAGGAAGTTCACCCGTCAGTTCATTACTGCTCAAATTCAAAACATAAAACAAACTCTGCATTTCTCCGATCCATGGGGGTATGTCACCTCCCAAAAGATTGCCACCAAGTTGCAAATCTGAAAGCATATCAAGTTTGGACAAAAAGTGTGGAATGCCGCCGGTAAAATGATTTTCCGACAGGATCAGAGTTGATAAAACTGTGCAGCTGCTCAAACTGGCTGGAATCGAACCATTCAACGAGTTGAAGCTCAGATCAAGCTTACCCAATTTCTTACATTTGGACAGTTCATATGGTAAAGATCCATCCAGGTTGTTGTGAGAAAGAATCAAAGACTCAAGCGCCACAAGATTCCCTAGCTCTCCAGGTCCAGACCTCGCGAGTTTGTTCTTGGACAGGTTAATGGTAGCAAGGCCAGTGCAATTCCCCAAGCTTGATGGGATTGTCCCATTAATATTATTACCACCTATGTCTAGGAAATAAAGATTGGGGTTTTTTCCAAATTCTGGAAGGACTCCGGAGAGGGTATTCTGTCCGAGAATCACTCTATGCAGAGTTGGACAGCTGCCAACATCACATGGAATGCTACCTTGTAGTTGATTTTCTCCCAAACTCAGGACTCTCAATTGCTCTCCATGGCAAAGGTTAGGAGGGATTTTACCCGTGAACTTATTATTCATAAGATCCAACTCTACCAAGCTACTATTGACTCCCAAACTCTGAGGTATGACTCCAGAAAAGTGGTTATTGAACAAGTACACGCTCTTGAGCTGCTTGAGCTCTGTCATCTCATAAGGTAGTTCCCCAGAAAGATTGTTGTTATGCACACTGAGGCTCTGAAGGGTCGGAATCTTCCAAATGCCAATTGGGATTTTTCCGCTCAAATGGTTTTCAAACAACTCAAGGTCCTCCAGCACACTCAGCATTCTCAATTCACTAGGAACTTCCCCCTCAAGTTGGTTGATATGTAAATGCAAGGCTTTCAAGGACTTGCAGTTGCCAAGCTCGGGTGGTATTCTCCCAGACAAGCGGTTTTCGGATAGGTAAAGTTTCTCGAGGTTATGCAAGAGGCCAAACGAAGATGGTATAGTGCCCACAAGTGAGTTATGGGCAGCATCAAGTATCGTGAGGTTGCTGCAGCCGCCAAGGTCTGATGGAATCTCTCCGGCCAGCCTGTTGTGTGTCAAACCCAAGATTTTCAAATCCTTGCAACCACCCAAACCCAAAGGTATGCTACCCTCTATACTATTGTGGCTAGCATCAAACTCAACAAGGTCATGCAGATTGCTTAGACTCTGGGGCAAAGACCCTATCAACTTGTTGTTACTTATATGAAGCTCCTTAAGTCTAATGCAACTCCCTATCGAGCTTGGGATTGTACCTGACAACTGATTTCCATAGAGATACAAAGATGAAACCTTGCTCATGTTCCCAACAGTGGAGGGAATTGGGCCACTCAAGTTGTTTGTGTTCAAGTGTACATTTTGCAAATGGGGAATTTGAAACAAGGATTCTGGTATTTCGCCAGATAGGAAATTGGAAAAAAGGCTCAAGTTCCTCAAGCTTCCTAGGTTTGTCATGGTATCAGGTATGTTGCCAATAAATTTATTACTTGACAGATACAGCCCTTCAAGGAGGGTGCAATTGCCCAGTTGGCGGGGTATGTGACCATTGAAACTGTTAGTGTCCAAATAAAGGGATCGCAAGCTCCTCAAATCACTAATTTCAGGTCCTAGTATACCAGAAATTTTGTAACCAGAGAGCCGTAAAGAAACAACAGATGTGGTATTTGGGCCACATTCTACTCCGACCCAGTTACAAGGATTGTGATCAGAAGCATTCCATGAGGAAGTAATGGGAGGAGGAACAAGGGTCCAGTGGCTCAGGAGTGACAAGAGAGTCACCCCATCAGAGGTGAGAGCACAAGTAGAGGAAAGTAAAGACAAGAAGAGAAACAAGCAGTAGGAAACTCCCATTGTAAACAAGAACAAACCTTAGCAACCCGCTGTCTGAAAATCAAGTCATGTGCTGTGTAGAAATGAGTAACACCGAGAAATGGGAGTGGATAATATTGTATTGAGATAGAGGTAGAGCTAGAATTGGATTGTTGAGGAGGTGCAGGAATTGGGGTTAGTGTTCATATTATAACAAGAACGTAGGCTGTTTATTTCTGGTCTTCTCCGTGCCATGGCCGACTCTGCCTCTGGTGGTCTTTTTAAGCACCCACTGTGATTGCCAATTTATTCCCATGCAAAGCTTCACACGGGATGTTAAATGGGCTTGAAGAGATCAGCCCATTAGGCCCAACACGAAGGCAATACAAAAACAAGAGGAGGAAGGGGTTGACTTGTCGCATTTTGTTCGTCAACATTACAAAAACTAAAACAGAAGAAAAGAAATAGTTTTCAAGGCAGTGAGTGCCAACACAACATGATTTCATCTGTAATTTCTTTGTTACTATGTTATTGTTATATTATGAATCATCTAATACTCATTTCACAGCCACTTGGCAAATGTTGTTACAAACTTTTTGCCACAAATTGATGACCCCTTAAATATGTATGAAGGATAATTTGAGACGATGATACCTGAAATGAGAGAGTTAGAGGTACAGCTAGATCAAATCAGTACCATATCTAGTTTCTGGTTTTCTCCTTGCCGTGATCGACTCTCCAACCACCCATATATATATGGCATCTGTACTTCTTCTGAAATCAAACTGTCCATTAATAAACATTACATTAAATCAATTAAAATAAAATCATCAATTGATGATCGTATGACCAACTACCCAAACTAATACCATAATTAAATCCCTTTATCTGGAACTCGAAAAAGAGTAGGCCACGGGAAGTTAGGAAAAATGAATTAATTACCAGGAAAACTCTAAAAATATGTATTAATTTTGAAAATTATTACCTCTAAACCTAAATCTAATTCAGTTTGTAGCGTCTACAAACTAAATATTTTGCTAACCCATGTGCGACATAAATACAAGTATGCTGGACGATAAAAATGAAAACACTCTTCTTAAAAATGGACAAGATACTAAGACAGTCATTTATTATACCTCCGAACATGTTTTTGGACTGCTTCCCGCTTTGGATAGATTCCACCACCATAAGCCAATCTGACTCTAGCGTGTCAGTTCCTCCCTTTCGCCTAAGAAAGAGCTTCCCTAATGCCGAAGGACTCCACCTCTTCTGAATGGAGATGTCCCGAAAAACGTCTACAACGAGCACATATGATTCGACCCTCTGAATCTCCACAGACTAGTTTAACACTCCACAATCCCCTTAGTTCGTCTAGTCCCCCGTCCATGTTTATTTGTAAGTACCACGGGATGGGTGGAACCCAAGTCTGCCTTGCCGAGCTACGTGGTAGTGCTGGTGTGGGTTCAATTTCCC
This sequence comes from Geranium rotundifolium, assembly GCA_963920655.1. Lineage (NCBI taxonomy): Eukaryota > Viridiplantae > Streptophyta > Magnoliopsida > Geraniales > Geraniaceae > Geranium > Geranium rotundifolium. Next base: position 28,598,259 of record OY987315.1, on the reverse strand, counting down.
CACCCAACCGCCATAACCTCCACTAGGCCTTGGCCAACGCCGCCACCTTGGCCGGGTGGAACGACGCCAGCCTAGCCGGGTGGAACGCCTCCCCTTTCCCGATACACCATTTTCTCGCTCCCCAAATTTGCAAGATGGTGATCGCGAATAAACTAGCTTCTTCCTCTCTATCCACTCCAATTTCGCAGAGTCGGGCTTGGCTCCATGTTTTCCGGAACCACTTCCAGCAATCTATGCCTCTAAATTGGGGACATCGTTGGACACTCCAGAAAAAGGTGATCCACCGTCTCCTCATTGTCGACGCATAATGGGCACAAACTAGTCACCGGAACTCCTTTCTAAGTCGGTCTATGTTTTGATGGTGCATAATTGGAGACTAGCCTCCACAAATAAACTTTAACCTTTGGCGGAACATTTATGATCTACACCGCTTTCCAATTTATTAAATCCGCCGAGGGTGACCAAATAGTATTAAGCTTGCAAAGTTCCATGTAAGAATTCCTTACTAAAAATTCGCTCTATCTATCCATTCCCCAATGGTCCCGGGTGCCATAAATGGTTGGTATGATTGAAAAATTTCTTTCACTCTGTCTTGATCAAACAACAACTAATCCTATTAATTACCTCTCTATGATTTCCTCTTTCTTGGTAACTTCCATATCCTAATTTTTCTTGGCCTCCGCCTTTCTCTTTTTCTTTTTCCAACTCACACCTCTACTAGCCTCTGCCTGATGAAGCCTTTGGTCCTATTTTCTTAAATGCTCATTAGTGAAGATATAGACGGTGGTTCTTCCTTGCATCCGTCGGACAGCCCTCACCTCTGCGACAGATTCAGGCTCGCCCTCGCTAGAACCGATTTGGCCTTGTCTTCGCCGGAGGATATCCGGCTCCGTAGAAACCAATCAAGCGAGTATACAAATCTGCAACTTTTGTATATTTTTTTTTGTAAAAGATGAGTTGTGCAGAAAAAATTGAAGTGTAGTACAAAAGTAATATTTCTTATGCGATGGGACTGTTCATAGATTCATGCTACATCCATAGCCAAGTTGGGAAGCAAATAACTTGGATAGTGTAGTGAAGAAGCTTGATGCTCTATACCCACCAATGAGACGCAGACGCAAGTAGTGAACACCAGTGCAATTTATTTGGCCAAGAACGCAGACGGGCTTGGTCGGCAAAGCGAAGCACCTGCATAGTGTTGGCTCTTGATGGAGACGCGAGCTGACCAGTTCCAGCAACGACATATAACCGGTCGAATAAGCGGAAGGGACTGCTTTACATCACCCAAACAATTTATTAAAATGCTTTTGCTTACAAAGATTTGTATATAAGGATATTTTTTACCTTTCACAATATTGATAACCCCGTTAAGCCATTTCAATGTTAAAATAATTGATTGTGGTAACATGATGCATTTTGAAGTCGTAACATAAAATAACCCTTGTGTATAGACTGTATAACAAATCAAAGGTAAGTGTCTTTGGCTTAGTCGTCGGGTGTGCATCTTATATTCATCAAGTCAATGTTTTGAATCTTGGTGCAAATTATTTAAATTGATTTTGAAGATTGAACTAATATTTGAGCATAACTTTACCTGTAGAACTCCAATTTTAGTGATTTAAAAACTAAAATTCTCGAAAATTTATCGTCAACGTGTTCATATATAGATTATAGTCAAATAGAAAGCAAATGTATTAAGCCCAAAATTAGTTTTGATTATGGAGTTTTTCTAATTTGAGCCAAAGTCAGAAACATTTTGGTCTTTCCATTATGATATAAAACGATGCTTTCTTTTGTTGGAGACATCTCCGCGACGGACAGAAGCTCTGGCACTTCTGATACCAGAGGTCGTGGTTCCTTGGCTCTTAGAAATTGCTTTGGTGGAAGAGGGTGAAGAAGATGGGTTTGGCTCGAACCGGTTCAATTTTCTAAGCCAGGTCTAAATTGTGGTTTATTACCGGTCTGAGATAAACCAGCTTGAATTGATTTCAAATCAATTCATGGACATTTTTGTCTTTTTGAAAAATTTAAGATTTTCCATCCAAATTCTAACTGTGTTAGGGTAGAGTGTAAAAAACACAATTAACCGACCTCATTTTTAACTTTTTATTATACATGTAGTAAAGTGTAAAACGCGCCACTATAGCTGTAGTAAAGTGTAATTAATTCATTTCAAAATAACTAAATATATGTGAAATAGAAATAATTTTTTAGATGATTATTTTGTTTTGAAAGTAAACAAAATTTTATTTAATAAAAAACAACTAACTCGGTATCAAGCCGGACAACTGAAGTTACCGATAATCCAAGCTAATGTTAGTTAAAGCATGTTTGGCCAATTCGTGAGCCACTTTACTACAAGATCGACGAGCAAAAGATAAAGAGAAATGTGTCCCGGGAGTTGAGAGAATGCGCCTACACTCGTAGATAATGCCCCTGAACATGTTTCTAGTTTGTTTCCCTTGCCGGACATGGTCCACCACCCTAAGACAATCAGTTTCAAGCTCCACCTCGACCACCTCTTTCCTTTTGCACATAATAGAGCCTCTCTGACACCTAAAGCCTCCAACTCTTCAGAATGGAGATGACCCAAAAAGCGTCTACAAAGAGCTCCCACAATTCGACTCTCTGAGTCCCTACAGATAAACCTTACGCTCCAGCTCCCCCTGTTTGCATCTATTCCCCCGTCCACATTTATCTTTATTATACCTGGGGCCGATGGAACCCATACTCTCAGAGATACTGGCAGAAGTTGATTTGCACCCGAGGATCCTCCTGAAGGTTTTGACGCTACCCAGGCTCTCCGGAGCCCTTTAGAAGTCGCTGACACTTTTTTCGGATGGAAGACTTCCATTTTCCAAACTATTTGATTCATTTCCCTCCATACTGCCCAAAGTGTGATAGCCCGCTGGCTTGCTTCGTCCTCCCCCTCTACCCAGGAAAACTAGTTACTTTTTTTCGGGTGTGACCCCATCTTCCCTCGGATCCTTTGTAGAAGTCTATTCCTCCTAGATAGGTTCCAGTGCCACTACTTTACATTTAAAGAACACATGATCTACCGTCTCGTCTAAATCGTCACAAAGGGGACACTGAGTGATTGTTGGGAGCCCCTAAACCGAATACAAATATCATCTAAACTTAATTGGTGGAATAAATCAATTTATATTTTGTGATATTTTATAACTATGCTCATATTGGTTGAGGGTTCTTGTTATTCATGAGCGTAGAGGAGTTTTCTAACGACCGATGTTATGCCTAAAGTTGTTTCAATCCCTAGATTCAGTTGTAACTTAGGTGGGCTTGAGGAATGGGTCATACACATTTAACCACATGCAAGACGTCTTTGACAGAACTGACAGGGTTTCTTAAATTTTCTAGGGATATATGAGGGGTTGTCAAAACAACAGATTAATGAAGCATGCCGTTTGTATTTTTCCGTCAAAAATATGTCACACGATCTGAGGGGTTTGGTGATGGATCCCCTAGTCTCAAGAAAAGAAAGTGATTCTTCCACATACTTGGGTCTTCCAAATATGGTGGGACGAAGTCACAAGGTTGCTTTGGGATTCATTAAATATAGTGTTTTGCAAAGGACCTTTAGATAGAACGGTTGATTATTATCAAAAGATGGAAAGGAAGTTCTTTTGAAGTCTGTTTAGCAGACACGACTTACTTACAACTTCAGTGTGATTCTTGTAGGGAAGGATTATTAAGTGATTTGAAGTGAAGTTTTGCTTGGTTATGATGGTCTGGCTCGGGTTAAAGGAGGGGAATTACATAGAAAAAATGGGATCACCTTTGATGCCATAACTGTAGGAATTATTTGAGGGTTCCAATCATATAATTTCATGCACATACAAGAAATTAACCTCAAATATCCTAATTAATTTGGATCTTGCATGATCATGAATTGATCATGAGATCTTAGACTAGAATAAAACTTTAAATTTACCTTGATTCAAAATCTCTCTGTTACTAAATAATATTTAGTAACCTCTAAAAAATGTCCACACATGAAGAGCAATCCAGGGATACTCACGACGACCCTTGCTAGAAGATCGAAGCAAGCAAAACGGACGAAACGAGGGAGAGGGAGGTGGCCGGCGGCTAGGAGAGAGAAAAGAGGAGCTAGGGTTTATGGAAATTAATTCCCTTAATTTTAAGATCTGAAAATTACCCTTTTATAACTCTTATTTGGACTTTAATTAATTAAAGGTCTTAATGGGCTTAAAGCCCAAAGCTTTTAACTAATTATGTAGAGAAGCCCATTCTGGTTTAGCTCATTCTGGCTAGGCCCAGCTTAACTAATTTAATTAAATATATTTAATTAGATTATAATTAATTAGTCCTGCTAAACCGTTCTTGATTTCCGGTTTAATCCTAAACCGAAATTGGTCTAATCCACTTTAATCCAAAACCAGATTTTGTCTCTCTCATTATTCCTCCATATGATTCCATCCGTTTACTCAACCTTTAGTGTGTGACCCTCTAGGCTCACGACACGTCGGTGGACTGGTAAAATTACCATTTTACCCTTTCCATCATGAGTGACCTCTAGCAAGACATCATGATTACCACGAGGCATAGATAAGTCATCCTCGTTCTATTGTCCTGTTTCTTGATTCTGAGATAACTGAATTATAACTGATACTACGTATCGACTGCATGACCATGCTATTGTATTTCAGTTGTACTCATCAAGTGGCCTAAACTGATATCTGCTCACACGTCCGTATGAGGGATAAATCCTTCAACGATCCATTGAGTCAACTTATGTAACTTTTGATCGAGCCAATCACAGTCGTTATTATAACCCTTTTACAGGAGACGTTAGACTGAGTCAAACTCGTCACTCATTAGATATTGACCTCAATGGTCCTTCTGTCTGAGGATGTGATTTCATGCACCGACATATGAGTATGTTCATGACTGTGTCTATGTAACATACTCATGATCGGGTCGTCCTATATCACCCCTGACTGGTGATACTATGACCTAACTCTGGCCCCCTTCTGGCCATGATAAATAAAGCGTGATCATTTAGAGTTAGCCTCATACCGATCGCTTCTTATGAAGCTATTTTGATCGGGGACTGCTTAAGTAAGATTTTATCTGATCTGTAGATCTACTATTATGTGTTGACACATCAATGATACAAATCAAATCATACTTAAGATATTACTACAACACTTAGTAATATGAATGTCGATTTTATTTCAACTAATAATCTTTATTACATTATTAGATTGAAAATACATTGTGCTAGGGCACAAAAACCCAACAATAACAAACTGGCGGATTTGGGTTTTACCTACTACGAGAATTCAATCTAGCTCTTAAAAAATAGGGGTGGAGACTTGTGTCCAATATGGAGTTCCTAAATTGAAAGGTATTAACACATGTCCGTGACTTCGCTAATGTGAACTTATAGTCTACCATAAGCTAGATATTTTCAAAGATATTCATTCCTCATAGCCAAGATTAGGGCAGATATAAATTACGCTTATAAAAGAATTTTGGCATCCTAGGATGTAATCAAAATGGGTTATAGACGGTTTGTGAGCGCTGAAAATTTCTTCAATTGCCTAGTTGAGGCATCGATCGTTGAAAGACCAGAGGTCTCCCTTTGTACGGAGCAGCAGGTATAGGAATTCATGGGATCCAAATCAATTAATTTCATGCAATAGCGAAAACAATTAACCATGGATTCTTAAGCAAGCTATGAACATATCATCATGTGAAAATTTTAAGCATACAAAATATAATAAAATCTGGAATTTTACCTTTTAAAATCGAATCCAATAACCACAAAATTTAGTTTTATGATCTCTAGTTGTATCCACACAAGCAAAGCACCTTTTAACAAGATTTCTACAAAAACTGTTTGCTAGTTAGTTTTTGAGAATAAGCAAAATAATGAAGAACGAGAGAGACTGTTTGCTAGTTAGTTCTTGAGAATAAGCAAAATAATGAAGAACGAGAGAGAGAGAGAGAGAGAGAGAGAGAGAGGATGCCGAAACTAGGGTTACGAAATTGTGAGATTATTACGTAAATCAAATATTTGATTTTGTAATTATCTTTCCCTTTTCCAAATCCTAATTATCTTCTTATTTTAATTATAATTATAATAAGAATGGGCTTAAAACCCACTTAGCTTAATCCATTAATTAAACTCATTTAAATTGGGTTATAATTAAATGTCTTAGCTAGACCGTCTCAATTACTTAAAACTTATTACTAGTTCAGCTAATTCGTTCCTGATTTAATTAAATCAAATTGCGAATTTCCCGATTCTCATATTCTTCATAAACTGACTTTTTCAAGTCCCCTTTTGCTATACTTTACTTAAAGTGTGTGACCCTCTAGGCTCACAACCCGTTGGTAGACTAGCAAAATTACCATTTTGCCCTTTCCATCATAAGTGGCCTCTAGCAAGACATTATGATTACCCAACGTTCGTGAATATCGATGATTTGATTTAACCTCTTATCGTCCATGTCACTATCCTTTTATCATACCGATATCTAGATTGATCAAAAGGCATAGAACCGTCATCCTAATTTATCAATCACTGTTTCTTGATATCTGATACGACTGAAAACTGATACTCAGTATCTCCTGCATGGCCATGCAATTTCCTTCAGTCATACTCATCAAGTGGCCTAAACAGATATCATTTCATACCGGAGTATGGGAGATAAATCCCTCAGCCGTCTTTCGAGATCACTCATGCAACTCATAACTAAGTCATTCATAGCCCTTATAGCTAGCCTTTTACAGGTAACGTTGGACTAGGCCAAACTTAGAGATTCATCACATAGTGATCACAAAGACTACTTGGTCTAAGGATATAATGACAAGCTACGATACGTGAGTATGCTCATGATAGTATCTGTAGTTACGACGGTTTTCGAGATTGGCTGATTTTGAAGGAACTGAAGAAACATGTTACAAAGAATGTCGAAGCATCTTCTACGACTATGTCGAAGCATCTTCAACGACATCTTGTGTGACATTGTTGACGGCATCTCGGCAAGCATCCTGATCGACAGAAATCAGGAAAGTGCAGGTTCGGCAGTGCAGCAAGAAAACGATTAGGAAAGTGCAGAACGACTCCTAATCTGTAAAGAAGAAAGACGGTGATTAAGAGGAAACCCTTTAGGGTTAGTACTCATCCACTATTGCTATAAAAGCTTAGGCTACCCCCTTAGCAATCGTGTGGTTCTTTATTTGTTTCCTAGCAACAATTTGCAAGGTTCTTAGACGTGAAGGTTTGCGGGCTGAGAAATTGCAGATTGAGCTAAGGATGTTGTGTATCACATAACTATAGAGAGTTAGGTGATTGAGGGTTTACTGAAAGTCGTGAGTTGAAGACTGCACGCAACCACCAAGCTTGAAGAAGACTTGAAGACGACAGAGCAAGGCGATTGCTCGAAGAGTGGAATCAAGACGTTCTTGGATTCAGGGGGAGACCCTGAGATAGATTGCACTGTAAGACGTAGCATAAAGTATAGATCTAGGAGTGATCACAGGTACTTGTATGTTCTGACGGATTACTGATAAGTGAAATCTTTCCACAAGGCTGAGAGCCCCCAGACGTAGGTGACGTTGCACCGAACTGGGTAAACAATCTGCTGTGTCATTACTTATAGCTTTATATTTACTGTCCTGCTTTATCTACGCAAGAAGTCAGACACAACGTTATAGCATTCTGTGTAACATTGTGTGTGGCATCTTGCACGACTAAGCTGATCAGAATTTCAATTGGTATCAGAGGGGGCACCTATAGCTTTAGGTGAGTTCCTAAAAAAATATTTTGATCAAAGATGGACAATACCAGAGAAGGAGGATCCATAAATCGACCACCTGTCATAGATGGAAGCAACTATGGCTATTGGAAGGCTCGAATGTGTGCTTTCATGAAGTCACTAGACAACAGGATATGGAAGGTTGTACTCAATGGTTGGAATGCACCACAACTCAGTGACAGTGATGGCAATCCTATCGGCCCAAAACCAGAAAAAGACTGGACCGATGATGAAGATGAAGAATCACTGGAAAATTCTCGAGCTCTGAATGCTATCTTCAATGGTGTTGACAAGAACGTGTTCAGACTAATCAACACATGCGCAACTGCCAAATCAGCATGGGAAATCTTGGTCGTAGCATATGAAGGAACAACTAAGGTTCGAGAACAGAAACTGCAATACCTGACTACCAACTTCGAAGCCCTCATCATGAAGGAAGATGAATCAATTGCAGATTTCAATGTTCGCATTCGTGATCTAGCCAATGAATCCTATTCTCTGGGAGAACCAATGTCTGATGAAAATTTGGTAAGAAAAACCCTACGTGCTCTTAGTCCTAGGTTCAAGATGAAGATCACAGCAATTGAAGAAGTTCATGACCTCAAGGTCTTGAAATTTGATGAGCTGATGGGGTCTCTAATGACCTATGAGTTGTCTCTACCCAACATCGACAAAAGGAACAAAGGAGTTGCATTCAAAAGCTCAACACACAAGCAACCAGATCCTGAGGATTCGGATTCTGATGAAGACATCGAGGCTACAATGGCCCTTCTCACAAAAAATTACAACAAAGCCATAGAAGATTTAGTCGAATGGGTGGACGGAATGTCACAGAAAATGCCAGAAACAAAGCTCCACAAAAAGCTCAAGTTGGAGGTAGTCTTGACAGACCAAACAGGAGTGTGGAAGAAAACAAAAACAAAGGACTTCAATGTCATGAATGTGAAGGATTCGGCCACCTCCGTAGAGAATGTCTAAATTTCCTCAAACAACAAAAACGAGGATACAATGCCACCCTATCAGATGATGACAATGAAGATAGTGGATCTGAAGAGGTAAGCAACTTTGTTGCATTCACTACTACTACTCCTACATGTAATGTTGATAATGTTGTCGACATCAATGATGATCCAACTCCAAATGAGAATTGGACTAAAGAGCAACTAGTCGAGGCATACAAAGGCTTGCATACCAGATGGATCAAGGAAACTCTGATACTCGATCAACAAGGCGAAAGGATCATTAGTCTTACCAACGACAAGTCAAGATTTCTAGAGACGATCGTGGAGCTGAAACGAGAGATCACCAGACTTAATGGAGAAATTAGTCTCATGACTAAATCGGTAAAGATGATGAATCCAAGCACAGAAAGCCTTGACAAGATTTTATCGGTGGGAAAACAGTCCAAAGATACGACGGGACTAGGGTACACACATGCTATCCCCTCAACAGCAGGAACAAAGTTTATCCCACAACAAGCCATGGCTGACAAGAAACTACTGGATGCCCCAACACATCCTACAGGACGACCTACAACAAAAGCCATAACATCGTCTACAACCTGTTCTTGTCAAGTAGCTGCCAGAAGACATCCTCCACGAAGACAACAAAGCTACAGAAGACCAGCTTATCAATATCAATGGATATGCCATTACTGTGGTCAACCTGGTCACATCAGACCTTTTTGTTTTCAACTTCTTGAGAGGAAGCAAGCTCAGCTACAACAAAATAAATATCAAAGGCATCTCTCATCTCCTCCGAAGACATCCCGCCTTGAATGGAGACCTAAGAACCTGGTCTATAGAGCTAATGTTGCATATACATCCTTGAGTGCTTCAACAAACAAGGACTGGTATCTCGACAGTGGATGCTCTCGACACATGACAGGTACTCCAGAATTCCTCTCTGATCTTAAAATATACACAAACTGCTTTGTTACGTTTGGAGATGGCATTCGAGCTAGAATTATCGGAAAAGGAGTACTTAAGCATCCAGGAGCCACCTGCCTGACTGAAGCATTACTTGTAGAAGGACTTAAAGCTAACTTGATTAGCATCAGTCAGATTTGTGATCAGGATTCAGAAGCAATCACTTTAATCAAGTCACGATTCTACAAGGAGCATAGAAGGAAAGATCTGCGGAGAATGTCAGATTGGTAAGCAAACCAAGATGTCACACAAGAAGCTACAGCATATCACCACCTCTCGGGTACTTGAGCTGATACATGTTGACCTCATGGGACCAATGCATGTTGAAAGCCTTGGAGGAAAATGATACGTCTTTGTGTGTGTAGATGATTACTCACGATACACTTGGGTTGACTTCCCTCGTGACAAATCAGACACCTTCTCGATCTTCAAGAATCTATGCATCCAAGTCCAACGAGAAAAATGAGAGACAATTGGCAAAATCATCCGCCTTCGTAGTGATCATGGTCGAGAGTTCGAAAACAGCAAGTTTGCAGATTTCTGCAACTCAGAAGGGATAGCACATGAATTCTCAGCGCCAATCACTCCTCAACAGAATGGCATTGTTGAGCGCAAGAACAGGACTCTACAGGAGATGGCGAGAGTTATGATGTTGGCTAAAGACATACCAACTCAGTTTTGGGCAGAAGCACTTAACACTGCTTACCATATCCACAATCGAGTCACTCTTCGACCAGGTATGTCAGTAACTCATTATGAAATATGGAGGGGGAGAAAGCCCAATGTTAAGTACTTCCATATCTTTGGTTCCACTTGTTATATACTGGCTGATAGAGAGCCTCGTCGAAAGCTTGACCCAAAAAGCGATGAAGGCATCTTCCTTGACTATTCAAGGAATAGTCGCGCATACCGAGTCTTCAACAAACGAACCAAGACCATGATGGAATCAATCAATGTTGTTGTGGATGATGCCTGCGAAGATGCCTCAGAAGATGCGACAGACAAAGACGGAGCCTATCCGCCTAATAATGTCAGGAAGAATGCTGGTCCTAATGTCACAGAAGATGCTAGCAGCAAAACAGAAGTTGATACCGCCAATAACAAAGTAGCTCCTGAAACCAGCAACAAGAATCCCTCACGAAGAGTCCAGACCAACCATCCTATCTCTGGAGTTATTGGAAACTTGAATGAAGGCATACGGACCCGGTCAAGAACTCCTGAAGATTACAACGAGATGATAGGAAATATTTGCTTCGTATCAAAGACAGAACCCAAAAACATCAATGAAGCCATCAATGATGAGTATTGGGTCAATGTTATGCAAGAAGAGCTGATTCAATTTGAGAAAAATCAGGTATGAGAACTGGTGCCCAAACCAAGTGAAGGAAACATCATAGGCACCAAATGGATCTTCAAGAACAAATCTGATGAGCTTGGCAACATCACTCGCAACAAAGCAAGGTTAGTTGCTCAAGGGTATACTCAAATTGAGGGTGTTGACTTCGATGAGACATTTGCTCATGTGGCAAGACTTGAAGCAATCCGTCTCCTGCTAGGGATATCATGCCATCTACAGATAAAGCTCTACCAGATGGATGTCAAAAGTGCGTTCTTGAATGGGGATCTCAATGAAGAAGTATATGTGTCACAACCCAAAGGATTTGTTGACCCTCACTATCCTGATCATGTGTATAAACTCAAGAAAGCTCTCTATGGGTTGAAACAAGCACCAAGGGCTTGGTATGAAAGGCTCACAAAATTCCTCATCCAAAGCGGCTACACTAGAGGGGGAGTCGACAAGACCCTATTTGTGAAGAATGAAGATGGAAATTTAATGATAGCTCAAATCTATGTCGATGACATTGTTTTTGGAGGGATGTCAAGCAAGATGGTAGAGATATTTATTCAACAGATGCAATCAGAATTCGAGATGAGTATGGTGGGAGAGCTTACTTATTTTCTAGGCTTCCAAATCAAACAACAAAAGGATAGCATCTTCGTATCTCAGAGCAAATATGCGAAGAATATTGTCAAGAAGTTTGGGCTAGAGAAAGCCTCACATAAAAGGACACCAGCAGCTACACATGTCAAGCTAACTAAAGATGATCCAGGAGAAGCCGTCGACCAACACCTATACAGGAGCATCATCGGTAGTCTCCTCTACCTCACCGCGAGTCGACCAGATATTGCCTACTCTGTCGGAGTATGTGCACGATATCAAGCTAATCCTAAGGTTAGTCATCTATCCCAAGCCAAAAGAATTATTAGATACATCTCTGGGACTACAGACTTGGGTTTGTTATATTCATTCGACACATCCTCTACCTTAGTGGGGTATTGTGATGCCGATTGGGCTGGAAACACATCGGATAGGAAAAGCACATCTGGAGGATGCTTCTTCCTTGGCAACAATCTCATATCATGGTTTAGTAAGAAGCAAAACTGTGTTGCCCTTTCCACTGCCGAATCGGAGTATATTGCTGCTGGGAGTAGCTGCACTCAACTACTTTGGATGAAACAGATGTTAGTCGAATACAATGTCAGACAGGATGCCATGACTTTATATTGTGATAATGTCAGTGCTATCAACATCTCCAAAAACCCTGTACAACACAGCAAGACCAAACACATTGATATTAGACATCACTTCATTCGAGAATTGGTCGAAGACAAGAAGATCATCCTAGAGCACATTCCCACAGAAAAGCAACTTGCTGATATTTTCACAAAAGCATTAGATGCAAGCAAATTCGAGGATCTTAGATCATCACTCGGTCTGTGCACCATCAGTGAACAATAAGAAGTTGCAGGAACGGTTGAGGGGAGTTATTGGTACCTCTTCATGAACCGGTCTAAATTCCAACGAATGTCATTGGGCCAAGCATATCAAAAGCCCATATAATAGCAAAGGAAAAATACGCTCAGACGCTAAAGAAGATTGGAATCGTTTTCAAAAACCTAGCCTGCCTCCTCTCTGTGCTCGCTCTCATCTTCTTCACCATTCACTCTCTGCAAATCTCTCAAACAACAATGGTGAAAACTAGAAGCACAGTAGCCCCAAAGGAAGCCACCGCTTCAAAGAAAGCTGAAGCAAAAGGCTCCAGAAGCAGTAGAGCGAAGACAAACAAGCATGGAGTGCGAATCAAAGGACCAAAAACCCTGAAGAAGTCAGAAGAAATTCTCAAAGAGGCTTCACCAGAGAAAGCCCCAATACCAGTTTTTACTCGAGTTCCCAAGAAGTCCTGGACCGGAAGTGGGCCAGAAAGAGAGAATGATCTTGGCCAGGAAAATCGAGAAGCCTCCATGCAAATCGTCGCAATTCCAACACCAACAGGTAACGATTTCTCTGCCGATACCTCTAGAAACAGTGATTTGCTAGAATCACCACTGGAAAACCAGGACCCACCTCAAGAAGGTGTGGTCGAAGAACTGATACGTCCGGAAGGAGAAAAGGAGGATCTGACTCCGGTCAGTCATGGGCTGGAACGCATTGCGGAAGGAGAAGGAGGAGAAGAAGAAGGAACAGATGTCATACCAAAAGCCACTGAAAAAGTTGTAGAAGAGGAAGATATAGCTGACTCGGAAGAAGCCGAGGAAGAAGAAGAAGAGAAAGAAGACACCAGAAACGGAGAGACCGATCTTGAAGAAGTTGAGAAGAATAAGGATGCCACCACCAACAACACAGAAGAAAACCCTCTGGATGTCAGAGAAGATGTCATGGAAGAAGCCGCTGAGACGGCACACACAGTCCTATCGTCCCTAAAGAAAAAGGTTCTAGAAGAAACTGAAAGTTTGGCTGTAATGGTTGGAAAACTAAAAGAAACAAGGAAAAGAAAGGAGGTCAAGGAGGCTGGAGGTCCCACCAACAAAAAGAAAAAATCGCATGTCAAAGAAAAGGGGAAGAAAGTAATCGCGACAAGGAGTTTGATGGATGAGACAACTGATGATGATGTTGAAGAGGTCCCTGCTGAGGAAGAAAGGAAGAAGAAGGCCCTGAAGACGGCCAAGAATACCATGAGTGTAACTTACGACAACGTGTCGTTTCACTCAGCAGAAGGTGCAAAGAGGTGGGAGTTTGTATTTCAGAGAACGGCGTACCCAGAGAAGACATTGTCGTCGGAGCTGCTTGGGCTAAAGGCCATTATACAGCTCCTGGAGAAGGCAGAATTGATGAGAACCGTCTCTGACATCGGCAACTACTATCCCCTCCTGGTTAAAGAATTTATTGCCAACTTGCCTACCACTTTGGTACGCCAGATGCTCCAGAGTTTGATAAAGTATATGTCAGAGGCATTCGCTTTGACATCTCCTCTAACACTATCAATGAATTCCTGGGGAGGAAGAAGGTTCGATCTATGCCACCACCCGACCTCAGCAAAGTCCTCTCTGAGATCACCGGAGATAAGAGCAGAACATGGCCATCCAAAGGCACCGTGGCAGCTTCAGATCTGACTTCCAAATACTCCATTCTCTTCCGGATTGGAGTGGCAAATTGGGCGCCCTCGACCCACGCATCATCCATCAAGCCTGAGCTAGCAATACTGATCTACCAAATAGGTACTGGATCTAAACTTGACTTTGGACAATTTGTGACTGATCATCTTGTTCGCCATGCAAGATCTCTTGCTTTGAAAATTTCCATAGCCTTTCCATCCCTTATCTCTGAATTACTCGTACATCAACACCCTGGTGTGTTGAAAACGTCGGATAAGGTGGGCAAAAGAGGAGGAATAATTGTGGTAAGCCACAAGTTGTATGAAGGGAGGCATGCTCCTGATCTTGTCAGGCCGGAAGCCAAGGCAAAGACCAGTAGAGCCACAAGTGTCATCCCTCTCACCAGGACCTCCAATAGGGATGCCGTCATGCTCGAACGAGAAATTGCTGTGCTTGATGAAGACATTGCAAACTTAAAGACTGCTCTAAAGCACCTCTCGCAACGCCGAACTCACTGCGCCAACCTACTGCACTCCATGTCTCCTCCAGGCTCTGACGATGATCACACAAATGATCCAGAAGATGCTACCCAAGAAGCCTCCACAGAAGCAACAGAGACTGCAAGTTCCAACAGCAGCTCTATTTGAAATTTTTTATGAAATTCTCTGACTCTTGAACTACTGAACAACTTTTATGTCTGTAATATTTTGTGAACAATGTATCACGCTTTCTCTCGACAGCTGATCGAGAGCAAGTGTGAGTTATGTTTGGATTTATTTTGCTTATTTCCCGGACTTGTTACAATATTTGTTTATAGTTTGGCTCTTTTTGAGCCAGCAAGGGGGAGTAAGTTTAAGTTTAAGTTAGATAACGCGCGCGATCACGACGATACAAGAAAGGAAGATAGAGACGACGCGAAGACACAAGACGCGACGATACGCGCGACGACACTGCCGATCAACGAGACGACGAATGTGACGCAAAATGCGACGAAGAATGCGACGAAAAATGCTGTCCTTAAAAATAGCCAAAGGGAGAGATTGTAGTTACGACGGTTTTCGAGATTGGCTGATTTTGAAGGAACTGAAGAAACATGTTACAAAGAATGTCGAAGCATCTTCTACGACTATGTCGAAGCATCTTCTACGACATCTTGTGTGACATTGTTGACGGCATCTCGGCAAGCATCCTGATCGACAGAAATCAGGAAAGTGCAGGTTCGGCAGTGCAGCAAGAAAACGATTAGGAAAGTGCAGAACGATTTAGGGTTAGTACTCATCCACGATTGCTATAAAAGCTTAGGCTACCCCCTTAGCAATCGTGTGGTTCTTTATTTGTTTCCTAGCAACAATTTTGCAAGGTTCTTAGACGTGAAGGTTTGCGGGTTGAGAAATTGCAGATTGAGCTAAGGATGTTGTGTATCACATAACTATAGAGAGTTAGGTGATTGAGGGTTTACTGAAAGTCGTGAGTTGAAGACTGCACGCAACCACCAAGCTTGAAGAAGACTTGAAGACGACAGAGCAAGGCGATTGCTCGAAGAGTGGAATAAAGACGTTCTTGGATTCAGGGGGAGACCCTGAGATAGATTGCACTGTAAGACGTAGCATAAAGTATAGATCTAGGAGTGATCACAGGTACTTGTATGTTCTGACAGATTACTGATAAGTGAAATCTTTCCACTAGGCTGACAGCCCCCAGACGTAGGTGACGTTGCACCGAACTGGGTAAACAATCTGCTGTGTCATTACTTATAGCTTTATATTTACTGTCCTGCTTTATCTACGCAAGAAGTCAGACACAACGTTATAGCATTCTGTGTAACATTGTGTGTGGCATCTTGCACGACTAAGCTGATCAGAATTTCAGTATTTATGCCGCATACTCACCATCAGGTTGTCCAATACCATCCCCCTGATGATATCTATGATCTAACTCCGGCATTACCTTGCCATGATCAGTAGAGCGTGATGACAAAGAGTTAGCCTCATACTGATCGCTTCTTAATGAAGCTTGACTGATTAGGGACGCATTAAATGTAATTCTTTCTGATCTACAGTTCTACTATTAGTGATGACACACATAATGATATTGATCAAATTACATCTAATATATTACTACAATACATTTTTAATATAATGCCGTTTTATTAATTCGAAAGATGATAAAACATTAGATGTAGATAAACTTATTACATTGGACTAGGGCTCCATACTTGGTTATCATACATGGATTTCATTTCCTCATTCCTGGCATCCTGCCATTTATCGGAGTCGGAACTGGCCAAGGCTTGTCTAAAAGTTTCTAGATCATCCTGATCCACTAATATCAAGTCATTTTCCTTAGTGGCTAGAAAGTCATATCTGACGGGAGCAAGACGAAATCTTTCAGACCTCCTTGGACCCTCTGGAATTGCTGTAGGGATTGGTGCTTGATCTACGACCTTTTCAAGCTCCAGTATTTGTACATCTTGCATAGCAGGCTCCTGAATTACTTCAGGCTATTCCGTACCATCTTGAATTTCTTCGAGATGCACGGGACTCCCAATAGCTGTTTTGGAAATAAACTTTTTTTCCAAAAATACCCCTCCTCGAGTAACAAAAACTTTGTTCTCACTGGGTTTGTAGAAATAGCACCCCCTTCTTTCCTTGGGGTACCCCATAAAGACACATTTATCTGATTTGGGTTCGAGCTTATCGCCTAGCAAGCGCTTGGCATAAGCTTCCCTTACCCAGATCTTAAGGAAAGCTAATATGGGCTTCTTCCCATTCTATACTTCGTATGGTGTGCTTTCCACTGCCTTTTTCGGAGCCCAAATCAGAATGAATGCGGCCGTTTCTAGGGCATAACCCCAGAAGGAGATAGGGAGGTTAGTCTGACTCATCATTGACCGAACCATGTCAAGCAAGGTCTAGTTTCTCCGCTCAGACACACCATTCAACTGAGGTGTTCTAGACGGAATCAATTAAGAGAAGATCCCACACTCGTTTAGGTAACTGTGAAACTCTTGGTCTAAGTACTCACCTCCTGGTCAGATCGAAGCGCCTTTATACTTTTTCCAAGCTGGTTTTGTACTTCATTCTGGAACTTTTTGAACTTGTCAAAGGTTTTCGACTTATGTCTCATTAAATAGACATACACATATCAACTGAAGTCATCAGTAAATGTGACGAGGCTTTGAAAACCCCTTCTGGCCTGAGTGCTTATAGGTCCACACATATCAGAATTTATGAGACCTAATAAGTCACTTGCCCTTTCACCTAAACCAGTGAAAGGTACTTTTGTCATTTTACCCATTAGGCATGACTCGCATCTCTCGATTGAGGTGAATTCAAACAGACTTAAAAGTTCACACTTTATGAAGTGTTGAGATGCGCTTCTCGCTTATGTGTCCTAAACGACAATGCCATATCACAATCTGGTTTAAATCATCGGGTTTAAGCCTTTTATTGTTTATGTCATATATAGAACTTGTGTCGGTGCTTTGAGTATTAAGAACATACAAACCACCAACCAATGAAGTATTGCCAAAATAAACATCTTTCTTATAAATATTGAATAATCCATTATCAATAGAAAAAAAATATCCTTCCATGTCGAGAAAGGAAATAGAAATAATATATCTGCGAAATGCAGGTAAGCAATGAACATTGTTTAAACATAAAACAAGCCCTGTGGGCAAACTGAGACTAATCTTTCCTACTGCAATTGTTGAGACTTGATTGCCATCACCAACTCGTAGGTCTTCTTCGCCCATGCCCACATCTCTTCTACTTTCCAGAACGTGCACATTAATACAAATGTGAGACTCTGCATCGGTATCAAGTACCCAAGAATCTGAAGTAGATAAACTGAGATTAAGCTCAATAACATAAATGCATGGTCCTGAAGACGTGGAAGGTCCATTCTTCTTCAGATTCTCCTTATGCTTCTTACAATCCTTCTTCCAGTGCCCCTGCTCTTGACAATAGAAGCAAACAACCTCCTTGCCCATTGGATTCACAGCAGCCTTGGGAGCTGCTTAATTCTTCGGACCCTTAGGATGTCTGATTTTCCCCGCCAAATGCATAGGAGCCTTACCCTTACCCATCACAGCTTCTTGAAGTTTACTTGCTTGTTGACCATAAGAACCTCCTTGGTCTTGCCCTTGAGATTCTTCTGTGCGGTCACGAGCATCCCATGGAGCTCTGTCACTGTCTTATCCATATCATGCACATTGTAATTTTAAACGAAATCACGATATGTATCTGGAAGTGAATGCAACACAAAGTCTGCATCCATTTCCTTCTCCACAGCATGACCGAGTCTGGTCAAGTGTTCCATAAAACGTTTCATCTTAAGGACATGGGACTGACAGGAGCTCCAGCCTTCAGCTTGCATGACATCAGTTCACCGAAAGTGTCATATCTTTCGACGTGCGCTTTCTCTTTGAACATTTTCTCGGTCTCTGCCATCAAGGCCTTGGGATCTTCTGAAATGTCCAAGAAATGTTTCTGCAAGTCAGGCCCCATACTGCCCATCATGATGCACTGCACGTCGATCCAGTCACTAAGGAATTTTTGGTAATCATCCCTTAGCGCCCTTGCGGCGTTCAGTGCTGGCTCAGCAGGTGGGTCCTGGGGAAAGATATAATCCTTACGTTTGTGCTTGAGAACAAGTCTCAGGTTCTAGTCCCAATCGAGAAAGTTAATGTCGTTAAGCTTATCTTGCTCGATCAAGGACCTAAGTGTGATGTTGCTAGAGTGAATCGTGTTTGCCATTATATATACACAATAAAACAAATTTTAATCAATATTTAATTAAAACTAAAGTTGGAGATTTAGTTATAAAACACTTGTCTGATTCTAAACTTTAGAATCTGAAGTAGGATCCTCGCAAACCCTCAATTGAAGTGAACGAACTCTCACCGCTCCAACTGAGAGAACCAAGGTAGGACCTCATCCAATTACAAGTCCATGTAATTCCTGGCTAGGGTTTGTACATAAAAGTACATGTCATACCCTATCCTGATACCCTAGGTCAGCCCTAGCTGACAATCATAGACAAGTCTACCAAAACTTGACTATGACCCAGTTTAATATGGCTACTACACGGAGGCGCATGCATCCATTTTGAACTGTTCAACTCATCCGGCCCTTCTCCCCTATGAATGCTACGCGGAGGCGCACCCACTCACAGGTTCAAACGCATTTTGAGTGTTGAGGTTTTGGTGGTATCTCGTTTGACTTGTAATTATTTGCAAATAAGTGTATTATTACTTCCTGATTGTATATCGATACAATCTTAACTGGAATCATCAATCACAAATCCATGAAAAGATGATTTCTTAACCGATTACATGCAAGTCTGATTAAATTCCGATTTTAATCTTCACATGTGGGTGATAGCTTAAATATACATAAACTTATGCATAGTAAACTAATCATACATTCATATCAAACTATATAAATGTAAAGCATCATGTATAATCTCGCCCGTAAAAACCTAAGGAATAACAAAGACAAATCCTAAAACTAAGTCTTCTAGATTTGAACTCGCTTCTTCCTCTTGGACTCCCACAGGCTCCTAGCCTCCTTAAGAACTCCATCAACTCCGTCTTGATTTCTTTTCTTGCGTCGGTCTTCGTAATTAAAATTTAAATAAAAACAAAATTACAAAAGCAATGACACGCAAGTCATAATTATTACAACCCAAAACTAGCCACTCGCAGGTTGCAAAATAAAATACCGAAATCTAGACGGACTAGGCTACACATCATATTGAAATCAATCATGTTGTCAAACATCATGTTACCAAACATTATGCTATCAAACAACAAAATTAATTCCAAATTTTATCTTGCTTATAATGTGGGAAAAATTCAGTTTGTCGAAACTGGTCGGTTTAACTTGATTAATCAAAATTGAACCGGTTTACCACGATTTATCTAAACCGGACCGGGTCTGAAAAAATATGAAGTTGTTGGGAAATTCCCCGGGAACTAACATGAGCCAACCCATGGTCGTGCCCTCGGCTCGACTTCGGTTGCCCTCGGCACTGCCCACAGTCGGCCCGTGGTCTACCCAAGGCGACCCGATCGGCCCTTGGTGCTGATCATGGTCAGCCCGAGGGCTCTCCATGGTCCACTAAGGGACTCGACCCCGGTTAGCCATGACTCGGCCATGGTTAACCCAAAACAGCCCCAAAAGTTAATTTTTCAACATCAATTTTAACAACCAAAAAAATATGATTTTTTCATATTCAATTCATTCATAAAACGAATAATGCATATGAATTTTACTAGGATTTAAAACTAATCCTAACATGCTCAAAAATAAATCACACATCAACACATGCTCTGATACCACTGAAATGAATCCATGGGATCCAAATAAATTAATTTCATGCAATAGCGGAAGCAATTAATCATGGATTCTTAAGCAAGCTATGAACGGATCATCTTGTGAAAATTTTCATCATACAAAATATAATTAGTTTGCTAGTTAGTTTTTGAGAATAGGCAAAATAATGAAGAACGAGAGAGAGAGAGAGAGAGAGAGAGAGAGAGAGAGAGAGAGAGAGAGAGGTCGGCTATGGGAGAGAGAGGGTGCCGAAATTAGGGTTAGGAAATTGTGGGATTATTACGTAAATCAAATATTTGATTTTGTAATTATCTTTCCCTTTTCCAAATCCTAATTATCTTTTTATTTTAATTATGATTATAATTATGATAAGAATGGGCTTAAAGTCTACTTAGCTTAATTCATTAATTAAACTCATTTAAATTGGGTTATAATTAAATGGCTTACCTAGACCGTCCCAATTACTTTAAACCGATTACTGTTTTAGCTAATTCGTTCTTGATTTAATTAAATCAAAGTGCGAATTTCCCGATTCTCATATTCTTCATAAACTGACTTTCCCAAGTCCCCTTTTGCTATACTTTGCTTAAATTTTGTGACCCTCTAGGCTCACGACCAGTTGGCAGACTGACAATACCATTTTGCCTTTTCCATCATAAGTGCCTCTAGCAAGAAATTATGATTACCCAACATTCGTGAATATCGATGATTTGATTTAAGCTCTTATCGTCCATGTCACCATCCTTTTATCATATCGATATCTAGATTGATCAAAAGGCCTAGAACCGTCATCCTAATTTATCAGTCATTGTTTCTTAATATCTGATACGACTGAAAACTGATACTAAGTATATCATGCATGGCCATGCGATTTCCTTCAGTCATACTCATCAAGTGGCCTAAACAGATATCATTCCCATACCGGAGTATGGGAGATAAATCCCTCAGGTGTCTTTCGAGTTCACTCATGCCACTCATAACTAAGGCATTCATAGCTTTTATGGCTACCCTTTTACAGGTAACGTTGAACTAGGTCAAACTTAGAGATTCATCACATAGTGATCACAAGGACTACTTGTTCTAAGGATATAATGACAAGTTACGATACGTGAGTATGCTCATGATAGTATCTATGCCGCATACTAATCATCAGGTCCTCTAGTACTATCCCCCTGATGATATCTACGATCTAACTCCGGCACTACCTTGCCATGATGAGTAGAGCGTGATCACAAAGAGTTAGCCTCATACTGATCGCTTCTTAATGAAGCTTGACTGATTAGGGACGCATTAAATGTAATTCTTTCTGATCTACAGTTCTACTATTAGTGATGTCACACATAATGATATTGATCAAATTACATTTAATATATTACTAGAACACATTTCTAATATAATGCCATTTTATTAATTCGAAAGATGATAAAACATTACATGTAGATAAAACTTATTACATTGGACTAGGGCACAACTCTAACAGCAGGCACATGCCGACATGCAATGCCTTTGTCTCTATTTCTCAAGGTTGAACTCAATAATCACTTGCTTTTTTATTCACAATTTATATGATGCCAGTCCTGAACTTTTTTTATCTTTGTGGTCTCCATCTCACATGAATAAAGCAGTGCAACTCAAAGAATTACTAAAGGAGGAAGGGATAGGAGTAAGGAGCAAGGCAATAAGGTCTAGAATATTTTTTTATCGGCAAATTGTATTAAGATTTTGGCTCGGCTATGCTATGACGAAGCAATAGACAACACCAAACTGGTGATTCTTAAGAATTCTTAAGATTATTGTATCAATAGTGGGCTTAAAACTCACCCTCACGTAGAAGGAGGCCCACAATTGCCACTTGACTCGGGAGAGAGAGGTCCAACATAAGTTGGGAGAGAGGTCCAAGAGAAGTTGGTAACAAAGACCAGGTATCGCGGCGTGACTCGAATCTAGAACATTTGGACCCAAGTTGCTTAATCAATTGGCCAATCAAGCCTTGATAATAAGGTTTGGAATCTTAATTTGACTGATATAACTTAAAACATATTCAGTTAAATAATAATCTTTAATTTAAATAATTATTATATTAATTTACTCTTATTGCATGAGTTCATGTCGTTTCACCCTAGACTTTCTTTACTTGACAATAGTCTTTATTCTGTTAGAAGAAAACTAAGCAAAAAACAAAAAAAAATGTATTTTTGAAATTGAATGATTAACGTTATTTACAACCAATTATTTGTGATGATTAATTTAGTCGTCAAAATCTTAAGAATCTCTATGTGCATGGAGTGGGATAAGTACTCTAGCTTAATTTCTATTGTTACTATTGGACAAAAGTAAAAGATTTGGTAGCAAGGTAACAAAAAAGATAGAAAATTAATCATATTATTTTTAATATGAATCCAATTAATGGTACGCAAGTAAATTGAATTTTTATGATCAATGAGTATTCAACACAAGAAAATAATGATAAATACAGTAAAAAGAACATTATAATGATAAATATAATATTGTTTATTTTGAAATATGATCATATGCTGATCATATTTGACAGTAATTATATTATTGCGACAAGATTGGGATCAACAAGGTTTAAGGCAGCGACATCTGTAATCTTTTGAACCAACAATTGGTTTACATATTCCCTCGTGGTTATCATATATACGTTCACACTCCATTGTACACCAAAGTTGATCACAAGGTTCATTTGGTTTTGGAGGATCTATATACACGATGCACGATTCTCCCTCTTCCGCTGTAGTCTTTTGCATTGCTGCATTCATTATATTTATAAATTAGTTTCATCATTTTATAAACTCATAAATGGAACAATTAAAATCATGTTGAAAATGTTCAAATATAGTTCTAATTAGATCACACTCCATTGTGCAGGAATTGGTCTTAACATAAAATTTTCTAAAGTAAAAACTGTCATTAAATAAAACTTTAATCATATAATAAAATAGACATTAAAGTAAAAAGGAAATTAAAAATAATTGACTGGTAAATGGTGCGGGTTGGGTGAAATGTTGGTTAGACAACAAAAAGACTAAGAATTACATTATATTTCTACAAATTTCGGACTATTCTTGCTAATATTTGATTAGTCATCCATTAATTCAATAATTTCTTGATTTTATAGGTCATTATATCTATCCGATAAGCATCTAGCCTTTTTAAATTAATAATTATCGATGATCAAGTTGTAACATTTGCACCCGTGAGATTTAACCTCTATAATACACGGTAAGTGCGAGTTGACAAGTTGGAACAAATTGTGTTTCTCTTGCATATATACCCACATGTTAGGATCCCACGTTTGAATATAATCACTTCTTAATAAATTATTCTATGCCCCTTTAAGCATTATAAGGCATTCTTTTGTGATTTATATATTCAAAAGTAACCGTATGCTTAGATTTGAATAAGAGAAATTGTTAATACTGAAAAAAGTGAAGGTGTATAGACTTAATTTGCTATTCAACCCAAACTAAACAAATAAGCAAATAATATTTAGAAGCGTTGACATAAACCTGAGGTTGAGAAGACGATCAGAAGTAGGACCAAGAAAGTATGAGAAAATTGGGCCATGGGATGAGCAATATTCCTTATACAATTTCACGAAAGGTGAAGAGAAGTCACTGACACGAGGAGGATATTTATATGCTAAAAAGGAGAAGGTGGAGTGCTCTATGATATTTTACTTCAAAAATAATGTGACCAATCCAAGTAGCTATGCAAACGGGATTTTAATTCAAAGGGATTCCATTAATAGTTGTTTGGTACTAACATTTATGAGGATTGATGCTGTATTTATCATTGTGTATAAAAGTTAATAATATTGAATACATGAATGTGGCAATTGAAGCCGTAAACATAGGAAATCTTTATGACTTATTTGTTCAATGAATTCAATGGATTCTTAATTTTAGTATGATTTTTTTATATATTCGTCGTAACTTTTCTTTAAGGAAAAACGAATTTTGTTTAAGTAATAGCAACTAACTCGACATAAAGCCGGACAGCTGAAACTACAATTCGTGGAGCAGACCTCTCACCATAATCTCAGCTACTGTTTGTTAGAGCATGTTTGACCAAATTGTGAACCACTTTATTACAAGATCGACGGGCAAACATTAATGAGAAATTGACCCCCTTGTCGGACGTGATCCACCATCCTAGTGCAATCTGACTCGAATAACACTTCCGTTCCATTGTTCCCTTTTTCCCATGATAAAACTTCTTGGACGCCCGCCTCCAACTCTTCGGAATAGAGATGTCCCGAAAACCGTTTAGATAGAGCTCCCACAATTCGACCCTCAGACTCCTTACAGGCAAGACCTACACTCCAGAACACTTTCTCTTCATCTATTCAACCATAAACATTTATCTTCAGCTTTCATGCTTCCGGAGGGACCAATATTTTCTAGGACTCTGCCACCAGTTGATCTACTCTAGAGGACCTCCAAAAGGTTTTGTCGCTGCCAAGGTTCTTCGAAGTCCTTTAGCTGTCGCTGCCACTCTTGCCGGATGGAAAGCTTTCGAATTCCAAACATCTTGATTCCTCCCACCCCATATCGCCCAGAGAGTGATAGCCCACAGGCTGGTCTCATCCTCTCCCTCCACCCACGAAGACTAGCTACTTATTATAGGGTCTGGTCCCATTTTTCCTCAGATACCTTGTAGAACTCTATCCCCCCAAATAGAGGCCACTACTCTACACTTGAAGAAGATGTGATCAGTTGTCTCTTTTGGATGACCACAACAGGAACATTGGGTAACTATTGGGAGGCCCTCCTCTGCTAGATGTTCCGTAGTCGGGAGAAAGCTAGAGATAGCTCTCCAGATATATATTTTTGTTTCGGGCGGAACTCGCAATTTCCATAATTCTCTCCAATTTATTGCTTGTGCTTACGGTGTTCAGATATTTCCCAATTGACAGAGACGACGATAGACACTTTTGACTGTAAATTCGCCTATTTGTTCGTATCCCAATACCAATGTTCACTAGTTTTGTACCAACTAGGGATGATGGAAAATATTCTATTACCAGTGTCATTGTCAAAATTTTCCCTTACCTTCACTTCATCCCACGCTATGCACTCCAGTTTGAACAACTCAGAGACACGCATGTCTACTAGAATAACCACCCCTGCACTGCTTGTTCTAATTTCTCCTCCTACCCATGAGGTCCCTACAACTGGACAATTTGTAGGCCCAATGCTCCAGAATGCACTTTGTCGAACAATTGATCTGCCCTCACATATTCCTCTCCAATCAAAACTCGGAACTCCGCAATAGAGCCTCCATGAATGTAGCCTAGGGAGTGTACTTATGATGGGACGCTGTGAGGCGCCCTTAGTCGATCAAGTATTTTTATTTTCGGCTATAATGTATGTCGATTTCCAGAGGGATCAAAATAGGGTTTTATCCTCAATTAACTTGTGGCGATCGTCACATGCCCATTTTGTTCTACCTTTCGAATTTTTCTCTTCTTTTTCCTTTTTTGGGCATTTTCTTTGTCTTGTACCTGCACACTCACCATGAAAATATTAGATATACACGTCGTGGTGTGGGAAAATCACCACACCACTTTTAGGGCTGGACTGAGCCCGACTAGACAGACTCAATTGTGGTGTGTACGGAGTAAACACCACACTCTAGACCTTACTCGGTCTCAAGTTTACTTTTAAAAAGAAAAGGACTCTAGTGTGGTGTGTAACTCGCTTACACACCACACTTAAGACGCTTGCAAGTCTCAACTCAAACTTGACACGTACCTTGGGCTACCTCCCAGTAGCGCTTTGTTTAACGTCCTTGAGTTGGACTCAGCGACAGTCTAGACTTCGAGTGCTTCCACAGCTATGATGACACACATGAGATCTTCTACCCCTTCTGGCCTATTGTTTTCCACATCTCCATCTGCTCTGAAATATTGCTTTACGTGTTGTCCATTAACGATAAAGGTCGATCTATCTGCAAGATTTAGGAGTTCCACTGCTCCACTGGGAAAGCATGTTAGAATCTTGAATGGTCCTGACCACCTTGATTTGAGCTTGCCAGGATATAGAGAAAATCGAGTCTTGTACACGAGTACCAGCTGGCCCGGTTCTAATGTCCTCTTGATGATATGCCTGTTATGACAATTTTTCATGTTTTCCTTGAAAATCATATTGTTCTCATAAACTTCTCGTCTCCACTCTTGGAGTTCTTCGAGTTGCAGCAACCTTTTGGACCCTACCATGTCGAGATCCATGTTGCATCTTGCTTTGGCCCAGAGTGCTTTATACTCGATTTTCAGAGCAAAGTGACAGGCATTTCCAAACACTAACCTATATGGTGACATTCCCAACGGAGTTTTATACGATTTTCTATAGGCCTAGATGATAGCATTTTTGTGCCCTAGTCCAATTGCTAGTAGTCTATAAATGTCTACGTATAATTATCATCGTTTGTAATAAATAAAACGGCTTTATATTACTTATGTGTTGAAGTAATATGTTAAGCATGATCTGATTAATGACCACTAAAGTAGTAGAACCATAATTACCCCGGTGAGGAACACTTGATTGCCGTCAAGGCGATTCTCAAATATTTGAGAAAAATCAAAGACGCTTTTCTTGTATACAGGGGAAGAAATGATGATCTAGTCGTCAAAGGATATGTCGACGCTAGTTTCCAGACAGACCCCAATGACTTTAAGAGTCAGTTGAGATATGTGTTTACGTTGAACGGTGGAACATTCAGCTGGAAAAGCAAGAAGCAGGACACCATTGCCGACTCTACGACCGAAGCTGAGTACATTGCTGCATCAGAAGCGGCAAAAGAGGTTGTATGGATCAGGAGTTTCATGGCTGGGTTAGATTTAATTCAAAACCCATCTAACCCAGTAGACTTATATTGTGACAACACCGGGGTCATTGCGCAAGCTAAGGAACCCAGGGCACGTGACAGATCCAAGCATGTACTCAGGAAGTATCACATCATCCGCGACATAGTTGCTAGAGGTGACGTGAAGATCCACTACGTTGCATCTGATGATAACACAGCCGACCCCTTGACCAAGGCTCTTCCTCAAGCGAAACATGATAAACATGTTAGGTCAATGGGTATAGACTAGGACTTAGATTGGAACTAGGGGCAAATGGGAGATTAATAGCATTTTTGTGCCTAGTCCAATTGCTAGTAGTCTATAAATGTCTATGTATAATTATCATCGTTTGTAATAAATAAAACGGCTTTGTATTACTTATGTGTTGAAGTAATATGTTAAGCATGATCTGATTTATGACCAATAAAGTAGTAGAACCATAAATCTGTACATGTCACACTTAACGAGTCCCTGGTCAATATACGCTTCAATAGAAGTGACCAGTATGAGGATGGTTCTCAATGACGTAGTTCTACTTGTCATAGGGATGAGGGATCCCGGAATCATATCATAGATATCATGAGGTGATTGATATCGGACGACCATGCTTGGTGGGTCCAACAAGCCCAACATGGCCGGCCACTTTGGTGGGTCCAAGGGTGGGGCCACAACACACCATGCTTAGTTGGTGATTGTTGATTAAGAGGTGAATGATTTAAGGAGTATGGGTGATGACACCTTTAAGCCCATACCATCACCTTTTAGACCCATGCTTTTGAGTTGATGAAGTAGAGAAATATCTTGTAATTAATTACACACTCTCATAACTCACACATCCTCTCTCTCTCTCTTCTTGGCCGGCCACCCCTTGCTCTCCTCTCTTCTTGCTCTCTTGTTCTTCATTTAATTGTTCTAGTAGGCATTAAGTGAAGGATCTTGAAGATCATCCCCTTGGTGTGGACTTGCTCTAGAGAAGAAGATCACAAAGTTCTTCTTTATTGATTCAACAAAGACTTAAAGGTAAATTTCTTGTTGAATAGATTTTGCCTTGGGATTTAATGGTTCATGTTCTTGGACAAGGTTTGGAGTTGCTTTTGTTAATGCTTCCGTTATCTCGATGTTAAAGAACGCTCCAAAACCCTACACTAGAGTGCCTCATCTAACATGAGCGACCAGTCCTTTCGATTCGAGTTAACTGTTTTCTCTAAAATCTTTTTGATCTCTCGATTAGCTACTTCGTCTTGGCCATTGCATTGAGGGTTACATGCAATATACACATTGTGCTTAACTCCAAACTTCTTTGCTAGAGCTTTGAAGATGTAGTTTCTGAAGTGTGTTCCCCAGTCACTAATAATCACTCTTGGAGTTCCGAACCTGGAGATAATGTTTTTTTTCACAAACCTTATCACTGTCTTGGCATCATCTGCTATGCATGCTTCAACTTCAACCCACTTGAAGACATAATCCACTGCTACGATATTATATAACTACCCATAAGATAATGGGAAAGGCCCCATGAAATCTAAAATCAAAACATCAAAGAATTCGACTTCAAGTATGCTTATGAGTGGCATATCATGTCTCTTGGAGATATTTTCGGTTCTCTGGCATCTATCACAGTTTTTAACAAAAGCATGAGCATTTTTAAAAAGTGTAGGCCAGTAGAAACTTGATTGCAGAACTTTGAATGTGGTTCTGTCTCCGAGATAGTGTCCTCCATATGGCGAGTCGTGACACGCCTCCAAGACAGTATGTGTCTCTTCTAAACATACCCGAAAGCATGACAAGCCTCCAAGACAAATCCTACACATGTGTACCAAACATACCCGAAAGCGTAAAGTAGTACAAATGGGGCTCTAAGAGTCGAGTAATTAGGGAAAATTAGGCACTAAATGTGGGTAACTCGGTGTGAAAGTGAAATACGGTGGACCCACGTCAACTTAGCTTTAAGTAATCGACTCGGAAAGGACTCTGGATTTGTCAAGATCTTCCAAACCTATTTTCCAAGGAGTGCCAAATTGAACTCTTTGAGGTTGAGGAACCCCATCCCTTCTAGTTCCTTATGTTTGCATAGATCAGCCCACTTCCTCCATATGATTCCGTCCCTTCCCACATTTCCCTTCCACCATATTGTATTAAACATCTTCCCGATATCATTGAGAAGCATTTGGGAAAATTAAGCACTTGCATAGAATACGTCGGGATAGCCTGTAAAATATACTTAATCATCACCTCTCTCTCTGATGAGGACATAAACCTTGTACTCAAAGATGTCATACGCTTAACAATGCATTCCTTTATGTAAACTAGGGTCCGCGCAAACTAGGATCCGCATCTTATTCCTTCCGACCATCTTCGGTAGGCCTAAGTAAACGGATGATTCATTTTCCTCCCTAAACCTAATCTCGAAATAACATCTTCCCTTATCTCCTAAGGTGTGTTTGGGGAAAAGAATAATGGCGATTTCTCCCTATTAATAAGTTGGGCTGAAGCCTTCTCTAATATAAGGAGACACTTAGTCATTTGTTCCACCTCTTTCCAACTCGCCTTGCATAATATGTAGCTATCGTCATAACTTAAAATATATCTATTTGACACATATTTTCATTTATATGTGATAATTTTTTTAGGAGAGATATGTGATTACTTGATAATGATAGTTGGGTCAAATTATTCACAAATCATTTATTTATTGTTTTCATTTAATAGGAATATGAGGGTGTCTTTTTATACAATTAATTCCTTTAATTATCTTATTTAACAATTATTACTACTTTTCCTAAAAAACAATTATTAATATATTTTACTATTTTATGATTTTATTTTATAAAGATACTCAATTACAATTTTACGTTTATGTGATATCATATTATAAAAATTACACAATTTTATTTTAACGAATATATGATTTCAATTTGTAAAATTACATTATTTTAGTTATACGATTACACGATTTCAATTTGTAAACTTACACAATTTATCTCACGCGCCTTAGTTCGAAATAGCTCGGGTTGCCGGGTAAATCAAAACCTAGGTTGGACTCGGTAGCTTGCTCTGAAGCTCCCCGAGTAGCTTTCGGCCCTGGCCTCGCCAATTTCTTCAATTTGCACTCGAGTTAGCAAAAGGTTGACGGGTTGGATTGACAACCTCCAATATTTTTCCGACTATGCGCTTTTGGCTCCTTTTTGTCTCTTCTTCGACCTGTTTTCACCAAAAATAGTCTCGGAGCACTTGAGAGGTAAGAGTAACATTTTATTCACTCAAAACAATAAATTTGGAATGAAATGAGATTAAAATGAGGAGATTTTACTCGGTCGGATAGATAAATTCCAATCTCATTAGTCCCTCTTATTTTATTTAATAGACAACATCAAATTTGACCAGATCAAATATTTGATTATTTGGCTCCGAAATCTTCTACTAGAGCTTCATTTTCCTATCTCTTGGGCTACTCTCGTCTATTGTGACAATGTCAGTGCTATTTAGTTATCTAAAAATCATTTTCAACATCAGACGACCAAGCACATTGAGTTGGACATTCACTTCGTTCGCAAAAAAGTTGTCCAAGGACAAGTTCGTGTATTACATGTTTCGTCTCACTCCCAAATTGCAAATATTTTCACAAAGGGCATTTCTCAAATCTCATTTGATGATTTTTGTTCCGGTCTAAACGTCGAGAACCTCTCGTTCTGACTGAATGGGGTAATAGACAAAATCAAATATTTGGTTATTTGGTCATTATCAAACCTAATCATTACGAGTGATTTATGGCCAGATTATTGTAACATATTAATGTATTGTACGAGTATCAATATATGGCAAAACAAAAATACAAATAAGGAACTTATATTCCATCATTATTCATCGATTTTGGCTTGCATGAAATGTTTTGAGTTTCCATAACTCGGTGGAAACATAATCATTTCTCACACGCATCTTGCTTTCAGTCAAAACTGTTTTTCCCATCCTTACATTATCTTGAAGCTTTGTGAGCTTAAGAAGTTGCATCCAAACCTCTTGTGAATGTATGGCCCATAGTTTATATTTCTCAGTCATGAAATTGAATTTAGTCATCTTATTCTACATAAGAGATTATTTCAATTTCTTTAAACCAAAATCAAACAATTTAAAATTTAGGGAAAATTCCACTTAACCACTCCTAAGTTTGGCCGAGTTTCACTTAACTCCTCTTAAGTTCAAAATCTACTTGTGGAGTTCCCTATGTTTGCAAAAGTCTCACTTTACCCATTTTCAGTTAACTTTTTTGAAAAATCTGTTAACTTTTTTGTGAAATGACGAAAATACTCTTTCATTAAAAAAATTATAAATAATAAATAAAATTTGATTTTGAACTTTTTTTTTTCTTATTTTTTTTTTACAAAAACTAAGAATAAAAAAAATTTCGTAAAAAATTTAAAAATAAAAAAACGATGTTTACAAATCATTTTTAAAAAAATTTTATAAATTTTATAAGGAAATTTTTTTTTAAATTATTTTTACTACTAACAGAATTTTATTCTTTATTTTATACAATGAAAACATTATGTAAAAAAGTTCAAAAATCATTTTTATTAATTTATTGTAATTTTTCAATAAAGGGTATTTTCATCATTTTGCAAAAAAGTTAACAGAAAAGGGTAAAGTGAAACTTTTTCAAACTTAAGGGGTTTCACAAGTTGATTTTGAAGTTAAGGGGAGTTAAGTGAAACTCGGCCAAACTTAAGAGGTGTTAAGTGGAATTTTTCCTAAAATTTAACCATGACACTTGGCCACGTCCTCGTGGCCACTCACCCAATTCAGATTGTGGAGAAGTCGTGACCGAAGCTTGCAAGGCAGGTTGACCGCGGTCGTCACCACGGTCCGTGGCCACCCTGTAGCCAAGCAACGAGTCATCCACTAAGCGTTTGTGGACACTTCTTGAGCGCTAAAAATATGGCCCGACACCGCCACGATCCCTTGGCGTTTCGGTCACGCCCCCGTGGCGGGTTGAAAACTCGCAACTATAAAAGGCTTTCGCCGCATTTGGAAAATTATCACTTAATTCCCAATTTCACTTCCTGAAAAGAGAGAGAGTTATGCATCTTCATCAGGGAGATCTCAAAAGCATCATGAACAATTCCATGAATTCAATATCAAGTCTCGGAGGGGAATCAAGAGAGATTCAAGGCCTACTCATGTTTTAATTCTTAGATTGGGAATTAAATCCAGGTTTTTCTTTTTGATTATTTCTCTATGTTGTAAACTTTATTCTTAAATGATTTAATCCAATGTCATGTTTATTATCTCTCTGTTTTACATTTCTGGTGTTAAATTCAATATTCACATGATTACATGATTTTTATATTTAAATCGAAAATGCATGTTTATTTATAATTCATATATCAGTATGATCATTTGGCATTTGAACACATGGTACTAAAATATTTAGGGATTCAAGTATGAAATTATTAATAATGGTTTAAAGAAAATTCAAGTAATTATTGTAAATGCTTGATGCGCCGAGGAGGGTGATTTCAATTTATCTATGTTTAATGGTTCGTTCCGTTAATTTCAAATAGATTGATTTAGTTCATTGAAGTTCACTCGGAAAGGGGGGTTTTAATAAATTAAAATGATAATTGAAATGCGGGTTTAAATCCTCGCTAACAATAGGTGGGTATATTGTAGTAATAGCCACAAGTGTCACACACCGAAATTAGGAAGATTCACGAATCATAATGATTCACAAAATTCCCCAATTACAGTCTAAAAAAATAAACCTAAGAACACTACTACCAACCTCACAATCGTTCCTCGAACTTGCCTCTAAATCGCCTCAAAGTCATATTCAATCGATCACCCATAAATCTCCATTTGTCTACACTCAAAATTCATTCTCTAAATATGATTTTTCTCTCTACGTGGTGATATTTTCGTAGCCAATGGGTTGGTTATTTATAGAAGGGAAGAAAACCCATTTAAAAATAAAATCCAAGATTTTAGGAGTTGTTTTGACCAGCCTGTCGAGTAAGACCTGACATGTTCTTTTTTTCTCTTGCGCACGCGTCGACAAAGGCCACGTGTTGCTGAGTTAAGCGGAACCTACCGGGTGACATCTGGCAGGTGAACCCAGCAGGCTTCTCATAGCTTGACCGGGTAAGCTTCTTGCATTCTCCCTCCACTCTTCCTTTATTCTGGCCACGGATTGCCAGGTTAGCACATGCCTGCTAGGTTCCATCCAGCAGGTTGACCTGGCAACCTTCTTCTCGTTTCCCCGACTTCGCGATTTTTGCTTCTCTTTGTCACTTCTCGACCTGTTTTTAACAAATACTCTTAGACCATTTTTGAGATAAAGTAACCTTTTGTTCATCAAAAACTAATAAGTCGGGACAATATGGGGATAAAAATGAGAATATTTGACTCGGTTGGATACATAATATCTAACCTCATCAACTGCCCCAAACTTATCCTTTTCTCGTCCCAAGAAAAAATAAAAATAAAACAAAAAGAATAAAATATGCAATTTTTACACTATATTTTCCCGAATTAAAAAGAATAATACATTATTTTTCTGAATTAAACCCTGAGGTGGCTAGTAGGAGAAGTTCGGTTCCTCCTAAGGGCTCATCAGAATGGAATGCTCACGAATCCGGATGCACATGCAAATGCAACTAGACTCGATCTTAAAAATGCAAAAAAGCTCAAGTTATACGACAAAATATAAATAAAATATATATTTACAATAAAGTATACACATAAAAGGATAATCATCGAATCATGTTAGGCATGTTGATGAAAAGGCAAGCTCAGAACTACCATTAATGATATAACCAACCTCACCCAATAGACCACAGAAGACTCTAGAAAGTAAATAACTATCAGTCAGGTGAGAAGAAAGTATTTCCCTTAGTTAAATCTCAGTGTTGTGCAATA
Source organism: Geranium rotundifolium (assembly GCA_963920655.1). NCBI lineage: Eukaryota > Viridiplantae > Streptophyta > Magnoliopsida > Geraniales > Geraniaceae > Geranium > Geranium rotundifolium. The sequence goes on along the minus strand of OY987315.1, from coordinate 28,563,968 downwards.
CATATTTTCAAAATTAGGTTGATCACTTTTCACTTGGAACTTAAAGTTCATATGTTATCAGTTCGACCACATCTCCACTAATTTGTAGGAAACTCAAATGTACCTTGGGCCGAATCCATGTGTAGGGCTTTATGAGGCTTGTAACGTGTAGTGGCTTAGGATAATGTGGGAATTTAAAGGATCAAAAGTGGCTCATATGGTGCCCCACCGCTAAGTTGCTTTAAATCTCACAAAAACTCGAGTGCATCGCTCTCCCCTTAGCATGTTACATTTGCTAAAATATCAGTTCCTTTCCCATTTTGTGTTTCCTTCATTTTTTAACATTCGGCTCAAAAAACACCTTTTTATTTGTTTCCCAAGATTTGTAAAATATTTTCCTCAAATGCCCATAATTCAATATTCTTCTTTTCTGGTGTCGGGGCTCCTTTATTTATCCTTTATTTTCCTATTTTTCCCCGAGCACATAATGTATGGATGAGCATCTGATGACCTACATAGTCTCAGACATTGTATTGTAAAATATTATATCAGGTAGGCTTTTTAGCTCAAATGGTCCAAAGATGACCTACATAGTCAGTTGTCCAAGAAAACATGAAGTCCTATCTATTTCACCTCGAGTGATCTCCCCTCTAGTTTTAAACTTAATTTATCAAGCATGATTGGACAAGATAAGAAAAGATGCAAGGCACTAAGGATCAACCAATCATAGAGTAAACACCTGATTCCCTCTTAAGGATAACTAACCAAATTCAGATGAGACTCATGCAATTTTCTCAAGATCGGTTAATCAAAATCAATAAAAGGAGCAATGTCATCATAGGTGTCTAGTCATCTTGCCAAACAATCACCGAAAAATCATGCAAATCATGCAAGTTCTCAAAATCCTAACTTATATCATGCAAGCAATCAACGACTCTAGATATCAACAACTACCAGCACATTAAAACCTAGGAGAAAACAAGATAGAATATACAAAATATAAAATATAAAGTTGTACAATGCTGAAAAATAAACGTGAAATGAAAATGAGACTCGATTGTGATGTGTGCTCAAGCAGACACCATACTTAGGGCTCGACAAAGCCCAAGACTCAAAACACACCACATTTAGGACCTGCGGTACAGCCTGAGTACACCTAAAAATAAAAAGACACAAATGTGGTGTGTACCTCGGTTACACACCACACTTAGGACTCAAGCAAGTCCCAAACACAACGACTCAAAACTAAGAAAATAAAAATCTAACATAAATGCAACCTAATATATGCAAGTCTTAAAGGTCAAGGCGAGGAGAGGGAAAGATGGTGAAGCCCTATGCGTCACAGTTCACTCCATGGAACTATGCCAGCAGGCTGGGAAAAGACTGGGATGGAGGGGGTCCTATTCGAGTCTCAATACACGAATGCCTCAGATGGAGACACATCGGTCTCGTCTGCCCTAGGTGCTTCTCTAGACGGTGAGGGTGGAAGAGGAGAGGGACAGGAAGCTGTTGGAGTTGAAGACTTCGGTGGAGGAGGAGGGATAGGACGGTCAGAGCAGCTTCGGGGAGGGCGACTAGGTTGAGCCGAAGGTCGCTGAGCGAGGGGAACGAGAAGATTATCAATGATCCTTGGACCAACTAGGAACATGATACCCTCCCTATGCCTCGGCTCGTCTGCCACAGATTAGGGAAGAACTGAAAGCTTTCCTATTTCGACAAAGCTTGGAGCGAAAGGAGAAAGACGCCACTAAGACTTGGAGCGCAAGAGAGTGACGTCCACAAATTAGACGACTTCCAGCTGGCAGTTACACGTCAGTGAAAGGCGGCAACTAAACTTGCCTGATTTATTCAGGAAGTCAGAACAGGCAAGACGACTTCCAGCTGTCATGGAAGGCGGCAACAACTTGCCTGACTTTCCTGTTCCGAATCCAGGAGGGATTAGGAATGTGAGATGCTATAAAAACCCCTTGGCTTCCCATTAGCAGATCATCCGTTCTTGTTCTAACACTTGCAAGATTTCTCAGAGCTCTTAACCGTGCACCATCGGCGTGTTGAGAGGCTGATGAATATTCGCTAGAACGGACCTTTTGCTCCGATCAAACCTTGAGTCACGAAGACTAAGTGTTTGGGTCGGTTAGGGTTTTTGTTTGTGATTGAAGATTCACAACTCCGTCCAAGAAGACAACGACACCGAGCATGGACTTGCTCGAAGGGTGGAATTGAGGGAATCTCAAAGACAGGGGGAGAGGCTCCGGGTCGAGGTGATTCACGGTGAGATCTATAGTAGCTTAGGACAATAGCTTGTGTGATAGCTAGTTGGGCTTGAAGTTGTACTATTGACTACCTGATAGTGAAAAACCTTTCCACTGGCAAAGTGCCCCCAGACGTAGGTGCGGAGTCACCGAACTGGGTAATCATCTCTGGTGTCGTGATTATTATATGTCTATTACTTTGCTTACTGTTTCCACAAGAAGTCGATACACAAGTTACAGACTTTGTGTTCGACTTCCTGACTCGGCTACGATTCAGAATTTCAATTGGTATCAGAGGAGGCACCTTAATCTCTTAGGTGATTTTCCTGTAAAAATCTGAGTAGCTAATATGGATTCAAAGGAAGGAGGATCTGTCAATCATCCGCCGGTACTCGATGGGACAAACTATGGTTATTGGAAAGCACGGATGTGTGCTTTCCTGAAGTCCCTCGACAGCAAAACCTGGAAGTCTATCATCAATGGATAGGAGGAACCTTACTATGCTGATGCTCATGGAAATCAAACCAGCATCAAACCAGAAAAGGAGTGGAGCATGGAAGAAGATGAAGCCGCCCTAGGTTATTCTCGTGCACTCAATGCTATCTTTAATGGAGTAGACAAGAATGTGTTTCGAATCATCAACACATGCACAAGTGCCAAAATTGTCTGGGACACACTTGCGGTTGCTTACGAGGGTACTTCAAAAGTCAAAGAGCAGAAGTTACAGTACCTCACGACCAACTTCGAAGCTCTGACCATGAATGACGGCGAGACTATTGCGGAGTTTAATGTGCGCATCAAGGATTTGGCCAATGAATCATATTCACTTGGCAAGCCTATGACCGATGAGGACTTGGTCAGAAAAACACTGAGAGCCCTAAGTCCCAGATTCAAGATGAAGATCACCGCCATCGAAGAAGTCCATGACCTGAAGACACTGAAGTTTGATGAACTCATGGGCTCACTGATGACTTTCGAGCTCTCCCTACCTTCTATTGAGAAGAAACATAAAGGTGTGGCTTTCAAAAGTTCTAATCAGAAGAACTCAACACACTCTGAGTCGGATAGTGACATCGAGGAAACTATCGCCATGCTGGCCAAAAACTACAACAGAGTCATGAAAAGATTTGGCCAGATGACAGGAAAAAAAGTCACCCGAGAAGTCAGAGACAAGCCACTACACAAGTTTCAGAAGCTCGAAAACACAGCCAACGATGGAGGGCGAGGAGAACGATCAGGTAAAGGAGCTCAGTGTTTTGAATGTGAGGGGTATGGACATATGCAGAGAGAATGTCCCAACTTCCTAAAGAAATAGAAGAAGGGATTCATTACCTCTCTAACTGACGATAAAGATGAGGAAGACAGTGACCTTGAGCATACAAGTAACTATGTGGCTTTCACTTCCTCCACAATAGATCAACCAGCTGAAAGCTCAAAGAAGTATGACTCTGATGATGAGCTATCCGATGAGACTCTCAACAATGCTTACAACGAATGGTATGTCAAGTGGCTTGAAGACTCTCAGGTAATCGAAAAACAGAACGCTCTCATTCTTACTCTTAATGAAGACAAGTCAAGACTTCTCGAGAAAACTGTTGATCTCAAAAAAGGAAGTTGCTCGACTGAAAGGCGAGTTAGAGCAGGTCACGAAGTCAGTAAAGATGATGAATCCAAGCACGGACACTCTAGATCAAATCCTGTCAATCGGGAAACCAGCCAGGAATATGGAAGGTCTTGGATATTCGAAAGAAGCCTCATCATCGCACACCATCTTCGTTCCTCAGAAGTCTGTCGCCCAAAAGTCTCCTAACTTCACGGCTGACCAAGCGACCAAAAAGTCTTCTACCCTGGCCGCGTCAAAAACCCAGAACAAAAGACATAACTGGGTTTGTCATCACTGTGGACAAAGAGGACATATTCGACCCTTCTGCTATCAGCTATATGGGAAGAGCTCGGTCAAGAAAAGGACCACCGTCAAGAAAAGCCAACCTCGGAAGGAATGGTGAGTCAAAAAGGTCAACTATCGAGCTAACATCGCATACACCGCTTTAAAGGCCTCAACCAGCAACGATTGGTATTTCGATAGTGGATCATCTCGACATATGACGGGTAATAGCTCTTTCCTGGTCACTTTAATACCATGCACAAATAGCTTCGTCACTTTTGGAGATAGAGTAAAAGCGAGAGTGCTCGGGAAAGGAAAACTCAATCTTCCCAATTCTCCGTGTCTGAAAGAAGCTCTACTAGTAGAAGGCCTCACAGCAAACCTCATCAGCATAAGCCAAATATGTGATTTAAATCTGGATGTCCACTTCACTCGTGACAAGTGCTCGGTCAAAGACGAACAACAAAAGGAAGTCATGATGGGTCACAGGTCCCTTGACAACTGTTATCTATGGTCTCCAACAGTCAGCACCTTGCCAACCAAGTGCCTTTTATCCAAAGCTCAAGAGACAAAACTATGGCATCAAAAACTTGGTCACATCAATTTGAGGAGTATGCAAAAAATTCTCTCTGAAAAGGCTATCATCGGAGTTCCCAACCTCAAGATCATTGAAGGAAAAATCTATGGAGAATGCCAGATTGAGAAACAAGTCAAGACGTCGCACAAGAAGGTACAACATCTTACTACTTCTCGTGTTCTAGAACTTCTTCATGTTGACCTTATGGGACCCATGCAAGTAGAAAGTCTAGGAGGGAAGAAGTACATATTTGTCTGTGTAGACGACTTCTCAAGGTACACATGGGTAGATTTTATTCGAGAGAAGTCAGATACCTTCTCAGTCTTTGAAGCCTTATGTCGAAGAGTTCAACGAGAAAAGGGAGAAATCATTGGGAAAGTCGTCCGGCTTCGGAGCGATCATGGAAAGGAGTTTGAGAACATCAGCTTCGCAAACTTTTGTGATGCTGAAGGAATTGCCCACGAATTTTCTGCTCCCATCACTCCTCAGCAAAACAGAATCGTTGAAAGAAAGAATCGCACTCTTCAAAAGATGGCAAGAGTCATGATGTTAGCCAAAGACATCCCGCAACACTTCTGGGCTGAAGCTTTGAATACGGCATGCCATATTCATAATAGAGTGACTCTCCGCCCTGGAACTTCGTTCACTCTTTATGAAATATGGAGGGGGAGAAAGCCGAATGTCAAATACTTCAATGTGTTTGGATCAGTCCGCTACATACTCGCAGATAGAGAACCGCGACGCAAATTGGATCCTAAAAGCGAAGAAGGCATCTTCCTCGGATACTCCAGAAATAGTCGGGCTTTTCGTGTATTCAACAAACGCACCCGGACTATCATGGAAACCATCAATGTCGTGATCGATGACAACAACGAGCAACCCAGTGATGAGGACGAAGAAGTCCTAAATCTCTCAGGAGAAGTCAGACCAGAAGTTAGAGGAGAAGTCAGACCTGAAGTCAAGGAAGATGAGCGCAACAAAGGGTCTGAAGACGAAAGCCAAATCATCCAGGATGAAGAGGCAACTCCCACAAGGCAAACAGCTCCATCAAGAAGAATTCAGAAGTATCATCCACCCCAGGATGTGATTGGAGACATTAATGAGTGAGTTCGAACTCGTCAAAAAGCAGCCCTTGACTACCAAGAGTTGATAGGTAACATGTGCTTTATTTCCAAAATTGAGCCAAAGAATATACAAGAGGCCATCAATGATGAGTATTGGGTCTGCGCGATGCAAGAAGAATTGGTTCAGTTTGCAAGGAATGAAGTCTGGGAACTTGTACCCAAGCCTAACAATGTCAATATCATCGGGACAAAATGGATATTCAAAAACAAGTCTGACGAGCAAGGAAACATCACTCGAAACAAAGCGAGACTAGAGGCTCAAGGGTACACACAAGTTGAAGGAGTCGACTTTGAAGAAACCTTTGCTCCAGTAGCCAGACTGGAAGCCATACGACTTCTTCTCGGCATCGCATGTCATCTGCGTTTCAAACTTTATCAAATGGATGTAAAGAGTGCCTTTCTCAATGGAAATCTGAACGAAGAAGTCTATGTAGCCCAACCAAAGGGATTCGAAGACCATGACTCTCCGCACCATGTTTACAAGCTAAAGAAAGCTCTCTACGGTCTCAAACAAGCTCCACGAGCATGGTATGAACGTCTTACCCAATTCCTTGTACATAATGGTTATATTCGAGGGGGAGTAGAAAAAACTCTCATTGTGAAGAAGGAAGGAAGGGACATCATGATTGCTCAAATATATGTCGACGACATTGTATTTGGAGGAAAGTCAGACAAGATGGTGGAACGCTTTGTTCAACACATGCAGTCTGAATTTGAGATGAATATGGTCGGGGAGCTCACATACTTTCTAGGCTACCAGATTAAGCAGATGTCAGGCGGAATATTTATCTCCCAGAGCAAATACACAAAGAACATTGTCAAGAAGTTCGGGTTAGAAAAGGCTTCACACAAGAGGACTCCTATTGCCACACATGACAAGTGCGAGAAGGACGAGATGGGAGAACCAGTTGATCAAAGTCTTTATCGAAGCATAATAGGAAGTCTCCTCTATTTGACAGCAAGTCGACCCGACATTGCTTATTCTGTGGGAGTCTGTGCTAGATATCAAGCCAATCCAAAAGTCAGTCACTTGGCTCATGCAAAGAGGATCATAAGGTACATCTCAGGAACCTCTGAATTGGGATTACTATATTCCTTTGATACCTCTCCTACTCTGGTTGGATATTGTGATGCTGACTGGGCGGGAAGCACACCAGATCGAAGAAGCACCTCTGGAGGTTGTTTCTACCTGGGGAACAACCTTGTATCATGGTTCAACAAAAAGCAAAATTGTATTGCTTTGTCTACTGCTGAGTCCGAATATATCGCAGCTGGAAGTAGCTGTACTCAGCTTCTTTGGATGAAACAAATGTTGGCAGAATATGGAGTCAAGCAAGAAGTCATGACTTTATTCTGTGACAACATCAGTGCAATCAACATCTCGAAGAACCCAGTGCAACATAGCAAGACAAAGCATATTGACATCAGGCACCACTTTATTCGAGAGCTTGTAGAAGAAAAGAAAATAAAGCTCAAATACCTACCCACTGAGAAATAAGTCGCTGACATCTTTACAAAAGCATTAGATGCTAAAAGGTTTGAAAGTCTGAGGTCAACCCTCGGACTTTGCTGTCTAGAATAGCCAGAAGTCAAGCAAGAAGAGGAAGAGCTTTTAGTTGATTTTACTCTTTCTCTCGATCAGGACCAAACAGGGTCCACAAAATCAAGCCGGGCCTAAATCCTTTTATCAAAAGCCCGTTAGTCCTTTTTGAATTTTGGAAATGATTACGATCTGACTATCCACCTATCAGAAATCATTCTGTTCAACTCCCACAGACTCTGCACCTCCTCCATCATTTGAAATCGCTAGGGTTTCTCAGATCAAAAAGCTCAGCAAAAATTTGCTTTCCCCCACAAAGAACAAAATCCTAGCTAAATGGTTGGTACTCGCAGCGGTAGAATACCATCTGCTTCAAAAGTACTTCGAGCAAAGATGAGGGCAAAAGTCATTGCCAAGAAATTATCTGCCTCCAAATCGACTAGAACCAAGCATGGAGTAAGGATCCGAGGAGGAAGAGGCTTAGGGGAAACTTCGGCAGCACCTCAGGATGTAACAAGCTCACCCCCATTTGTTACGCCGGAAGACACAATCCCCGTCGCTGAGAAGGACGACGCTCTAGCCGCTTCTGCAAACATTGAAGAAGACGCTTCTCTCTCTACTCCGACTCCAACACGAGGTAAATCTGCTATCCTCTCTGAAGAAAACTTAGAAGAAAGCCTGCCTGAAGAGGGTTTACAAACCCTTATTCCTGAAGTCCACGGCACTAGCACCGAGGACCAGCCTAGCCTCTCTAAGTCTACACCCGCACCAGAGAAATCTCCTCTAAACGAGGACTTGGAAAAGGAAGAAAGTTCCCTTGCCTCCCCGAACAATAATTCAGGGCGTGATGATAATCTTGAAGTCATTCCAGATGTCACTCAACTTTTAGAGGAACCTGTCAAAGAAAGTGTCGATATTGAAACCATGGAAAAGGAAGAAGCTGTGCCCAAGAGGGCTGTGAGAAAGAAACTACCAACACAAAGGTTGGTTGATGAAGAAGAAGAGCCTCAAGTTCAGAGAAGATTGACCCCAAAGAGAAAGGCAATAGAAAAAGGAGAAGCTTCGGCGTCCAAACAGCCGAAGAAGTCAAGAAAGAAGTCAGTAACCACAGCAGCAACCTCTGTCCCTGAAGAAAAAGAATCTGAAGAAGAAGACACCCTAATTGTGCTACCACAGGTGAAGAAGACATTAGGAGGGCAGAAGCTCCCCAAGTATGTACCGAAGGCACCCACAGACAACGTCTCTTTCCACTCTGTGGACAATGCCGTTAAGTGGCAGTATGTCTATCAACGAAAAATTTATCCAGAAAGAGAACTCTCCACTGAAGCACAAGGGATAAATGCGATTATAGAGCTTATTCGTAGAGCTGGCCTGACCAACACGGTCATAAATATTGGCCCATTCTACCCGACTTTGGTTAAGGAGTTTATCGTCAATCTATCAAGCGAGTTCGATGACCCTGAAGATGCTGAATACCGAAAGGTGTTTATTCGGGGGGAATGCTCCGAAGTCCCTGCCTCAACCATCAACACATACCTTGGCAGAGACGACCCAGAAGTCACTCCGGAAGTCCCGCACTTGGACAAAGTAGCAGTCGAAATAACCGGAGGACGTAAGAAGGGATGGCCAGTCAAGGACACCATTGCGGCAACCGAGCTCACAGCAAAATACTCTATTCTCTACCGCATCGGTCTGGCTAACTTGGCACCCTCTACGCATGGGTCAAGCATCAAAACAGAGCTGTCAAAACTCATTTACCAAATAGGTACGCAGTCTGCTATTGATTTTGGCGCTTACATTATTGACCATCTAGTTAAGCACGCCAAATCATGTGCTATCAAACTTCCGATTGGTTTTCCTTCGCTAATCACCGGTATCCTTCTCCAACAATGTCCTAACATTGTTCGAGAATCGGATATTCCGGGTAAAAAGCCACTGCCTCTAGCCATCAATCTCAAGAACTTTGAAGGGCGGCAGTTGAAGGACCTTGGACTTCCTATGGCCAAAACTCCAGGAGCTGGATCAAGCTCTCGTCCCTCAGGACCAATTGGCGCTAGGATGCAGGAAGAATTGGTGGAAGTGATTGCTGATCTGGAGAAGTCAATTGCCACGCTCTCAACTCGCAAAGTCGCATGTGAAGTCCTTCTAGAAGACCTCTGATCTGCTGCTGCTGCTGCTACTGCTGAAGAAGAAGATAACGACTCCACGTCGTTTTAGTAATTCTCTAAAATTTGCTATGATAACTTTGTCCCACACACACTTTTAAATTCTTGGGGTTTGTCCGAGTTAGTTTCTGCACAATTTGACTATTTATTTTTGGGATATCTGCTCTTGATTGAGCTGGATTTGAGCTCATGTTTGAGCCGTTTATTTGCTCAAGGTGTGAGCTGGTTTTCTTTTATCCTGCTGTTTGGTCAAATTTAGTTATGAGATTGCCTTTGGCAATATTATTAGACAAACAGGGGGAGATAAATGTACGCCAGGAGTTACGCCAGAAGTCGCGCCGAAAGATGTACATAGAAGTCGCTGCTCCAGAAGCCACTCAAGAAGTTAAGGTCCAGAAGCTGCTCCAGAAGATACACTAGAAGCCGCACAAGAAGTCGCATCGGAAGTCACGAATCTTGCTGTGTGCGTAACTGCCTCAAGGTGACGACGATATGACTGCTTGGAGTAAAGAAGTCACATCACTTGTTGTGCGTAACTGCCACAAGATGACGATGGGCTTACTAAAAGGTGTTTGCCTAAAAAATTGCCAAAGGGGGAGATTGTTGCTACATTTGATAGTTGGCATGATTTTTTAGCGCAAAATTAAGAAGTCGAGCAACATGTTGCATGACGTGTGGAGCGACTTGTTACAAGACACATTAGGAAAGAACTGAAAGCTTTCCTATTTCGACAAAGCTTGGAGCGAAAGGAGAAAGACGCCACGAAGACTTGGAGCGCAAGAGAGTGACGTCGACAAATCAGACGACTTCCAGCTGGCAGTTACACGTCAGCAAAAGGCGGCAACTATACTTGCCTGATTTATTCAGGAAGTCAGAACAGGCAAGACGACTTCCAGCTGTCATGGAAGGCGGCAACAACTTGCCTGACTTTCCTGTTCCGAATCCAGGAGGGATTTGGAATGTGAGCTGCTATAAAAAGTCCTTGGCTTCCCATTAGCAGATCATCCGTTCTTGTTCTAACACTTGCAAGATTTCTCAGAGCTCTTAACCGTGCACCATCGGCGTGTTGAGAGGCTGATGAATATTCGCTAGAACGGACCTTTTGCTCCGATCAAACCTTGAGTCGCGAAGACTAAGTGTTTGGGTCGGTTAGGGTTTTTGTTTGTGATTGAAGATTCACAACTCCGTCCAAGAAGACAACGACACCGAGCATGGACTTGCTCGAAGGGTGGAATTAAGGGAATCTCAAAGATAGGGGGAGAGGCTCCGGGTCAAGGTGATTCACGGTGAGATCTATAGTAGCTTAGGACAATAGCTTGTGTGATAGCTAGTTGGGCTTGAAGTTATACTATTGACTACCCGAACTGGGTAATCATCTCTAGTGTCGTGATTATTATCTGTCTATTACTTTGCTTACTGTTTCCACAAGAAGTCGATACACAAGTTACAGACTTTGTGTTCGACTTCCTGACTCGACTACGATTCAGAATTTCATATATAAAGAAGATAACTCCCTTTCCTACCTATTACTCCCACAAACGGTCACTTCGTCTACTAAGAGAGGCCAAATTTGATTTTTCAAGCACAAAAATAAAATAATTAAAAAACTAAAAAAAACTTTATAAAATTACACATTTGTCCTCATCTTCAACCTTATCCCTAACTCCTCTCTCTTTTGTTATGTCAAATTCCAAAAATGCATTGGAGACACCAAACCATCACAGTCACCTCTGCCAGCCACAACCCTTACTCTAGCTTCTTTGTCCTCCTAACCGCCTCTTCAGCTCTGTTCTGCTGCTCTCCAGCTTGGCTCACCAGGCTTCTTGAGTGGTCTGACCAGACGTTGGCAACCACAATTTGATGTCGGCAACCACAAATCCACGACAACAAATTGACATCGGTGAGTTTGGGCTTGTAGGCTTTACTGTCCCCCTAGAGAATAAGCGAGAAGGCTGAGAAGATGAGCATAGAGAGGAGGACAAAGCACATTGTGGCCGGTCCGGCCTTTTCCCAATGGGATTGAAAATTCTGTATTTTGCATATTCATACGATTGAATCCTTGCGTTTTCGAAATAGTATAAAAAGAAGAGCTTCCAATCATTGTTATTTAACTCAGACATGTTCTAAAAAAGTCTAGGCATTTCAAATAGTTTGGGATCGACAGCAATTAAGTGTGCAACAACATAGACAGTGTCCAATTTCAACATGATACCTAATTGGACAAATTGGTACATTTGCATTCAAATCTAAATTTCACCAAATTTAGTCCTCTTAACTTTGTTCTATACGAAAGAATCCGCAAATGTGGAAATAAGACCAATACAAACCACTAAAATCTATTTGCATCTCATACCAGAATTTGAAGGACACAAACGCTACAATATACTTTAGGGCTAATTACACTTTGTCCATATTGTAGTGGCGCGTTTTACGCTTTGCCCAAACTATACTAAAAAGTTCAAAATAATGTCAGTTAATTGTGTTCTTTTACACTTTTCTCAAACATCGTTAGGATTTGGATGGAAATTTTTATTTTTAATAAAAAAGACAAAAATACCCCTGAATTTATTTGAAATCAATTAGACTGGTTTGACTTAGACCGGAAATAAACCAGAATTGATTTTTGGACTAAGAAATTAGACCGGTTTTATATCAAATTATATAATGATAATAATCAAGTAATTAATAATATATTGAAACTTTCGAATGTCAAAACTCTCTCATATGAGCGTCGTTTCGGGCTCGTAATATAACAAATCGAAGAGAATCGGAAGATCAAAAACTTTGAAAAATACGTTTTTGTCTATATATTGTTCATGATTAATATATATTTTTTAGTAATTAGATCTGGATGACATTAATAACTATACGCTCGAAATAAAAAATAATATAATATAAATGATTAATTAAAATAATATTAATAGTATAGTGAAACTTTTGAATGACAAAAATCTCTCATACGAGCTATGTTTCGGGCTCATAATATATCAAATTGAAGAGAATCGGAAGATCAACAACTTTGAGTTTAATAATTATTAATAATATACCAACACAATTTCTTTTTTTTAAAACTATTTATCTTCTGATTCTGTTCGATTTGATATACTATAAGCTCGAAACGGAGCTCGTATGAGAGAGTTATGATATTCGAAAGTTTCAATATATTATTAATATTATTTTAATTAATCATTTATATTATTATATTTTTTATTTCGAATGTATAATTATTAATGTCATCCAAATCTAATTATTGAAAAAATTATATAATTAATTATTAATAATATGTAGACAAAAACTTATTTTTTTTCAAAGTTGTTGATCTTCCGATTCTCTTCGATTTGATATCTGAAACGGAGCTCGTATGCGAAAGTTATGACATTCGAAAGTTTCAATATATTTTTAATTACTTAATTATTGTATAATTTAATATAAAACCGGTCCAATTTCTTAGTCCATAAATCAATTCTGGTTTATTTCCGGTCTATAAACCAGCTGAATTGATTTCAAATAAATTCAGGGGTAATTTTGTTTTTTTTCTTAAAAAAAAGGGTTTTCATCCAAATTTTAACGATTTTAGGGCAAAGTGTAAAAAACGCAATTAACCGACCTCATTTTGAACCTTTTAGTATAGCTAGGGCAGAGTGTGAAAAACGTCACTACAGTATAAGCAAAGTATAATTAACCCTACAATTTATAATTCTTTCAAAAGCTAATGTAAAGATGATAGTGTTGTTTCTAAGGTGAAATTATTGTTTATGTCACTTACCTCCTTCGTAATATGCACGATTTTCACTTACCTCCCCTAAAAACAGAATATGTTATGTGGAGTCTATGAATTAGACTAACGTTTCTCTCAGCCACAACGACGTTAGATTTTGAAAATTATGTTAAAGTTTTTTAAAAAAATAACGAAAATGTCCTTGTATTTAAAAAATTAAAAATTATTTTCAAATTTTTCTTAATAAAATATTTTTTCATAAAATAAATAATAAAAAATTGATCTTAGTATTAAAAATATTATTTTTAAAAAAAACTATAAAACAAAAAAGTGATGTTTAGAAAAAACTTTTTAAAAAAATAATATTAGAATCAATTTTTATTATTTAATTTATAAAAAATATGTTTTCATAAAATATTTTCTAATTTAAAAAAAATACATGGGCATTTTCGTCATTTTGACCACAAACTCTTAGAGTGAAACATTAGTATAGTTCGGACACTGCACAAAACGTTAAATCCTTCTCTAGTAAATGAAAACCGTATATAATTCGGGGAAGGTAAGTAGCATTATTCTTTAATTTTAATATCATCAACCAAAGCACATTCAAATTAAACTATTCAGAAGTCGTGATGATGTCAATACAAAAATTAAAAACACACAAATCAAAAAGTGACAACTAAAATAAGGGTAAAAAGAGTGCTTACACATTTCCAGTTCCACCAACAAAGAAATGCAGTGCAAGAACAAGAGATAAACAACAAAACAATGAGTGAGCACCCATAAGCTCTCCCACTAATGGTGCTCGCCTATCGTTGACGTACTGCACATCTCCCCAAGATTTCGGCGGATCGATCTCCACCGTTCTCGACGACGACGGAGCAGATCTGGTGGGACGGGAACATCACAGAACGTCGTCGTTGTCGGAGCTATGAATGTGCTGGACCTTCGACAGGACTGAGACCGAAGTGTCTCCGCCGTCGCTATTGCCGGAAGTTTCGACCGCCTCTTATGTACCCAATTCTCGTTCAAGAGATGGAGATGGAGTCGAATTGGAAGAGGATGAGTCTGAGTGCGAGTGGGACAGAGAGAGGGTGAGGGTAAAGGGTAAAATAGTCTTTTTGCAAGTTAATTTTAATTCTTTATAGGGAAAAGGACACTTTTGTGCACCTGAATATACACTTTTGACACTTTCATACCCTAACTTTTTTTTCTCTTTTTTTCATACTTTACTCTCATTTTGGGACAACTTTCTTCAGAAATTTTAAAATACCCAAATTACCCCTAAATTGAACCAAAATTAAATCTGGTTTAATTCTGCTCCAATTAAAGAGTGTGAAAAGACGAAATTGTCCTCAACTATTCATCAAATTTTCAAAAGTATGCAACCCTTTCAACTATTCCTCTCCTCCTCCTCCGCCACCCCCTCCTCACCGGCGTTTCTCCAGCATCTATCGTCGCGGTTTCTCCGGCATGTGGGGAGCACGGTGGACCGACGAGGCCTCCAGAACACCTCCGCCAAGGTGTCCGTCTCGACCCCTTCTTCTCGTCTTCTCCGGTGATTCTTCGCCAGAGCCGGCCATGGTGAGCCTCCACAACACAAAATGGCGAGCATCGACGAGGTGGGCAGCGGGCAGCGAGCATCTATGAGGTGGGCAATGGGAAGCGACCAAAAGGGTAGAATGTCGTGCTCCGACAATCGTCTCTGGCACAGAATGGCCGAAACAGAGATAGAGGGAGAGAGGGAATAAGAAATTAGTTCAAAATTTTCACTCGCCAGAAAGTGTGTCGGAACATATTTTCCGGCACACTTTCCGGCGAGTGAAAATTTTGGCACAACTTCGGTCACCTCCACCAACTCTGGTCACTCCAGTCACCAGGTACGAAACCTAGCAGGTAAGCTCTGGCGATAGACGAGGTGCTCGCTGCCCAGGAGTTTCGTCACCTCGCCTCTGTTTTCTTAGAAAACAGAGCATATGATTGCTGCTCCGGCGCCATCGCCGCCGCAAGTCTCTGGCGGAGCCGAGCCTCCTCCCGGGAGACAGCCATCGCCGTCGCATGAGGTTCTGTTTTGATGAAGTAGGAGGGTCCAATGGCATTCACTTGAAAATTTGATGAATAGTTGAGGGTAATTTTGTCTTTTCACTCTTTAAAAAATCGGCCGGTTCTCTCCATTAGATCAGGGGTAATTTCAGTATTTTAAAAATTTTAGGGGTAAATTGTCCAAAATGAAAGTAAGGTATGGAAAAAAAAAAGTTAGGGCATGAAAGTGTCAAAAGTGTATATTCAGGTGCACAAAAGTGTCATTTTCCCTTCTTTATATGAAGAGACACATGTGTTCTTCATCACTTAGTTATATTTGCTTTTTACTTAAGGTTAATTAGTCTTTTTTCTTATATATCGGGGCAATTTGAATATTTTACCAACCACATCAGTTAAATCTAACGAAACTTAATTTAAGTGTAACCTGATGAAATTTGGGGGACCAAAATTTTATTTTTCAAACTTGGGCAAGTGATCTTAGAATAAGGTTTTCACGGGTATACTGATATGTAATTACTCTTTTAAATAAAGGTAAATTAAAAAAAGTAGTAGTTTATTATTTTAATTTTCCAAATAATGATGTGTACTTTTATTTTTGTAAAAAAGTGAGTATGAATTTATCATTATTTTTTGCAAAATGTTTACATTTTTCCAGAGAAATGGAAAACACCTCTAAAAATTTCTTACAAAAATCAAAGTAATAAAATAAAAAATAAAAAATAAAAATTTAACTCGAGCTCGCCGGTATTTTCCTGACTCTAGAATCGTATAAGTTTGAATTCTCACGGATGAACATCGATGACGTGTGAGAGAAAAATAAATCGTTGACTTAAAATTCAATTTAAAAGGTAGTGTTGTCATTTTGGATAAATATGCACATTTGCAAAAGAAAAGTATATAGACACATTGGAGCGTAATCAAGTGAGAACCCCCTGCTTACACGAGAAAATAAGAATCCTTACTAATTGTCGGATCGTAATATCTATGGATCAGATTAATTCATTAATTTGGGTGGCAATTTAACGTGATTTTCGTATTTTGTGAATTAAATTTTGTCATCTAACACCACTATGGGGTAGTATGGTAATTGTTTTGTGCATTAATGATGAGTCTAAAATGGAATGAATCTCACAAATCTCAAAATTTTGATATAATCTGATTTTCTTTCCTTTCTGTTAACATTATTCTTGGCAAATATTAATGTGTTGACTACAAAACAATTAATTGATTCATAACGTTTATAACATTCTATAAACTGATATACGCAATATCTAACATAATTTTTATTTTCATGAAAATGAATTTCATTCCCAGCATTTATAATTTTCATTTTCATAAAAATTGCACATTTTTCATTTTCGTCAATTTAATATACTTACTTTCATTTTCATGAAATCTCAGCCCAATGTTTTTCATTTTCATTAAATCCTTAACCCTCAATTTAATACACTTATATTCATTTCATTAAATATCAGCCATAATTTTCATTTCATCCCTAAGTTTCATTTTTATTTTCAATATCAACGCTCTAATTTAATTTTCAAGTTCTTTTGATCATTGGTGTCCATTTCTTAACCTAGTAATAATCAAATTATGAGTGAATGAAAATGGTCATGGTCAATTTTGGGTTGTCTTTCAATTTCACTCACACGGTTATGCTTTCATTTTCATCATTACTTACTCTACTTGCATGTACGTTGATATTAACCATTGGGTCCTTATTTTCATGGCGATGTCCAGAATCAAAATCATACAGACAAAGTTGAATCATGCACAAAAAGAAATTTCAAGAAAATAATTTCTCAAAACATCATTCAATTACACAAAATTGATGAAATCAAGAAAAATCGTCACTGGCATCGCCGGAGTCGACGTTGCAGTAGAGTCCAACGTCAAAGATTGAATCGGGACATTGTGAACGGATATGGTTTTATAAAATGAAAGCGATGAATTATGTAAAATAGTTGAGATGAAATGAGCTGGAGTATATTTGACTACGATTAACAATTAATGTCCCTCTAGGGTTTTGAAATGAAACAATTGGTTTTGTCAATTATACCCTTTTCCTATTAAATTTATTTAATTTCATTATAATTTGGCTTAATTATAGTAATCATTGATCACATCCATCCAATGAATGTTAGATGTTCTTATTTTCTTCTCTAAGATGAGATTTTTACTTGATTTCATCCCTAGACACATTTTGTAAAATTATACCCTCACAGTTTGCATATATGTCATTAACTAACTTTATGGAATTTACTTTTTAAAGTAACTTATTTAATAAGGTTAAGTAATAACGTTGAAAAGTCTTACTGAAATTTTAATTATAACCTTTACAAATGATACAATGAAAATTTATATGGTATAACATATGACCCGCTAACATAGTCGAGCTTAAATCCTAATACAATTTACCTATTTAAAATAGATGATTTTATCTTCTTTATATTGAATATAATGATTGATTGAAAACGAAGATAGTTCAACTAGATCAACACAACTGCTAAGATCAATGAATGCAAAAAGACATTGTGGATATGCATATGCTAATATTATGATTCTGATTTTAATTGAAAGAACCATAGAGCCCTAACAAGGATTAGGTTAACTACTTTGCCTATTTGTGCTTCATTGGATTATCAAAATCAACCTAATATTCTCAATTCGGTTTCACTATTAATTTTCTCTATGACCCACTCACATAAACTTCCAAATCATACTTGAGTCAAAAAGCTTATGTTCATTAAAAACATTGCCAACACCTAATTGTAGCTTTCTCTATATAACGTAGCATTAACTTCTTCGTTTTTTTCATGTGTTGAGTGGCGTATGCTAGAAGTAATATTGGGTTTAAAATATATTATTATACTGTAAAATAGATGTATAAACGAGAATATTGTCTTTCTATACAATGTTCACATAAAAATGTTTTATCTATATAAATAATTATATAGATGAAACTCCCGACTCGGATGCATGATTGGAATGTTTCAACCTTTAAGTTGCAACCTCATGTACCACACCCTTTGTTTTTATGAGCCTTTTGAACTTTTAAAACCTCCATTTTCTTGTCAACAGAGCAGGTGCGTCCATTCCATTGAATAAGTGTACCTCATTGACTGCCTCAAGCTTTCTTAATTGCCCAGCTTCTCTGCTTTTACAATCACAAATCAACTTATGTCTCTGCTTCACTTCAAAGACATCAAATTTTATTATCACCTAAATGCGACTATCCATAATCCAGAGACTAAATCATATTCAACTCATGGATTGACAACCTCAAATTTTAAATTGTTAACCACTTGAATCTTTTGATTAGTCTTGGGTAAAGCATAAAGCAATGTTTGAACTCTACTACTATGTAATAGGTACTGAACAATAACTTGTCATCCATAAACTAAATTTCGGATCAAACTAGGGTTTGATAACAGAAACTGCAAGAACATATGGAACATCAGATCATACTACAAGCATACCAAGTTGATTATGCACTAAAATATGTTAGAAAGTTGCTTATCTGAAATTAAGTATTTTTCAATTAGTATAATTCATATTTTGACTATATATAATAACTTACTAAAAAATAAAAAATCGTTTAACTTGCTGATGAAAAAAACCATCAGATGTTTTATCCACCCGACTAAGGTTTGGCGTCTTTTTAAGCACAGTCCAAAACACCCTGTTTGATTTTGAACATAGTTAAAGCATGCTTCATCATTTACTCCTAGAAACCTTGCTTCCCTCGGTTGAGTTAAGGTTTCTTATAATACTCTATTGCTTGCTTATAATTAACTTCATACTATCATGAAGAACTTGTAAACTCCAAATAGAAGAGAAGAAAAACTAACCACTCCAATCTTCATTAGTTCCATTCTCCACCAACTCTAACCTTTTCCCACTCCACTTTTGCATTAAGTCTTCCTTATAAATACCCTCAAGCCATTATGTTCTCAGCACAACAAGTTTCAGAACCTTCCCTTGACAATAACCAACAAGTACAATTTTCTTGTATTGAGGACTTGTTGAGCACAATGGCTCAATCCTTGAGCTTTCTTGTTATGTTTCTTTCATGCCTTGCCATTGCTCCCATTTGCTTTTCTTCCAAAGCATACAATGCTGGATACCTCTACCCTCAGTTTTACGACCACTCGTGCCCCAAGGCTCAAGAGATAGTCAAGTCCGTCGTTGCCAATGCTGTTGCTAGAGAAACCCGTATGGCTGCTTCTCTGCTCCGCCTCCATTTCCATGATTGCTTTGTCAAGGTACCAATGCAAGCCATTAACCATTTATCCTTGTCACCATTTTTAGTACTGACTCACGTCATATAAATATTAGGGATGCGATGCATCGATACTTTTGGACAGCAGTGGGAGCATAATCAGTGAGAAGAATTCGAATCCTAACAGGAATTCGGCGAGAGGGTTTGAAGTTATCGATGAGATTAAAGCTGCATTGGAGAGGGAGTGTCCGAATACGGTGTCCTGTGCTGATGCTTTGGCTTTAGCTGCCAGAGACTCTACTGTTTTGGTATTTGTCACCATATTCTTACAGTGTAGCAAGTTTTTGGTGTGACCAAATTAGAAGTAACCCATTTTTTGCTGTTGCATGCACGAACAGGCTGGTGGGCCAAATTGGGAGGTTCCATTGGGGAGGAGGGACTCGAGAGGTGCAAGCTTGAGTGGGTCCAACAACTTGATCCCTGCTCCAAACAACACTTTCCAGACCATCCTCACCAAGTTCAAGCTTCATAAGCTTAACATTGTTGATCTTGTCGCTTTGTCTGGTAAGTCGGAGTAAGATTGTTGTTTTATGACCTTAAGGCCATTGTTTATGTTAAAGGCTCCATCAAAGAGACTTGAATTTATAAACATCATTGAGCTTCCACTTATCAGCATGAGTAGTTGTGATGATGTCATGAACCCCACAACCAGGATTCTAATGCATTATCTCGATTCAGCTTGCACATGATTGATTGTTAATATCAACTTAAATTTTTATTTTAATAACTTGATATTAGAGTGTGGTCTTGACGACCTGCACCCATATGCCTAATTCGTAGACCATGTCATCATTTTACAGACATTTCAAAGCCTTCACCTATGTGTGCAGGGATTTAAGCTGATCAAATTTTAACATTTTAAATCATAAAAGATATTGGCACGATTGACTTATAATTTTAAAGCTTGATTGATGTTGGCCTTGGATTGCAGGGAGCCACACAATAGGGTTTTCAAGATGCACAAGCTTCAGGCAGAGGCTGTACAACCAATCAGGCAATGGCATGGCAGACACAACCCTTGACCAATCATATGCTGCACAGCTGAGAAGTGGTTGCCCAAGATCTGGTGGTGACCAGAACCTGTTTGTGCTGGACTTTGTGAGCCCTACAAAGTTTGACAACAGCTACTTCAAGAACTTGCTGGCTTACAAGGGCTTGCTCAGCTCTGACCAACTTCTCTTGACAAAGAACGACGCGTCGATGAATCTGGTGAAGCAATATGCAGAGAACAATGAGCTCTTCTTGGAGCAATTTGCCAAGTCCATGGTCAAGATGGGAAATATCACCCCATTGACTGGTTCAAGGGGAGAGGTCAGAAAGTACTGCAGGAAGATTAACTCTTAATTCATTTATGTACTCTCTGCGTGTTTCATATTTTCTATGCTTGTAATGTTTTATGGAAATTCTGTAATCATTTGATCTTATGAGAAAAGGGGTGTGAGTTTTACTTATCAGATACTCAAACCTCTGCCCTTTCACGGGACTTTTGTCTCTTATTTCTCAATAGATTTGGTTATATACAAATGATTCGCATTTACGCAAGATATGGATGACAACTTCCTGCTATCCCCAACGTGAGGGGGAGTGAATTGATGAAGACCCGCATGTATAATACATATGAGGGGTATTAAGAATACAAAATCTCATGTTGAAAGAATAAGAAATCAAGGATTGTATATAAAAAAATGGTTAAACCCAATTAATAAGCTTGAGTTCTTAGTTGTGGAGTTTAACCCGATACATACAGCCCAGTTTTACAATATATGCAGGTTTATACTAATAAAAAATTAGTCAAGGACTAACAAGTTATTGATCGGAGACAGATCAAACTAGTCAGAATTTTTATAACATTGTTTTTGTAAATTACATATAGGGCGGGATGTGACATGGCCTCCTAAACCACCTCGGACCTTGGAATAATGTCACGCGATATGTCTTATCAAAATTGGGATAAATACAGCGTGAGTTAAGGGATGGCTTTGCACTTTCCATTTTTGTCGTCCCATCCAAATAGGGATTGTGAATTTGATCAAGTATAAAGAATTTTACTTATATAAAAATGGCAACAGTCAACTTTTGTGATTTTAATTATAACTCTCCTTAACTATACGGGAGTCTCACATGAACCCCCTTAAATATAAAATCAATCTTAGAAATGTCATAAGTATAAAAAAGTCACACTTACAGATGTTAAGTATAAAATCAATCTTAGAGATGTTAAGTATAAAATCAATCTTAGAGATGTCATAAGTATCAAAAATTTGTTAAGTTTTTGTGAAGAGACGAAAACACCCTTGTATCTACAAAATTAAAATAAATAAATAAATATGATTTTGAACTTCTTTTTAATAATTGTTTTTACAAAAACAAAGAATAAAAAATATATTTTAGTATTATTTTTTTAAAATAATAAATTTAAAAAACGATGTTTAAAAACAAATTTTATT
This sequence comes from Geranium rotundifolium, assembly GCA_963920655.1. NCBI lineage: Eukaryota > Viridiplantae > Streptophyta > Magnoliopsida > Geraniales > Geraniaceae > Geranium > Geranium rotundifolium. The sequence goes on along the minus strand of OY987315.1, from coordinate 28,541,956 downwards.
CTTTATTTTGTACAACGAGAAAATTAGAAAAAAAAAATTCAAAATCATTTTTACTTGTTTATTTTAACTTTTCAGTTACAAGAGTATCTTCGTCATTTCACAAAAAACTTAACAGATTTAAAAAAAAAGTTAACGGAAAAGGGTAAAGTGGGACTTTTTGATATTTAGGGCATCTCTCAGATTGAATTTGTACTTAAGGGGGTTAATGTGAGACTCACGTATAGTTAAGGGGGTTATCTGGAATTTTCCCAAATATTAATTAAGATGTAAATATTATATATAAATATATTAGTTATTAGATAAAAATATATAATTGATTAATGATCGAATCGAGCTTGATTACGTACAGTGAACTTGAAGCAAATACTTATTGATTAAAGATTGAGTAGCTTGTTGAAATTTTGACTCACGAGTCATTGAATATTTATAGGTTAAGCTCGAGTCCAATTTGTATACTAAATAAGCCCAATTTTAAACTCAATTTTTGAAAGAAATGTGCCTTACATCAATCACATTTGCGTATAAACGTAACATCATCTATTACGATAAAACGACACTTTTATTATCACTGTGTTGTGATAATAAGTTAAATATTTAATTTCGTCTGAGGTCATCAGAGGGGAGTCTCTATTAGTAGAACCCTTGTTGATTGCTAGAAATTATACTTAACGTGTCCCTAGTCAAAATGCTTTGTAGAGCGATCATAGATATCAAGTCTACTGATCATAGTAAAAAGTTATCAAGTCAAATCATAGATATCATTACTTAGAGAAATGATATTGGACAACTCGACCCGAGCATGTGTCATAGATACAGTAATGAGCATTACTTAGTTGTCGTATTATCAGAGAATTTTTAAGACTTTGGGGTTTTCGTTGACTCTTATATAACCTCTTTCATATTTTGACATGCTCGCCTATTTTGTCCGTAACTTGATAATGGAAGGGTATGATTGGTTATGCGACGGGTTGTATGAGGGATACGAATGACGGTTAAGATATTTGTTCCTTAAATACTTATGGGAACGATATCAATTTAAGGCCTCTTGATGAGTGTGATTGAGAGGGAATGTACGACCATACTATTAATAGAGTTGTCATTCTTAGTCATCTCGAAGTCAAGGAACATGATTGAATAGATAAGGGTGGTAACTCTATGCCTTATGTTCAGTTAAGATATCCAGTGACAAAGGGATTATGATAGTTACTACAAAAAGGTTTAGTCGAATCATCGATAATCATGACCATTGGGTTGATCATAATGTCTTACAAGATGCCACTTATGATGAATGGACCAAACAAAGATTTAAGGCCATTTGCCAATGACTCATGAGCCTACAAAGTCACACAAAAAGAGCAAGTCTGAAGCTATATGGGCGGGCTTACTAAGCCTATTAGGAGAATAAGTAAAAAGGGACACGTGACTGTAGGGGCCACGAAGTGCCCAAGTGGACATGAGTGCCCAAGTGGCCACAGACCCGTGACCAAAGGTTGGGAACGAGGTGACCAAAATGGCCACGGTCCGTGACCAAAATAGTTGGAGCATTAAGATATGTAGTGTAAGTCTCAAATCCCGATTTTCCTCAACTAAATCATGTAATTAACTCCAAACCCAATCAATCTCCTTCATATCATATTCCAATACTAGAAACTTAGCCACTCATACTTAAAAGCAACATGCAATCAATATCAAACACACAATTAAAAATTCAAAACTCCAACTCTCACTTCAATCTCACCGATCTCTATCAAACAATCATGGATTAGCAATCTCACTAATCCTCTCATGCTCAAGCAATAAGTAAAACCCAAAACAATAAATTGCTTGTCTGAATTGAATCATATGAACAATAGATGGATTAAAAGCAATAAAAATTTAAAATCTAAGATTAAGAATGGTGTTCAAGTCACTTACAAGACCTAAGGTATCTATTACACACAATATTGGGTGGTCTTACCTCCTCATTCTTCCTCTCCAAGCTATGAACTTATCTAGATCTTCAACTTCTCTCTAGGAACTTAGAGCTTCTCTCCTAAATCTAAGAATTGTAGAGAAATATGGGGAGGATCCATTGGTCTCTCTATCACAATTATTATGTACTACTACACAACCAATAGGGGCTTTGAAGTCAATTCATAGAGAAATATGGAAATCTAGAACTTCTGCGCGCGAGTCACGATAGGGAGTCGTGACTAGCAAGTGTCGTGACTTCTTCCTACAATCTTGGAGCCAGCTGTCCAAGAGTAACACCTTGATGTCGTGTGTTGTTGTCGTTGGAGGAGGTGTTATGTCTCTACGTCAGTCTAATCCATATGCCACGTCAGTTAACGACAGGTGAAGTCAAAATAAGGTGTCGTGTTTGTCATTTTCGTGACTCTCTTCACAACTCACCTGCTCCTCAGGTTCACGACACACGACTGTACCAGTCACAATGTTGTGGGTCTGATGTGACCTTGCATTTACACTTTGTCCCGCAATTAAGCACCAAATTTTCCTCGTTTCGACTTTCTAGAGCAATTATTTTGTACTTTTGATCCTTAATGTGTTTTTGACATTTTGTAGATGAAGAAGCCAAATTGGAGCATTTTTGGTGCTCATGAGAGGAACCGCGCAGAGCCACAACGATCGTGCCAAGGAAATTGTTGAGGGGTCGAGCGACCTCATTTTGACCTCGATCAACCCCCCAATTAGATGCTTATTTGCCTCATAGTGGCCTTAGAGAGCCAAATAGGACCATTTTATGCTCTTCGGTGTGTTTTCAAGAGCATATGCAGGAAAGGGTGAGAAGAAGGCCAAGGTTCGAGATTCGGGGAGATCGAGACTTGAGGAACAAGAAACAAAGAAGGGCCACAAAAGACAATAGGCACGATTGTGCCCCCTCTAGGCACGATCGTGACTAGTGAAGGTCACGATCGTGGCTCTCCATGGCACGATCGTGGCTCGATGAATATTTCTTGTGATTATTTTCTCCAACTTACAGAGAGTTGGCCCGATCTCAGTCACGGAGGCGCCACGATCGTCACCAAGAGAGATTCACGATCGTGACTCTATAGTCACGATCATGACCCAATTCAAAACCAAGGCACGATCGTGACGGAAGAGAATACCGCAGCGTTGACTCGAGCAGAGTTGGTCCCCCCAGCTCAGGCACGATCGTGACTCCCATAGGGACGATCGTAACCATCACTAAGTCACGATCGTTCCCCCCATAGTCACGATCGTGACCAGGCACGATTTTCAGAAGATATATTAGGGCTCTTGCCCTAGGGATTGAGGAGCTTTTGGAAAACTTAGCCGTGTAGCCTCCTTCAGCTCACAAAAAACAGACTTGTCACTTCAAGGGAGATATTCCATTTTTGGGTTCTTCTTCATCACTTCATCAATTGATAAAGGGTGAGTGGATTTTCTATACAAGAGTATACTATTTGGAGCAAGGAGACTTGGAGAAGGCATTTTCCAGCACCATTTCACCAAGAAGAAGCTATTTTGGGAAGGAGTTCACCATTTAACCTTCACCAACAACAAGCATTTGAGCTTTGAGCAACTACACACCAAGAGCATTTATAGACTTTCTCTCTTTATATGTTTCCTACTATGATTCTTATTAGTCTTTTCATTTGTATGATGATATTTGATTTGAGCACCATGGTTGAGGGCTAAAACCCTTAGCCATAGGTGCTAGACTTTGTAGATTTTGAATTATTGCTATGTGACGAAATAGTTCTAGGGTGATGCTTGAGTTGTGTGGTTATTCTTGCTTTAATCCATGTTTTCTAGGTAGGCCACATAGAATGTATGCTAGGGTTCTTGGACTTAGGCAACATTAAGTGTGAGGGGCTCGAAACCGAGTTTTGACACCCCGACGTAACACTTAGCCCACTTAGTGTGCATATTTAGGGGCTACATCGATCTCGAGAGAGACAGATAGTCCCGGATCTAGGAACCACCGAGTGCTAGGGGTTTGATGCCGAGCGGAGACGCCCCGAAGTGGCACTTGACTAATTATTGTCGGGAAATTGCAATCTCGAGTGACTTCGAACCCGAGAGGGAAAGGAATGACTCGGGATTAGGACAACTCCAATGCCGAGAGGCGGGGTTTTCAATTAAGACATAGGTCAATCTCTTATCACCTAATGAACTAGGAAATCATTATAGTAATTCACTGTTTGCATGTCTAGCACCCTAGGCGCTTTCCATTAATGGTCAATCATCAAATCATTAGCTTTCGTGTTTTTGTTAAATAGAAAATACCAAAAATAGTAGTAGTCCCGAGATCTTTTTACACAAACACACAATTGACCTAAGACGCGCATTAGTCTCTGTGGACCGACCCGGTATCTTACCGGTCTTATAAACATATTACTTACGAACCGTGTGCACTTGCACGTGGTAACCATTGTGCGACGTTTGCGCGTCACAATTTGGCCCAACAGAAATGCGATGAGCGACACAGAGCGGGGACAAAACATTGCAGGCGTGTCACGAGGAACGATTCCGGGCACGGAGGCAAGACGATCGTGACTTAGTAAAGATTGCGACTCATTTAGTCAAGATCGTGACTCATGGTGGATCTGCTATATAAAGTGCGGAATCCATAGTTTTTCAGCATTCAACACATATTTTTTAGCACCCACACTTTGGGTCTTTGAGGATTTCGACTTTCATAGGTTTTCTAGGGAGAAAGGGTTCCAAAGATCTCCCTTGAAGGCCTTTTTTGGTGCTCCAATGGAAGGTTTCCACCACCACCAAGAAGAAGAAGAAGAAGAAGAAGAAGAAGAAGAAGAAGAAGAAGAAGAAGAAGAAGAAGCAAGGAGGAGCTAGATTGGAGAGATTTGAGCTTCCCAACACCCATGTCTTTGGGTTTGAGTTTGTAATTTTCTTTTCTTGTCTTGAATCTAGCTATTTCTTGTATGTGAATGCTTGAGCACCATTATTTGTGGCTAAAAACCTTAGGTCATGGGAGTTAGACTTTTGTATGGACTGAATTTTATTGATATTGAGGTATTAGTTCTAGGTTGATAAATGTGCTATGTGGATTTCTTTATTTGCATGCTTGTATTTTATTTTGGCCGCTTAGAATGCATGTTTAGGGGGCTAAGCCGATCTTGTGAGGGACGGATAGTCCCGGACCTAGGAACATCCGAGGGTTAGAGGCTCAAAAAACCAAGTTTGGATGCCTTGCCTTAGGTCATGGGAGTTAGACTTTTGTATGGACTGAATTTTATTGATATTGAGGTATTAGTTCTAGGTTGATGAATGTGCTATGTGGATTTCTTTATTTGCATGCTTGTATTCTATTTTGGCCGCTTAGAATGCATGTTTAGGGGGCTAAGCCGATCTTGTGAGGGACGGATAGTCCCGGACCTAGGAACATCCGAGGGTTAGAGGCTCAAAAAACCGAGTTTGGACACCTTGATGCGACCTTTAGCCTATTATTGTCGTGCGAATGCAGTCTCGAGTTGATTTCGAACCCGAGAGGGCAAGAGGCGACTTGGGATTAGTCAAATCTTAATGTCGAGAGGCGAGATTGGTAATTATGACACAATTTTAGCACATGATTTATCATGAGAACTAATATTTCAGTACTTTGATTGACATTAATTCTAGGCATGCTTGGTTATTTAAATTGTACTATCTTATTATGCTTGTGTCTACCTTAGATTGATACCCTAAGTTAGATGTCATGAGTTGCTACACCAATTTCGAGAGGAACGAGTTGTGACAGACCTAGATAGTGTAGAGGGTTAGGGTTCGAGACTGAGTCAAGACGCCCATATACACTCCTTGGCCTTTGATTGTCGTGTTTTGTCCGGTTGCAAGTCACATTTGATCCCTAGATGTTAAGATTGAACCGAGACTAGGCTAAAATTAATGTCGAGAGACGGACTTAGTATTTTAAGGCATAGGTCATGCTAATAAATTGCATGCTTAGGATTGGTAGTTCAATTAAAGCTTGATTTGTATGAATGTCTAGTTTATTCCGTTCTCGAATCCTTGACTTCCAACCATTTACCTTCCGCCCTCCATTTACTTTTCTTGCATTTATCTTAGCGTAGTTAATATTAGGGGTAATTACAGATCAGTACACCCGTTGAAATCTCATTTCAAGATTGATACCCCAAGTTTGATTTTTTATTTCTCGGGTCCCCCAAGTTTAAAACGTTAACACTTTAGTCAAAATTCAGTTAAATCTAACAGTTTTATTTGTGTAATGACCAAAATGCCCTCCCTATATAATTACCAAATTATATAATTATTTGATGAATTGTGGAATGACAATTTTGCCCATTTTTAAATGACAAAATAAACTCATGATTTGAGGGAAAATTTGTCCTTTCAACTAAACAAATAAAAAAATAAAAATTAAGTTAGAAAATTACATTTCTAACCCTACTTTTATTCATCCTTCCCCACTGAAACCATCTCTTCTTCCCTAAATCTTATCATCTTCTTCTTCAATGTCCCTAACCCTCAAAACCGCTGTTCGTTAAGATCTCAACAGAGGACAACGCCACCACCACCGTCGCCACTGTCGATTTCTAGAACCACCACTGTCGATTACGCCTCCATCAGTCGAGATGGTGATTCAAGAAATTGACGGTGGTGGCTCTGGCTCGCCGGGAACTTCATCAATGGCACAGTCTTGTCGTTTATAGCGAACCTCACGAGTCTCGCCGAGTCATGTCCCGAGCGGACTCGGCGATTATCGAGTCTCGAGATCCTCTGGCTCGCCGGGTGCAACCTCGTGGGTTAGATCCCACCGAGCCTGACCCAGTTGACTCGGCTCTAGAACTTTGAACTCTAGGTCAACGGGCTCACCTGTTCGATCCCGAGCACCATCAATAACATAACAAATGGAACTCACCGGGACATTACTGTTCGATTTGGGTAAGAACTCGCCTAGATTTGTATGCGAATGGAACTCTAGAGCAGCTTATACGACGCAATCTTGCTATCGGCGTCGAAGATGGTAAACTCCTCCTTCATCGATGCCACCTGATTGGTGCTCAGATCCTTTCCCATGGCATCTCTCTGGTTCGTGTTCTTGATGACGAAGAAGAAAGAAAATTTTGAATTGAATTAGAACGGTTTTTTTTTAATTGAATTGAATTGGAACGATGCTTTACCAAATTAGAATATTAAAGATATGTTGGTTTATGTGTTATTTTAAATTTGATTTGATGATTTGTTGGAAAAGGGTAAATTGAATGATTTATGCCTTAATTTCAGTTCATAATCAATTTGTAATAAAGGAAAGTTTGGTTTAAATGATATAAGTTTTTAATATTAAATTTTATTTATTTGAAAAGACATATGTACCCTTGAATCATAAAATAAATTTAATATTTTAAGAGGGTAAAATGATAAATTCACATTTATAAAATATACCTGGGGGCATTTTGGGTATTAAAATAAATATTAACAGTATCACTGTTAGATCTAACAGAATTTGAACTTAAGTGTTAACGTTTTAAACTTGAGGGACCGAGAAAAAAAATCAAATTTTGGGTACCAATCCTGAAATGAGGTTTCAACGGGTGTACTGATATGTAATTACCCCTTAATAAGTTGTAGCTGTGTGTGGTAGTTGTAGCTTAATTATGCCCACCCCCACCCTCTCTTGTGCAATTTTCCTTCTTCGAGTCATGTCGGGAAAGAAGACACGAAATGTTCAATTGAGAGATCCCTATTTGGTCCCCGTGAAAATTGACTTGGTATCTTACAGGTTTATTACTTGTGACTGTGTGCGCTTGCATGTGGATTTCGGAGCGCGACGTTTTCATGTTACGTTTCGGCCCAACAGTTGTCGTCACTTGAACTCCTGAAACTTGAATCCTTGCACTTGTTCCCTGCATCTCACGACTCGAGAGTCACGATAGAGTGTTGTGACTCGAGCTGTCGTGACTGAGGGTATCCTGGAAGTCCTCATTCTCTGATGCTTTGGACTCATGACTCTGTGTAGTGACTCCGACAGTCACGAGTCTACAATGTTGCTCCTCTTCAGCTCTACTTTGTCTCGCCTCGATTTAAGATCTTCTCTCAGACTCTTTTCTACTTAATTATGCCTTTAAATGTCGTATTTTCCTGTAAATAAACATATACCCTTGTGTGTATAATAGTACTCAAAACTCCCTAAAATGTTTGACGGGAGGAAATTTCGGTAAGTATAATATCACTCACTCCCGAACACACGGAAAGTGCACCAGTCGTCAAGTAATAAAGGGCGTTCTATAAAGTCCCGAATATCGATCCCATGAGGAAAATATGGCTTAACGCGTGAAGGTTGCAGGCACTAGTAGCATGCAATGTCTCTCGGGTTTGGTAGTTCATGCAATTTGGGTTGATTGTAAATGTAAATAACTAGCAAGGAGACAATAATACGTAAATGATGATGTGTGTCAAATAAGATAAGTGACCGGAGCGTGTGGAATCCCGAGGATCATATGGTTCATTTCATTCCTAGTGAATCATATTATTAAAGAGAAAGATAATTAAGTTGAGAGTCTTTAAGTATTGAGTGATCCTAACCTTACCTAATACCCCTCTATGAGCAAGTGAAAGGTGAAATGACCCTAAGGTTACTAACCCGGCCTAAGCTAGTAGTGTTTAAGTCATTTGCATTTAAAAGTTGAAAAGGACTCTCTAACTTTCAGGTGGGTACAATAGTCATAAACCGTCTCGTAGTTGTCAGTGTGATTGAGTCGGTCTCTAAATGATCTAATCGATGTAAGTCATCTGTTATTGCCTCTCAAGACCTAGATTTGATCTAGTTCAAGCCTACACGGGAGAACTAGTAATTTAATTACATTTAGAGCCTTTAACCATCTACCCTAACCCTCTAACAATAGATCTAGCATGTTATAAAATGACCCTACAATCCCCATATGTCCTACTCCGATCTAGTAAATTAGCTACTCATGTTATAGTGAAAAACACAATTAAAGTTCATCATGCAAATCATCATACAACTTAATTCTTTGAAGACAAACAATAATCATGCAACAAACTTCGAATGAATAATACCTCGATTATAAAAATAAAATCGAAAACAGCTCTCAATCCCAATTACAGCTAACAATCATAAACTAAACTATTTAGAACCTTTGATCCTTGCTCCTTGATCTTCTTGTGCTTCAAAAGTAGATTCTGATCTCTCTCCTTCTGTTTTATGTTCTGTTAGGTCGTTCTTTTCTCGAACCCTTAGTGATGCTTATATAGGCGTGAGGGAGGCGAGCCAATTCGGGAAAGGATCGTGGTAGATCTGCTGGTGCGATGTTACTAGCCGAGTTAGTAGTCGAGTGGGGACTCGACTAGTTGACAATTTCTTCACTGACCGAGCTTGGTTGTCGACTCCTTCCTCATCTAGGAATTGCTTGGTAGTCGAGTGGGTAGCCGAGTTTGAGATTCGGTTGATGGGTCTTTGCTCTCTGTCCATCTTCTAAACATTTTAACATGAATGTCGGGTTGGCTAAAACCCCCAACGCGCTCGGTTCTAACTCGAGCCGCATGCGCCACCCTGGTTAGGTTAAATAATGACCCCTCATATCTTTAACTCGCTCATTTCAGAGTGCGTCCAATAACCCGCCCTAACCCGACCCTTACTCACCCCACCCGCAACCCCTCATTAACTATTCGGGCGAGGGAGTGAAATTCGCACACTCCTCTCCCTGCATGATTTGTAAGGATGTCCATTTTAACCAAGAATCGGTAACGGAACCAAGAACCGAACCAAACCAAGTCCAAAAAAACCGAAAACCATGTATTATGGTTAGATTACCGTTTTAATTTTAAGTGGACTATTTAATTTTGGTTCATATACGGTTCATATAATATAAAATCATTGGTTAACCAAATAAGCCGAGGCGAAATTGAATTTGTCCCGTGTCACTCCTATAGTCATCATGATTCACACATCATTTTTCAATTTGTCAACCCTAAATAAATCTCAATACTACTCCAGCTCGTACTTAGATTCGTACCAATTCACAATTGAGTAAACCTTGTTGTCTGCTTATGTTATATACTTTTAATTTAATATATTTGGTGTAGATTTTAGTTTGTGGTGAATTGTAATTTTAGATTCGGTAAGATTGGATTGCTTGATAATTTTTGGTCATTTACGTCATCTCATGAATCGATCGAAAATGAAGTGAGGGAAAGAAGCAGAGGTTTTGACTTAGAAATGGAGGAATAGGAGTGAAGATGTCGGCGAAATGGCAATGGGAGAATGCGGGCGCCGGAGCCGCCGCCGGGTTCGCCACCGTCGCTTCCATGCATCCTCTTGACGTCGTCCGCACCAGGTTTCAAGGTACTCTTCTCTATCTCACCTTCTCCTTATACTACTCTTGCTGCTCCACTCACTGGACTCGACTCGATTGCAACAACAGTTAACGATGGTCGAATCTCCAATCTTCCCACTTATAACAACACTGCCCATGCCGTCTTCACCATTGCTCGCCTCGAGGTTTCTTTCTTTCTGTCATCCAGATATGATTGCTTGCTAATTTGTTATTGACAAGAGGAATGATATCATCATCCGTTACCAACCACAAATTTATCTGTCCTCTGCTCAATCAGCTCCTTTTGATCCCCTATGAGATTATGAAAATTGGGATCTTAACCTAAATATGTTATAACATTGGTATGTTGTTTGTGTCCCTTTCCTTTTTTCTTTGAATAGTATCATGCTCCAAAACAAGTTCTTGCAAGACAACCCAATTGCTATTCTACGATTTATATGCATTAGATTTACAAAATAGTTATGAATCATAATAACAGAAATGGAGAACGAGCTTCATATCAAGCAAATGAGATTGTAAAACAGGAAAATCTGTAAAAGCTTGTTGAAGCACAATGTGACCTTTTTTTTCCTGTAAGATGGCCTCTAACTCTTCTCATGCTCAAGTCCCAACTCTCAAGATCACTAAGGGTTTGAAGCATAGGTGGTTAGCATAAGGATACTACCATGTTGAAGATTTACATGTAGTTTTAAGTTGTAATATACTCTTCGTCTCAAAGTATAGTGCTACATTTACTTTTTAGCGGAGATTAAGGATTAGGGAGATAGGGCTTCCATTTCTACTACTTTCCCCATGATCTTCATGTGTTATCCCACTAAGTGCTTGTAACTAACTGAAACCATGGACGTAATTGGTAATTCATGTCTAACTAACTTCTTATATAAGATAGTGAAGATTTATTTATGGACATCCACTGAGTACTTAACATCCTAGTCCTTATCATGAAGAAAATGCTTCAGTGTTTGGTAATTCAATATTTTGTCTTTGTTACAGGGTTTGAGAGGGCTATATGCTGGTTTTTATCCAGCTGTACTTGGATCAACTCTTTCCTGGGGTTTATACTTTTTCTTGTAAGTGTCAATTTGATACCCATCTGCAGTTTCATATAAGGATTGCAGAATTTAGAGTCTAGTTGTTAATGCCATAAGGGAAATCCGCTATTGAAAATATAGTGTAAAATATAATTTACCTATTTAATCCATTAAGTGGCACATTGTGAATCTAGTTTTATATAAACTGTCAGAGAACTCAGTCACTCTTACTGTTTTATTCTGATTTTGAAATTATGTTGTTTTATCGACTAACTTATATATTTGTTCTGTTCATAGTTATGGCAGAGCTAAACAAAGGTATTCCAAGAATGGGGAGGAGAAGCTGAGCCCTGGTCTTCATCTTGCTTCTGCTGCAGAAGCAGGTGCTCTGGTGAGTGTGTAAGCTTCCAATAGTATAAACATAATCTTGAACTGCTTATCAATATGGAAGAATTATTAGCCTAAAGAAATATTATTTTAGCTGTCATGTATTTGCAAAGTCACCCTGACATCCCTCAAGTATCCATAAAATAGATTGATTATTTGATCTGGCGACAGAAGTAGTCATATCTTCAACCTTGGGATTTTACCACACCACTTCTGGAGTCTCTTTTTGGAGAATGAAAACAAATATATACCTCATACACATGGACAGTAGAGGTAGAATAATTTGGTTAACTACAATATCATATGTCAGGTTTCGTTTTGCACAAATCCCCTTTGGTTAGTGAAAACGAGATTGCAGCTCCAGACTCCTCTTCATCAAACTCGACCTTATTCTGGTATTTATGGTATGATCCACATCTTAAATAACTTGGTGCAATGCTCTTTCAGATATCCTTTTGTACAGCGAGTCATATCAACTTTATCTCCAAAATGGTGATCAAAGATATCAAAATATGCATTGAAACACAAAACTTAAATACTAATATACTTAGGTCGGGAGCTGCCATGCTGGTTCTACGGAATTCTCATTAATAATTCATGACTTGTCATTTGAGTGTACGTGGTGATGATTGAGGTTGATTATATTTTTATTTAGACGGCAGCTTTATGTAGTTTAGTGCAGTTCCTTATTAGAGGCATGAAGCTTTAGGTATTTAAACTTGGAAATTCAATTACAATGTTTGCTTCTGTGTACCTCGGCAGTAGATATTTTCTTTTGTTGGTTTTGTTTATTTCTAATTGTGTAATGTCCTTCGCCACAGATGCCTTTAGAACTATAATGAGAGATGAAGGGTGGACTGCACTTTATAAAGGAATTGTTCCTAGCCTTTTTCTAGTAGGTTCTTTACTATCTCCTTCCTTCTATTTACTTCATTATATCTCAAATATATACTCTCCCCAAAAGAACCATTCATCAGACAGCTGACATCATAACCATCTTTATAAGTTTACTGTTTTGTAATTATTTCCCTATGATATGAAAGAAATCAATGATAGTGAGTCGCCATTGACACATGTGATACATGCTTCAGGTACCCATATATTTGAGCCCTTTTCGTGTTGATGTAAAGATGGTTGACCAAGTTTCATATAGTGTTATTTCGGCTACTAATAAGTTTGATGTCATCAAAAGCCATGCCCTTATGTTCTCGCAACTGACCGGTATATGTTTTTCTTCAGCAGGTTTCTCATGGTGCTGTTCAATTTACAGCATATGAGGAACTTCGGAAAGTTATTGTTGATATCAAGTCTACAAGAAGCAAACAGGATCCTCAAAGTGCCGATGAACTGTTGGTAAGTGTCTAAAATAATTTGCACCGAGAAATTAGAGGTCTTTTTTGTTGCTTGGAAATTATTCGCATTCATAAGCTAGGGTTCCCTGTACAAGATTAGGAAAACCTTGACCCAGGTTAGTGCTGCCCAAATGCCAAATAAAAAAAGTTTTGGTAAGAAAGTAATAAACTTGTTCTTATAATACAGACCTTGAACTGGACTATAAAATGTAATGCATGACATAAAGGGCCATTGACTAAAGTGATTGATGCACACATTGGGGTAAATATAATAATCTTAATGTTTAGTACAGTTCCTGGACATTTGGAAAATGAAGTTTGATTGCTTTCATTTGGTTTTACCAACACATTTCAAATATAAAGTACAACATGAAAAAAGATAGGTTATTTTTTTCTTTTTGCCATCGAAAAAATAAACAGTTATATGTTGATATTTATTTCATTTTTACAATCTAGAGTACAATAAGTTATGATTATTAATAAATGTAGTACACACATACCAAATTAGGTCAATGGAATACATTGGACAGAAATTGAACTTTATGCTAAATATCTTCCTCTGATTGGAACCTTTCTTTCCAGCCATGTGTATTGTACATATCAATTCCAATTTCAACCTCCTTTATTTGCTGTATTTATTTTGACATGTTTAATCCCCATATTTGGTTGGGAAATGCCTAGACGATTGTTGTTTTTGTTGGTTAAGTTTAAACAGTCGTTGTTTTCTAAACAGAATTCAGTTGATTATGCTATTCTAGGAGGCGCTTCTAAAGTTGCTGCCATGCTCCTAACGTATCCATTTCAGGTAAGCATCTTTCTGGTGGTGCACTTTTATTCTGGTATTATAATCCAAAGGCTAACCATTGCTTCTGGTTTGGATGAATGAATTTATCTTTTCAGGTTATTCGGGCTCGATTACAGGTATGAGAAGCTATGCAATCTCAAACACTGTCTCTCTCATCTTGAAGTTTAGGGGTAGAAATAAACCAAGTTGTTGCAATGATGTGTGTGAAACTAGGTTAGGGTTGGCTTCATAATTCCCTTAATTGAACCTCTTGGGATCTTTTGCGTGAATTCTCCTGTTGCATTCCCTTGTTATGCTGCATCTTCTTTTTTAATCCACAATTGAGTGTGTCAAGTATTGAACTCAAGACCTCCCTTATGTAGCGGGAAGGTCTTTGTCACTCGACTTCTTTTGTTGTAAATAAACAACATTTCTGTATGTACCAAGGGTTGAACTCAAGACATCCCTTTACCACTTAGCCCAGCCCAGTAGTTATGTACCTTCTGTTAAGTCTTGCATTATGTTATTGCAAGCTCGAATTCATAAATCCATCTTCTCCCCGCAGCAACGTCCTAGTAATGATGGAATCCCTAGATATGTGGATAGCTGGCATGTCGTAAAGGAGACTGCAAGGTAAGAATTAATTTCAGCCCTCAACTTGAAATTTTCATTTCTCTGTTTCTAGTTAAGGGAAGTCGAATCAAGGTTAATACAATTGCTATTCCAAAAGGACCAAAACTCCAAAGCCATGCTTGATGACTTGAGTTATCTTCTGGAATCTCTGATATTTTCTTTTAGTTCTTTGTTGTGTTTTAGTTATGTTCTCTTAAGCATGTTCCTTTGCAACAGAATTATGAATGGCTAGTATTCAATGTACGGATCAGACGACAGATAATTGAATCCTCTCTTAATTTTTCAACTGACGGTAAAAGTAATATGGGTGGTTAATGAAGGGACATATATTGTTGTTGAGAGGATTGGGGTGCTTAATTTCTAGGTATAAACCTCTAATATCTTCTTCTCTTCGTGCATTCTAACATATTATGAACTTGCAGGTTTGAGGGCGTTCGGGGTTTTTACAAGGGTATCACACCTAACCTTTTGAAAAATGTGCCTGCTTCCTCAATAACATTTATTGTTTACGAAAATGTCCTGAAATTGCTTAAACGTGGTAGAAGAGATGATTGATATTGTTCTCCTCTGTTTCTTGCATACATTCTTTCGGTAGCCGGTCAACTATTTATTTCATATGCAACTCAGAGATAGATTAGAAATAATGTAAATTGTATTAAGTTTATCCATCAAACCGAAACCATTGAAAGAATTTCATAAGAAACTTGCTGCTCTTCATGAATATAACGGTGGGTGTCGAGAATTGTAACTTCAAGGTCAGGGAAGAGACTCCTGAAGGCGTCTCCTTCCACATAATCCTTGGTGCTGGAATTGAATCTGCTATGAACTTCACAGGAACTGTAATTTTGGAATTGTTGCCATATGTAAGAATCTTCCCAATTCCTGCTCAACATTATTGAAAGTTGTCCAAAAAATGACCTCTTTAGAATAGTTGTCCATCCCCAACATTATTGAAAGTTCAATGGATGTTCTTGCAGTAAGACTCCATTATTTGGAGAGTGGAACAAAGAGACTGATTAGTCAGTCCTCGGACTAGATCAACAACATCTCCCTCATCACTTCCCACAACAAAACAAAAGCCTTACCAGTTCTGAATACAAATACACTATGCACATGGTGAACCTCAAACACTGTTCCCTAGTGTAGGAGGCAGGACTAAGAAGAGAGTCCGAGTCTCCATATGGGCCATGGAGAAGAATAAAATGGCTTTCTCCTTCTCAGAAGGTCAATGTTTCAACATTTCTTTGGCAGCTGGTCATTGTTGATATTGGCAATCCATTGAACTTGAAATTATTATATTTGCAAGTCAAGCAAATCAAGGATAAGAACAAAGTGCTGGCCAATGGTACAAATAATAGCTAAGGATAGACAGAACACAAGGATTTCATTTATGAGCTTAAAACAAGAACATTAGACTTTTGACCTTTCCTCTTCCTCTTCCTTGTACATACCAGACAGAGCCTTCCCAATTTACATTAGTTTTTAAGCATTCTGACCGAAATTTCAGAACACTTGCGTTCACATTTGAAGTCATCAAGTTGTACTCTAATTTCTTTACTAGCAAGGAAGAAGATGCTTTAATAATTACACTTTGTCATCATGAAACCACCATCGAGTCTCCTTGGGAGATCTGCCGTTTCTACAATTCTTCACATAGCGATCATTGTCTTCAGGGCGTTGCTGCAAGTAAGATCAAATGAGTTTGAGACACAATATAGCTAGAAACACAAGAGAAAGAGAAGGAGAAGGAGAATGGAAGGTTTATTAGACCTTGGCAGTTGAGCTTGACAGCATGGATAGAATGCTGATACAGATAGAACTAACAGTCATTGCTGGAGACCATGAATCGTACAAGATATCTATACACAAAATATATTATTAGTCACTCCCACTTTCAAAGGCACTTCACTGCTTTAGACACCTATCGAGATCAATATAATCATATTTGTAACCAGTCACATGCTTAGAAATCAGGCCTATGTGAAATGCCATATATCTAAATGTCTAGAGAGAATATGTTAATCAACTCAGTGCACACTTTGATGTCTTATCAGGTTATCTTTTTTCCACTAGAATTTTCTTCTAGAATATCTATCTGGCATCTGAATATAGCCTTTGAAAAAGTAGTCTTTCAACCTCAAGCAATCAATAGTAGAACACACCAAACTTAAATCATATAGAATTCTGATTCTTATTTCAGCAATTCCTAAAGTTGATAGCTAGAGAAATTCTTAACCAATGTTGATTAGCCTAAATGGTACATGAAGTTAATTGAGAAACAAACCCTTCAAGTCATTTGGTTATTATTGTGTCAGCAACAATAATGAGAAATGTAAACTAAACTGAGTACTAAACCTATGTTTCTGGAAAGCAGAAGTAAAACCCAAGCAAGAGACTTCCCTCACACCTGATGGGTAGTGACTTATCTTCTCATATTTCAGAGAGAGACAGATTTAATACCAGAAATCATGATTTAATTACACTTGTAGCCTTACTCACCAATTCTGCGTACTGAGTAAAATGGGAAGGTTATTAATAGCCTGCAATCCTATAGACCAATAGCATTACCCTCACACCATTAGAAAATCTTCTTACAATAAGACTCAGCAAATGTGTGTAGGCAACTTATACGATAAATGCACAGTGATATCGACAAGGACTCATCCAATAAAAACAGCAAAATATCATGTGGCAATGAACTAATGCGTAAGAATCAATGTTGCAAAAGTCCCCAACTTATCCGATTAATCCCTGAATGTTCCCAATTAATCCTCTATAATTCCTTTAATCTGATTTATTTTCGGATTAATCCCGACTAATAGAAGGCTCTTTCCGTCCGACTAGCACCTAGCATAATACAATTCTTTCCAGAAGCCAGAAATCAAAGGCATGCGAAGGCATGAATAAACGAAAGCAAGTAAGCGGACGAACTTACCTAAGCATATATGGCCATTGCTATAAATATGAGGATGGAGAGGAGCTGGGTGTAGAAATATAACCTGCAAATCCCAACACCAGTACCAAAACAAAAAAAGGTACAATCCCATTAAATTTCAATTCACAAAACAAAAACAGGGTTATAATAGAGAAAACCATGAACTTATATGCAAACCTGAGGAGCTTCCATGGGGTAATGCTCAGGGAAGTCAACCTGAAGTTGAAAAGTCTCATTGGAGTAGAGAGTTCCAGGGGCTCCATGGGCTTCAATAACCCACCTTTGAAATCAACATTTCAACAAAGACAAGTAAGAATAAAGACACTGAAGATCAACTATAAATTAGACATTCAAAACTTCAATTAAACAAAAACTATGTCAATTCTTCATTTTCCTGGTCTTAAACAAATGGGTTTGGGTCAATTGACCTAAAAAGATACCTCTGGAGATTATCAGAGACTTTGTGGGTGAAGCCGGAGGGAGGATTGAGCTGCCACTCGACAAGCTCTTTCTGGAGGCGATTGCAAGCGATCTTACTGAGTGCCTTGAAACAAGCAACCCAGAACGAAGAATCAGCAAAACAGATATATAAACCAAAGAAGAAAGAAAGAAAGAAAGAAGATAGAGAAGTATGTACCTTGCGAGAAGCGGCGGAGGAGGCAGACATGGTGTAATTGGGTTTCTGGGTTTTGGGTTGGAGACCGATTCGTGTATGTTTTTGGTTCCATCATCGAGTGGTGTCTCTATTTATTTACATTTGTTTCTCCACAATTCGGACCGTTTAATCCTTCAAATGTATCTTTCATGCCGACAAAGCATTTTACCATTATTACCATCATGCCATTACCAACTACGTTCGGTGATCATCACTCTCTTAACGAGTATGATTTCAATTTTTTATTTTAATTAACTAAAGAGTAACAAACAATTTGGGGAAACATTAGAACCGTTGCTGATTTTAATTAACTAGAGAGTAACAATTGGGGGAAGGACTACTACAAACACATGTCCTACTACAAACATTAGAACAGTTGAAGGCTGAGACGATGATTAATAAAACAACTAAAACTACTTCAGAAGTTGGTAACAAGGACAAGAACGTCATTTAAGAAGGCAATAAAATTTGAGATTCCATGAACCACGTAAACAATTTAATTATATATCATCATATATAAAGCGACCAGTATGAGGATGGTTGATAGCCATGATCACGCTCTACTGGTCATGTGTAAAGAGTTATTAAGCCATAATCATAGATATCATTTCGGGGGAGGAATGATATTTGACGACCCAACCTGAGAAATGTGTCATAGATAAAGTCATGAGTATTCTCAGTTGTCCTAGTATTATTGAATTCGTATAGACTTTGGAGTCTTTGTGGATTCCTATGTGGCAACTCTCATAGTTTGACATACTCTTATACATTGTCCGTAACTGCCTACAATAGAGTTATTATTGGTTATGCAATGGGCTATACGAGGAATACAGTTGACGGTCAAGGGATTTGTCCCTCACATACCAGTGGGAATGATATCTGTTTAGGCCTCTTAATGAGAGAGACTGAAATAGAGTGTGCGGCCGCACAAGTGATAAAGAGTTATCGTATTCAGTCATCTCATTATCAAGATTCATGTTTGAATATATAAGGGTGACTTTTCTATACCTTATGTTCAAACAAGATATCTAATGACAAAGGGATTGTGGTAGCTGCAACAAATGGTTAAAATTGAATCACTGATCATCATGACCATTGGGTAATCATAATGTCTTACTAGAGACCACTTATGACCGAATATAGATTGGGACCATTTGCCAATGTAATCATGAGCCTACATGGTCATACACAAAGAGCAAGCATGAAGCCAAATGGACCGACAAGGCCCATCGAGAAAAAGAGGAGTTGACGACCTATCGCCACACATGTGGCGATCGTCACAAAGGGTGTGGCGATAGCCACATGCCTCTACGCATATCTTTTCTACTTCGGTTTGGATTGTGAATCTGAAACCAAAAAGGAAAGAGGCAAGTGGGAGCACGAATTTTAGGGGATTTTATGAATTAGAAATTCTAAATTAAATAGTTATTTATTGGAAATTAGATCCTAACCCCAAGCCTAGAAATATGTTGCTTCAGTTTCATGAAACCCTAATGCGATTTTCGCAACATTGGCAACTCCACCTAAAAACTACAGATCTGATCATCATTCGATTAGATCTGATTTGAGAAGAACAATTCTAGTAGATTGTTCTTCGTCAAATTTCGATCAAGACTTGCTCGTGTGGATACCGGTAGAAAGCGGATCCCGAAGGAGAGGCTTTCGATCGATTCATGAAGAACATATGCACTCTCAAAGGTTGGATAAAGCCAAATCTACAAGAGATAAATTAAAGATCTAACCTATTTCATCAATTAAGCTTAAACATGCAGTAGATCCTTACTAGGGTTCAGGGTAAAATTTTGTTATATTGCTTCTGCTGCTATGTATGAGATCCCCCAAACCCCAACATGTTCTGGTAGGTCAAACCATTTAACAATACTAATTGAATCGTGATAAACCGATTGTGATGTAGATCTTCAAAGCAATATGGAGATTGACGACAATGATGGATATACTAAACAAATAGGTATTGTTTGTATCAAAATAGAATTACAACTTCAACATGATGCTGGTTGATTTTCATCGTCAATTGATGATTGTCGATCACATTGAAGATCTTCATACGTTGATGATACCACTTATTCGATATGCAGGTGATACGCCGATATTGGAGGTTTTCGTCGGTCAACGGTACATGCCCTTACAAAATACAATTTTTTGGCTTTTAATCGTTTACAGTGAATGACCACTGTTGTAAATCGATTAGCTACTTATAAGTTAAGTTTCATTGTATTAATGAAACAATTATATTATAGTTTCAGTCATTATTATCTAACATGCCGAAAAATCGATTAGCTATTTATAAGTTATAAGTTTCATTGTAGAATATTTTGTGTCATCTTCTGTAGCGATGAAACAGTGATACTATTATCTCTGACATGATCATTCAACATGGTACAATTGTTTCATCTGCGTATGAGTTATATGTTTCGCTGAAGAGTATAATTGTGTCATCTTTTGCAGTGATGAAACAAATAAACCATTTCCTCATGCATGATCATATGCGGTTGCTGAAACTCTATTGTCTTCGTATATGTTTAAATGTTACGTTGAAGAATAAAATTATGTAGCATTCGATATTAATGAAACAATTACATCATTTCGTATTGCAGGCGACGGGGAGGGTGCAAATGATAACGAACCATGTTTTATTTCCATGACCCTGCTTTCATTACCCTATTTTGCGCATGCTTCATTAAATACCATATCATATTCAGAGCTTCCATGTATTTTAATTCATATTTGCTCATATTCAAACTGAATTTTGTTTCATCAGAATTAGTAAATGTGTCATCGAGTTCGTCCAGTATATACATATGGATCGAACCACATTTAATAATTTCTGTTATTGAACGTTTGCAGAGTTAGTCAATGGTTGGATAGTGGACAAATATGGGGAATTATGTACCAAGGTGCCTAGCAGCAATGAAATCAATCGTGGTTATGAATTTCAATAACTTACCTACTGGTGATCATTGATGAACCTTGATCACGTCGACTATGTTTCATGGAATAGCTAAATTGTGAGCACCTTAATCACGTGAAAGAGATTCTAGTGATGTTGGCTTTGGAGTTGACTATGTGGTTGCTGATAGAAAAGGAACCCCAAGAGGGGCACATGGGGTGAAATTCTAATTCGTAGCCGAGCCAAGAAGTCGAACACAAAGTCGTAATTTGTGTATCGACTACTTGCCTAAGTTGCAGACCGTAGTTTAAATAATAACCAAGCAATAAGAACGACACCAGAGATGATTACCCAGTTCGGTGTAAGGTCACCTACGTCTGGGGGCACTTTGCCAGTAGAAAGGTTTTCACTATATGGTAGACAATAGTACAACTTCAAGCACCAACTAGCTATCAGACAAGCTATTGTCCTAAGCTACTATAGATCTCACCGTGAACAACCTCGACCAAGGTCCTCTCCCCCTGTCTTTGAGATCCTCTCAATTCCACCCTTCAAGCAAGCGTATATGCTCGGTGTCGTAGTCTTCTTTGACGGATTTGTGAATCTTCAATCATGAACACAAGAACCCTAACCGATCAAACACTCAATCTTCGCAACTTGATGTTTAATCGGAGCAAAGCCATTCTAGCAAACTAATCAGCCTCTCAACACACCAATGGTGCACGGTTAAGAGCTCTGAGAAATTTAGCAAATATAGAACAAGAACAGACGACTGCTAATGGGGAAGTTTCAAGCTTTTTATAGCAGCCCCACATTCCTAATCTTTCTCGGATTAGGAATAGGAAGTCTCAGACTTCCTAAAGAATTAGGCAAGCAGAGTTGCCGCCTTTGCTGACGTGTTAGTGAGAGCTAGAAGTCGCTTGGCCTGTTGACGTCATTCTCTTGCGCTCCAAGTCTTTCAGTTGTTGTGACGTCATTCTTCTTTTGCTCCAAGCGACTCTAAATAGGAAATCTTCAGACCTTTCCTAATCTGGAGCGTAATGAGTCGCTCCACGTGTCGTGTAACATGTTGCACTGACTTTTTACTTTTGCGCTAAAAAATTATGCCAACACTTCAACGTAGCAACAATCTCCCCCTTTGGCAATTTTTAGGCAAACATATTTTTAAGCACATCGTCATCTTGTGGCAGTTACGCACAGCAAGCGATGCAACTAAACACCTTTTTAAGTACATCGTCATCTTGTGGCAGTTACGCACAGCAAGCGATGCGACTTCTGGTGCGGCTTCTGGTTCGACTTCTGGAGCGGCGACTTCTGTGCGCAACTTGCTGTTGCGACTTCTGGCGCAACTTTCGTCTTCTTCGCGCAACTTTTAGCTTATATCTCCCCCTGTTTGTCTAACAATATTGCCAAAGGCAATTATACAACGATATTCGAATAATATCAGGGTATAAACCATCTCAAACCATGAGCAAATATCCCAAACACAAATGTCACATAGTACAGGAGTTTAACTCGGACAGTCCCCGAGGATTTAAGAAGTATGTTTGAAACAAGTTATTAGACTAAATCAGAGAGATATTTAAAAAGAGGTGGAGTCATTGACATCATCGTCATCTTCAGCAGGAGCGGTGCGGAGGTCATGTAGGAGGGCTTCACAGACAGTCTTGCGGGTTGTCAGAGCAGCAATCGTCTTCTCCAAGTCATTGATCATATCTACCCGCTCTTCCTCCATTCTGGTGCCGAGAGGTCCGAAAGGACGTGAGCTGGAACCAGCTTCAGATGTTTTGGCCATGGGAGGAGCGAGATCCCTCATATGCTTGCCCTCAAAGTTTTTGAGACTCATAGTGAGGGGCAGAGGCTTCTTTCCAGGTACATCAGTCTCTCGAACAATGTGAGGACATTGTTGGAGGAGAAGTCCAGTGATCAATGATGGAAACCCAATAGGTAGCTTCACAGCACATGACTTGGCATGTTTGACAAGGTGCTCAATGACATATGAACCAAAGTCAAGAGGGGATTGCGTACCTATTTGGTAGATGAGCTTTGCTAGTTCAGTTTTGATGCTCGACCCGTGAGTGGAGGGCACCCAGTTTGCCAAACCAATGCGGTATAGAATGGAATATTTGGCAGTGAGTTCTGCACCCGCAATGGTATCCTTGAAGGGCCAGACCTTTTTCCTTCCTCCAGTGATCTCAAAAGCCACTTTGTTCAAGTGAGTGACTTATGGATCTTTTCTGCCTAGATAAGCATTGATTGTGGTGGCAGATATCTAAAAGCACTCTTCTCAAACAAAGACTTTCCTATGCTCCGCGTCTTCTGGGTCATTAAACTCACTTGAGAGATTGACGATGAACTCCTTGACCAGCATTGGGTAGAACGGCCCGATGTTGATGACCGTGTTGGTCAGGCCTGAGCCACGGAGGAGTTCCACAACTGCGTTCATTCCTTGAGCTTCGGTAGAGAGATCTCTCTCCGGGTAGATGTTGCGCTGGTACATGTATTGCCACTTGACAGCGTTGTCTACTAAGTGAAATGAGACATTGTCTGTTGGGGCTTTTGGAATATTTTTGGGGAGTTTCAGACCTCCTATAGACTTCTTGACCCGTGGAAGTATGACACGAGTTTCTTCTTCTTCTGAATCCTCTTCTTCTGGGCAGAGGTTGTTACTGAGGTGGATGACTTTTTTCTTGACTTCTTCACTGATTTAGGAGCAGATGCTCCTCCTTTCTCTGTAGCTTTTCTTTTAGGGGTTAGTCTTCTCGGCACAGGTGGTTCTTCTTCTTCATCAATCAACTTGTTCTTTGGTTGTTTCCTTTTCTTAAGCCCTTTGGGCACAGATTCTTTTAGAGGCGTTCTGTCCGTTTGTGTAGCTTCTTCTTCCATAGTCTCGGCCGTATCTATTTCTTCTGTGTTGACAAGATCGGCTAAAGGTTGAGGGACTTCCGGTATAACTTCTGTATCTTCATTCAGCCCTGAACCACTGTCCGGAGCGACAAGCGGACTGTCGGCTTTCTGCATGACTTCGTTTAGTGGGGACTTCTCTGGTGCAGGCGTTGATTTTGGGGGGCTGGATCAATCCTCACAGCTAGTACCATGAATCTCAGGAACGGGGGTTCCTAGAGCTTCTTCAGACAGATTTTTATCTACAGGGTCTACTTCAGAAGGGACAGTAGGGTTACCTTGTAGGCGCGTCTGAGTAGAGTGAGAGCCTTGCTCTTCTAGGTTAGCAGATTTGGATAAACTGTTGTCCTTCTCAACGGCGGGAGTTGCCTCTACTGGTGTGATAGTTGGAGACGAGGTTGTTGCTCCCTGAGGCATTGGCGAACCCTCCCCTAAGATATTTCCTCCTCGAATCTTCACTCCATGTTTGTTTGTTGAAGATTTTGAGGCAGACAACTTCCTGGCGATCATCTTCACCCTCATCTTGGCTCGCAGTTTCTTGGAGGCAGAGGGAACGCGTCCGCTTCTAGTTCCAACCATTTGAGAGGAGGATTTGATTGGACTTGTTTCGGAAGAGAAGAGCAAACTGTTACAGGTGCAGATTAATTGTGGTTTGTGGTGCCCTAGCGGTTTTGGGAAGGTGGAAGAGGTGTGCAGAACTTTTCTGCGTGGAAGTCGAAAAGGTCGAGTGCTGATTGGTTCGTCGTCAGATTGTAATCATTCCTTTTCTCTTTTTTTGAATTTTAAACAAATTTCAACTGGGCTATTGACAAAAGAATTTGGGCCCGGCTTGATTTTGTGGACCCTTGTTGATCCTGATAGAGAGAGAGTAAAATCAACTAAAAGCTCCCTATCTTCTTTCTTGACTTCTTGTTACTCCAGACAGCAAAGTCCAAGGGATGACCTTAGACTTTCAAACCTGTTAGCATCTAACGCCTTTGTAAAGATGTCAGCGACTTGTTTCTCAGTAGGTAGGTATTCGAGTTTTATCTTCTTGTCCTCTACAAGCTCACGAATAAAGTGATGCCCGATATCAATAGACTTTGTTTTGCTGTGTTGAACTAGGTTCTTCGAGATATTGATTGCACTAATGTTGTCACAGAACAAAGTCATGACTTCTTGCTTGACCCCATACTCTGCCAACATCTGTTTCATCCAAAGAAGCTGAGTACAGCTACTTCCAGCTGCAATATATTCGGACTCAGCAGTAGACAAAGCAATACAATTTTGCTTTTTGCTGAACCAAGACACAAGATTGTTCCCCGGATAGAAACATCCTCCAGAGGTACTTCTTCGATCTGGTGTGCTTCCCGCCCAGTCAGCATCACAGTATCCAACAAGAGTAGGAGAGGTATCAAAAGAGTACAACAAACCCAATTCAGAGGTTCCCGAGATGTACCTTATTATCCTCTTGGCATGAGTTAAGTGACTGACTTTTGGATTGGCTTGATATCGCGCACAGACTCCTAGAGAGAAAGCGATGTCGGGTCGACTTGCTGTTAGATAGAGAAGGCTTCCTATTATGCTTCGATAGAGGCTTTGATCAACTGGTTCTCCAAGATCGTCCTTTGTGCATTTGACATGAGTGGCAATAGGGACTCTTTTGTGTGAAACCTTTTCTAACCCGAATTTCTTCACAATATTCTTTGCATATTTGCTTTGGGAGATAAATATTCCATCTTTCATCTGTTTGATCTGAAAGCCTAGGAAGTATGTGAGCTCACCAACCATACTCATCTCAAAGTCAGACTGCATATGTTGTACGAAATGTTCCACCATCTTGTCTGACTTTCCTTCAAATACGATATCATCGACATATATTTGAGCAATCATGATGTCCATTCCTTCCTTCTTCACAAAGAGAGTTTTGTCTATTCCCCCTCGAATATAGTCATTCTGTACTAGGAATTGGGTAAGACATTCATACCATGCTCGTGGAGCTTGTTTGAGGCCGTAGAGAGCTTTCTTTAGTTTGTAGACATGATGAGGAGAGTCATGATCTTCAAATCCCTTTGGTTGAACAACATAGACTTTTTCGTTGATATTTCCATTAAGGAAGGCACTCTTTACATCCATTTGATAGAGTTTGAAACGCAGATGGCATGCTATGCCGAGAAGAAGTCGGATGGCTTCCAGTCTGGCTACCGGAGTAAAAGTTTCTTCGAAGTCAACTCCTTCTACTTGTGTGTACCCCTGAGCCACCAGTCTTGCTTTGTTTCGAGTGATGTTTCCTTGATCGTCAGACTTGTTTTTGAATATTCACTTTGTCTCGATGACATTGACATCGTCTGGCTTGGGTACTAGTTCCCAGACTTCATTCCTTGCAAATTGAACCAATTCTTCTTGCATGGCGCAGACCCAGTACTCATCATTGATGGCTTCTTGTATATTCTTTGGTTCAACTTTTGAGACAAAGAAAATGTTACCTATCATCTCTTTGTAGTTAATAGGTGCCTTTTGTCGGGTCGGCACTCCTTTATTGATGTCTCCTATCACATCCTGGGATGAGTGATTCTTCTGAAATCTTCTTGACGGAGCTCTCTGTTTTATGGGAGATGCCTCTTTGTCCGAGATGATTGGGCTTTCATCTTCAGATTCTTTGTTTCGATCTTCGCCTCTGACTTCTGGCCTGGATTCTCCTGAGAGATTTATGACTTCTTCCTCATCATCACTGGGTCGCTCAAAACTGTCCTCAATTACAACATTGATGGATTCCATTATAGACCGGGTGCGTTTGTTGAAAACTCGAAAGGCCCGACTGTTTCTGGAATAGACAAGGAAGATGCCTTCATCGCTTTTGGGATCAAGTTTGCGTCGGGGTTCCCTATCTGCAAGTATGTAGCACATCGATCCAAAGACATGGAAATATTTTACATTAGACTTCCTCCCCCTCCATATTTCATAAAGAGTGAGCGATGTTCCAGGACGGAGAGTCACTCTATTATGAATATGACAAGTCGTATTCAGAGCCTCGGCCCAGAAGTGATGCGGGATGTCTTTGGCTAGCATCATGACTCTTGCCATTTCTTGAAGAGTACGATTTTTCCTTTTTACGATCCCGTCCTGCTGAGGAGTGATGGGGGCAGAGAATTCGTGTGCTATTCCTTCAGCATCACAAAAGTTTGCGAAGCTGATGTTTTCAAACTCCTTTCCATGATCACTTCTGAGTCGGACGACTTTGCCAATGGCTTCTCCTTTTTCTCGTTGAACTCTCCGACATAGGGCTTCAAAGACTGAGAAGGTGTCTGACTTTTCTCTAATAAAGTCTACCCAGGTGTACCTTGAGAAGTCGTCGACATAGACAAATATTTACTTCTTGCCTCATAGGCTTTCTACTTGCATAGGTCCCATAAGGTCAACATGTAGAAGTTCTAGAACGCGTGAAGTAGTAAGATGTTGTACCTTCTTGTGTGACGTCTTAACTTGTTTGCCAATCTGGCATTCTCCACAAATTTTTCCTTCAACAATCTTGAGGTTGGGAACTCCAATGATCGCCTTTTCAGAGAGAATCTTCTGCATGCTCCTCAAATTGATATGACCGAGTTTTTGATGTCATAGCTTCGTCTCTTGTGCTTTGGATAAAAGGCACTGGGTTGACAAGGTTGTGACTGTTGGAGACCATAGATAACAGTTATCAAGAGACATGTGACCTGTCATGACTTCCTTCTGGTGTTCGTCTTTGACAGTGCACTTGTCATGAGTGAAGTTGACATCCAGATTCAGATCGCATATTTGACTGATGCTGATGAGGTTGGCTGTAAGACCTTCTACCAGTAGAGCCTCTTTCAGGCATGGTGAGTTAGGAAGGTTGAGTTTTCCCTTCCCAAGTACTCTAGCTTTTACTCCGTCACCAAAAGTGACAAAGCTATTAGTGCAAGGTATTAAAGTGACCAAGAATGAGCTATTACCAGTCATATGTCGAGAGGATCCACTATCAAATTACCAATCATTACTAGTTGAAGCCTTTAGAGCAGTGTAAGCAATATTTGCTCGATAGTTTACCTCCTTGACTCGCCATTCCTTACGTGGTTGGGCTTTCTTAATGGTGGTCCTTTGCTTGACGAAGCTCCTTCCATATAGACGATAGCAGAAAGGTCGAATGTGACCTCTTCGTCCACAGTGGTGACATACCTAGTTATGTCTTTTGTTCTTTGTCCAAGAAGCGACCAGGGTATGAGGCTTTTTGGTCGCGTGGTCAGGTGTGAAGTTAGTAGACATCTGACGGGGCTTGTGGGTGACGACCTTATGAGGAACGAAGACAGTGTGTGATGATGAAGCTTCTTTCGAATATCCAAGACCTTCCATATGTCTAGCTGGTTTTCCGATAGAGGGAATTTGGTCTAGAGTGTCGGTGCTTGGATTCATCATCTTTACAGACTTGGTGACTTGTTCTAACTCGCTTTTTAACCGAGCCAGTTCTCTTTTTAGGTCAGCAGTAGTTTCGAGAAGTCGTGACTTGTCTTCATTAAGAGAGAGAATGAGAGCATTCTGTTTTTTGACTACCTGAGAGTCTTCAAGCCATTTGACATACCATTCGTTGTATGCGTTGTTGAGAGTCTCATCGGATAGCTCATCATCAGAGTCATACTTCTTTGAAATCTCGGATGGTTGATCTATTGTAGAGGAGGTAAAAGCAACATAGTTACTTGTATGCTCAAAGTCACTGTCTTCCTCATCTTCATCGCCAGTTAGAGAGGCATTGAATCCCTTCTTCTGTTTCTTTAAGAAGTTAAGACATTCTTTCTACATGTGCCCATACCCCTCACATTCAAAGCACTTGACTCTTTTTTCTTTTCCTGATCGTTCACCACGTCTACCATCGTTATTAGTGCTTTCGAGCTTCTGGAATTTGTGTTGGGGCTTGTCTCTGACTTATCGGGTGACATTCTTCCCTATCATTTGGTTAAATCTCCTCGTGACTTTATTGTAGTTTTTGCCCAGCATAGCGATTGTCTCGTCAATTTCACTATCCGAATCAGAGCACGCCAAGTTCTTTTGCTTTTGGGTAGAACTTTTGAAAGCAACACCTTTATGCTTTTTCTCGATGAAAGGTTAGGAGAGCTCGAAGGTCATAAGTGATCCCATGAGCTCATCGAACTTCAGCGTCTTTAAGTCATGAACTTCTTCTATGGCCGTGATCTTCATCTTAAATCTGGGACTTAGGGCTCTCAGCATTTTTCTGACTAGATCTTCATCGGTCATAGGCTTGCCAAGTGAATATGATTCATTGGCTAGATCCTTGATACGTACATTAAACTCAGCTATAGTTTCGTCTTCAAGCATGGTAAGGGCCCCAAAGTTGGTTGTGAGGTATTGTAACTTTTGCTCTCTAACTTTGGATGTACCCTCATAAGCAACAGCAAGAGTGTCCCAAGCAATTTTGGCACTTGTGCACATGTTGATAAGTCGAAACACATTTTTTTCTACTCCATTAAATATAGAATTGAGTGCACGAGAAATACCTAGGGCGGTTTCATCTTCTTCCGCGCTCCACTCTTTTTCTGGTTTGATGTTAGTTTGATTTCCTTGAGCATCAGCATAGTGAGGTTCCTCCCATCCATTGATGACAGCCTTCCAGGTTTTGCTGTCGAGAGACTTCAAAAAGGCACACATCCGTGCTTTCCAGTACCCATAGTTTGTTCCGTCGAGCACCGGTGGTCGATTGACAGATCCTCCTTCCTTTGAGTCCATATTAGCTACTCAGAATTTTTGCAGGAAAATAACCTAAGAAATAAGGTGCCTGCTCTGATACCAATTGAAATTATGATTCGTAGTCGAGTCAAGAAGTCGAACACAAAGTCGTAATTTGTGTATCGACTACTTGCCTAAGTTGCAGACCGTAGTTTAAATAATAACCAAGCAATAAGAACGACACCAGAGATGATTACCCAGTTCGGTGCAACGTCACCTACGTCTGGGGGCACTTTGCCAGTGGAAAGGTTTTCACTATATGGTAGTCAATAGTACAACTTCAAGCACCAACTAGCTATCACACAAACTATTGTCCTAAGCTACTATAGATCTCACCGTGAACAACCTCGACCAAGGTCCTCTCCCCTTGTCTTTGAGATCCTCTACATTCCACCCTTCGAGCAAGCGCCTATGCTCGGTGTCGTAGTCTTCTTTGACGGATTTGTGAATCTTCAATCACGAGCACAAGAACCCTAACCGATCAAACACTCAATCTTCCTGACTTGATGTTTAATCGGAGCAAAGTTGTTCTAGCAAACTAATCAGTCTCTCAACACGCCAATGGTGCACGGTTAAGAGCTCTGAGAAATTTAGCAAATATAGAACAAGAACGGACGACTGCTAATAGGGAAGCTTCAAGCTTTTTATAGCAGCCCCACATTCCTAATCTTCTCGGATTAGAATTAGGAAGTCTCAGACTTCCTAAACGAATTAGGCAAGCAGAGTTGCCGCCTTTGCTGACGTGTTAGTGACAACTGGAAGTCGTCTGGCCTGTTGACGTCATTCTCTTGCGCTCCAAGTCTTTCAGTTGTTGTGACGTCATTCTTCTTTTGCTCCAAGCGACTCTAAATAGGAAAGCTTTAGACCTTTCCTAATCTGGAGCGTAATGAGTCGCTCCACATGTCGTGCAACATGTTGCACTGACTTTTTACTTTTGCGCTAAAAAATTATGCCAACATTTAAACGTAGCAACATGGGGGACATGAAAAATTAGATTATGTTTCATGTGTAAGTACGATAATGTGTGAAGAATAGTACCTTTATGAATGAAATTTAATTTTAGTTTGATTAATTGTGGTTTGGTTGTTGAATTATAGGAGAGTGATATGTGAATTAAACGATAATTTTCGAGTTGAAACAACGACATGAACAAAATGTTATCATTAATGAAAAAATTAAAACGTGTCACGATAAAATGTTATGAAACATTCCCCCAAAAAATACTATTACTGATGAAATAATTAAAACAAGGGATAATTCCAGATGATTACACCTAGATATGTCACATTATCACATGACTACACCTAGAATTTTTCGTGTCAGGGTGGATACCCAAAAATTTCATCTTTCTCACTGTTACTCATTCCGTCCAATTCCGTTAGTTTTTAACATTTTTAACGTGTGAAAAGACTAAAATACCCTTCAGAGGTAAATAATTGTTTTTAAATTGAATGAAAAGACTAAAATACCATTCACTATTCATTTAATTTTCAAAAAATACCTCTCTCTCTCTCTCTCTCTCTCCTCCACCACCACCACCATCTCCTCCCTCTCCGTCGCCACCTCCACCACCACCACGACCTCCATCTCCTCCATCTCCACCGCCACCACTATCTCCTCCCCGCCCCTTCACCACCATCTCCTCCCTCTCCGTCGCCACCTCCTCCATCTCTTCCACCACCACCTCCATTTCCACCGCCACCACTACCATCTTCTCTACGCCCCTTCCACCATCACCATCTCCTCCCCTTCCGTCGCCACCTCCATCTCTTCCACCACCATCTCCTCTACGCCCCCTCCTCCACCACCACCACCATCGGAGCCTCGCCGGAAGTCGGCCGGAGGTGGCGACGGAGGGGGAGGAGATGGAGGTGGCGGTGGTGGAGGAGGTGGCGATGGAGAGGCAGGAGATGGTGGTGGTGGTGGTTATGGAGGTGGTGGCGATGGAGAAGATGGAGGGAGAGAGAAAGAGAGAGAGAGAGAGAGAGAGAGAGAGAGAGGTCGGCTATGGGAGAGAGAGAGAGTATTTTCTAAAAAAATTAAATGAATAGTGAAGGGTATTTTAGTCCTTTCATTCAATTTAAAAACAATTATTTACCTCTGAATGGTATTTTAGTCTTTTCACACGTTAAAAATGTTAAAAACTAACGGAATTGGACGGAATGAGTAACGATGAGAAAAATAAAATTCTTAGATATTCACCCTGACACAAAAAATTCTAGGTGTAGTCATGTGTTAATGTGACATATCTAGGTGTAGTCATTTGGAATTATCCCTTAAAACAATAAACAATGAAAGATTAAAATGTTATGACATTCCAACATATAAGGAATAATTCTGATGAAAGAAATGAAATGTGTCGTCAACCTTTTCTCATGGAACATTCGACATGTGCGATGAAATAACCCGATAAAAAATTGGGAAATAAAGCACTAATTGATTAGCGAAAATCAAGCATTAATTGATTAGCGGAAATCAATAATTAATTGGTTTTCATAAAGTCAATTTCCAGCTCATAATGACCATTTTCCCCACACTTAGCACAATATGACCTCTTGAAACGAAAACTATATTAAAATTAAGTTGCGTGTCATTGTTAATGTTGCATGAATCTTGTCCGTCCGTTAATAAATCTAATTTAACAAATCGTTTTAAAAATTTTAGCAACCACATAAATTTGTAGCCGATTAAAACCCAAAATTTCATATTTCGTCATTTGTCATGTCCAAATATCATAGAGTTTCAGCAATTTAAAACCAAATTTGAACATATTATGACATATTTATATTAATTTAAAATATAAATAAAATAAATAACTAGATTAAATAATTAGTATAGTTTAAGGCTGATTAAATCTTAATATAACTATATTTTACCATTGATACATAATTGGAAAACTCGTTCAAAATTTTGAACTGACTCTGGCATCAATAGGCATTATAGACTCGGAATTGGAAACCAAAATAGGACCAAATTGGAATTGGAATCGAAGAACTGAGAACCGTGGTTAATAGTTCTGGTTTCGGTTCAAAAATTGGAAGAACTATAAAATTTAGTTCGGTTCTGGTTCTTAAAATAGAGAACCGCTAGGTACCCGTCAAGAACCGAACTAGTTATGTATTATAGTCTTATACTTGGAATGGGTGCGTGCATCAATTTGTATAAAGTATGGTGACAGAGAACGTGAACCGAAGAATAAACGCTTGAGGCGAGGAGAATATGTTACTTACTTTTTATCATTATTTTATTTACAAATTTTATACCTCGATTGAATAGTAATAATTAAGTCTTAACGTTTGATTTTCGTTAGAACTTTTAATAATTACAAATTTTAAGTTTTGTTTCTAAAAATTAGGGCCAAATAGTCTAATTTGGACCAAACACCGCATAATTAACAAAACTTGAGAATTGACAGGTTCTAACGGGCGGAACTGGAGAATCAGGTCAAAAAATCGAACTACCTTTTACGTAATGCTTCCAAGTCCGGTTCCCAAAAACTAGAAACTGGTGAGTCTAGTTGGGTCCGGTGCTTAACCAGTTCGGTCTGGTTCCGAATGATGCCCACCCTAAGCATTACTATTTGAGACAAAAATCCAATACTCTATCTCAAATATCATTAATTGTAGAATAAAAGATAGGAAACTGGTACTTTAGTACACTTCAGTATCATCAATTTTCAGTTTAGTACAATGCGCAGAAAATAACAAAAAAACCCATTATTAAAGTTCAAAGAAAACTCAATTAATCATTTAATGTGAAGTGTCAATTATACCCCACTCATGAAATTAAATATAAAAATTATAATGGTCATTTCAAAAGTTAAATAATTAAAAAAAAAGTGTAGAGATCTTGATCAGAGGAGTTCTGTGAGGGATCAATCTTCGGCGAGAAAGTCAAGTTTTTTCTCCAACGGGTTGGGGATAGCTTCAAAAGGGATAGGCTCCGACTATTCAGATCTAGAACGAGAAATTGAAAATCAGCGACCGCAAGAGCAAATCGAGCTTCAACAACTCAGATTTTAAACTCAGGAATTTGCAAATCATGATGGTTGTGGCTGAAGGCGAGGTGAGGTGATAGTGGCGGTCAGAAAGGAATGAAGAAGACGAAGCTACAAAGACGTTGAACCACCCATTTGTTGGAGCTTCTTCATCGTTGGATCGAGCTTCTTTGTTGGAGCTTTGTTAGAAATGGACCTAAATGAAGATAGAGGCGGTGGAAGATGACTCCCAGCTTCTTCATCTAGTGGTGATGCCCGAGCTTCATTTTTTTTTAAATTATAAGGGAAAATTTCACTTAGCTCCTCTTAAGTTTGGCCGAGTTTCACTTAACAACCCTTAACTTTAAAATCAACTTGTGAAGTCCCTTAAGTTTGAAAAAAATTCATTTTACCCTTTTCTGTTAACTTTTTTTGTAAAATGACGAAAATACCCTTTTATTGAAAAATTATAATAAATTAATAAAAATGATTTTTGTACTTTTTTATATAATGTTTTCATTGTATAAAATAAAAATAAAAATTCTGTTAGTAGTAAAAATAATTTTTAGAAAGTATTTCTTATAAATTTTTTTAAACATCGTTTTTTATTTTTAAATATTTTATGAAAATTTTTTTTAAAAAAATGTAATGCTTAAATATTTTTTATTCTTTTTTTTATAAAAAAATAAGAAAACAAAATTTTCAAAATCATTTTTATTTATTATTTTTCATTTTTTAATGAAAGGGTATTTTTGTCATTTCACAAAAAGTTAATAGAATTTTCAAAAAAGTTAACTGAAAATGGATAAAGTGAGACTTTTGCAAACTTAGGGGACTCCACAGGTGGATTTTGAATTTAAGAGGAGTTAAGTGAAATTCGGCCAAACTTAAGAGTGGCTAAGTGAAAGTTTCCCAAATTATAATTATAATTTTGAACTTTAAATTATTATAATTTTTATTAATTATAAATATATGATCATAATTATAATTAATAATTTTATAAAAATATTTATCATTATTATTATTATTTAAATTATTAATAATAATTAAAGGATAATTATTATAATATGGATCTTAATAATTATTATTTAATATATATTTTTCATTAATTAAGTTTTTACTTAAAATATATATTTTAATTAATTAAGTTTTTCTAATTGAAATAAATATATATAAACATATATGTATAATATAATTTTTAATTTATTCAAGGTTTTTTTATTTGAAAGTATATGTAATATATATTTTCTATTATAATATATGTTTTTAATTAAAAAGACATAGTTTATGAAATTATAAATTAATATTTGAGAACAAAGGTTAGGATTAGTGTTAGAGTTATTTTAAAAAAGCTAAAGGGCAATTATGTTTTCTCAATGAAAAATTTAACATATTTGGATGGACTGTAGTAAAGTGAAAAACTAGAATATTCATAGCACTGCACAAGCTGAAATAAAAGTTAGGTGTAATAAAATAAAAGAATTTGATACTTTATATACTGAAGTGTCGTTTTTTTAAAACATCATTCTTATTTGATATTCACCAAAATTTTCTTTTTATCATGTTTAACTTCAAATAATTCTTTTTTAAATGTTCATATATCTAAAAATATATCATATGGTTAAATTGGATGTCACATATCTAATTGAAATATAATTTTGCATTTGTTTCATAAATTAATTAAATCTGTAATTAATCTATATGGGTAAAGTCTTCATTCCATGATAATATCAATCACTAGAATAAACCCTATTTGTGTTTGCATGTCCCCCATATTTTAGAATTCTCTCCCAATTCGCCGATCTCTCACTTCATCGATTTCCATTCGATTCTTATCAAGGGTTCACTATAATAGGCCCCATAAATTTATATTGATGCTTTTATTCTATATCATGTTTGTAAAATTGTTTACATCAAGGTTTAAATCTTGATCCTCAAAATTATATATCGAACATGTAATCACTGGATCGGTTGATGTTTTGATTGAATCTATAATTAATAAAAACATTATATTATATTATTTTTAGCAAATTAAGTAATTTATTTGTAACATTTTTATGAATATATTAAAATAAATGAAATATGTATATATATATTTCGTTAAAAATTTATCAGACATTATAAATATATATATATATATATATATATATATATATATATATACATAGAGACGCCTTTCAATTCAATCCGTTTTCTTAAAGTTCAATCGTAGCCTCAAGTTCAATTTTATTGTACTTCTTAACTTGAAAAACTTTATTACGTTGCATTTGTTTTAAATTTTAATTAATTATATATTTTCTTTTGGGTACGGATACGGATAAAAAAATTTATCCATATCCACTGGATATTGAACGGATCGAATATCTGATAAACGAATGGATAATTGAACGGATATGGATACCCGCTCAAATGAGCAGATACAGGTACGAATAAGGCCATACCCGATCCATTGACGTCCCTATTGTAAGATAATGGATGTATTTTGTTTTATTGCCAAAAGTCCCACTTACGTATACAAATGTTTCATTTCTATGTGGATGTCTGGGAAAAATAGTTTTCAATTTGGAGTAATTATTTCTCCAGCACTAATTAGTGAAATAGTTGAACGATTTGACTGAATATACCATTAAATTTTTGCATTAAGTGAGGAGATATAAATATTTGCATTAAACGAGGAGATATAAATATTTAAGTTAAATGAGGAGACATGAGAGAATTATGATTCTCTCTGTTAGGTCAAAGTATGCGTTAAAGATGAATAATTTGACTAAATATATTATCAAATATTTGCGTTAAATGAATAGATATGAAATCAGCCATTTGCACCAATATTTGCATTAAATGAGTAGATATTTGCTTTATTTATATAATATTTGCATTAAATGAGAAAATATGAAAGAATCAGTAGAGAATTCGACACATAATAGAAATTATTTCTTCACATGATTTTTACTTCGCGAGGTAATGGATGTATTTTGGTCTATTGCCAAAAGTTCTACTTACATATAGAAGTGTTCCATTCACAAGTGAATGTGTTCCACACATCATATAAATTAAATGTTTAGGAAAAATAGTTTTCAGTTCGGTGTAATTATTTCTCCAACATTAATTACGAAATAGATGAATGATTTGGCTGAATATATCATTAAATAATTGCACTAAATGAGGAGATATGAAGTTAAATATTAGGATAATGACACTTTGTTACACCTAACTATAGCGAAATGACACTTTCATACCCTAACTATTTTTCTCTCTTTTTGTGACAACCTACCTCTAAAATGCCTAATATACCTAAAATACCCCTAGTTCAATTGAAAAAAAATTGAATTGAATTAATAGTGAAATCAAACTGGTTCAAATTGCCCTGGTTCAAATCAAATTCATTTACCTGACCAGGGGTATTTTAGGTATATTAGACATTTTAGAGGAATGGTGTCACATAAAAGTTGCCAGGGTACCAAAAAGAGAGAAAATTAGTTAGAGTATGAAAGTGTCATTTCGCTATAGTTAAGTGTAACAAAGTGTCATTATCTCTTAAATATGTGCATTAAATGAGAACATTTGCATCAAATATTTACATAAAATAAGCAGATATTAAATGAGAATATATGGATGAATAAATAGAAGTTATTTCGATTCTCTCAATTAGGTCAATAGTCACGAGCGTCAGACATAGGAAAATTACCCAAATACCCCCACGTTTTCGTCGGTTATAATTAACGCCATTAGATGTAGCATGAATCCACGTGTCGCGCGGATCTGGTTCACCAAAAATGGACGTAGATCTGATGGGTTTGGACAGTTTGTAAAAAGTCTAAAGTTTGTATGTGATTTAAATTATATATATATAATCACTTTATTATTAACATATTAAAAAATTGTATTGACGTGAAAATTATAGATATTTTAAAGGAATGGGGTCGGAGTTAGATGGGGATAGAATCTTGACTTTTTAGTATTATTAAGTAATGATTTTGGTGTTTTGAGACCATTGGATTGGATTGCAGTTTTTTCATGTCTTAGAAATAATAACGAAATATTCTAAAATTTTAACGAGGTGTATTAAAATATCTATTTTATGATTAATTTTACTCAAGTACGGAGCTATCGTGATGAAAACTATTTTGTTATAAATATTGTGTTGAAA
Organism: Geranium rotundifolium; assembly: GCA_963920655.1. NCBI lineage: Eukaryota > Viridiplantae > Streptophyta > Magnoliopsida > Geraniales > Geraniaceae > Geranium > Geranium rotundifolium. The sequence goes on along the minus strand of OY987315.1, from coordinate 28,504,210 downwards.
AGTTGTGAATCAAATTTAAAGAAGCTTCTCCAACAAATTGTGATGAATTAGTTTATAATACTGTGACTTTAGATTGTACAAAAACATATAAGACATTTGTTTGGAATGAAGAAAATAATCAACCTTTTGTCACCGGATTCATGTGTAAGCTTGCACTTTTCCACGTGCACAAGACATAATACTCAACTTTTTATGCAGGGGCTTTTTATGTAGGGATGATAAATAAACTTAAATTCAATGAAGACCTGATGTACCCGTCTCAATTAAAACAGTTGAAACTCAAAATAATTCAAGTGAAGGTTTCTGACCGAGTATTTTGGTTTGGTGTGAATGGACCTATATCCAATTCGAAGCCGACCCACATCAAAATATATTTTAAAAGTAATAATTAATTTAAAAATTATAATATTTAACTATATGCTTATTTCTTAATATCTAGATATTATAATATTCTTATTATAATAAATTAATTTTGGGTCGGGTTTCGAAAAATTCACATTCTCGGTAAATTTTCAACGGGTGGATTACTTGAAAATGTTTTACAGATTTTGAACAGATCATGCACTCATTTAATATGAAAAGATACGGGTTTGTCGAAACTCGTCTCAAACCCGGTTGCCCTTCCTAATCATCCACCATACAATACCCACTGTGAAAATGGCATAAACTAAAGTTAAAAATTCATGAAATCTTTTAGCCTTTCGGCTTCAGCATTCACACTTTGAGCACAAATAAAAGTTTACACACTCCTCAACCATCCACTTGGGTTGTAACTGGGCTTCCAAACTCCGACCACAACCTAAATTCTCAAGATATCCAGAATCTTGAAGAAACAAAAGCATGTCAACCTCAAAACCTAAGCCAATTATTCTGCCTGCTACTTTTCTAATGCATGAGTCTTCCACATGCGATGTATTAGAATTCACACATAATCATCATTTACTGTCTGCTTCTGTAACATTATTATAAATTATAAAATCTAATAATGAAGAAAGGGAACAATTCCTCTAAGCATTCCACTATTATTATTAATATTATTATAAAAATATTCCAATTCCTTCTTATCTACCACAAAGTAGTAATATTTAAACCCTTTTCGCCAATTACTTTTCTCTAATAGGACATGTCTTCCCTTTGACTTCTACCTTTGTTTATTCTCTGTCAATCAAGATGAAATGTCCATGACGATATATGAGGATTGGCATATTCTTGCCTTGATTACTGGGGATTTTCTTTGGCATTTGTTCTTAACAAAAACTTCAATCCAATTGAAATGAGAATTACTTGTTCCCTATTCAAGTGCAAAGAATAAAAAGAAATAAACTTCTAAGAAGCAACGATCTGATGAAATATTAATGCATCATCACCTCCGTAGCTCTCAACAATCTGATTGTAAGACACATATTTGAGATATGGTGATTAATTCATACACACCTAATATTGGTAGATCAGCCCACACATAGCTAGTGCAAAAGAGAAAGGGAAAGGGAAAATGCATTTATTTGATCATACTTGCTATATTCACTTGCTTTGGATCTAATTCTCCAAAGGCCCAAGCTTGAGACAAAAGAGCAACAAATTCTAAAACACATCCAAAAGAAAGTGATTCCTTTAAGATTGTTCAGTTCTAGTGCCCTGAACCAATGCAACTTGATGCTTAGTCAAATGGGGAGGGACCCTTTCTTTTCTTTCAAAATTGTTGAAAATGAGGTGTTGAAAATTCTTTTCTTTAACATTTTTACAGAAACCTTTTGTTTCTTTTGATTCCTCGGGTATGTTGGTTTAATGAGTGTAGGATTTTGGTGCTTAATTGAAGCAATGGGTAGCAACCCTCGAATGGGGAATGACTCGAACGGGGAATGAGATTCGAGAAGTTGCATGAGATGTGTTACTATGTATGTCACGGGTCGAGACACTACCTGTGACATTTGGACTGAAACAAGTCACGATGCATGTCATGGGTCGTGACACTGCTTGTGACAATTGGATAGAAAGGAGCCACGAAGCATGTCATGAGCTGTGACAAGGCCCATGACACACAAATAAAGAGTTGTTCAGAGTTTTTTTTCAATCCATGTAGCAGGATAGGGTCGAGCTGGCGACCAATGTCACAAGCCAAGTCACGGCCAATGACATGGCCCGTAACATTCCACTTTTTAGACCACATAAAAGACGTTTTGACCTATCGTTTTTAGAACTCCTAACTCAGTTTTAATACCATTGTTGTGTATTTTCTTTCAACTATTGTGTTTGTTAGTGAACCGATGTTTATGTCTGTTGACTTTAAATGAAGTAATTATTCAACTTTCTTTCTCGATCGTTTAGGGAGCAATGTTGACTTCAGAATGCAACCTTCAATTGGACTCAGCCATTATTTTTGTTCACAAGCTCTAAGTTTTACAATAGATAATTAACCACATCAGTTTGTAATTTTGTTTTAGGAAAAATGATACTTTTAGCATGTGCAATATCATAACTATCAACAGCTTTATAATTTGTGTAATTAAGTGTAAAACCAATCATTACGCCGATTTTTGGTACCACCAGTGTTGGTAACACGCTACATGTAATAAGTTGTTCGCTCAGACCGTCGGGTGAATCGACCGCAATAGCTCCAATAAGCCGTACCACCTACTACGGTACCAGAGTGAATATGATCTCCACCAGACATACGTAAGGCTTTCGCTAGCACACGAAAGTGTATGCCAGAGACAAAGTATGGAAAGGTGACTATAACTTCTCTGCCCGGACCTACCCCCAAAATATTATGGACAACTAAACCAAAAACCAATACATAACTCAGAAACAAACATTTAGAATTTGGAAAAATGGATAATGTCACCCAGCAGCCTATAAAATAAGAAAAATCTCACATAACACCCCTTAGAATTAGTCTTCTCACGTGCAACCCCTTACTTTGGCTATTATCTCACTTGGGCATTTTTCATAAGCTTCCGTCCATTTCCATACAAATATGAGGTCAAAAAGACAAAAATGCCCTTAGTTTTGTTTTAAATTTTCAAATGTTGCCATTTTTCCACATCTCACCATTTCTCTCTCTTCTTCCCCAACCATCTACTTTTTTCTCAGTCTTCTATTTCTCCACTTCCATTAATGAAGATCTAAATCAAGAATTCTTCTTAACAAACCGAGACTAAATAAATCAAAACTCATATGCCAAAACCCCTAAAAACAAGAACCCACATCAAATTTGTATATAAATTTGATGTGGGTTCTAGTTTTTAGGGTTTTTTTTAAAATTAAACAGAGTTAGAGTGATTCGTAAAAAAATGAAATTCAAGTGATCTCAAAATAATTTTTTATAATTTGTGTAATTAAGTGTAAAATCGATCATTACGAGTTCATGAAATTGTAATTGTCCCTAAACATTATAAACAACTGAACAAAAACCAAGACATAACTCAAAAACAAACATTTAGAATTTGGAAAAGGGATGATTTCACCCAACAGCCTATAGAATAAGCAGAATCTCTCATAACACCCCCTAGAATTAGCTTCCGTCCATCTCCATACAAAATTGAGGTTAAAAAGACAAAAATGTCCTTACTTTTGTTTTAAATTTTCCAATGTTGCCATTTTTCTAGATCTCACCATTTCTCTCTGTTCTTCCCCAACCATTTACTTTTTTCTCAGTCTTCCACCTCTCCATCTCCATCAATGAAGATATAAATCAAGACCTCTGCTTAACAAATCGAGACTAAAAGAATCAAAACTCATATGCCAAAAACCCCTAAAAACAAGAATCCACATCAAATTTATATACAAATTTGTAGATAAATTTGATGTGGGTTCTTCTTTTTAAGATTTTTTTAAAATTAAACAAAATTAGAGTAATTCGTAAAAGAAAATGAAATTCAAGTGATCTCAAAATAATTTTTTATAATTTGTGTAATTAAGTGTAAAATTGATCATTACGAGTTCATGAAATTGTAATTGTCCCTAAACATTGTGGACAACTGAACAAAAACCAAGACATAATTAAAAAACAAACATTTATAATTTGGAAAAGAGATAATTTCACTCAACAGCCTATAGAATAAGCAGAATCTCACATAACACCCCCTAGAATTAGCTTCCGTCCATCTCCATACAAAATTGAGGTTAAAAAGACAAAAATGCCCTTACTTTTGTTTTAAATTTTCAAATGTTGCCATTTTTCTACATCTCACCATTTCTCTCTGTTCTTCCCCAACCATTTACTTTTTTCTCAGTCTTCCACTTCTCCATCTCCATCAATGAAGATATAAATCAAGACCTCTGCTTAACAAATCGAGACTAAAAGAATCAAAACTCATATGCCAAAAACCCCTAAAAACAAGAACCCACATCAAATTTGTATATTAATTTGATGTGGATTCTTGTTTTTAGGGGTTTTTAGTCTTGATTTGTTAATGAGTGGTCTTGATTTAGATCTTCATTGATGGAGATGGAAAAATGGAAGAGTCTGAAACATTGAGACTAAAAGAATCAAAACTCATATGTCAAAAACCCCTAAAAACAAGAACCCGCGTCAAATTTATAGGGGTTTTAGTCTTGATTTTTTAATGAGTGGTCTTGATTTAAATCTTCATTGATAAAGATGGAAAAATGGAAGAGTGTGAAAAAATAGATGGTTGGGGAAGAGAGTAAAATAGTGAAGTGTGAAAAAATGACAACATTTAAAATTTAAAACAAAAGTAAGGCATTTTTGTTTTTTTTATCAATTTTAGATAGAGATTGATGGAAGATAACAGAAAATGCCGAGTGAGATAATATCCAATGTAAGGGGTTACATGTGAGAAGACTAATAGGGTGTTGGGTGAAATTATCTGGCTGGAAAATAAATCATTGCATCACTTTCTTGCCCTGATGAATCATTGCATTTTCCACGTACTTGCAAGTGGGTTGGATTGATTCCTGCCCTGATCTGTAAGGATATGTGGAAGAACTTTGTAGGTATTGAATGTCCCATAGAGTCCAATACTTTTTTCATGGAACCCATAAGAATATTGAACCTATCCAAAACAAATTGTGAGGTCAACATTGCGATTATAAAGTGACACTCTAAGCAACAATTGTTACTTCATCTCTTCAGAAATGAAAACAAGATCATAATTGTAACCAATAGTCAATAAAGAAGATATATCCTCCAACTGGACTCGAACATATTGTGGCGCTGAGATATTAATATGCAAATTGCTACAAAAGCTTACTTGGCTAGTGGTCGAGTGTTTGGATTCTTGGCCTGCTGACCCTGACTTAATTGATATGCAACAACCTGGTACTAATTAAACAACTCTGAAAATAAAAACTTCTCACCATTGTGCAAGCATCAACTGCAATTAGATCAAATGAAGAGCACAGAGAACAATTGTCTTTTCATTTCTCTCTTTCAATAAATTTGAATATGTTGAAAGCAACAATGATAAGCTTCATAATCAGATCTTATTTGCAATTCCTTAAAGATACTGTACATCTTCTCAACGTGTAACTAATGACAAGTCATATTTGTAAACCTAGGAGGACACAACTACTTTCTTTATGCATTCTAGAAGTTCCATACAGCCGGCTCTGTTACACTTGCATCCTCAAAGCAGGGCCATCATTTATAATTTCTCAAATTCATCTAACATAATGGAACTGGTTTCAGAAGAATCAATTAAGGTGTTGTGATAAATCATATCATGAAGGGATGTGTTATCTAGCTTCTAATACTATTTCATAAAACAAAATATTAAATATATCATCATTTAAGAATTATTATGCATTAACAACTTTATGGAAGCACATCTAGATGACTTTGCTACAATCTATGAATCTGGAAGACTTAGTCACTTTCTCTCAGAAATTATCAGAACTGATGTGTATTCTCTTGTACATCTTGAAGAATTTGACGTCGTCCATAAATTTGCAGTACTTGATCAGTTTGTCCTAGTAATTATTTGAAGAGTTGATGTATGTGTTCACTTGTATATGGTAATGTAGGAGTAGGTCTTGTGGAGTACCAATGTTTTATGCATGCACATTGTTGAAGTCATGGATGGGCTAGGCTTTGAAAACGGGTTGGGCTCAGGAGGCTTGTGGAAAGTTGGGTTTTGAAATTTGGAAATGATGTGGTGTCCATTGTTCCTTTTGATGTCAACAATTTGTAAGAGTAAAGTAGCACTTGATTGATATGGTTAAGAAAGAATATTTTGGAGTTTGTGGAAACTGAAATGTCAAATCTGAGTCATTGTTGGTTAATATTTGTTCATTGTTTGTAACAATCTGTTACCATATGCATATGATGATACAGGAGAGGAATACTGAGGGTTGAACAAGAATGAAGGAAGAGACGACCCCACCAACTTCGACACGACAATGCAAAGGGAGGGCAGAATCAACTCAAGCAAAGAGCATCATGATTGTGTGTTGTATTTCTTGGTCAGTGGGATCACATTCCAATTGATAACAATATCATTCTCAAATTATGTGTTTCTCATTCTCATCTCATCTCATCAACCTTGTTTGTTTTTGTTGATATAAATAAAGGAGATAGAAATGCAGAGAAGTGGGCCTCAAGGTTAAGGGCAGGCACATAATTCACATGTATGTATGTTCTTGTGTTGTGCTAACCCATATATGGCAAATGGAAGCTACCCATATGATGATATACAGTTCTCAGCAGAGAGAGAGAGTTGTTTAGTTGATGGATGATTAAGTTGGGTCCAATACCCATAAATTGATAGATATGTAGACAGTTACCTCAAAAGAAGAGTTGAGGATGTGACTTGTGAGAAAAAGGTTTGTGTACTGATGAATGAAAGAATAATGAAGACATGACAATGGCTTCTGGCTTCTGGCTTCTGGCTTCTGCCTTCTGCCTTGCTCTGCCTATGTCTTTGTCCCCATTTAAGCACAATCAATTGCAGAATCAAATTTGTATCAACTCAGTGAAGTGCCGCTGACAGTTTCGGCGTCCCTCAGTGTACTTCTCATGCACGCGGCTCATTAATGTGATGAAACATTCTTTGGTTATGTTATGTTGTTATCTTAATTTGAGTGTTTTTTTTGTTTTCAACAGAAGAAGAAGAGGAAGGCACCATTGAGGTTTAATACATGGTTGAGTTATTGTTGTGAAAACCGTTGGACTACAAAACAAAAAAGAATAATTGGATTATTTCATTCTATGCTTTTTTTTCTTCCTTTTGTTGATTTTGATTTATTTTTTAGAAGCTTCAATTTTGAGAAGCTGATTGAGAATATTACAGCTGTCATATTTTACTCCATTTTGTTTAATTTTTTTATTTAACATTGCTAGTCTTCATCGTAAGTTAATCACATTGTTTTCGAACGTTTTAAATTTTCAAAGACATGTCATTGGTCTCAAGTTATTTTGGTCATTTTATAATAAAAACTAACATTATTAAGTTAAAATTAAATGAAATGTAGTATAATGAGAAGAAAATGTACTCAATCGACATCTCAATATCTAAATCAATTGTGTTTAAGTGAGGAAAAAATGTATAGTCGACTATAGAAAAAATAGATTAATAACTTATAATTGCAAAAACCCTCTGTGTATTATCGATTTTTATTAATAATTTGTAATTGCAAAACCATCTGTGTATTATCGATTTTTACAAGTCATTTTTGTGAATTTTTTATTTGTAGAGATTTATCGTAAATTTATTCATGTTAACGTAAAATACATAATTTCAAAATGTGACGTCAACATTTTTTTTAAATAACGATTATATTCTTTCAATTAAAAAGAAGAATAATAGCTAGCATAAAGTCGCTATTAGTTGTACAACTTTTTTTCAATTAACCATTACTAACTAAAAAGTAGGTAATTCTAAACTTCTTTTTTTATATTTAAACTAAGGGATAGTGACACTTTGTTGTACCTAACTATCACGAAATGACACTTTCATACACCAACTATTTTTTTCTCTTGACTTAATTTTTCAATTTTATATTTGTGGTTTTGAATCTGATTTTTGAGATCTTCTCAAAGCTAGGGTTCTCAATTTGTTGAAAATTATGTCGAGTTTTAGAGTTTGAAGAGTTTTTTTTTATATTTGGAATTTCAGAAATCCCATTAATATGAAATTTGAATCTAGGATTTATTTTAAGTAACAATCAAGGAAATTATGGGAATTTGAGCTGTTTTTGATGAATTTTTGTTTGGAATTTTCGAAATCCCATGTGAAAAATTCAATATTTGAGTTTGTTTGCTATTATAGGGTTTACATCTTACGTTTGATTGTAGGGCGCTGAAGTTGTCTGTAACTTTTCAAAATTTTGTGTGAATTTTTTTTTTCATTTTGGAGGTTTCCTTGGTCCTAGGATTTAAATTGATTATCTACTTTACTTGATTCAAGGTCCTTGATTTTGCTACTGATTCTTGAGTTTGCTGGTAATGCAGCAAGAGACCGAAACTCCGACAAGGTATTCGAGAACGACAACAAGGTAGAATAGAGCTCCGGCGCCGACACACTCGGCATTGAAGAAAAGAAAAAGAACTAGTTCAATGGAATATGAACCGGTTTAATTTTGGGTTTTAAATCAAATTGAACCAATTTGATTTTGGTTTCTTAAACCAAGGGCATTTTGGGCATTTTAGAGGTAGGTTGCCACAAAAAAATTGTGAGGGTACCAAAAAGAGAGAAAATTAGTTGAGGTATAAAAGTGTCATTTCGCGATAGTTAAGTGCAACAAAGTGCTTTTATCCCTTAAACTAATGTAGCAAATGATTTGCAATGAGATTAAGGCGAGGGATCATTATTTTTCATAATCTACTCAACCATCCTTCCTACATTTAGGATACACCCATTATTTTAATAATATTTCTTATATTTTCAATTACAAAATTCTTTTTCAAAATTTAAAAAGAAATTATATCATCACAACTAATAATTAGATATTTGATAATTATAAATACATTGAAATAAAAAATCTTCAACGACCAACAACAACGTCTATAAGTTTATTTACTATGTCAAAATGACTTTCTGTAAAAAAAAAGTTTTTTTTTATGTTTGTCTTTAACATTAATAACAATATTGTATATGAGAGTGGCCCAAGACGCCTCTGCTATGATCTTGGCCAGAGTTTGAAGCCAAACTACGTTTCGTAGGGTTTTGGGTGGGGTTGGATGCGTGTGTGGTGGGTAGACAGGATCAGTGTATGAGATTATTCCCAATTCAAAACAAATAACAATATCACGTATAATTAGTTTTAAAATAAACGAATTAGTTAATTGTGAGAAAATAATTAAGGGAAAGTTCCCTTAATTATTTTTATGAACCCTTTTAAGTACAAAATTAATCTCAGAGATGCCCTAACTATCAAAAAGTCTCACTTTACTCTTTTTCGTTAACTTTTTTAAAAATTCTGTTAATATTTTGTGAAATGACGATACCCTTGTATCTGAAAAATTAAAATAAACAAGTAAAAATGATTTTGAACTTTTTTTCTAATTTTCTTGTCGTACAAAATAAAGAATAAACTTTTGTTAGTAGTAAAAGTAATTTTTTAAAAGTTCTTTTTTTATAAAAAAGTAATAATAAAAATTTATTTTGAAACATCATTTTTTATTTTTATTAGTTATTATTTTCTTATAAAAAATTCATACTAAAATATATTTTTTATTCTTTGTGTTTGTATAAAAATTAGAAAAAAGAAGTTCAAAATCATATTTATTTATTTTAACTTTCCAGATTCAAGGGTATTTTTGTCATTTCATGAAAAACTTAACAAATTTTTTAAAAAGTTAACAGAGAAGGGTAAAATGAGATTTTTTGATACTTATACCACCTTTCAGAATGATTTTGAACTTAAGGGGGTTCGTGTGAGACTCGCATATAGTTCAGAGGGGATTATCTAGAATTTTCCCAATAATTAAAGAGGAAATTAATGAACAAATAAAGATACAACATTCACTTGTAATCTTATAATATTATATGAAAATATAACAAAATAAAGTTAACAAAAGTACATGAGAAGTAAAATTTTCTCAAAGTTACAAAATGAAGTAAAATAAAAAGGATGACAACGTCATCACCTTATCACTTGAAACTGTGTGTGGATCGCAGACACCAAGTGAAATTAACTGATGAGCTCTACGTAAGATGAAGTTCATTGAAATTCTGATTAGATAAGTTAGACAAGATGTCACGAACAATTTCAAGACAATGTTCTTGACAACTCACCAGTATGCAGATATGAACAATAACGATACAAAACAATAAACAACGACACACGATATGTTTACCCAGTTCGGTGCAATCTCACCTACGTCTGGGGGTACTCTGCCAGTGGAATGGTTTCACTATGAAGTAATAAGTCACAACATATAAGTATCGGTGATCATCACACATCACTACTTTATGCTACTATTACAAGTGCAAACCTATATCAGAGACTCCCCCTAAATCCAAGACCCCGTCTTGGTTCCACTCAACGGGCACTCTCCCTGTTCGGATGTCACAAGTCGTTTGTTTATTCTTGTGTGTGAATCTTCAATCACGCATACAAAGAAAACACAATCACTCACACTTGATATTTCGATTCTAGTAGAGATACACAATGTGCTTTGTGGAACATACAATCTCTCAACCCGCCAAACCTTCACGTCTAAGAGTTTCGTTTATTCCCCGAAGAAGCCAACCCTGCTATGGGTGGAGCCTCAGCTTTTATAGCAGCTACAAGTTGTCTGGAACATATTAGGGTTTCCATAGCCTAGTCGATTTAGGTTTCCCAATTGCTTACCGCCAAATATCTTTTCAGAATCTCTATCACGACATGTAGCTTTCCAGAAGCATAACATAATCAAGACTTTCCAATAGTCTTGTACACAGCCGAAAATCTTCCAGATTCACAATTGTCGAATATTCTCATAATAAGGAAACTTTTTAATATTGCGACGCATAAGATGTCGAGACATAACTCTTGACATCTTGCTTGACCAGATGCTCGAAACCTTTCCTAGTGCCTAAAAATAAGCCAATCAAAATATCATAACTACAATCTCCCCCTTTAGCTATTTTTTAGGCAAGCACTTCTACTGGCCAGTTGCAGGAAGGCACTAACATCATCTTCTTCGCGCTGGCTCCAGCTTACATGCTTGGTTATCTTATTTGTCTCCCCCTGGTTGCATTGAAAAGAGACAAAAGTTATCGGCATAAAGAACTTTCAGGGCTGACACGCATATGTTTCTTATCAGTTACTTCAAGTATAGGAATCTCCTCATCAGAAATATCTGCTCTAGAAAACGCAGTTTGTCGATTAGACCTTCACATATTTCTTCCGCTTGCTCAGGTTCTTGATGGCCTGCGGTAGGTTGACAATATCATTTTCGATCATTAAGTTTTCCTTCTTCATCTCCACGGTAATATCGTTGTGGACTGTGGCAGACATGGGACCATACCTCACAGAGCGAATGGATGTTGCTCCAGTCGTCTCGACTTTCTTCCTGACAGAGGTCCCGACATTCTTCCTTACAAGATGAAGTGCATGGTTTCCCTCAAATAGCTTGTGGCTAATCACAATGACATCGGGTTTCTTCCCCACTTTACTAGTACTCCTCAGGATTGTTGGATATTGGTGGAGGATGACACCAGAGATAAGGAAAGCCAAAAACCAATAGGAAGTTTGACCGCAAACAATCTAGCATGTTGCACAAAGTGATCAATAACAAACCATCCAAAATCAAGAAAAGAGCCCATATCTATTTGATATATGAGGATTTTCAGTTCTGCCTTGATCGAGGACCCATGAGAATATGACGCCCAATTAGCTACTTCTATGCGATAGAGCACGAAGTACTTAGCGGTTAAGTCCGAGGCAGCCTTAGTGTCTTTCGAGGGCCAAAACCTGGTTTTATCCCCAGTGATATTCTTAGCACCTTTATTTAAGTGATGGATAAGATCGGGTTGCACTGTTCTTCTCCCCAGGTGGGCATTAATATTGTCGGAGGAGATGTTAAAACATTGTCCTCTAACAAAAACCTTCTCATATTCTGGATCCTCCGGAGAATCAAAAGAAATAGGTACATTGACCACAAATTCTTTACCCAGCAGAGGGCAGTGGTTACCTATGTGTTTTATAGTGTTGATCAACTCGGCCTTCTTCAGTATGTCTTAGATCACTTTCATATTGAGAGCTTCAGTTGACAATTCCTTTTCTGGGAAAATCGCCCGATGGTACACAAACTTCCATCGGTTGGCCCCTTCAATTGTATGAAATGACACATTGTTGCTGGTCAGAAACTGGCCACTTGACTTGATCTCCTTGGCGCTTGTGAACAACGCTTCATCCTCTTTCTCTTCACTCTCCTCATCCATGAGCTTTCTGGTGGTGAGCATCGACTTCTTCCCATTGTCCTTCTTAGAGTGATCTCTGCGGATCACCTTCTTCTTCTTACTAGGAGCTCCAACTTCCTTTTGTACCTCAACCTTCCTTTTTCTCTTTTGCTTCTCTTCTTCTAACTACGTGGCTAGGCTGACTTTTTCATTGATGGGTACTTTCCTTTTCTAGGATGTTAAGACATCATGTGCAACATCAGCTGCAACATCTTCAGCGACCACAGTTGCAGCATATGCTGCAACATCTTCTTCAACATCTCATGCAGCTCTTGCAGGCGCAATTTCAAATTTTTTATCAACAACTTTCTCACTGGTCTCTATTGAACCAGTCTTCTCAACTTCCACAAAACCATCATCCATACCAACCATTCTCAAGGGTTTCAGCAACATCAACAACATTTTCTAGTTGCATCAACAGTAGCACAACTAGTAACATTCTCAATAACATTTTCTTTAACAACACGTCTCTCATCTGTAGGAATATCTTCACCAACATTTTCTCTTTCACCATCATTATCAATGTTTGCTTGAGCAAAAAAAGTTGGAACATCTCCCATAACATCTTGTACCAAACCTTGAGTTTCCTCAATTTCATCCTCATGTAGGGGATTCCAATATAGGAGAAGAGCGAGAAAGCATGAAAGAAGTTTTACCAAAATAAATAATAATAATAAAAACACTTAACCTTCACAGCTGCCTTTCGAGGCTCTGAGCGAAAATAGCATGTCAGGCGAGTTTGAGCAAAAACATCTGTCTTACAGATAGATGGGCCTTGGTCCAGCTCAATCCCACAATTGATTTCGAAAGCCTCTTGGTTCAGCGAGAGGGGAACACATCAACGCACTCCCCTCCTAATATCTTTAATCAATATTGATCAATAATACATAATCCAAAGGAGGACCTGATACTTTCAAATCGGCTAGTATCCAAGGGTTTTGTAAAAAACTTCTTTTCAGTGTGGATATACTTCAATTTGATCTTATTTCTTGTAATTGGGATAGATGACAATCCCCCCCCCCTTAGTAACCTTCTTCTCTTCCTCCTTCTCATCTCAGCTAGACGAGCTTCAACATACACGTCTTCGTTGCTTTGAAGACCATCATCATCCAAAACATTCATTACCTCATTATTACCATGGTTTTCTTGAACAAGCGAAGTCGTAACATCTTCCTTGACATCTTTCTGCTTATGCTTCGCCCAAATTTTCTTGAGCTGAGAAGGTAGGAACATCCTTCATCACATTTTGACCAGGCATGTGAGGTTCACCAGGCACATCGAAACAAAGTGGTTCATCAGTAGGAGGGTGTTCCAAATCTGTTTGTGCGAAGAAGGTTGAATCTTCTTCCACACAATTCTCATCCTCATGCAGGGGATCTTGAACCAAAACAGGAGTTTCTTTAATCGGATCATAAATAGTGTGAGAATCAGAATTACCTTTCTCTGTCGAGGAGGGGATTTTATCTTTGGCGGCAACAATATTAGAAGCGTCATTAACATTGACAGATGGATGAATAACTTCCTCCACAACAACCTCTCTTCGACATCCTTCGCTTAAGGTAGACTGAAATTTTGCCATGATACTATGTACCCAAATGAGCCTTAGTCTGTCTTAGGCTCAGATTCGATTTAGAGACCTTCTTTGTTCAAGTGGGGAGGAAATGAATTAGCAAAGCTCCCCTCCAACACTCAGTGATCATCATCGATCACTAACGCAGAGTACAAGGGATGACCTAAGACTCTCAACTCGATTTTCCCTTTTCCTTTGAGAAATCCTGTTATCCTTATTCTGATGGATCTGAATTCTCAAACCAAGATTAAGTTCAATAAACATGCTCATATCGAGTTCTGACTCCGTTGGCTGCACAACTTGTTTCAACATCTTGCTCGACATTCCATCATATATAATTTCCTCGACAATCATAAGGTTGTCATCCTCTTTATGGATACCTAGGGTTTTATCACCTTTTCCCCTGACACAACCATTCATTTCTCGATAATTCACATGGGGCTTTCGAACAAGTGTGAGTTCCTCTTAGAGATGGTATTTGCTCTTTATATAGAATAATGTGCTCTGCTTTGTCTTCAACATCTTTCCTGACATTAGCGTTCTTAGAGAAATTGTTATCGTTATCAGTATCACTGATACTTTTGGAGTTAAACTTGTGCTGGGGATCCCTAACATCAAGTATATAACATATAGAGCAACAAACATGGAAGTGTTTAACACTTGACTTTCTCCCCCTCCATATTTCATAAATAGTAATAGTAGTATCTGGACGGATAATGGCTTTCTTATGAATATGGCAAGTGGTATAGCGGAGAGGAATGTCTTTGGCTAACATAATTAATCTTTCCATAACTTGAAGAGTCTGATACTTCCTTTCTGTTGCTACGTTTAGTGATTGGCGTAATTTTTTTGCGCAAAAGTAAGAAGTCAGTGCAACAAGTTACAAGACATTCAGAGCGACTCACTACGCTCTAGATTAGGAAAGGCCTGAAGCTTTCCTATTTAGAGTCATCTGGAACGCAAGAAGAATGACGTCACAACAACTAAAAGACTTTGAGCGCAAGAGAATGACGTCAGCAAGCCCAGGCGACTTCCAGCTGTCATTAACACGTCAGCAAAGGCGGCAAACTGCTTGCCTAATTTATTTAGGAAGTCTGAGACTTCCTATTCCTAATCCGAGTAAGATTAGGAATGTGGAGTTGCTATAAAAAGCTTGTGCTTCCCCATTAGCAGCTCGTCCGTTCTTGTTCTTTATTTTCTAAATTTCTTAGAGCTCTTAATCGTGCACCATTGGCGTGTTGAAAGGCTGATTAGTTTGCTAGAACGGCTTTGCTTCGATTAAACATCAATTCGCGAAGATTGAGTGTTTGATCGATTAGGGTTCTTGTGTTCGTGATTGAAGATTCACAAATCTGTCAAAGAAGACTACAACACCGAGCATAGGCGCTTGCTCGAAGGGTGAAATTGAGAGGATCTCAAAGACAGGGGGAGAGGACCCTGGTCGAGGTTGTTCACGGTGAGATCTATAGTAGCTTAGGACAATAGCTTGTGTGATAGCTAGTTGGTGCTTGAAGTTGTGCTATTGACTACCATATAGTGAAAACCTTTCCACTCGCAAAGTTCCCCTAGACGTAGGTGCAGAGTCACCGAACTGGGTAATCATCTCTGGTGTCGTTATTATTGCTTGTTTATTGTTTAAACTACGGTTTACGTTTCAGGAAAGTTGTCAACACAAAAGTTACGAATCAGAATTTCAATTGGTATCAGAGGAGACACCTTATCTCTTAGGTGATTTTCTTGCAAAAATTCTGAGTAGCTAATATGGACTCAAAAGAAGGAGGATCTGTCAATCGACCACAGGTGCTCGACGGAACTAAATATGGGTACTGGAAAGCACGGATGTGTGCCTTTTTGTAGTCTCTCGACAGCAAAACCTGGAAGGTTGTCATCAATGGGTGGGAGGAACCTCACTATGCTGATGCTCAAGGAAATCAAACGAGCATTAAACCAGAAAAAGAGTGAAGCGCGGAAGAAGATAAAGCCGCCCTAGGTAATTCTCGTGCACTCAATGCCATATTTAATGGAGTAGACAAGAATGTTTTCCGACTTATCAACACCTGCACAAGTGCCAAAATTGCTTGGGACATTCTTGCTGTTGCTTATGAGGGTACATCCAAAGTTAGAGAGAAAAAGCTACAGTACCTTACGACCAACTTTGAAGCCCTTACCATGAATGAAGAAGAAACTATAGCTGAGTTAAATGTTCGTATCAAGGATCTAGCCAGTGAATCATATTCACTCGGCAAGCCTATGTCCGATGAAGATTTAGTCAGAAAAACGCTGAGAGCCCTAAGTCCCAGATTCAAGATGAAGATCACGGCCATAGAAGAAGTTCATGACTTAAAGACGCTCAAGTTCGATGAGCTCATGGGATCCCTTATGACCTTCGAACTCTCCCTACCGCTTATCGAGAAGAAGCATAAAGGTGTAGCATTCAAAAGTTATACCCAAAAGCAAAAAAAATTGGCTTACTCTGATTCAGATAGTGAAATTGATGAGACTATCGCTATGCTGGCCAAAAACTACAATAAAGTCATGAAAAGATTTAACCAGATGACAGGAAAGAATGTCACCCGAGAAGTTAGAGACAAGCCTCATCACAAGTTCAGAAGTTCGAGAGCACTAATAACGATGGTAGACGTGGTGAACGATCAGGAAAAGAAAAAGGAGTTCAGTGCTTTGAATGTGAGGGGTATGGGCATATGCAGAAAGAATGTCCAAACTTCTTAAAGAAACAGAAGAAGGGACTCAATGCCTCTCTAACAGACGATGAAGAAGAAGAAGACAGTGACTCTGAGCATACAAGTAACTATGTTGCTTTTACTGTTTCCACAACAGATCAACCATCCAAGATTTCAAAGAAGTATGACTCTGATGATGAGCTATCCGATGAGACTCTCAACAACGCATACAACGAATGGTATGTCAAGTGGCTTGAAGACTCTCAGGTAATCAAAAAACAGAATGCTCTCATTCTTTCCCTTAATGAAGACAATTCACGACTCCTTGAAACTACTGTTGATATTAAAAAGGAAGTGGCTCAATTAAAAAGCAAGTTGGACCAAGTCACCAAGTCTGTAAAGATGATGAATCCAAACACTGACACTCTAGATCAAATTCTCTCGATCGGAAAACCAGCTAAAAATATGGAAGGCCTTGGATATTCGAAAGAAGCTTCATCATCGCACACCGTCTTCGTTCCACAGAAGGTTGTCACCCACAAGCCCCGTCAGATGTCTCCGACCTTCACACCTGATCAAGCGACCATAAAGCCTCATACCCTGGTCGCTGCTGGGAAAAACAACAAGAGACATAACTGGGTATGTCACCACTGTGGACGAAGAGGTCACATTCGACCTTTCTGCTATCGTCTATATGGAAGGAGCTTCTTCAAACAAAAGACCACCATCAAGAAAGCCCAACCACGTAAGAAATGGCGAGTCAAGGGGGTAAACTATCGAGCAAATATCGCTTACACTGCTCTAAAAGCTTCAACCAGCAATGATTGGTACTTTCATAGTGGATCCTCTCGACATATGACTGGTAATAGCTCATTCTTGGTCACCTTAATACCTTGCACTAATAGCTTTGTCACTTTTGGTGATGGGGTAAGAACTAGAGTATTTGGAAAGGGAAAGCTCAACCTTCCTAACTCACCTTGCTTGAAAGAGGCACTACTGGTAGAAGGTCTTACAGCCAACCTCATCAACATCAGTCAAATATGTGATCTGGATCTAGATGTCAACTTCACTCGTGACAAGTGCACTGTCAAAGACGAACACCAAAAGGAAGTCATGACGTGTCACAAGTCTCTTGATAACTGTTATCTATGGTCTCCAATAGTCACAACCTTGCCAACCAAGTGCTTTTTATCCAAAGCTCAAGAGACGAAGCTATGGCATCAAAAACTTGGTCACATCAATTTGAGGAGCATGCAGAAGATTCTCTCTGAAAAGGTGATCATTGGAGTTTCCAACCTCAAGATTATTGAAGGAAAAATTTGTGGAGAATGCCAGATTGGCAAACAAGTTTAGACGTCACACAAGAAGGTACAACATCTTACTACTTCTCGTGTTCTAGAACTTCTACATGTTGACCTTATGGGACCTATGCAAGTGGAAAGTCTAGGAGGTAAGAAGTACATATTTGTCTGTGTTGACGACTTCTCAAGGTACACCTGGATTAACTTTATTAGAGAAAAGTCAGACACTTTCTTAGTCTTTGAAGCCCTATGTCGGAGAGTTCAACGAGAAAAAAGAGAAGCCATTGGCAAAGTCGTCCGACTCAGAAGTGATCATGGAAAGAAGTTTGAAAATATCAGCTTCGCAAACTTCTGTGATGCTGAAGGAATAGTTCATGAATTCTCTGCCCCCATCACTCCTTAGCAGAACGGGATTGTGGAAAGGAAAAATCGTACTCTTCAAGAAATGGCCAGAGTCATGATGCTAGCCTAAGACATCCCGCAGTACTTCTGGGCTGAGGCTCTAAATACGGCTTGTCATATTCATAATAGAGTGACCCTCCGTCCTGGAACATCGCTCACTCTTTATGAAATATGGAGGGGGAGGAAGCCTAATGTCAAATATTTCCATGTCTTTGGATCGATATGCTACATACTTGCAGATAGGGAACCTCGACGCAAACTTGATCCTAAAAGCGATGAAGGCATCTTCCTTGGCTATTCCAGAAACAGTCGAGCCTTTCGTGTATTCAACAAACGCACCCGGTCTATCATGGAATCTATCAATGTCGTGATAGATGACAGTTATGAGCAACCCAATGACGATGAGGAAGAAGTTCTAAATCTCTCTGGAGAAGTTAGGCCAGAAGTCAGAACCGAAGATCGCAACAAAGAACCTGAAGTCGAAAGCCAAATGATCTCTGACAAAGAGGCATCCCCCATCATAGAACAGAGAGCTCCATCCAGAAGAATTCAGAAGAATCACCCATCCCAGGATGTGATAGGAGACATCAATGAAGGAGTGCGGACTCGACAGAAAGCACCGATAAACTAGAAAGAGATGATAGATAACATTTGCTTTATTTCTAAATTTGAACCAAAGTATATAAAAGAAGCCATCAATGATGAATACTGGGTCTGCGTCATGCAAGAAGAATTGGTTCAATTTGTAAGGAATGAAGTCTGGGAATTAGTATCCAAGCTAGGCAATGTCAATATTATTGGAACAAATTGGATATTTAAAAACAAGACAGATGAGCAAGGAAATATCACTTGAAACAAAGCAAGACTGGTGGCACAGGGGTACACACAAGTAGAAGGAGTTGACTTCAAAGAAACCTTTGCTCCAGTAGCCAGACTGGAAGCCATCCGACTTCTTCTTGGAATAGCATGCCATCTACGTTTTAAACTCTATCAGATAGATGTAAAGAGTGACTTCCTCAATGGAAATCTCAACGAAGAAGTCTATGTTGCTCAACCAAAGGGATTTGAAGATCATGATTCTCCTCATCATGTCTACAAACTAAAGAAAACTCTCTATGGCCTCAAACAAGCACCACGTGCACGGTATGAACGTCTTACCCAATTCCTAGTTCAGAATGGCTATATTCGAGGGGGAGTAGACAAAACACTCTTTGTGAAAAAGGAAGGAAGTGACACCATGATTGCCCGAATATATGTCGATGATATCGTATTTGGAGGAATGTCAGACAAGATGGTTGAACGTTTCGTACAACATATGCAGTCTGAATTTGAGATGAGTATGGTTGGAGAGCTCACATACTTCCTAGGTTTCCAGATCAAACAGATGAAAGATGGAATATTTATCTCCCAAAGCAAATATGCAAAGAATATTGTGAAGAAATTCGGGTTGGAAAAGGCTTCACACAAAAGAACCCCCATTGCCACTCATGTCAAATGCACAAAGGACGATCTTTGAGAACCAGTTGATCAAAGCCTCTATCGAAGCATTATTGGAAGTCTTCTCTATCTCACAGCAAGTCGACCCGACATTGCTTTCTCATTGGGAGTCTGTGCTCGATATCAAGCCAATCCAAAAGCTAGTCACTTAACTCATGCTAAGAGGATAATAAGGTACATCTTGGGAACCTCTGAATTGGGTTTACTGTACTCTTTTGATACCTCTCCTACTCTTGTTGGATACTGTGATGATGACTGGGCGGGAAGCACACCAGATCGAAGAAGTACCTCTGGAGGTTGTTTCCATCTTGGGAACAATCTTATGTCTTGGTTCAGCAAAAAGCAAAATTGTATTGCTTTGTGTACAGCTGAGTTCGAGTATATTGCAGCTGGAAGTAGCTGTACGCAGCTTCTGTGGATGAAACTGATGTTGGCAGAGTATGGGGTCAAACAAGAAGTCATGACTTTGTTCTGTGACAACATTAGTGCAATCAATATATTGAAGAATCCGGTTCAACACAGCAAAACTAAGCATATTGATATCAGGCATCACTTTATTCGAGAGCTTGTAGAAGACAAGAAGATAAAACTCGAATACCTACCTACTGAAAAACAAATCGCTGACATCTTCACAAAGGCGTTAGATGCTAACTGGTTTGAAAGTCTAAGGTCATCCCTTGGACTTTTCTGCCTTGAGTAACCAGAAGTCAAGAAAGAAGAGAGGGAGCTTTTAGTTGATTTTACTCTCTCTCTATCAGGACCAACAAGGGTCCACAAAATCAAACTGGGCCCAATTCCTTTATCATAGCCCAATAGATTTTTTTTTGTTCTTAAAAAATTCAAAAAGGGAAAAAGGAATGATTGTAATATGAAAATCAACCAATCATCACTCAACCTTTTTGACTTCCACGTAGAAAAGTTCTGCACACCCCTTCCACCTTTCCAAAACTGCTAGGGCACCACAAAATCGAAATCAGTCTGCACATGTAGCAGTTTTTTCCTTCCTCCAAAAACAACTCCGATCAAGCCACCTCAAATGGTCGGAACCAGAAGCGGACGAGTTCCTTCTGCCTCCAAGAAACTGCGAGCCAAGATGAGGGTGAAGATGATCGCCAGGAAGTTATCGGCTTCGAAATCTTCAACAAATAAATATGGAGTGAAGATTCGTGGAGGAAATTTCTCAGGGGAGGGTTCGACAAGACCTCAGGGAAGCAACAACCTCTTCTCCAACTATCGCACCAATGAAGGCAACCACCACTATTGAGAAGGACAACATATTATCTGAGGCTACTAACCTTGAAGAGGAGGGCTGTCATTCTACTCAGATGCCTCTACAAGGTAACCCTATTGTCCCTCCTATAGTGGATCCAGTAGATATGAACCAGTCTGAAGAAACCCTAGGGACCCCTGTTCCTGAGATCCCTGGTACTAGTTGTGAAAATCGATCTAGCCCTCCAAAATCAACGCATGCGCCAAAGAAGTCCCCAATAGATGAAGTCATGCAGAAAGTCGACAGTCCTCTTGTCGCTCTAGACAGTGGTTCAGGGTTGAATGGAGATACTGAAGTCATACCGGAAAGCCCCCAACCTTTAGCCGATCCTGAGAACACAAAAAAGATAGATACGACCAAGACAACTGTGGAAGAAGAAGCTATGCGAGAGGATAGAACGCCTCTGAAAAAGTCTGTGCCCGAAGGGCTTAAGAAAAGAAAACAACCAAAGAGAAAGCTGATTGATGAAGAAGAAGAACCACCAGTTAAGAGAAGACTAACTCAGAAAAGAAAAGCTACAGAGAAAGGAGGAGCACCTGCTCCTAAACAAGTAAAGAAGTTAAGAAAGAAGTCATCCACTTCAGTAACAACCCTTGCTCCAGAAGAAGAAGAGTTAGAAGAAGAGGAGGAAACTCGTGTCTTACCCCTACGGGTCAAGAAGTCTATGGGAGGTTTGAAACTCTCCAAAAACGTTCCAAAAGCCCAACAGACAACGTCTCCTTTCATTCGGTAGACAATGCAGTCAAATGAAAATACGTGTACCAATGAAAGATCTACCCGGAGAGGGAGCTCTCTGCAGAAACTCAAGGGATGAACGCAGTTGTGGAGCTCCTCCGTGGCTCATGCCTAACCAACACGGTCATCAACATCGGACCGTTCTACCCCGCTCTGGTCAAGGAGTTCATCGTCAATCCCTCAAGTGAGTTTAATGATCCAGATGACACGGAGTATAGGAAGGTCTTTGTTCGAGGAGAGTGCTTTGATGTATCTGCCTCCACAATCAATGCTTATCTAGGCAGAATGGGTCCAGAAGTTACTCCAGACGTCCCTCACATGAACAAAGTTTCTTTTGAGATCACTGGAGGAAGGAAAAAGGTTTGGCCAGTCAAGGATACACTTGCGGCCGTAGAGCTCACAACCAAATATTCCATTCTATACCGCATTGGTTTGGCAAACTGGCCACCCTCCACTCACGGGTCGAGCATCAAAACAGAGCTACCAAAGCTCATCTACCAAATAGGTACTCAATCCCCTCTTGACTTTGGTACATATGTTATTGAGCATCTTGTCAAACATGCCAAGTCATGTGCTGTCAAATTACCTATTGGATTTCCATTATTGATCACTGGACTCCTCCTCCAACAATGTCCTCATATTGTTTGAGATACTGATGTACCTGGAAAGAAGCCTCTGCCTCTCTCTCTAAGTCTCAAACACTTTGAGGGCAAGCATATGAGAGATCTCGCTCCTCCCGTGGCCAAAACATCTGAAGCTGGTTCCAGCTCACGTCCTTCCGGACCTCTCGGCACCAGGATGGAGGAAGAACTGGTGGACATGATCAATGACTTGGGGAAGACGATTGCTGCTCTATCAACCCGAAAGATTGCAAGTGAAGCCCTCTTACATGATCTGCGCACCGCTCCTGCTGAAGATACTACATCGGACCAAGATGTCGATGACTCCGCCTCTTTTAAGAAAATATTTCTCTGCTTCTAGACTGATAACTTGTTTCAAACAAACTTATTAAATCATCGAGGACTGTCCGAGTTAAATTTCTGCACTTTATGACGTTTTAGATATTCGCTCATGTTTTGAGCTGGTTTATACCCTGCTGTTATAAGTTTATTATTGTATGATTACCTTTGGCAATTTTGTTAGACAATCAGGGGGAGATATAAGCTAACCTTAAGTTACAGACGTTACACCAGAAGTCACGCCACAGAAGAAGTCGCGCCAGACTCTCCAAGGATTTAGTATGCACCATACGCTCTCTAGTCTGACATCTCTTGCTGTGCGTAACAGCCACAAGATGACAATGTGCTTAAAAATGTGTTTGCCTAAAATATTGCCAAAGGGGGAGATTGTTGCTACGTTTAGTGATTGACGTAATTTTTTAGTGCAAAAGTAAGAAGTCAGTGCAACAAGTTACAAGAAATTCAGAGCGACTCACTACACTCCAGATTAGGAAAGGCCTGAAGCTTTCCTATTTAGAGTCGCCTGGAACGCAAGAAGAATGACGTCACAACAACTGAAAGACTTGGAGCGCAAGAGAATGACGTCAACAAGCCCAGGCGACTTCCAGCTGTCATTAACACGTCAGCAAAGGCGGCAAACTGCTTGCCTAATTTATTTAAGAAGTCCGAGACTTCCTATTCCTAATCCGAGTAAGATTAGGAATGTGGAGCGGCTATAAAAAGCTTGTGCTTCCCCATTAGCAGTTCGTCCGTTCTTGTTCTTTATTTGCTAAATTTCTCAGAGCTCTTAACCGTGCACCATTGGCGTGTTGAGAGGCTGATTAGTTTGCTAGAACGGCTTTGCTTCGATTAAACATCAATTCACGAAAATTGAGTGTTTGATCGATCAGGGTTCTTGTGTTCGTGATTGAAGATTCACAAATCTGTCAAAGAAGACTACGACACCGAGCATAGGCGCTTGCTCGAAGGGTGGAATTGAGAG
This sequence comes from Geranium rotundifolium, assembly GCA_963920655.1. Lineage (NCBI taxonomy): Eukaryota > Viridiplantae > Streptophyta > Magnoliopsida > Geraniales > Geraniaceae > Geranium > Geranium rotundifolium. The sequence continues at coordinate 28,480,466 of OY987315.1, read as the reverse complement.
GATCTCAAAGACAGGGGGAGAGGACCCTGGTCGAGGTTGTTCACGGTGAGATCTATAGTAGCTTAGGACAATAGCTTGTGTGATAGCTAGTTGGTGCTTGAAGTTGTACTATTGACTACCATATAGTGAAAACCTTTCCTCTTGCAAAGTGCCCCTAGACGTAGGTGCGGAGTCACCGAACTGGGTAATCATCTCTGGTGTCGTTATTATTGCTTGTTTATTGTTTAAACTACGGTTTGCGTTTTAGGAAAGTTGTCGACACAAAAGTTACGACTTTGTGTTCGACTTCTTAACTTAGCTACGAATCAGAATTTCACTTTCCACACTCATACTTTGATTACTTGGAAAACTTCTAGAGCTCGCGATGTGGAAAGATGTTGCAACATCTTGCGCGACTTCTTCAATTGTTTGCTATTCTGATGTTTAATACAAACTCTTCTTTGAATAATATGTAGATCTGGGATACAGACTAAAGCCTTTTCAGATACAGATTTCTGCATACTTCTGAGGTCTGAATGACCAAGATTTTGATGACAAGGCTTGGACTCATCTGTCATGGAGAAACAATTCTCGGTGACTTGATTATTTGTTGTTGGAGACCACAAGTAGCAACTGTCTCAAGATCTGACTCCTTTCATGAGCTTCATTTGTTTCTCATTTATCAAAATGCACTTTCACGAGTGAATTTCACAAGTAAATCCAGGTCACATAATTGGCGTATACATATAAGATTAGTGGTAAGACCATCAACTAATAAAGCTTCAGTTAGACAAGATAAAACAGGAAAGTTTAGTTGACCTTTACCGATGATCTTAGCTTTTACTCCATCACCAAATGTAACATAACAATTGGAGTATGGCTCTATGTTGTTCAGTAGATGAAGAGCACCAGTCATGTGGTGAGAGCAACTACTATCAAAATACCAATCATTCCCGGCGGAGGCTTTCATTGTGGTATATGCAATATTGGCACGATAATTCGCATTCTTCACTCTCCATTCTCTTTTAGAGGACGTTTGGCGACAAGGTTGCGTCTCTTTCACTCTGAATTCCTTGCGAGTTGGGGTCTTCCAACCAGGATGAAGCGCGTGTGTATGGCGGTTGAGGGTGAGTACATTTTTTTCCTTAGAAATGATAGCAGAAAGGTCGTATGTGTCCCTTTTGTCCACAATATTGACAAACCCAGCGAGGTTTGTTTGAAGCAGCTGAAGGATGTTGCTGAGGATGTCGATGGACTTGATTGAGACCATATGTCTGTAACAATTTGTTGGACATAGCAGAATAATGTTGCTGATGATGTCGCTGGACTTGATTGTCACCAGATGTCTGTAACATCTTACCAGTCATTTGGCTTACCTCATTTTGGGGGAAACGGTATGAGATTTGGAAGCCTCATGAGTGTAGCCTAGTCCCTTCATGTTTTTAGCTAGCTTTCCAATGGACAAGATTTTGTCTAAGGTTTTAGTGCTGGAGTTCATCATCTCGACAGATTTGGTCATCTGATCAAGTTCTCTATTTAGCCGGTTAACCTCGCGTTTTAGCTCAACAACATTCTCCAAGAGTCTTGTTTTGTCTTCGGTGAGGGAGAGAATTAGAGCACTCTGCTTGTCAATAATCTAGGACTCGGTAATCCACTTACTATATAACTTATTATAAGCATCATACATGGTATTTTCAGATAGCTCATCATTAGAGACAAATTTCTCAGTGGATTCATTTTCATACTCAAGATCAAAAGGAGAAGTAGAGGCTGGAAAGGCAACGAATTTACTTATCTTTTCAGTGTCGCTGCTTCCTTCTTCCTCATCAGTCATAGTGGCACTGTACCCCTTTTTCTGCCTTTTCAGGAAGTTGGGGCATGCCTTCTCAATATGCTCAAAGCCTTCACACTCATGACATTGAATCCCTCTTCTATTTCCATAACGTTCACTACCTCTATCAATTTTGTGAGTGTTTTCATTCTTTTGAAATCTGGGCAGAAAATTGTCTCTAACATCTTGTGGCACATCCTTCCCGGACAAGTTGTCTCTGAAATCTCGTGGCACATTCTTCCCAGAAATTTAGTTAAATCTTTTCATGACCATTTCATAGTTCTTGGCCATCATAGCAATAGTACTATCAATTTCGTCATCAAAGTCAGAGAATACATGTTCTTTCTGACTATGGGTAGAACTTTTGAACGCCACTCCCTTGTGTTTGTTCTTCATATTAGGAAGAGTAAGCTCGAATGTCATGAGGGATCCCATCAACTCATCCAACTTTAGGGTTTGGAGATCATGAACTTCTTCTATCACCGTGATCTTCAATTTGAATCTTGGATTTAGCGCTCTCGAGGTTTCTCTTACTAGATCTCCGTCGGTCATGGGTTTGCCTAGAGAATAAGACTCATTGGCGAGGTCTCTAATATGAACATTGAAGTCAGCAATGGTCTCGCCTTCATTCATAGTCAGAGCTTCAAAATTTGTGGTGAGGTACTGGAATTTTTGCTCACAAATTTTTGTTGTTCATTCATAGGCAACATCAAGTATTTCCCTGACTTTCTTCTGACTCGTGTATGTGTTGATTAGTCTGAAATTTTTTTTATCAAAACCGTTAAATATAGCATTGAGAGCACGAGAGTTATACTGACCTGCCTCATCTTCTATAGGACTCTAGTCCTTCTCGGCTTGGAGACCTATCACGCTCCCTTTAGTATCAATAGATTATGGAGCTTCCCAACCATGGATCATAGCTTTCCAAGTTTTGATGTCGAGAGCTTTCATAAAAGCGCTCATCTGGGCCTTCTAGTAGCCATAGTTGGATCTGAAATTCTGAGTTGTTGCAGGAACAAGATGTCGAACACAATGTTATGACAATTTGTTCGACAATCTGTCTGATCACATATAATAAAATAATGGAACAATAAATAGAAGACACACAACATGTTTACCCAGTTCGGTGACTCCGCACCTACGTCTGGGGGCACTCTGCTAGTGGAAAGGTTTTCACTATCTGGTAGTCAATAGTACAACTTCAAGTATCAACTAGCTATCACACAAGCTATTGTCCCAAACTACTATAGATCTCACCGTGAACAATCTCGACCAAGGGCCTCTCCCCCTGTCTTTGAGATCCTCTTAATTCCACCATTCGAGCAAGCCTATGCTCGGTGCGTTGTCTTGGAAAATCTTCTTCATGAGACTTCAATCACGAACAAGTACCTTCAAATCACAAACACTCAAATCCTTGCGAGTTGATGTTTGTGATCGAAAATCTCCTTCTAAATAAAACAGTCTCTGATCCGCTAGTCTTACACGGTCACGAGCTTTGAGTATTTAGCACGTGAAAGGACATAAAAGCAGACAAGTTGCTAAGGGGTAAAGCACCTGCTTTTATAGCAACTTGTGTAGCCTAATCAGTTTCCAATACCGATTAGGAAATCCAAACCCTTGCCGTCCTTGGCAAGTTGGGCAAGTCGGCGTTACCGCCTACAGGCCTACTGACGTGTCTTGATGCTAGCTGAAGATTGCCTTATTTAGTCGTTGTCTAAGACTCACGTGCGCTGGTGTTCTCTGTCTAAACAGGAATGTTGCGGTACTTGACTATGTCTGCGCACATAATGTCATACTACATATGTTGCGATATGTTGACTGACATTTTACCTTGTGCTTAAAAAATCTGCCAACATTGAACGTAGCATTAATCTCCCCCTTTGGCAATTTTTTAGGCAAGCATATCTTGATCATACGTCTTCTTTTCTTAGCAATCTCTGGTCGAGTTTTATCTCCAGTCTAGGATGCTCTTCTTCAGCCGTTGTCAATCTTCATTATGACTTCTGTGTACTGCAGCAGATCACGTCTTCTTGTTGAGTCTTCTCGTCTTTTATCAGCAAGGTTCATAGTGCAAGTCTTCGTCTTCTGTCACTTTGTGGTAGGGAGTGTTCATCATGTTGCAACATGTTTGTGACGCATGTTCCAATCAATGATGTACTGACAAGTTGTAACATGTTTGTTACGCATGTTTCACATGTTGTTACACATGTTTCAGCAACACTACTTTAACATGTAGTTACACACGTTAAAGGTGACAGATGACACAAATCTCTAACATGTAGTTCACATGTTATAGACCAGACTAAACACTGTTACTGGTCACCATTATTTGATGACCCTAGGTTGACCATGTAGGTCCAAATCATCTCCCCCTGATTGCCTCAAAAATGGCAAAGGGTAAGCAGATAGAGAATAAAGAAAACAAAATATCCAGCCTCTAAACACGAGGAAAATATCCAACTCCACTAAGGAGCAAAAACATTGTTCACAAAAAGTAACCCGTACAGTTCCCGGGGATTCAGGAGTTGAAAAATAAATGAGTTTTGTAGGAACAAGTTAAGTAACTGGTTTGTTTTCAGGAGAAGGTAGCAACTTCTTCTTTAGCAGTGGGGGCTCCCTCAGGTATAGCTAACATGTCTTTGAGGAGCTGCTCATAAGTGGCCTTCCGGCTTGCTAGAGTGTGGATGATGGTCTCCAAATCAGGTATACCCTTCATTAGCTTGTGTACCGTCCTATCTTTGATGGACCTAGTTGCGCTAGTGCTGCTTCCTCGCGGGCCACCATGATCGCTCCCGTGGGCGACCACGGTCAGTCCTGCGGGCGACCATGGCAGCCCCCGCGGGCCACTATGGTTGCTTCCGCGGGCGACCTCGATTGGGCCGGTTCGGCTTGACCAGATTCGAGCAGAACCGGCCGCTTCGCGAGAATATTTAAAGCCCTGAAAATTTTATTTTTCAGATTTTGTTCGGTTTCGATAAATCAGCGTGAATCGGTTCAAAATTTTATTAATTAATTAAACCGTCCGGTTTCGATAAACTGGAATTTTTCCATACTTAAGAAAGATAAATTCGGAAAATTTTGTTGTTTGATAAGCATGCTGAGTGATCACATGATCTTTGATAACATGATGTTTTTCACATGATGTATAGCTAAGTCCTCTAGACTTGTAATTTTAATTTCGGTTTTGCAACCTGCGTGTTGCTAAGTTTTTGGTTGTAGTAAATACGACCTGCGTGTCGTGATTTGTAATTTTTTTATTTTATTTAAATTTGTAATCACGAAGATCGACGCAAGATACAAGTCAAGAGGACGACTCGAAGTTTGGAGGAGGCTCGAAGCCCGTGGGAGTCCACAAGAATGGAGCAAGTCTGGACCTTGAAGACCAAGCCTTTAGGATCAGTTTTGCTAGATTCTTAGGAACTTAAGATGTGCTTAGTTATGCATAATTTACCGTTACATTTATATGTTGTGAATGTATGATATTTTTAATATACAAGTTTATGTATGATTAGCTATCATCCACATGCAAAGATTAAAAAACTGGTATTTAATCAGAATTGCATGTAACCTGCTAAGGGATCATCTTTACATGAATTTGCAATTGATGATTCCAGATTAAGATTGTATCGATATACAATTAGATTGTTATAATTTTCTTAAACACAAGTAATTACAAGTCAAGCGTGATACCATCCAAGTTTGGGCACTCAAAAGGGCTTTGACCCTTTGGATGTCGGTACGCCTCCGCGTAACATTCATAGAGGAGAAGTATGGATGAGATGGGTAGTTCTGTGTGGGTGCGTGCGCCTCCGCGTAGTAGCCACATTAGTTTTTTCCATAGTTCAAGCATGGTAGACTTGTCTACGATTGTCAGCTAGGGCTGAACTAGGGTATCAGTATAGGGTATGCCACGTACTTACAGTACAAACCCTAGCCAGGAACTACATGGCCTTGTAGATGGGTGTATTCCTACATTGATGCTCTCAATTATGGCAGTGAGCCTCCGTTCACTTCAATTTAGAGTATGATAGGATCCTGGTTCAGATTCTAATGTTAGAATCAGAAAGTGTTTTATAACTAAATCTCCAACTTATATTTTAATTAATATTGATTAAAATTTTGTTTACTGTGTAGATATAAATGGCAAACGCGAATCATTATAGTAACAGCGCGCTTAGGTCGCTAATCGAGCAGGATAAGCTTAACGGCGTAAACTTCCTCGATTGGGACTGGAACTTGAGACTCGTTCTCAAGCATGAACTTAAGGATTATATCTTTATCCAGGAACCACATACTGAGCCAGCACTGAACGCCGCAAGGGCGCTAAGGGATACCTACCAGAAATTCCTTAACGACCGGATCGACGTGCAGTGCATAATGATGTGCAGTATGGTGCCTGACTTGCAAAAGCAGTTCTTTGACATTTCCGATGATCCCAAGGCCTTAATGGAAGAGATCGAGAAAATGTTCAAAGAGAAAGCGCGTGTCAAAAGATACGACACTTTCAGTGAACTGATGTCTTGCAAGCTAAAGGCTGTAGCTCCTATCAGTCCCCATGTCCTTAAGATGAGACATCTTTTGGAACACTTGACCATACTCAGTCATCTCGTGGATAAGGAAATGTCTGTAGACTTTGTGCTGCATTCACTTCCAGAGACATATTGTGATTTCGTTGGAAATTACAATATGCATTACATGGATAAGACTGTGATAGAGCTTCATGGTATGCTCGTGACTGCTGAAAAGAATCTCTAGGGCAAGTCCAAGGAGGTTCTTATGGTCAACAAGTAAGTGAGCTTCAAGAAAGACAGCATGGGCAAGGATAAGGCCCTTATGCACTTAGCGGGGAAGATTCGACAACCTAAGGGTCCGGCAGCTCCAAAGGCTGTTGAGAATCCTAAGAAGGATGTCGTCTGTTTCTATTGCCAAGGACAGAGGCACTGTAATAAGGATTATAAGAAAGACAAGTAGTTTCTTAGGAAGAGTGGAGCTTCCAATTCTTCAAGATCAGGTATTTTTGTTATTGAGCTCAATCTCAGTTTATCTACTTCAGATTCTTGGGTTCTAGATACCGGTGCAAAATCTCACATTTGTGTTAATATGTAGGCTCTGGGAAGTAGAAGAGACGTGGGCAGGGGCGAGGCGGACCTACGAGTTGGTGATGACAATCAAGTCTTAACAACTGCAGTAGGAAACATTAGTCTCAGTTTGCCCAGTGGGCTAGTTTTAATTTTAAACAATGTTCATTGTGTACTTGCATTTCACAGGAATATTATTTCTGTATCCTTGCTTGACAAGGAAGGATATTGTTTTTCTATTGATGATGGAATATTCAATATTTTTAAGAATAATATATTTTATTGCAATGCATAATTGGTTGGTGGTTTATATATTCGTAATATTCAAAACACTGTCACTAGCTCAATTTATAACATAAGTAACAAAAGGGTTAAATCCGATGATTTAAACCAGACTGTGATATGGCACTGCCGTTTAGGCCATATAGTCTAGAAACGCATCTCAACACTTCAAAAGTATGGACTTCTAAGTCCGTTTGAATTCACTTCCATTGAGAGATGCGAGTCATGCCTTATGGGCAAAATGACAAAGGCACCTTTTTCCGGTTTAGTTGAAAGGGCTAGTGACCTATTAGGTCTCATACATTCCGATGTGTGTGGAACTATGAGCACTCAGGTCAGAAGGGGTTTTCACTACTTCGTTACATTTACTGATGACTTCAGTAGATATGGGTATATCTATCTTATGAGACATAAGTCGGAAACTCTTGACAAGTTCAAAGAGTTCCAGAATGAAGCACAAAACCAGCTTGGTAAAAGTATAAAAGCGCTTCGATCTGACCGAGGCGGTGAGTACTTTGACCATGAATTTCACAGCCATTTAAAGGAGTGTGGGATCCTCTCTGAATTGACTCCGCCGCAAACAACTCAGATGAATGGTGTATCCGAACGGAGAAATCGGACGTTGCTTGACATGGTTCGATCAATGATGAGTTAGGCTGAACTCCCTATCTCCTTCTGGGGCTATGCCCTAGAGACGGCCGCATTCATTTTGAATCGGGCTCCTACGAAGTCAGTGGAAAGCACTATATACGAAGTATGGAATGGGAAGAAACCCTTATTAGCTTTCCTTAAGATTTGGGGCTGTGAAGCCTACGTCAAGCATTTGCTAGGCGATAAGCTCGAACCCAAATCAGATAAGTGTGTCTTTGTGAGGTACCCCAAGGAAACGAGGGGGTAATATTTCTACAAACCCAGTGAGAACAAAGTTTTTGTTGCTCGTGGAGGGGTATTTTTGAAAAAGGAATTTATTTCCAAAAGTGCTAGAAGGAATTCAAGATGATACGGAACAACCCACTATGCCAGATGTATAAATACAGGAGCTAGAAGAGGTCATTGATTAAGAACCAATCCCTACACCTATTCCAGAGGGTCCAAGAAGGTCTGAGAGATCTCGTCAAGTTCCCATCAGATATGGCTTTCTAGCCACTGAGGGAAATGACTTGATATTAGTGGATGAGGATGATCCAAAAACCTGCAGACATGGTTTGGCCAGTCCATACTCTGAGAAATGGCAGAACGCCATGAGTGAGGAAATGAAATTCATGTATGACAGCCAAATCTGGTGCTTGGTGGATCAAACCCTGGGATAAAACCCATCGGTTGTATATGGGTCTATAAACTTAAGACCGACATGGGTGGAAAACCTCATACCTATAAAGCTAGATTGGTTGCGAAAAGTAATCGCCAGATCGAAGGTATCAATTATGACGAAACCTTCTCACCACTAGCTATGGTCAAATCTATCCGGATCATTCTAGCCATAGCAGCATACTACGTGATACAGGGTTACTACGGAAATATGTGAAACGGTTAGGTTTGAATTACTTTATAGTTTCTTGGGAGTGAAGTTTGGAGATTTGAATAAAGAGACTAGAAGCGAAAGGAAATAATGGGTTAGGAGTAGAAAGTTTAGGGTAGGGTTTTAAGGGACCACGTTCCCAAAGTCCCAATTTAGATCCGCAATGAATCGAGCAATGGAGTGCTCTTTAACTTCCTTCAAGTCGGCCTTCATCATCAAGAGTTCAAATTCAGTAGCATACTCCTCTATAGACATGCTTCCTTGTCTCAACTTTTGCACTTTAAGATACAACTCTTGTATGTAGGTAGACAGCACGTATTTTCTTTTTAATTCTTTTCTCATCTTTTCCCAGGTGGTGATCTTGTTACGACCTTCTCTCTCTCGCTGCCTTTTGAGGTTGTCCCACCAAATTGAAGCGCCTTTCCTTAATTTTATAGCCACTAGTTTTACCTTTCAATCCTCTGGTAGTTCAGCATAATCGAACACTTTTTCCACGGTGCTTAACCACTCCAAAAAGTCATCTGCATTCATGCGGCCTTCAAACTCAGGGATGTCAAGTTTTAGCATGTTAGTGTAGCCAAAATATTCCTTGTGTGGCCTTCTTTCGTATGCTTCGTGATTTCCATAACGGGTTTGGGCTTCTTTAAATTGATACCGCTCACCCCTATTTGATTGAGGATGAGTGTGAAAGTCTTCTCGTCGGATGACATCCTCTTCAAAATCATAACTTCGTCCTTGACGTGATCCTTTCATGCTCCCACTTTTCTCTACAACCTTTTTGGAGTCTTCAACGCGAAAACTTCAAAATCATAACTTCGTCCTTGACGTGATCCTTTCATGCTCCCACTTTTCTCTACAACCTTTTTGGAGTCTTCAACGCGAAAGCGTTCTAGAAGTTCTTGAACTTGGAGTTCGAGTTCAATAATACGCCTTTGTTCATCTGACAATGATTTTCTGTCATCTTCCCCACCATTAGTAACGCCTGTAGATCCACCACCGGCCATCTAATCAGTGCTCTGATACCACTTGATACAGAGGTTACTACGAAAATAGGTGAAACACTTAGGTTTGAATTACTTTATAGTTTCTTGAGAGTGAAATTTGGAGATTTGAATAAAGAGACTAGAAGCGAAAGGAAATAACGGGTTAGGAGTAGAAAGCTTAGGGTAGGGTTTTGAGGAACACAACCGCCACTTAGCCGGGGATAGGCTAAGATAAGGTTTACGCCACACCTAGGTTTCTCGGCCTCAGTGATAAGTAAAAAAACAAAGACACAAAGCTTTGATAATTTTCTTTACTAAAATCTGAATTTTCCAAAGATCCAAAGCCCCTTTAAATACATGCAAGTAGGAAATAACAACTAGAACTAGAAAAGGCAATAACAAACTAGGACAATAGGAAATTTGAAAAACAGAAATTACTTGGCTTGCAAGCCAAGTATTCTAGAAACTAAATACTAGAAAATATAGAAATTAGGAAACTAAGGTTGTTGAAACCGTGTGCTTAAATTAATCCATGTGCTTGAGCTAAAAATATTTGGCTCATGTATTTGACCTAACTTACATGTTCCCGCATCACTACGACTATGAGATATTGCAGAAGGATGTCAAAACCGCCTTCCTTAATGGGAACTTAAAAGAGGATGTGTATATGACACAGCCTGAGGGTTTTGTTGATCCAGATAATCCTGGAAAGATTTGTAAGCTGCTTAGATCCATTTATGGATTGAAGCAAGCTTCACGGAGTTGGAACCTTCGTTTTGATGAAGCCGTAAGGGAATTCGGTTTTATCAAAAACGAAAGTGAACCTTGCGTATATAAGAAAGCGAGTGGGAGTAATATTGTATCCATAGTGCTATATGTCGATGACATATTGATCATCGAGAATGACATCCCAACCTTGCTTGAGGTTAAAGCTTGGTTAGGGAAATGCTTCTCGATGAAGGACTTAGGTGATGTTGCTTTCATTCTGGGCATCAGGATCTACAGAGATCGACCCAAAAGAATATTGGGCCTAAATCAGAGCACTTACATAGATAAGGTGTTGAGAAGATTCTCAATGCTTGATTCTAAGAAATGATACATACCCATGCGGCATGGCATTAAGCTCAGCAAGCAACAGAGTCCTAAGACTCCTGATGAGCTGAGCAAGATGAGTAAGTTCCCATATGCTTCGGTTGTGGGATCCATCATGTATGCCATGATATGCACGAGACCGGACGTCTCGTTCACACTAAGCTGTACCAGCAGATGTTAGTCTAACCTAGGCCAGGAGCACTGGATTGCTGTTAAGAGTATCCTTAAATATCTGAGGAGAAATAAGGACGCATTCCTAGTGTATGGTGGGAAAGATGGAGAACTAGCAGTCAAAGGATATGTTGATGCTAGTTTTCAGACAGATCCTGATGATTTCAAATCTCAGGCAGGATTTGTATTCGTGTTAAATGGTGGAGCATTCAGCTGGAAGAGCTTCAAGGAAGCCACAACTGTCGATTCTACAATAGATGCTGAATACATAGCTACAGTAGAAGCAGCTAAGGAAGCCGTATGGGTTAGAAGCTTTCTAACCGAATTAGATGTAATGTCGCGAGCGTCTGATCCGGTAAGCTTGTTTTGTGACAATACGGGGGCCATAGCATTAGCTCAAGAGCCCAGATTCCACAACAGAACTAAACACATACAGAGGAAGTATCACATTATCAGGGAGTATATCGATAATGGTGATGTGGAGATTACTTATGTAAAGACTAATGATAACGTTGCCGATCCCTTGACGAAGGCTATACCGCATCCCAAGCATGAGGCACATGTGAAGTCTATGGGGGTAGATTGGAACTTAGGTTTGAACTAGAGGCAAGTGGAAGATTGTTAGGATTATGCCCTAGTCCAATGTAATTCCTCAATCTATATTGTAATGTACATCATTTTTTGATCTAATAAAAGGCATTATATTACTAATGTGTTGTAGTAGTATATCGAATGTAATTTGATCAATATCATTATGTGTATAACCACTTATAGTAGAATTATAGATCAGAAAGAATTGCATTCGATGAGTCCCTGATCAGCTAAGCTTCTTCAGCAGCGATAAGTATGAGACCGACTCCTTGTGATCATGCTCTACTTATCATGGCAAAGTATGTGCCGGAGTTATATTATAGATACCATCAGGTCGATGATATCGGACAACCCGATTGTAAGTATACAACATAGATCCTGTCATAAGATACTCATAGATCGTAGCTTGTCATTATATCCTAAGACTAAAGAGTCTTTGTGTGCACTGTGTAATGAGTACCTGAGTTTGGCCTAGTCTTACGTTACCTGTAAAAGGGTAGCTATAACTGCTTTGATTGGCTTGGATATTAATTGCATTTGTGAACTCGAAAGGCGTTTGAGGGATTTATCACTCATACTCTGATATAAGAAAGATATCCGTTTAGGAAACTTGATGAGTATGACTGAAGGAATAGCATGGCCGTGCAGGTGATACCTTAGTATCAGTTTTCAGTCATCTCAGATATCAAGAAATAGTGATTGATAAATTAGGGTGACGGTTCTATGCGTATTGATCAATCTGGATATCGGTTTGATAAAAGGACAGTGACATGTACGATAACGAGTTAAGTCGAATAATCGATAATCACAAACGTTGGGTAATCATAATGTCTTGCTAGAGACCACTTATGATGGAAAGGGTAAAATAGTAATTTTACCAGTATGCCAACGGGTTGTGAGCCTAGAGGGTCACACGCTTTAAGTACAATATGTGACAAACAAGCATGAATGGTAATTGGGAGAATCCGCTTTTCAGTTTAGTCAAATTGAAAACCATTCGGTTGATTTCTAGCCTAGGTTTATTCATCAGACAGTTGAAGAAATCGAATTAGGGAGATTGGACCAGTTAAGCTAAACCATAATTAGAACTCAATCAAATGGGTTTTAATTTGGATTTGGCTAAATGGGCTTAAAGCCCATTTAGGGTTTTAAATCATGAATGGGTAAATTGTGTAATTATCAATTTGATATTCAAAATTAGATTTTTGATGAATACACAATATTTATTTACCAAAAATATCTCATAATTTCGGCAATCACTCTCCCTCTCTCCCATATTGGCCGACCCTCCCTCTCTTCATTCCTCCATTGTTGTTTGTCCTCTTTTCACAAGTTTTTATTACCAAGAGATAGTGAGAAAACCTCACAATGTTATTCTGCTTGTGTGGACTGATAGAGAAACACTATACTTGTGTTTTCAATCGATTAAAGGTATGATTTTCATATTTGAAAAGGTTACATGTATGTTGAATTTCTCAATAAGATTCGTATGTTCTTCATTGATTATCATGATTAATTCATTCCGCTGCATGAATTTAATCTATAGAACCCATGGGAATCCCTTTCAAAGTTCTCCTCTTCGCTTTCTCCTTCCTCCTCTTCTGGTGTAAACGGAATTTTTACTGGAGGCAGTGTGGTCTTCTTCTTCTTGGTTTTTTCTGTCGTTGGGACAGGTGCCTAAGCTATCTCAGGATCCCTCTTTTTTCCTTTTCAGGGGTTCCTCTGGGCTCTCTTCTTTCTCATCCTGCAGCTTCTTTCTTTTCTCAGCCTTTTTCCTAGCCATTAAATTTGTGAGAGTGATATTGTCCTCACTCTTCGTGTGGGTTTCTTCTGATGAATCCTCATTAATCTGTTCCATAGTCTCATCAGGGGAGTCGAGTGGTGTTTGAGCATCCTGCTCCTTACCCAAGTCTTGTGTGTTTTTGTTTCTGTCCGTCAATGGCTCGCTTTGTGGATTTTTAGATCCTTCTTCTGATTTCGAATTGATTTAGGGGTTCTTGTTCTTTTTACGACGTGGTTGATCCTCACTATTGTTGTTTTGGTAGAGAGATTTCAGAGAAATTTTTATGAGAGATCTGTTTTTGGAGTGGAGTGTGATGGATCGGGAGCAATGTAAACCCTAAGCGTTTTGTTGGGAGAGGTAGAGACCGAGAAATAAGGGAAGAGGCAGCGTTTTCTCTGATGTGTAGCCGAAGTGTCGGGCCATGATTGGCTGCAAGTCTGGTCACCAGATGACAAAAGATCTTTGTTTCCTCCCTCTTTTTTTATTATTATTTTGGAAACAAATTGAAACGGGCTTGGATAATTGGGCTCGGATTTAATTTTGTCGACCAAAAAAAAAACTCTCCCCCTTTTCCTTCCTTGATGAGCATTATTCAAGGTAGCGAAGTCCAAGGGGGGGCCTTAGACTTTCTAACCGATTTGTGTTCAATCATTTTGTGAAGCGGTCATCAAGCTGTTTCTCTGTAGGAATAAATTCTGGCTTTATTTTCTTGCCCTCTACAAGCTTTCGGATGAAGTGGTGCCCAATGGCTATGTGCTTGGTTTTGTTATGTTGAACAAGTTTTTTCGAGATATTGATGACACTGATGTTGTCACATAACAATGTCATGACATCTTGCTTGACATTATACTCTGCAAGCATCTACTTTTTCTATAACAGTTGAGTGCAGCTACTTCCGGAGACAATGTATTCGTACTCAACAGTAGATGGAGTAGCACAATTTTGCTGCTTGCTCATAATTCTTTCTGCTTAAGCTAGGTGACTTGTCTTTGGATTGGTTTGACAGCGACGACTAATTCTCACTTGATCATCCTTGGTGAGATTTACATGTGTAGCAATCTGAGTTTTCTTGTGGGAAGATTTCTCCAAACCAAACTTCTTCACAATGGTCTTGGTATACTTGCTTTGAGAAATAAAGATTCCACCTTTTATCTTTTTGATATGGAACCCTATAAAGTAGGTCAGCTTACCTACCATGCTCCTCTCGAACTTCGAATGCATATGTTGTACACAACGTTGCACCATCTTGTCTGATATTCCACCAGAAACATTGTCGTTCTTATAGATTTTAGTAATCAAAATTTTGCTTCCTTCCTTCTTTATGACCAACTTCTTGTCAACTCCCCCTCGGATACAGCCATTTTGAACTGAGTACTGAGTTAAACGTTCATACCAGGGTTCATAAGCTTGCTTAAGTTTGTAGACATGGTTTGGAGAAGTGTGGTCTTCATATCTTTAGGTATCCATTGAGAAAAGCGTTCTTTACGTCCATCTGATAGAGTTTGAACTGTAGATGGCAAGCTATGCTGAGAAGAAGTCGGATAGCTTCAATTCTAGCACGAGGGCAAAAGTCTTATCGAATTCTACCCCTTCCACTTGTGCTACAAGCCCCGCCTTGTTGCGAGTAATGTTTCCTTGCTTATCTGATTAGTTTTTGCAGATCCACTTTGTCCCAATCACCTTGACATTTCCTGGTCTTGCTACCAGCTCCAAAACTTCATTCCTTTCGAACTGTACCCGTTCTTTTTGCAGCACACACTTAGTATTTATCGTTTATGACTTCTTGTACGTTCTTGGGTTCAATCTTGGAATCGAAGCACAAGTTACTGAACATGTCCTGATAGTTTACTGGCCGCTTTCGTCGAGTCCTTACTCTTTCGTTGATGTCACCAATCACATCATGAGGTGCGTGATTTTTGTGAATTCTCATTGATTGATTTCTCTGATCAGCTTTTGGAGTCGATTCTTCTTATTCAATGTCACATGCTTTGGCAGTGACATCTCGTCCGACTTTTGGAGTATTCATAATAACCTTGTTGTCGTTATTAGGGTGTTCTGAGCTATCATCAACGACTACGTTTATAGATTCCATCACGGTCCTGTTTATTTTGTTGAATACCTGAAAGACACGACTATTTCTAGAGTATCTAAGAAAAATACCCTCGTCACAATCAGGTTTCCTTCGTGGTTCCCTATCGACGAGAATGTAACATACCGAACAAAAAACACGGAAATATTTCCTCCCCCTCCATATTTCATAAAGTGTGATCGTAGTACCTGGATGGAGGGTGACACGATTGTGAATATGGCAACCCGTGTTCAGAACTTCTTCCCAGAAGTGTGGGGGTATGTCTTCGACAAGCATCATGACCTAAGCCATCTTTTGTAAAGTTCTGTTCTTCCTTTGGACTTTTCAGCATAGAGTGTCAAAGACGGAGAATGTGTCTGACTTCTCTCGAATAAAGTCAACCCAAGTAAATCTGGAGAAGTCGTCGACACATGCAAAAACTTACTTCTTTCCTCTTATGCTCTTGACTAGCATTGGTCCCATGAGGTCGACATGTTGTACCTTCTTGTGTGACGTCTTGACTCGTTTGCCTATCTGACATTCCTCCCAGATCTTGCCTTCGACGATCTTTAGATCTGGGACTCCAATAATAGCTTGTTCAGAAAGGATTTTCTACATGCTCCTCAGGTTGATGTGTCCAAACTTTTGATGCCAGATTTTTGTCTCTTGAGCTTTAGATAGAAGGCATTTGTCTGGTACAAAGGTTGACTTTGGAGGCCATAGATAACAATTGTCTTGTGACCTGAGACTTTTCATTAGTTCTTCCTTTTGCTGGTCGAGTACCACCAACTTGTCGACATTGAAGTTGACACAAAGATCCAGATCACAGAGTTGACTGATGCTGATCAGGTTTGTTGTAAGCCCTTCTACTAGTAACGCTTCTTTTAGACAAGGTGAGTTAGGGAAGTTTAGCTTTCCTTTTCCCAATACTTTGGCTTTTACACCATCACCAAAAGTAAGATAGAAATTTGAGCATGGTGTTATGGTAGTCAAGAATGAGCGAATACCAATCATATGACGAGATGAACCACTATCAAAATACCAATTGTTGTTAGTAGAAGTCTTTAAAGATGTATATGCAATATTAGCTCGATATTGTACCTCTTTCACTCGCCATTCTTGTCGAGGTTTTTTCTTGGTAGACGTCCTTTGTTTTCCCGAGCTTTTTCCGTAGAGGCGATAGCAGAACGGTCATATGTGACCTCTTCGTCCACAGTGATGACAGATCCAGTTGTGTCTGTTCTTCTTTGAGCTGCCATGATGGTGTTTCTTTTGTGATTGACTGTTGTGTGATATCTGATGTGACATGTCGCTCATGGCCTTTTGGGGGACCAAAACAGTCTTGGAAGTTGAGACTTTTCTTGAGTAACCAAGACCTTCCATGTTCTTTGATGGCTTTCCAATGGACAAAATTTGATCCAAAGTGTCAATGCTTGAATTCATCATCTTGACTGACTTGGTCATGAGCTCCAGTTCTCCGTTCGGCGTGCGACTTCTTTCTTTAGGTCGATGATGGTTTCTAGAAGTCTCGTCTTATCTTCATTAAGAGCGAGAATGGTTGTACTTTGTTTCTCCTGTACTTCGGAGTCTTTGCGCCACTTAACATACCACTCATTGTAGGTATTGTTGAGAGTCTCATCAAATAGCTCATCGCCCGAGACAGGGTTTTTTGAGATTCCAGTGGATGTGGAGGCAGTAAAGGCTACATAGTTACTTGTCTGCTCTTTATCGCTGTCTTCCTCTTCATCAGATAATGAGGATGTGAACCCTTCCTTATGTTTCTTGAAGAAGTTGGGACATTCTCTCTGTACATGTCCATAACCTTCACACTCGAAGCACTGAACACCTCTTTCTTTTCCTTGTCGTTCTTGTCCGCCTTCTATGGGAAAGTTCTCAATCTTCTAGAACCTTTGTGGAGGCTTGTCTCTGACATCTCGAGAGACATTCTTTCCTGCCATCTGGTTGAACCTTCGCATAACTCGGTTGTCGTTTTTGGCCAACATGGCTATTGCTTCATCAACTTCGTTGTTTGAGTTAGAGAATATATGCTCCATTTGTCCTTGAGTTGAGCTCTTAAAAGCTATGCCTTTGTGTTTTTTTTCCAAACTAGGAAGATAAACCTCGTAGGTCATTAGGGATCCCATAAGCTCATCAAATTTAAAGATTTTTAGATCATGCACTTCTTCTATGGCAGTGATCTTCATCTTGAATCTGGGGCTTAGAGCCCTCATGGTTTTTCTTACCAGATCCTCATCAATCATAGGTTTGTCAAGCGAGTAGGATTCATTTACTAGATCTCGAATTCGAACGTTGAACTTGGCTATTGTTTCATCCTCGTTCATGGTGAGAGCTTCGAAGTTGGTGGTGAGATATTGTAGTTTTTGCTCTCGTACTTTAGAGGTTCCTTCATATGCTACGACAAGGGTATCCCAGGCTATCTTTTCACTTGTGCATTTGTTGATGAGTCTGAAGACGATTTTGTCAACTCCATTGAATATCGGGTTTAGTGCTCGGGAGTTTTCTAAGGCAGCTTCGTCTTCAGCGGGGCTCCACTCCTTTTCGGGTTTAGGGCCCGTAATGCTGCCAGATCCATCAGAGTATTGGGGCTCTTCCCATCCATTGATTATTGCCCTCCAGGTCTTGTTGTCCAGGGACTTCATGAAGGCACACATGCGTGCTTTCCAATACCCATAATTTGTTCCATCGAGTATGGGGGTCGATTGATTGATCCTCCTTCCTTTGACTCCATCTTAGTTACTCGGAATATTTGCAGAATCTCACCTAAGAAATAAGGTGCTTCCTCTGATACTAATTGAAATTCTGATTGTTGCAGGAACAAGATGTCGAACACAATGTTATGACAATTTGTTTAGCAATCTGTCTGATCACAGATAAGTAAATAACGCAACAATAAATAGAAGACACACAGTATGTTTACCCAGTTCGGTGACTCCGCACCTCCGTCTGGGGGTACTCTGCCAGTGGAAAGGTTTTCACTATCTGGTAGTCAATAGTACAACTTTAAGTATCAACTAGCTATCACACAAGCTATTGTCCTAAGCTACTATAGATCTCACCATGAGCAACCTTGACTATGGGCCTCTCCTCCTGTCTTTAAGGTCCTCTCAATTCCACCCTTCGAGCAAGCCTATGCTCGGTGCGTTGTCTTCGACAATCTTCTTCGTGAGACATCAATCACGAACAAATACCTTCAAATCACAAACACTAAAATCCTTCCAAGTTGATGTTTTTGATCGACAATGTCCTTCTAAATAAAACAGTCTCTGATCTGCTAGTCTTACACGGTCACGAGCTCTGAGTATTTAGCACATGAAAGGACGTAAAAGCAGACAAGTTGCTAAGGGGTAAATGTAGGGTTTTGGAGCATTCTAGATCGTCGAGATAGCGGAAGCAATAAAAGATAATCTACTCCAAACCTTGTCCAAGAACATTTAAACCATTAAATCCCAAAGCAAAATCTATTCCACAAGATGTTTACCTTTAAGTCTTGTTTGAATCGATAAAGAAGAACGTTCGGATCTTCTTCTCTAAAGCTAGTCCACACCAAGAGGATGATCTTCAAGATCCTTCACTTAATTGCCTACTAGAACAATTAAATGAAGAACAAGAGAGCAAGATGATGAAGAGGAGAGGGGTGGCCGGCCACAATGAGAGAGAGAGAGAGGATTTTTGTGTGTTTTGTGACTTATTGAATTAATGAATTAAAGTCTTGCATTATAATTCATCACCCAACTCACAAGTATGGGTTAAAAGTGATTGGTATGGCCTTAAAGGTGCTTTAATCCATACCCCTTAAATCACTCACCTCTTAATCCACAATCACCAACTAAGCATGGCATTGTGTGGCCCCCACAATGGCCCCACCAAGTGGGCCGGCCATATTGCCTTATTGGGCCCTTATTGGGCCGGCCATGAGGCTTTATGGGCCGAGCCCAATGGGCCCTCCCGTGTTGTCTCATGCCGCGTCCAAAAGTTGCCCGACCTTTTTGTCGTTACTTATCAAACAAAGTCCGACGCGATATCGACGAAAAACTCAATTTTTCTCGATTCGCTAATTATTCTCTCAAACCGAACCTATGGCACAAAACCTCCAGTTTTGTCCATATACTTCTCCTTAAGAAACATCCATGTTTTCTTGTCTCAAGTTATCCGTCTTGTATGTGTGTGACCCTCTAGGATCATGCCACCGTTGGCAGATCAGCGCAAGACTCGCTCTTGCCCGATCCATCATAAGTGGTCTCTAGTAAAACATTATGATTACCCAAGGTGCACGATGATCGATAATTCGACTTAACCTTTGTGCGTACAAGTCACCATCCTTTTATCTCTAGATATCCCAATTGATCTCAAGGCATAGAGTCGTCTCCCTTGTTCAATCAATCATTGTTACTTGATATGTGAGATGACTGAGAAATGATAACCCGTATCATTTGCATGGCCATGCTTTTTTTTCTCAGTCAGTCTCCATCAAGAGGCCTTCTAACGGATATCTTTCCCATACCGTAGTATGAGGGATAAATCCCTTAGCCGTCTCTCGTGTCACTCATGCAACCCGTTCCGCCACCCAATCATGCCCTTTATAGCAATCCTTTTACAGAAAGCGTTTGGCGCAAGTTAAAGCCGTACGTTCATTGCATAGTGATCACAAAGACTCCTTGGTCTAAGGACGTCGTGACAAGTTATCGCATCTGAATATGTTTATGACTTAATCTATGAAAACACTATTCAATGCGGGTCGTCCGATATCAATCACCTCATGATATCTATGATATGGTTCCAGGATCCCACATCCTTATGACAAGTAGAACTACGTCATTAAGAACCATCCTCATACTGGTCGCTTTTAAGGAAGCATAGGTCGACCAGGGACTCGTTAAGTGTGATCCGTACAGATTTATGGTTCTACTACTTTAGTGGTCATAAATCAGATCATGCTTAAGATATTACTTCAACACATAAGTAATATAAAGCCGTTTATATTTATACATTACAAACGATGATATTTGAACATAGACGTTTACAGGCTAATACCAATTGGACTAGGGCACGAATGCTATCAATCTCCCACTTGCCCTTAGCTCCAATCTAAGTCCCAGTCTATACCCATTGACCTAACATGTTTTTCATGTTTATCTTGAGGAAGAGCCTTGGTCAATGGGTCGGCTGTGTTATCATCAGTTGCAACGTAGTGGATCTTCACGTCACCTCTAGCAATTATGTCGCGGATGATGTGATACTTTCTGAGTACATGTTTGGATCTGTTATGTGCCCTGGGTTCCTTAGCTTGCGCAATAGCCCCGGTGTTGTCACAATATAAGTATACTGGGTTAGACGGGTTTTTAATTACACCTAACCCAGCCATGAAACTCCTGATCCGTACAGCCTCTTTTGCCGCCTCACATGCGGCAATGTACTCAGCTTCCGTCGTAGAGTCGGTGATGGTATCATGCTTCTTGCTTTTCCAGCTGAATGCTCCACCGTTCAACATAAACACATATCCCAACTGACTCTTAAAGCGACTCGTTAAGTGTGATCCGTACAGATTTATGGTTCTACTACTTTAGTGGTCATAAATCAGATCATGCTTAACATATTACTTCAACACATAAGTAATATAAAGCCGTTTATATTTATACATTACAAACGATGATATTTGAACATAGACGTTTACAGGCTAATACCAATTGGACTAGGGCACAAATGCTATCGGTAAAACACCTACTTTTATAGCAACAAGTGTAGCCTAATCGGTTTCCAATACCGATTAGGAAATGAAAACCCTTGCCATCCTTGGCAAGTTTGGCGAGTCGGCATTACCGCCTACAGACCTTGCTGAAGTGTCTTGATGCTAGCTGGAGATTGCCTTATTTAGTCGTTGCCTAAGACTCATGTGCGCTGGTGTTCTCTGTCTAAACAGGAATGTTGCGGTACTTGACTATGTCTGCACACATAATGCATACTACATATGTTGCGATATGTTGATTGACATTTTACCTTGTGCTTAAAAAATCTGCCAACACTGAACGTAGCAACAGGATCCATCAAGGACTAGGAGATGATAGATCGAGCCTCCTCCTCTGAAACTATCCATATCTAGTAATCAGAATAAACTTCGCAGGAGCCCACCTAACAGTTTAGATTCCCCCTCTAATACCAATTGAAATTTTGATTAGATGAGTTAGACAAGATGTCACGAACAATGTCAAGACAATGTTCTTGACAACTTGTCAGTACGCAGTTATGAACAATAATGATACAAAACAATAAATAATGACACACGATATATTTACCCAGTTCGGTGCAATCTCACCTACGCCTGGGGGCATTCCACCAGTGTAATGGTTTCACTATGAAGTAATAAGTCACAACATATTGTTGGAATTGTGCCATTGTCCGATGTAAAAGTGATCACAGTTGTAATCTTTTATCATCTTTCGAATAAATAAATCGGCATTATATTACTAATTTGTTGTAGTAATATATTAAATATGGTTTGATCTGTATCATTATGTGTGTCATCACTAATAGTATAAGAGTGGATCATAACGAATCATATTTAATGCGTCCATGGTCAGTTAAGCTTTATCAGAAGCGACTCGTAGATGTTAACTCTTTGTAATCAAGCTCTACTGATCATGGGAAGGCAAGAGCCGGAGTTAGATCATATATTGGACCACCCGATGGTGAGTATGTAGCATAGATGTTGTTATGAGCACACTCATATATCGTAGTTTGTCATTGTATCCTTAGACCGATGAGTCTTTGTGATCACTGTGTAATAAGTATCTAAGTTTGACCTAGTCTACCGTTATCTGTGAAACGGTAGCCATAAGGGCTATGATTGGTTTAGGTATAAGTTACATGAGTGCACTCGAAAGACGGCTAAGGGATTTATCCCTCATACTCCGGTATGAGAATGATATCTGTTTAGGCCACTTGATGAGTATGACTGAAGGAAATTGCATAGTCATGCGGGTGATACTTAGTATCAGTTTTCAGTCATCTAAGATATCAAGAAACAGTGATTGGTAGATAAGGATGACGGTTCTATGCCTTATGATCAATCTGGATATCGGGTGATAAAAGGATAGTGACATGGACGATAAGAGGTTAAATCGAATCATCGATAATCATGGACGTTGGGTAATCATAATGTCTTGCTAGAGGCAACTTGTGATCGAAAGGGCAAAATGGTAATTTTGCCAGTCTGCCAACGGGTCGTGAGCCTAGAGGGTCACACACTTTATGCAAGGTATTGTAAAAGGGACTTGTAGAGTCAGTATACAAGAAGTTTGAGAATTGGGAAAACTCACTTTCCGGTTTAGTTAAATCGGAGCGGATTAGACAACTTCTGGCCTTGGTTATAAACCAGATGCTTATGGAAATTGGTCTAATTGGATTTGAGCCGGTCTAGCTAAACAATTTAATTAGAACCAAAGTCTTAATGGACTTGAATGGTTTATTTAAATGGATTTGCAAGATTGGGCCTTGAGCCCATTTGGTTTATTATTTTGAAAAAAATAATAATAAAACAAATAGATGAAGGGAAGTTATATTTAGTTAATGCATGAACTTTTCTTCCCTTTTATTCTCCAAGTGTGGCCGAACCTCTCTCCCTCTCCCTCTCCCTCTCCCTCTCCCTCTCCCTCTCCCCCCCTCTCTCTCTCTCTCTCTCTCTCTCTCTCTCTCTCTCTCTCTCTCTCTCTCTCTCTCTCTCTCTCTCTCTCTCTCTCGTTTTTGCTTCTTCTTCTTCTTCTTCTTCATTTTCTAGTAAAAAGTGTAGAAGAATTGATTGAAAATCAAAGCTTGCTTGTGTGGACTTAATAGAGAACACAATTCCTATTGTGTTTTAGTGATTTCGATCAACGAAAAGGTATAATTTTCACATTCTTCTTCATCTCTTACGTGCTGAAATTTTCATAACATGGTGATCTTTATCTAAGTTCATGAATTCCTCGGTTAATTTACGCTTCCACTTGCATGAAATTAAATGTATGAAACCCGAGGATTTCGTTCAGTGGTATCAGAGTCAGATTGATATGTATATGATGATGTCGAGCCACTTGGTCAGGTTGATATTAATTGATGTCGAGCCACTTGGTCAATCATGGCTGGCCTCAGACCGACCATGGTTAGCGCCAAGGGCCGACCAGGTCACCCTCGGGCGACCATGGAAGGCTCTCGGGCCAACCATGGTCGTGGCCTTTGGCCGATCAGGTCGAGCCCAAGGTCGACCATGGCAGCCCTCGTGAAAACTATGGTCAGCCCTTGGCCGACCAGATCGGCAGCCCGACACGTCTATGGTGGCCCTCAAGCGACTTGTGGACAGGCCGAGGCTAGCCGATCAGTCTCGAGACATGGGCCGGTCCTTGGCCCCTGACGATTCCCGAAAAGAAAATTTCTACTTTTCAAACCCGGTTCGATTTCGACAAATCGGGGGTAATCCGGTTCAATTTCAACTAATCAAGATTAAACCGTCTGGTTTCGATTAACCGGATTTTTTCCCACATTTAAGCAAGCTAAAATTTGGAACTAACTTTGTTGTTTGATAACATATTATTTAATAACATGGTGTTTGATAACATGATTGATTTCAATATGATGTGTAGCTTAGCCAGTCTAGATTTCAGTTTATTTTGCATCCAGTGTAGTTGCTTTGGTTTGTAATTGATTACGACCTACGTGTCGCTGTATTTTTTTATTTTCATTTATTAATGTAATTATGAAGACCGACACAAGAAAGAAATCAAGACGGAGTTGGTGGAGTTCCTAAGGAGGCTCGAAGCCAGTGGGAGTCCACGAGGAAAAGACGAGCACAAATCTGAAGATATAGTCTTGAGGATTTGTTCTTCGTTTTTCTTAGTTTTTGACGGGCTAGGTTGTACATACTTATTTATATTTATGTTTGAATGTATGTTTAGTTTAAATGCATGATTTAATGTAGTTTAAACTATCACCCACATGCGGAAGATTAAAACTGGAATTTAATCAGATTTGCATGTAATTGGACTTGAAATCATCTTTATATCGATATGTAGTTGATGATTCCAATTAAGATTGTATCGATATACAATCAAGAGTATTAAAACACTTATTCGCAAGTAATTACAAGTCAAGCGAGATACCACCCACACCTCCACACTCAAAAAGCACTCGAACCTGTGAGTGGGTGCGCCTACGCGGAGCACTCATAGGGGAGAGAGTGCCGGATTAGATGGGCAGTTTGATATGGATGTCGTGCGCCTACGCGGAGCATCCACATCAGAATTGGGTCATAGTTGATTTTTGGTATACTTGTCTACAATTGTTAGCTAGGGCTGACCTAAGGTATCGGGATAGGGTATGCCGTGTACATTTTATGTACAAACCCTAGCCATGAATTACATGGACTTGTAATTGGATGAGTTATCCTACCTTGGTACCATCGGTTGGAGCGGTGAGCTTAAGTTCACTTCAATCGAGGGTATGCAAGGGTCCTGGTTTAGATTCTAAAGCTTAGAATTAGAAAAGTGTTTTAAAGCTCAATCTCCAACTTGAACTTTAAAACAAACTAATGTTCTTTACCGTGTAGAATTGAATGGAAAACACAATACTTTCTGGTAACAACGCATTGAGGGCTCTTATCGAGCAGGACAAACTCAATGGCTTGAACTTCCTTGATTGGGAGAGAAACTTGAGACTAGTTCTCAAGCATGAACGCAAAGATTACATTCATACCCAGGAACCACTTGCTAAGCCACCGTTGAACACCGCTAGGGCACTAAGGATACTTATCAAAAGTTCCTTAGTGACCAAATCGACGTGTCATGCATTATGATGGGCAGTAAGGTGCCAGAGTTACACAATCAGTTCATGGACATTTCAAATGACCCTCGTGCCTGAAAGAAAGAGGTCAAGAAAATGTTCAAAGAGAAAGCTCGTGTCGAAAGATATGATACTATCAGAGAACTTGTCTCCTACAAGCTCAAGTCAGGATCCCTTGTCAGTCCTGATGTATTGAAGATGAAACATCTTCTGGAACGCCTAACCATACTCGGTCTTTATGTTCATGTCTTGAAGATGAAACATCTTCTGGAATGCCTAACCATACTCGGTCTTGATGTTTATGTCTTGAAGATGAAACATCTTCTGGAACGCCTAACCATACTCGGTCTTGGTGTTCAGAAGGAAATGGCCACGGACTTTATGTTGCAATCACTTCCAGATGCATATAGTGATTTCGTAGCAAATTACAATATGCATAACTTGGACAAGTTTGTGACAGAGCTCCATAGGATGCTTGTGACCGTTGAAAAGAATCTCAAGGGCAAAGCCAAGGAGGTTCTTATGGTCAACAAGAAGGTCAGTTTCAAGAAGACTGACAAGGGTAAGGATAAATGATAGCATTTTGTGCCCTAGTCCAATTGCTAGTAGCATGTAAATGTCTATGTACATTATCATCGTTTGTAATATATATAAAACGGCTTTGTATTACTTATGTGTTGAAGTAATATGTTAAGCATGATCTGATTTATGACCACTAAAGTAGTAGAACCATAAATATGTACGGATCACACTTAACAAGTCCCTGGTCAATATACGCTTCTATAGAAGCGACCAGTATGAGGATGGTTCTCAATGACGTAGTTCTACTTGTCATAGGGATGAGGGATCCCGGAATCATATCATAGATATCATGAAGTGAGTGATATCGGACGACCCGCATTGAATAGTCTTTTCATAGATTAAGCCATGAACATATTCAAATGCGATAGCTTGTCACGATATCCTTAGACCAAGAAGTCTTTGTGATCGCTATGCAATGTACGTGCGGCTTTAACTTGCGCCTAACGCTTTCCGTAACAGGATTGCAATAACGGGCATAATTGGGTGGCGGAACGGGTTGCATGAGTGACACGAAAGACGGCTAAGGGATTTATCCCTCATACTACGTTATGGGAAAGATATCCGTTAAAGGCCTCTTGATCGAGACTAACTAAGAGTAAGAGCATGGCCATGCCGGTGATACGGGTTATCAGTTCTCAGCCATCTCACATATCAAGTAACAATGATTGATTGAACAAGGGTGACGACACTATGCCTTGTGATCAATCGGGATATCTAGAGATAATAGGATAGTGACTTGTACGCACAAGGTTAAGTCGAATCATCGATCGTCATGCACCTTGGGTAATCATAACGTCTTACTAGAGGCCCCTTATGATGGATCGGGCAAGAGAGATCTTTTGCGCCGATCTGCCAACGGTGGCATGAGCCTGGAGGGTCACACACATTTAAGACGGATAACTTGAGACAAGGAAACCTTAACGTTTCTTGAGGAGCTATGCATGGACAAAACTGAAGGTTTTGGGCCATAGGCTCGGTTTGAGAGAATAATTAGCAAATCGAGAAAACTGAGTTTTTCCGTCGATGTCGTGTCGGATTTTGTTTGATAAGTAACGACAAAAAGGGTCGGGCAACTTTTGGCCACGACACGAAACCACATGGGCGAGCCTATTGGGCTCGGCCCATGAGGTCAAGTGACCGGCCCAACAAGGGCCCATTACGGGCCCAATGAGCCCAATATGGCCGGCCACAGTGGTGGGTCCAAGAGTGGGGGCCACACAACACCATGCTTGGTTGATGATTGTGGATTAAGAGCTGAGTGATTTAAGGGGTATGGGTGATGACACTTTAAGCCCATACCAATCACTTTTAGACCCATGCTTTTGAGTTGGATGATGAAGGTAAATATCTAATATTGATTCATTACACAAAATAATCACACAACTCTCACAAGTTCTCTCTCTCATAGTGGCCGGCCACAACCTCTCTCTCCTCTCATCTTGCTCTTTTGTTCTTCATTTAATTGTTCTAGTAGCCAATTAAGTGAAGGATCTTCAAGATCATCCCCTTGGTGTGGACTTTCTTTAGAGAAGAAGATCCGAAAGTTCTTCTTTATCGATTCAACAAAGACTTAAAGGTAAATATTTTGTGGAATAGATTTTGCCTTGGGATTTAACTGTACAAGATCTGAAGTAGATTTTGTTAAACCCTTCCGCTATCTCGATGATCTAGAACGCTCCAAAACCCTACAGTGGTATCAGAGGGTGGTTAACCCTCTTAATCTTTGTCTTGTTGAACTTGTTGATAACATGTTTTTAATGCTTTTTGGGATAATTGCATAAAAAATGTTATTTTTGGAAATTATATTGAATTTGGAATTTTTCGGAAATTATTGGATTTGTCGGGTCCGAGAAGAGACTCTCGGGGAGCCGGATCGGAGGTACCGGACGGTGGTCATCGGAGGCCGGCGGTGACCGGAGCCGTCCCCACTCTTGGCCGAGGCCGAGAGTGGAGGCAAGCTCGGTTTGGGCTTTCCAAGGCCCAAACCGAGCCGTGGTGTTGGGCTCGGCCCAATGGGCTTTGGCCCGTTGAGCTTGGGCCCGACTTGGTTCGTGCACTGTGTTTGATCTGTGGCATGAACATGCAATCCAATATTTGGAAAACTTTCAAAATTTAATCGGTTTCGATAAACCTTTTTTCGAAAAGTTCTAGTTTCGATAATCCCGACCTAGCAACTTGGCAAAACTAAAACCGGAATAATTGCATATTATTTGATAACATGTTTGTGTGATAACATGTTGGATGATGTGATGAGATGTATGATGCATTAGTATCCCATTAGATTTTATCGCTTTCACGGTTTGCACACCGTTAGTGTTAGCGTGTAATTATTCTTTCATTCGAGCCCATAAAGTCTAATTACTTTTTATCCGGTCTACGAACCGAGTATTAATTGTAATTACTACTCAAAGATGAGAAGGATGAAAAATCGAGCACAATGACGGTCTTGGAGGATGTCCAAGAGCTAGTAGGAGCCCGAATGAGAAAGACGAGAAGATGTGGTGACTCGTAGAATCCTAAGATTAGGATGGGCTATAAAATGCATATTTAACGCTTTATGTTTGCTTGCTTGAATTATTTAAATAATAACATGCTTGCATGCGTACCTTATAAGTTTATATGCCATCACCTCACATGCAAAGATTAAAATCGATTTTAATTGTTTGCATGTTTAAAGCGTTGTGAACCATCATCGCACGGGTTGTGATGGATGAGTTCAAATTGAAACGTGTTTGCACGGGTTGCAAATGATGGCTTCAAATGAAGATAGTATGTGATACAATTAGAAACGTCACAACACGGGTTGTTGATAACGGGTTCGTAATTGTGTCAAATACTTTCGAATTATTATACACAACCAAATCACAACATAATTTGAGTCAAGTGAGATGCCACCAAAATTCACACCCATGTAGAAACATTTTATCGGTGTCGTGCGCCTTAGCGGAGCATCTGCACAAAGTTAACGCGTTAGTGAAGGTTGGTTGACTCGACCACGATTCTTGGCCTGAGGTCGAGCTGGGGCATCAGAAGGTTAAGCCTTGTGCTTTTGCACATACCCTGACCAAAAGTTACACGGGTTGTAATTGGATGGACGTCCTACCTAAATGAGTCAATTGGAGCGGTGCGCCTTAGCGTACTTCAATTGACAAATAAGTGATCTTGGTTTAAAGATTCTAATCCTTAGAATCGGATGGTTAGTGTTTAATTCGGATCTTCGTAAATTTATTCAACTTTTATGATTAAATTTACTTTCTTCGTGTAGAAATGGCTAGTAATTCAACAAACTCGTCTAATTTGTCGTTGAGAACTATACTCGAAAAGTGTAAACTCAATGGGACAAATTATCTGGACTGGGACATGAATTTACGACTTGTGTTAAAGTTGGAACGCAGGGAGTACGTCCTTTACAAGGCTATCTTGGTGGAGCCAACTGCCAACACAACGAGGGTCATTAAGGATGCGTACCAGAAACACCTTAGCGACTCTATCGACGTTGCGTGTGTCATGCTGGGCTGCATGGAGGCGGACCTCCAGAAGCAGTTTATGGAGCTATCCCATGATCCGTTTGCAATGTTTGCACAGATCAAGGATATGTTCAAAGAGAAAGTACGTATTGAAAAATACACTGTTCTCCGAGAACTCATTGCCTGCAAGATGTCAGCAGGCAGCTCCGTAGGTCCACACGTCTTACGCATGAAGGGACATCTCGATCATATGACTAGTCTCAGAATGACTATGGAGAAAGAGATGGCTGCGGATATTGTTCTGCAATCCCTTCCTCATGCATATGGTGGGTTCGTCATGAACTATCACATGCATGACACGGACAAGACCGCATCGAAGTTGCACAACATGTTAGTGACTGCCGAGAAGAGCATAAGGGGCAGTTCGCCCAAAAGTGTTCTTATGGTCAAGAAGGGATCCAGCTTCAAAGCTGGTGGTGGCAAGGGTAAAGGCCCAATGCACCTGGCAGGAAAGATCAGACGACCATTTGTTCCTAAACCTTCCATGCCCGTGAAGGGCAAGGGGAAGCCAAAGGAGTCGGTCTGTTTCTACTGTCAAAAGCTTGGTCATTGGAAGAAAGACTGTCAGCAGCTGAAGGAGGATCAGAAGAAGGGCGGTGGGGACGCTACTTCGTCAGATATTCCATTAGAGCTAAATATTTCTACTATAAGTGCTTGGGTACTAGACACTGGAGCTGAGTCTCATGTCTGTGCGGATGTGCAGGTGTTGCATAGTAGAAGAGATATGGGGGAAAGCGAGGTGGACCTAAGAGTTGGGAACAACGTGAGAGTTACCGCAACTGCCGCGGGTTCTGTTAACCTTGTTTTGCCCAGTGGGCTTGTAATCAAACTTTCTGATGTGTTTTGCGTACCTACTTTCAGCAGGAATATTATATCGATATCTCTTCTTGAAAAAGAAGGTTATTATTTTAATATTAAGAACGGGTTTTTTAATATTATGCGCAACAACATGTTTTATGGAAATGTTCACACTATTGGAGGTTTATACATATTGAATATGCAAAACTCGAGATCCAACATGCTCTATAATATAAATGCTAAAAGGTTTAAAGCTAATGATTTAGACCAAACTCTAATCTGGCATTGTCGTCTAGGTCACATAAATGAGAAACGCATCTCAGCGCTTCATAAGCGTGGACTTCTAAGTCAATTCGAATTCCAAACGATTGATAGATGTGAAGCTTGTTTAATGGGCAAGATGACTAAAGCGCCCTTCACCGGTTTAGGTGAGAGAGCAGGTGATCTATTGGTTCTAATACATTCAGAAGTATGTGGACCAATTAGTACACCAGCCAGAGGTGGTTTTATTAGAGTTATGCCCCAGTCCAATATATAAGTGATCTACAGATTTAATGTTTTATCATCTTTCCGAATAAATAAATCGGCATATATTACTAATGTGTTGTAGTAATATATCGAATGTATGTTCATCTATGTCATTATGTGTTTAACCACTAATAGTAGAACTATAGATCTGAAAGAATTACATTTGATGAGTCCCTGATCAGCTAAGCTTCTTTATGAAGCGATCAGTATGAGACTAACTCCTTGTGATCATGCTTTACTGATCATGGCAAAGTGTGTGCCGGAGTTATATCATAGATACCATCAGGTCGATGATATCGGACAACCAGATCGTGAGTATGCTGTATAGATCTAGTCATGAGATACTCACATATCGTAGCTTGTCACTATATCCTAAGACCAAGGAGTCTTTGTGTACACTATGTAACGAATACCTAAGTTTGACCTAGTCTAACGTTATCTGTAAAAGGGTAACTATAACGGCTTCGATTGGCTTTGATATTTATTGCACTAGTGAACTCGAAAGGCCTCTGAGGGATTTATCACTCATACTTCGGTATGAGAAAGATATCCGTTTAGGCCACTTGATGAGTATGACTGAAGGAATAGCACGGCCGTGCAGGTGATACATTATAGCATTTTGTGACCTAGTCTAATTATCAGTTCTCAGCCATCTCACATATCAAGTAACAATGATTGATTGAACAAGGGTGACGACTCTATGCCTTGTGATCAATCGGGATATCTAGAGATAATAGGATAGTGACTTATACGCACAAGGTTAAGTCGAATCATCGATCGTCATGCACCTTCGGTAATCATAACGTCTTACTAGAGGTCCCTTATGATGGATCGGGCAAGAGCGATCTTTTGAGCCAATCTGCCAATGGTGGCATGAGCCTGAAGGGTCACACACATTCAAGACATATAATTTGGGACAAGGAAACCTTAACGTTTCTTGAGGAGCAATACATGGACAAAACTGGAGGTTTTGTGCCATGGGTTCGGTTTGAGAGAATAATTAGCGAATCGAGAAAACTGAGTTTTTCGTCGATGTCGCGTCGGACTTTGTTTGATAAGTAACGACAAAAAGGGTCGAGCGACGTTTGGACACGGCACGAGACCACATAGGCGAGCCCATTGGGCTCGGCCCATGAGGTCTCATGGCCGGCCCAACAAGGGCTCATTATGGGTCCAATAAGCCTTATATGGCCGGCCCACATGGTGGGTCCATGAGTAGGGGCCACACAACACCATGCTTAGTTGGTGATTGTGGATTAAGAGGTGAGTGATTTAAGGGGTATGGGTTAAAGCACCTTTAAGCCCATACCAATCACTTTTGACCCATGCTTATGAGTTGGATGATGAATTGAAATATCTAACATTCATTCTCTCTCTTGTGGCTGGCCAAGCTTGTCTCTCTCCTCTCATCTTTCTCTCTTGTTCTTCATTTAATTGTTCTAGTAGGCAATTAAGTGAAGGATCTTCAAGATCATCCCCTTGGTGTGGACTTGCTTTAGAGAAGAAGATCCGAAAGTTCTTCTTTAATCGATTCAACAAAGACTTAAAGGTAAACATCTTGTGGAATAGATTTTGCCTTGGGAATTAATGGTTTATGTTTTTGGACAAGGTTTGGAGTAGATTTTGTAAAACGCTTCCACTATCTTGTTGATCTAGAACGCTCAAAAAACCTACAGTGGTATCAGAGGGTGGTTACGCTCTTAATCTTTGTCTTGTTGAACTTGTTTGGGTTTTATGATTATTTGCATGCCAAAATTGTTGATAACATGATTTTAATGCTTTTTGGGATATTTGCATGAAATATGTTATTTTTGAAAATATATTAAACTGGAATTTTTCGAAAATTATTGGATTTGTCGGGTCCGAGAAGAGACTCTCGGGGAGCCGGATCAGAGGTACCGGACGGAAGTCACCGGAGGCCGGGGAGGCCGGCGGTGACCGGAGCCGTCCCCACTCTTGGCCGAGGCCGAGAGTGGAGGCAAGCTCGGTTTGGGCCTTTCAAGGCCCAAACCGAGCCGTGTCATGTTGAGCTCGGCCCAATGGGCCTTCGGCCCATTGACTTGGCCCGACTTGGTTCGTGCACGGTGTTTGATCCGTGGCACAAACCAGCGATCCAATATTTCAAAAAATTTCAAAATTTAATCGGTTTCAATAAACCGTTTTTCGAAAAGGTCTAGTTTCGATAAACCCGACCGAGCAACTTGGCAAAATTAAAACCGGAATAATTGCATATTATTTGATAACATGTTTGTGTGATAACATGTTGGATGATGTGATGAGATGTATGATGCATTAGTAGCCCATTAGATTTTATCGCTTTCACGGTTTGCATTCTGTTAGTGTTAGCGTGTAATTATTCTTTCATTCAAGCCCATAAAGTGTAAATATTTTTTATCCGGTCTACGAACCGAGTATGAATTGTAATTACTACTCAAAGACGAGAAGGATGGAAAATCGAGAACAATGACGGTCTTGGAGGATGTCCAAGAGCTAGTGGGAGCCCGAATGAAAAAGGCAAGAAGATGTTGTGAGTCGTAGAATCCTAAGATTAGGATGGGCTATAAAATGCATATTTAACGCTTTATGTTTGCTTGCTTGTATTGTTTAAATAATAACATGCTTAGCTTATAAGTTTATAAGCCATCACCTCACATGCAAAGATTAAAATAGATTTTAATTGTTTGCATGTTTAAAGCGTTGTGAACCGTCCTCGCACGGGTTGTGATGGATGAGTTCAAATTTGAAATGTGTTTGCACGGGTTGCAAATGACGGTTTCAAATGAAGATAGTATGTGATACAATTAGAAACATCACAACACGGGTTGTTAATGACGGGTTCGTAATTGTGCCAAATACTTTCGAATTATTAAGCACAACCAATTTACAAGATAATTTGAGTCAAGTGAGATGCCACCCAAATTCACACCCATGTAAAAACATTTTATCGGTGTCGTGCGCCTTAGCGGAGCATCGATGGAATGGGTTCTATATGGGAATGGTAAATTTTGTGGGATGTCGTGCGCCTTAGCGGAGCATCTGCACAAAGTTAACTCGTTAGTGAAGGTTGGTTGACTCGACCACGATTCTTTGCCTGAGGTCGAGCTGGGGCATCGGAAGGGTAAGCCGTGTGTTTTTGCACATACCCTGACCAAGATTTACACGGGTTGTAATTGGACGAACGTCTTACCTAAATAAGTCAATTGGAGCGGTGCGCCTTAGCGTACTTCAAATGACGAATAAGGGATCTTGGTTTAAAGACTCTAAACCTTAGAATCGGATGGTTAGTGTTTAATTCGGATCTTCGTAAATTTATTCAACTTTTCTGATTAAATTTACTTTCTTCATGTAGAAATGGCTAGTAATTCAACAAACTCGTCTAATTTTTCGTTGAGGACTATAATCGAAAAGTGTAAACTCAACGGGACAAATTATCTGGACTGGGACAGGAATTTACGACCTGGGTTAAAGTTGGAACGCAGGAAGTACGTCCTTGATAAGGCTATCCCGGTGGAGCCAGCTGCCAACGCAACGAGGGTCGTTAAGGATGCGTACTAGAAACACCTTAGCGACTCTATCGACGTTGCGTGTGTCATGCTGGGCTGCATGGAGGCAGACCTCAAGAAGCAGTTTATGGAGCTATCTCATGATCCGTTTGCAATGTTTGCACAGATCAAGGATATGTTCAAAGAGAAAGTATGTATTGAAAAATACATTGTTCTCCGAGAACTCATTGCCTGCAAGATGTCAGCAGCCAGCTTCCTAGGTCCACACGTCCTACGTATGATGGGACATTTCGACCATATGACTAGTATCGGTATGTCTATGGAAAAGGAAATGGCTGCGGTTTTATTCTGCAATCCCTTCCTCATGCATATGGTGGGTTCGTCATGAATTATCACACGCATGACATGGACAAGACCGCGTCGGAGTTGCACATCATGCTAGTGACTGCCGAGAAGAGCATAAGGGGCAGTTCGCCCAAAAGTGTTCTTATGGTCAAGAAGGGATCCAGCTTCAAAGCTTGTGGTGGCAAGGGTAAAGCCCCAATGCACCTGGTAGGAAAGATCAGACGACCATTTGTTCCTAGACCTTCCATGCCCGTAAAAAGCAAGGGGAAGGCAAAGGAGTCGGTCTGTTTCTACTGTCAAAAGCCTGGTCATTGGAAGAAAGACTGTCAGCAGCTGAAGGAGGATCAGAAGAAGGGCGGTGGGGCCGCTACTTCATCAGGTATTCCATTAGAGCTATATCTTTCTACGTTAAATACTTGGGTACTAGACACTGGAGCTGAGTCTAATGTCTGTGCGGATATGCAGGTGTTGCACAGTAGAAGAGATATGGGGGAAAGCGAGGTGGACCTAAGAGTTGGGAACAACGTGAGAGTTGTCGCAACTGCCGTGGGTTCTGTTAACCTTGTTTTGCCCAGTGGGCTTGTAATTGAACTTCATGATGTGTTTTGCGTACCTGTTTTCAGCAGGAATATTATTTCAATTTCTCTTCTTGAAAAAGAAGGTTATCATTTTAATGTTAAGAACGGGTTTTTTAATATTATGCGCAACAACATGTTTTGTGGAAATGTTCACACTATTGGAGGTTTATACATATTGAATATGCAAAACTCGAGATCCAACATGTTCTATAATATAAATGCTAAAAGGTTTAAAGCTAACGATTTAGACCAAACTCTAATCTGGCATTGTCGTCTAGGTCATATAAATGAGAAACGCATCTCAGCGCTTCATAACCGCAGACTTCTAAGTCAATTCGAATTCCAAATGATTGATAGGTGCGAAGCTTGTTTAATGGGCAAGATGACTAAAGCGCCCTTCACTGGTTTAGGTGAGAGGGCAGGTGATCTATTGGGTCTAATACATTCAGACGTATGTGGACCAATGAGTACACCAGCCAGAGGTGGTTTAGGCTACTTTATCATATTTACTGATGATTTCAGTAGATATGGTTATGTCTATCTCATGAGACATAAGTCCGAAGCCTTTGATAAATTCAAGGAGTTTAGGACTCAAGTAGAAAACCAACTCGGAAAGAGTATCAAGGCACTCCGTTCTTATCGGGGTGGAGAATACTTATCCGAAGAGTTTCTTAGTCATCTTACTGAAGGAGGAATACTATCTCAGTGGACTCCGCCAGGAACACCGCAACTCAATGGTGTGTTCGAGCGGAGGAATCGGACATTGTTGGATATGGTTCGATCGATGTTAAGTCTCACTGATCTCCCGATCTCCTTCTGGGGTTATGCTCTGCAAACGGCCATATTCATAATAAACAGGGCTCCGTCGAAAGCAGTGGAAGGGACATCATTCGAGAAATGGTACGGGAAGGAACCCGTTTTGTCCTTCCTAAATATCTGGGGTTGCGAGGCTTATGTAAAACGGTTGCTTGCAACCAAGCTCGAACCGAGATCAGATAAGTGCACTTTCGTTGGATATCCAAAAGAAAAAAAAGGATACTACTTCCACAAACCGAGCGAAAATAAAGTTTTTGTCGCTCGAGGTGGGACGTTCTTGGAAAAGGAATTTATTTCCAAGACAGTTAGTGGGAGGGCTGTTCATCTTGATGAAGTTCTAGATAAGATGGTCACTCGGGAACCACTAGACGACCCACTAGAAGAAGTAGAGCCAGAAGTGGTCGTTGAGCAAGAACCAATAGCTACAGTTAATGAGGACGGTCCGAGGCGGTCTGAAAGGATAAGTCATGCACCTGTCAGATATGGTTTCCTAGTAACTGGAGGTGATGATTTAGTATTAGTGGACAATGATCCAGCTACGTTTCGAGCAGCGTATCATAACTATGAGATATGGAAAATGGACGTCAAAACCGCCTTCCTCAACGGGAGGTTAGTTGAGGACGTTTATATGTCCCAGCCTGAGGGTTTTGAGGATCCTAAGAATAAGGGAAAGATTTGCAAGTTGCTCAAATCAATTTATAGTTTGAAGCAAGCATCTCGGAGTTGGAATCAGCATTTTGATGAAGTTGTGAAACAGTTTGGCTTCATCAAAAACGATGATGAACCTTGCGTATATAAAAAGGCAGATGGGAGCAAAGTAGTCTTCTTGGTGCTTTATGTTGATGACATAATGCTCATTGGAAACGACGTCCCTACCTTGCTCTTAACAAAGACTTCGTTAGGTGAGTGTTTCGCAATGAAGGACTTAGGCGAGGCCTCTTACATCTTGGGGATAAAGATATATAGAGATCGTGCCAAGCGGGTCTTGGGCTTAAGTCAAAGCACCTCATAGAGAAAGTGTTGAGAAGATTCTCAATGCAAGATTCAAAGAAAGGATTGTTCCAATGCGTCATGGCATGAAGCTAAGCAAGAAGCAGTGTGCTGAAACACCTGCAGAGCTAGCAAGAATGAATGAAATCCCATATGCTTCGGCTATAGGATCTATAATGTATGCCATGATATGTACGAGACCGGATGTCTCGTTTGCCTTGAGCTGTACCAATAGACATCAATCCAAACCCGGTAAGGAACACTGGATTGCCGTCAAGGCGATTCTCAAATATTTGAGAAAAACCAAAGACACTTTTCTTGTATACGGGGAAAGAAATGATGATCTATTCGTCAAAGGATATGTCGACCCTAGTTTCCAGACAGACCCTGATGACTTTAAGAGTCAGTTGGGATATGTGTTTACGTTGAACGGTGGAGCATTCAGCTAGAAAAGCAAGAAGCAGGACACCATTGCCGACTCTACGACCGAAACTGAGTACATTGCTGCATCGGAAGCGGCAAAAGAGGCTGTATGGATCAGAAGTTTCATGGCTGGGTTAGGTGTAATTCAAAACCCATCTAACCCAGTAGACTTATATTGTGACGACACCGGGGCCATTGCACAAGCTAAGGAACCCAGGGCACATGACAGATCGAAACATGTACTTAGGAAGTATCACATCATCCGCGACATTGTTGCTAGAGGTGACGTGAAGATCCACTACGTTGCAACTGATGATAACACAGCCGACCCCTTGACCAAGGCTCTTCCTCAAGCAAAACATGATAAACATGTTAGGTCAATGGGTATAGACTGGGACTTAGATTGGAACTAGGGGCAAGTGGGAGATTGATAGAATTTTGTGCCCTAGTCCAATTGCTAGTAGCCTGTAAACGTCTATGTACATTATCATCGTTTGTAATATATATAAAACGACTTTGTATTACTTATGTGTTGAAGTAATATGTTAATCATGATCTGATTTATGACCACTAAAGTAGTAGAACCATAAATCTGTACGGATCACACTTAACGAGTCCCTGGTTAAAATATGCTTCCATAGAAGCGACAAGTATGAGGATGATTCTTAATGACGTAGTTCTACTTGTCATAGGGATGAGGGATCCGGAAATCATATCATAGATATCATGAGGTGATTAATATCGGATGACCCGCTTTGAATAGTGTTTTAATAGATTAAGCCATGAACATATTCAAATGCTATAGCTTGTCACGATATCCTTAGACCGAGGAGTCTTTGTGATCACTAGGCAATGTACGTGCAGCTTTAACTTGCGCCTAACGCTTTCTGTAACAGGATTGCATTAACGGGCATGATTGGGTGGCGGAACGGGTTGCATGAGTGACACGAAAGACGGCTAAGGGATTTATCCCTCATACGACGGTATGGGATAGATATCCGTTAAAGGCCTCTTGATCGAGACTCACTGAGAGTAAGAGCATGGCAATGCCGGTGATATGGGTTATCAGTTCTCAGACATCTCACATATCAAATAACAAAGATTGATTAAACAAGGGTGACGACTCTATGCCTTATGAGCAAGCGGGATATCTAGAGATAATAGGATAGTGACTTGTACGCACAAGGTTAAGTCGAATCATCGATCGTCATGCACCTTGGGTAATCATAACGTCTTACTAGAAGCCCCTTATGATGGATCAGGCAAGAGCGATCTTTTGCGCCGATCTGCCAACGGTGGCATGAGCCTGAAGGGTCACACACATTCAAGACGGATAACTTGGGACAAGGAAACCTTAACGTTTCTTGAGGAGCAATACATGGACAAAACAGGAGGTTTTGTGCCATGGGTTCGGTTTGAGAGAATAATTAGCGAATCGAGAAAACTGAGTTTTTTGTCGATGTCGTGTCGGATTTTGTTTGATAAGTAACGACAAAAAGGGTCGGGCGACGTTTGGACACGGCACGAAACCACATGGGCGAGCCCATTGGGCTTGGCCCATTAGGTCTCATGGCCGGCCCAACAAGGGCCCATTATGGGCCTAATAAGCCTTATATGGCTGGCCCACATGGTGGGTCCATGAGTGGGGGCCACACAATACCATACTTAGTTGGTGATTGTGGATGAAGAGGTGAGTGATTTAAGGGGTATGGATTAAAGCACATTTAATCCCATACCAATCACTTTTGACCCATGCTTATGAGTTGGATGATGAATTGAAATATCTAACATTCATTCATTAATTAAATAATCACACAACTCACAAAAATCCTCTCTCTCTCTCTCTTGTGGCCGGCCAAGCTTGTCTCTCTTCTCTTATCTTGCTCTCTTGTTCTTCATTTAATTGTTCTAGTAGGCAATTAAGTGAATGATCTTCAAGATCATCCCCTTGGTGTGGACTTGCTTTAGAGAAGAAGATCTGAAAGTTCTTCTTTAATTGATTCAACAATGATTTAAATGTAAACATCTTGCGGAATAGATTTTGCCTTGGGATTTAACGGTTTATGTTCTTGGACAAGGTTTGGAGTAGATTTTGTAAAACGCTTCCGCTATCTCGTTTATCTAGAACGCTACAAAAACCTACAATACCTTAGTATAAGTTTTTAGTCATCTCAGATATCAAGAAACAATGATTGATAAATTAGGATGACCATTCTATGCCTATCGATCAATCTGGATATCGGTTTGATAAAAGGATATTGACATGTACGATAACAGGTTAAGTCGAATAATCGATAATCACGACCGTTGGGTAATCATAATGTCTTGCTAGAGACCACTTATGATGGAAAGGGTAAAATAGTAATTTTACCAGTCTGCCAACTGTTCGTGAGCCTAGAGGGTCACACGCATTAAGCACGATACATGACAAATGATTATGGATGAAAATTGAGAACGATTCGGTAGTTTTCTGGCCTAAGGTTTTAACCAGACGGTTGAAGAAATCAATTCGAGGAAATTGAACCGTTTTGTCTAAACTGAAATTAGAACTCAAGTTAATGGGTTTAATTTGGGTTTTAGTTAAACGGGCTTAAAGCCCATTTAGGGATTCAAGTTATGAATGGGGAAGAAGTGCAAATAGGAGTTTAAGAAGGGTAGATATGCAATTATTAATTTGAAATTCAATCTTATTTCAAATTAAAAATTCCAAAATATCTTCCATCTTTTTCTCCAACTATTAGCAACTACTCCCCCTCATTCTCTCCCTCACTTGACCGATCCTCTCTTCCTCTATTTTCCTCCATTGTAGATTTGTCAAGCTTCTCAAGAACATTCATAGCAAAAGTGTGAGAGAAAACCTTCTTCGGTTGTGGTGCTTGTGTGGACCTAATAAAGAAACACTAAGCTTGTGTTTTCATCGATTAATAGAGGTATTTTTCAGATTCAAAAGGTTGGTAGCATGTTGAATTTACATTAAGATCAAAGCTTACATCGATCACCATGGTTACATAACGTCCGCTGCATGAATTTTATCGAATGGAACCCATGGTGATTTCTTTCAGGTTTAGGCTACTTTATCACATTTACTGATGATTTCAGTAGATATGGTTATGTCTATCTCATGAGACATAAGTCCGAAGCCTTTGATAAATTCAAGGAGTTTAGGACTGAAGTAGAAAACCAACTCGGAAAGAGGTATCAAGGCACTCCGTTCTGATCGGAGTGGAGGATACTTATCTGAGGAGTTTCTTAGTCATCTTACTGAAAGTGGAATACTATCTCAATGGACTCCGCCAGGAACACCGCAACACAATGGTGTGTCCGAGCGAAGGAATCGGACATTGTTGGATATGGTTTGATCGATGTTAAGTCTCACTGATCTCCCGATCTCCTTCTGGGGTTACGCTCTCCAAACGGCCGTATTCATAATAAACAGGGCTCCGTCGAAAGCAGTGGTAGGGACATCATTCGAGAAATGGTACGGGAAGGAACCCGTTTTGTCCTTCCTAAAAATCTGGGATTGCGAGGCTTATGTAAAACGGTTACTTGCAACCAAGCTCGAACCGATATAAGATAAGTGCACTTTCGCCAGATATCCAAAAGAAACAAAAGGATACTACTTCTACAAACCGAGCGAAAATAAAGTTTTTGTCGCTCGAGGTGGGACATTCTTGGAAAAGGAATTTATTTCCAAGACAGTCAGTGGGAGGGCTGTTCATCTTGATGAAGTTCTAGATGAGATGGTCACTCGGGAACCACTAGGTGACCCACTAGAAGAAGTAGAGCCTGAAGTGGTCGTTGAGCAAGAACCAATAGCCACAGTTAATGAGGACGGTCCGAGGCGGTCTGAAAGGATAAGTCATGCACCTGTCAGATACGGTTTCCTAGTAACTGGAGGTGATGATTTAGCGTTAGTGGCCAATGATTCAGCTACCTTTCGAGAGGCCTTGGACGGAACCGACTCTGAGAAATGCCTGGAAGCCATAAGGGAAGAAATTCAATCGATGTCAGATAATCAAGTGTGGGACTTGGTGGATCAAACCCCTGTAACTATGAGATATGGCAAATGGACGTCAAAACCGTCTTCCTCAACGGGAGGTTAGCTGAGGACGTTTATATGTCCCAGCCTGAGGGTTTTGAGGATCCTAAGAATAAGGGAAAGATTTGAAAGATGCTCAAATCAATTTATGGTTTTAAGCAAGCATCTCAGAGTTGGAATCAGCGTTTTAATAAAGTTGTGAAACAGTTTGGCTTCATCAAGAACGATGATGAACCTTGCGTATACAAAAAGGCAGATGGGAGCAAAGTAGTCTTCTTGGTGCTTTATGTTGATGACATACTACTCATTGGAAACGACGTCCCTACCTTGCTCTTAACAAAGACTTGGTTAAGTGAGTGTTTCGCAATGAAGGGCTTAGGCGAGGCCTCTTACATCTTGGGGATCAAGATATATAAAGACCGTGCCAAGCGGGTCTTGGGCTTAAGTCAAAGCACCTACGTAGACAAAGTGTTGAGAAGATTCTCAATGCAAGATTCAAAGAAAGGACTGCTGCCCATGCGTCATGGCATGAAGCTAAGCAAGAACCAGTGTGCGGAGAGACCTGCAGAGCTGGCAAGAATGAACGATAAAGCACATGCAGAGCTAGCAAGAATGAACGATAAAGCACCTGCAGAGCTATTAACAGTGTGCGGAGACACCTGCTTCGGCTATAGGATCCATAATGTATGCCATGATATGTATGAGACCGGATGTCTCGTTTGCCCTAAGATGTACAGTAGATATCAAACCAAACCCGGTGAGGAACACTGGATTGCCGTCAAGGCGATTCTCAAATATTTGAGAAAAACCAAAGACGCTTTTCTTGTATACGGGGGAGGAAATGATGATCTAGTCGTCAAAGGATATGTCGACGCTAGTTTCCAGACAGACCCCGATAACTTTAAGAGTCAGTTGGGATATGTGTTTACGTTGAACGGTGGAGCATTCAGCTGGAAAAGCAAGAAGCAGGACACCATTGCCGACTCTACGACCGAAGCTGAGTATATTACTGCATCGAAAGCGGCAAAAGAGGCTGTATGGATCAGGAGTTTCATTGCAGGGTTAGGTGTAATTCAAAACCCATCTAACCCAGTAGACTTATATTGTGACAACAACGGGGCCATTGCGCAAGCTAAGGAACCCAGGGCACATGACAGATCCAAACATGTACTTAGGAAGTATCACATCATCCGCGACATTGTTGCTAGGGGTGACGTGAAGATCCACTACGTTGCATCTGATGTTAACACAGCCGACCCCATGACCAAGGCTCTTCCTCAAGCGAAACATGATAAACATGTTAGGTCAATTGGTATAGACTGGGACTTAGATTGGAACTAGGGGCAAGTGGGAGATTGATAGCATTTTGTGCCCTAGTCTAATTGCTAGTAGCCTGTAAATGTCTATGTACATTATCATCGTTTGTAATATATATAAAACGGCTTTGTATTACTTATGTGTTGAAGTAATATGTTAAGCATGATCTGATTTATTACCACTAAAGTAGTAGAACCATAAATATGTACGGATCACACTTAACAAGTCTTTTGTCAATATACGCTTCTATAGAAGCGACCAGTATGAGGATGGTTCTCAATGACGTAGTTCTACTTGTCATAGGGATGAGGGATCCCGGAATCATATCATAGATATCATGAAGTGAGTGATATCGGACGACCCGCTTTGAATAGTCTTTTCATAGATTAAGCCATGAACATATTCAAATGCGATAGCTTGTCACGATATCCTTAGACCAAGAAGTCTTTGTGATCACTATGCAATGTACGTGCGGCTTTAACTTGCGCCTAACGCTTTCCGTAACAGGATTGCAATAACGGGCATAATTGGGTGGCGGAACGGGTTGCATGAGTGACACGAAAGACGGCTAAGGGATTTATCCCTCATACTACGTTATGGGAAAGATATCCGTTAAAGGCCTCTTGATCGAGACTGACTGAGAATAAGAGCATGGCCATGCCGGTGATACGGGTTATCAGTTCTCAGCCATCTCACATATCAAGTAACAATGATTGATTAAACAAGGGTGACGACTCTATACCTTCTGATCAATCGGGATATCTAGAGATAATAGGATAGTGACTTGTATGCACAAGTTTAAGTCGAATCATCGATCGTCATGCACCTTGGGTAATCATAACGTCTTACTAGAGGCCCCTTG
This sequence comes from Geranium rotundifolium, assembly GCA_963920655.1. Taxonomy (NCBI): domain Eukaryota; kingdom Viridiplantae; phylum Streptophyta; class Magnoliopsida; order Geraniales; family Geraniaceae; genus Geranium; species Geranium rotundifolium. Next base: position 28,436,956 of record OY987315.1, on the reverse strand, counting down.
TGATGGATCAGGCAAGAGAGATCTTTTGCGCCGATCTACCAACGGTGGCATGAGCCTGTAGGGTCTCACACATTCAAGACGGATAACTTGAGACAAGGAAACCTTAACGTTTCTTAAGGAGCTATGCATGGACAAAACTGAAGGTTTTGGGCCATGGGTTCGGTTTGAGAGAATAATTAGCGAATCGAGAAAACTGAGTTTTTCCGTCGATGTCCCGTCAGACTTTGTTTGATAAGTAACGACAAAAAGGGTCGGGCAACTTTTGGACCTGGCACGAAACCACATGGGCGAGCCCATTGGGCTCGGCCCGTGAGGTCACGTGACCGGCCCAACAAGGGCCCATTATGGGCCCAATAAGCCCAATATGGTGGGCCACATTGGTGGGTCCAAGAGTGGGGGCCACACAGCACCATGCTTGGTTGGTGATTGTGGATTAAGAGGTGAGTGATTTAAGGGGTATGGGTGATGGCACTTTAAGCCCATACCAATCACTTTTAGACCCATGCTTATGAGTTGGATGATGAAGGTAGGTATCTAATATTGATTCATTACACAAAATAATCACACAACTCTCATAAGCTCTCCCTCTCTCATAGTGGTCGGCCATAACCTCTCTCTCCTCTCATCTTGCTCTCTTGTTCTTCATTTAATTGTTCTAGTAGGCAATTAAGTGAAGGATCTTTAAGATCATCCCCTTGGTGTGGACTTGCTTTAGAGAAGAAGATCTGAAAGTTCTTCTTTATCGATTCAACAAAGACTTAAAGGTAAATATCTTGTGGAATAGATTTTTCCTTGGGATTTAATGGTTCATGTTCTTGGACAAGGTTTGGAGTAGATTTTGTTAAACGCTTCCGTTATCTCGATGATCTAGAACGCTCCAAAACCCTACAATAAAGCCCCTGAGCACCTTGCAGGGCAGATTAGACACCCTAAGGGTCCAAAGGTTCAAGCAGCTCCCAAAGCTGTTGTGAAGGCTAAGGACAACATGGAGGAGGTCTGCTATCACTGCAATGAGCCAGGACACGGGAAGAAGGATTGCAAGCAATACAAGGATCATGTGAAGAAGAGTGGGCATCCATGTCTTCAAGATCAGGTATTTACGTTGTGGAGCTTAATCTCTATATTGTAAATAAGAAAAAGCTTAAGTCTGATGATTTAAACCAAATTGTAATATGGTATTGTCGTTTAGGGCACATAGGCGAGAAACACAATTCAACACTTTATAAGTGTGGACTTTTAAGTCCTTTTGAATTCACTCAAACTGAAATATGTGTATCTTGCCTAATGGGCAAAATGACAAAGGTACCTTCCACGAGTTTAAGTGAAAGGGCGAGAGCCTTGTTAGGTCTAACACGATCTCACGTATGTGGACCTATGAGTACTCAGGCCAGAAGAGGGTTCAACTTAGTATTGAACCAGCCTGGATAAAGTATCAAGTTACTTCGTACCGATCGAGGCGGTGAATACTTGACCCGGGAAACGGTCGCATTCATTTTGAATCGGGCTCCGATGAAGACAACAAAAGTACACCTTGTGACAGTCATTTTGAATCCCATTACCGTGGATGCGTGCGCCTTCGCGTAGTATTCATTAGGATGCGAGCTGAATGAGGTGATCAGTTTTATTTGGATGCGAGCGCCTCCTAGTAATAGCCAAATAAGAACTGGACTAGAGACACGGAAGGTACACCACATGACACTTATTACGACTCTCGTTACCGTGGATGTGTGCGCCTTCGCGTAGTATTCATAGGGATGCGAGTAGGATGAGATGGTCAATTCTATTTGGATGCGTGCGCTTTCGCGTAGTAGCCAAATAAGATATGTACCATAATCATATATGGTGTGGGAAGCATCCTAATATGTTTTTCCTAAAGATTTGGGTTGCAGGGTTGCTTGCATCCAAATCAGATAAGTGTATCTTCATAAGGTATCTTTAGGAAGCTAGGTGGGGTGTTTCTGGAAAGGGGTATCATTTCCAAAATAGCCGTGCATCTCGAAGAAATTTGAGAGAGTATAAATCAGCCTGAAGTAATTCAGAAGCCCACTATGCAATGTGTAGAAGTGCAGGAGCCTCAGGTTGTCGTAGATTAAAATACAATCCCTACAGAAATTCCAGATAATCCAAGGAGTTCTGAACTATCCCGTCATGTTCCTGTCAAATATGGCTTTCCAGCCACTGAGAGAAATGACTTGATAGTTCTGGATCAGGATGATCCATCAACCTTTTAACAAGCCTTGGCCAGTACCGACTCCGATAAATGGTAGGAAGCCATGAATGAGGAGATGAAATCCATGTATGATAACCAGGTCTATATTTGGTTTATCAAACCCCTGAGATAAAACCCATCGGTTGTGAGCGGGTCTACAGGATCAAGACCGACATGGATGGAAATCCTCAGACCTATAATGTTAGGTTGGTTGCAAAGGGTTATCGTCATATTCAAGGTCTGAACTATGATGACACCTTTTCACCAGTAGCAATGGGCAAATCGATCCGGATTATTCTAACCATAGCTATGGCAGATGGATGTCAAAACCACCTTCCTTAATGGGAACTTACAAGAGGGTGTGTATATCTCACGGCCTGTGGGTTTAGTAGATCCAAAGAATCCCAGATAGATTTGCAAGCTGCAAAGATCCATTTATGGATAGAAGCAAGATTCACGGAGTTGGAATCTTCGTTTTGATGAAGTTGTAAGAGAATTCGGCTTCATCAAGAATAAAGATGAACCTTGCATTTATAAGAAAGTGATTGAGAATAATATAGTATTCCTGGTGACTACTCATCGTGAAAGACATCCCGACCTTGCCACCAAATCTTGGTTAGGGAAGTGCTTCTCGATGAAGGACTTAGTTGATGCTGCATTTATTTTGGGCATCGGGATCTATAGAGATCTCAATGCTTGAATTTAAAAAAAGGATACATACCCATGAATCATAGCATTAAGCTCATCAAGACACAGTTTCCTAGTACACCTGATGAGCTGAGCAGATCAATAAGATCCCATATGCTTTGGCTATAGGATCTATCATGTATGCCATGATATGCACTCAACTGTACCAGCAGACTCAAATCTAACCCCGGCCAAGAACACTGTACTGCTGTCAAGCCCATCCTTAAATATTTGAGGAAGACCAATGACGCATTCCTAGTGTATGTGGATGTGGATGGAGAACTAGCAGTCAAAGGACATGTTGACACTAGTTTTCAGACAGATCCTGATGGCTTCAAAACTCAGTCAGGATATGTTTTGTGTTGATCGGTGGAGCTTTCAGCTGGAAGAGCTTTAAGCAAGCCACTACTGCCGACTCTACAATGGAGGCTGAGTATATAGCTGCAGCGGAAGCAGCTAAAGAGACCGTATGGATTAGAAGCTTTTTGATCGGATTAGATGCAATGTCGTGAGCGTCTGATCCGATAAGCTTGTTGTGTGAAACACGAGGGCCATAGAAATTGCTCAATAGCCCAGATTCCACAACAGATCCAAACATATACTCAAGTAGTATCACCTTATCAGAGAGGTCATTGATAGAGGTGATATGGAGATTAGTTATGTTTCGACTAATGATAATATGGCCGATCCCCTGACGAAGGCTCTACCTGAGACTAAGCATGAGGAACATGCAAGGTCTATGGGAGTAGATCGGAACTTAGATTGGAACTAGGGGTAAGTGGGAGATTGTTGGAATTGTGCCCTAGTCCAATGTAAAAGTGATCTATAATTGTAATGTTTTATCATCTTTCGAATAAATAAATCAGCATTATATTACTAATGTGTTATAGTAATATATTAAATATGGTTTGATCTGTATCATTATGTGTGTCATCACTAATAGTAGAACTATGGATCTTAACGAATCATATTTGATGCATCCCTGGTCAGTTAAACTTTATCAGAAGCGACTAGTATGATGCTAACTCTTTGTGATCACGCTCTACTGATCATGGCAAGGCGAGTGCCGGAGTTAGATCGTAGATATCATTAGGGGAATGTGAAGGAACTATTTGAGGGTTCCAATCATATAATTTCATGCCCATACAAGAAATTCACCTCAAATATCCGAAATAATTTGGATCTTGCATGATCATGAATTGATCACGAGATCTTAGACTAGAATAAAATTTAAGTTTACCTTGATTCAAAATATCTCTGTTACTAAATAATATTTAGTAACTTCTAAAGAACGTCCACATAGGAAAAGCAATCCGGGGATACTCACGACGATCCTTACTAGAAGATCGAAGCAAGCAAAACGGACAGAGCGCGGGGAAGGAGGTGGCCGAATTCGGCTAGGAGAGAGAGGGAGTGACGGCTAGGGTTTTGAAAAAAATTCACTTAATTTTCAGATCTGAAAATTACCCTTTTATAACCCTTATTTGGACTTTAATTAATTAAAGGCCTTAATGGGCTTAAAGCCCAAAGCTTTTAATTAATTGTGTAAAGAAGCACATTCTGGCTTAGCCCATTCTTGCTAGGCCCAGTTTAGCTAATTTAATTAAATCTATTTATTAGATTATAATTAATTAGTCCTGCTAAACCGTTCTTGATTTCCGGTTTAATCCTAAACCGAAATCGGTCTAATCCGGTTTAATCCAAAACCGGATTTTGTCTCTCTCGTGATTTCTCCATATGATTCCATCCGTTTTACTCAAACTTTAGTGTGTGAACCTCTAGGCTCACGACAAGTCGGCGGACTGGTAAAATTACCATTTTACCCTTTCCATCATGAGTGGCCTCTAGCAAGACATCATGATTATCCAACGCTTGTGATTATCGAGATTTCGACTTAACCTTGTCGTACATGAATCTATCCTTTTATCCTCTTGATATCTTTGACAACCACGAGGCACAGACAAGTCATCCTCGTTCTATTGTCCGGTTTCTTGATTCTGAGATAGTTGAATTATAACTAATACTACGTATCGACTGCATGGCCATGCTATTGTATTTCAGTTGTACTCATCAAGTGGCCTAAACTGATATCTGCTCACACGTCCATATGAGGGATAAATCCTTCAGCGATCCATTGAGTCAACTTATGTAACGTGTGATCGAGTCAATCACAGTCGTTATTGTAACCCTTTTACAGGAGACGTTAGACTGAGTCAAACTCGTCACTCATTACATATTGACCTCAATGGTCCTTCTGTCTGAGGATATGATTTCATGCGCCGACATATGAGTATGTTCATGACTGTGTCTATGTAACATACTCATGATCGGGTCGTCCTATATCACCCCTGACTGGTGATACTATGACCTAACTCTGGCCCCCTTCTGGCCATGATCAGTAGAGCGTGATCATTTAGAGTTAGCCTCATACCGATCGCTTCTTATGAAGCTATTTTGATCAGGGACTACTTAAGTAAGATTTTATCTGATCTGTAGATCTACTATTATGTGTTGACACATCAATGATACAAATCAAATCATACTTAAGATATTACTACAACACTTAGTAATATGAATGCCGATTTTATTTAAACTAATAATCTTTATTACATGATTAGATTAAAAATACATTGTGCTAGGGCACAAAATCCAATAGTCTCCCACTTGCCCTAGACCCAATTGGTATTCCAATCTAAACCCATTCCCCTCACGTGTTCCTCATGCTTAGGCTGCGGCAGTGCCTTAGTTAAGGGGTCAGCTAGATTATCATGCGTTGAAACGTAGCTTATCTCTACTTCGCCTTTATCAACCATCTCTCTAGCAAGTGCTACGGCCCCCGTGTTGTCACACCTTAAGCTCATGGGATCAGACGTTCACGGCAGTACATCTAATCCTCTCAAGAAGCTCTTAACCCACACCACTTCCTTAGTTGCTTCTGACGCAGCTATGTATTCCGCCTCCGTGGTGGAGTCTGCTATTGTCGCTTCCTTCTTGGCCAGTCCCAACTCAAAAGAATGGCAGAACGCCATGGTTGAGGAAATGATGTCCATGAAAGACAATCAGGTCTGGAACTTAGTAGACAGCACACCTGGGATAAAACCCATAGGTTGCAAGTGGATATTTAAGTTAAAGACTGATATGGACGGAAAGCCTCAGACTTACAAAGCAAGACTAGTTGTAAAAGGTTATCGTCAAATCTAAGGCATGGACTATGATGAGACTTTTTCGCCAATAGCTATGATTAAGTCAATTTGGATGATGTTAGCCATTGCAGCATATTTTGATTACGAGATATGGCAAATGGACGTCAAAACCGCATTCCTTAACTGGAATTTGCAGGAGGATGTCTATATGACCCAGCCAGAAGGTTTTGTCTATCCAGAACATCCCGAAAAGGTGTGTAAGTTGCAATGATCCATTTATGGGTTGAAGCAAGCTTCCAGGAGTTGGAACTTACGGTTCGATGAAGCCGTAAAAGAGTTTGGGTTCATCAGAAATCCAGATGAACCCTGTATCTACAAGAAGAGCAGTGGGAGTAACATAGTGTTCCTGGTGTTGTATGTTGACGATATACTGATTATGGGTAATAACGTCCCAACCTTGCTTGAGACCAAAGCTTGGTTAGGGAAGTGTTTCTCCATGAAGGACTTAGGAGAGGTCGCTTACATTCTAGGGATCAGGATCTATAGAGATCGATCCAAGAGAATTTTAGGTCTAAGTCAGAGCACCTATATAGATAAAGTGTTGAGAAGATTCTCAATGCTTGACTCTAAGAAAGGGAACCTCCCGGTAAGACATGGCATCAAGCTCAGCAAGAAACAGTGTCCTTAAACACATGATGAGCTTAAGAAAATGAATGGAATCCTGTATGCCTCGGCAGTGGGATCCATCATGTATGCCATGATCTATACGAGGCCTGACGTATCGTTTGCCCTCAGCTGTGCCAGCAGATTTCAGTCTAACCCAGGCCAAGATCACTGGACTGCCGTCAAGTGTATCCTCAAGTACCTGAGGAGAACAAATGACGCCTTCTTAGTGTATGGCGGGATAGAAGGAGAACTAAGTGTCACTGGATATGTTGATGCTAGTTTTCAGACAGACCCAGATGACTTTAAGTCTCAAGATGGGTATGTGTTCATGTTGAACGGGGGGGCTTTCAGTTGGAAAAGCTTCGCTTGCTGAACTGTTGCGGGATCATCCTGATCTACAACTATCAAGTCATTACCCTCTGTGGCTAAGAAGCCATATCTGACTGGGTTTTGATGTGATCTTTCAGACCTCCTTGGTCCTACAGGAGTTTCTGTTGGAATAGGAATTGGATCATTGACTTCATCGGGTACCTCTATATCCTCTGTAGGCCGTTCTGTGTCTTCTCGAATTTTTTCAAGAAGCACAGGACTCCCACTAGGTTTCTTGAATAAGAATTCTCTTTCCAAGAAAACCCCACCTCGAGCAACAAAGACTTTGTTCTCTTCGGGTTTGTAGAAGTAGTACCCCATGGTTCCTTTGGGGTACCCTACAAAGACACACTTATCTGCCTTGGGTTCGAGTTTATCACCAAGCAACCGCTTGACGTAAACATCGCACCCCCAGATCTTGAGGAAAGAAAACTTGGGAATTTTCCCTTGCCAAACCTCAAATGGAGTGGTCTCCACTGCCTTTATAGGTGCCCGATTCAAAATGAATGCGGCCGTTTCTAGGGCATGGCCCCAGAACGATACTGGAAGGTCGGCGTGACTCATCATGGAACGAACCATGTCTAACAGGGTTCTTTTCCTCCGTTCGAAAACACCATTCAACTGAGGAGTTCCTAGCGGAGTTAATTCTGAGAGTATACCGTTATCCCTTAAGTGACTGAGAAATTCCTGATCTAAGTACTCGCCACCTCGATCAGAGCGAAGTGCCTTTATACTTTTACCAAGCTGCACCTATACTTCATTCTGGAATTATTTGAATTTATCAAAGGATTCCGACTTATGTCTCATTAAATAGACATACCCATATCTACTGAAATCGTCGGTAAAGGTTATGAAGTATCTAAAACCTCTCCTGGCTTGTGTACTCATGGGCCCACATACGTCTGAATGTATTAGGCCCAGGAGATCACTCGCCCTTTCACCTAAGCCGCCAAAAGGCGCTTTTGTCATCTTGCCCATAATATAAGATTCGCATCTCTCGATTGGTGTGAATTCAAACGGGCTTAATAGCCCACACTTATGAAGTGTCGAGACGCGTTTCTTGCCTATGTGGCCTAGATGACAGTGCCACATCACTGTCTGGTTTAAGTCATCCGACTTCAACCTCTTATTTACGTTATAGTTTGAACTGTAGTTAGTGTTATCAATATTTAAAATATATAATCCACCAACCATAGATACGGTGCCATAAACGATATTATTTCTTGATAAAGTAAATAAGCCATTGTCTATGGCAAATACAAAACCAAGTTTGTCCAAACTGGACACTGAAATAATATTCCTACTAAATGTAGGTACACATAGTACATCGTCCAAAACTAAAATAAGCCCTGTGGGCATCCTAAGACTAACATAACCGACAGCCGTCGTTGACACCGATCCTGCTCGCCTTTTCTAAGGAGCTTCTTACTTTCCAGATCCTGCAGATTAACACAAATGTGATTTTCTGCTCCGGTATCAACTACTCATGTGTCTGAGAAAGTAACGTTAAGATTATACTCAACAACGTAAATACCTTATCCAGGTCCTGAAGGGTGTCCTCCCTTCTGCAAGCTCTTCACATAATCCTTGTGATGTCTGCAATCCTTTTTCCAATGACCTAGCTGCTGGCAGTAGTAACAGACCACCTCTGAGGTCGAAGTGCTCCCTTCGGTTCTAGGAACCGCTTGGATTCTCGGACCTCTAGGTGCCCTGATAGCATTTTGTGCCCTAGTCCAATTGCTATTAGCCTGTAAACGTCTATGTACATTATCATCGTTTGTAATATATATAAAACGGCTTTGTATTACTTATGTGTTGAAGTAATATGTTAAGCATGATCTGATTTATGACCACTAAAGTAGTAGAACCATAAATCTGTACGGATCACACTTAACGAGTCTATGGTCAAAATATGCTTCCTTAGAAGCGACCAGTATGAGGATGGTTCTTAATGACGTAGTTCTACTTGTCATAGGGATGAGGGATCCCGGAATCATATCATAGATATCATGAGGTGATTGATATCGGACGACCCGCTATGAATAGTGTTTTCATAGATTAAGCCATGAACATATTCAAATGCGATAGCTTGTCACGATATCCTTAGACCGAGGAGTCTTTGTGATCACTATGCAATGTACGTGCGGCTTTAACTTGTACCTAACGCTTTCTGTAACAGGATTGCAATAACGGGCATGATTGGGTGGCGGAACGGGTTGCATGAGTGACACGAAAGACGGCTAAGGGATTTATCCCTCATACTACGGTATGGGAAAGATATCCATTAAAGGCCTCTTCATCGAGACTGACTCAGAGTAAGAGCATGGCCATGCCGGTGATACGGGTTATCAGTTCTCAGCCATCTCACATATCAAGTAACAATGATTGATTAAACAAGGGTGACGACTCTATGCCTTGTGATCAATCGGTATATCTAGAGATAATAGGATAGTGACTTGTACGCACAAGGTTAAGTCGAATCATCGATCGTCATGCACCTTGGGTAATCATAACGTCTTACTAGAGGCCCCTTATGATGGATCGGGCAAGAGCGATCTTTTGCGCCGATCTGCCAACGGTGGCATGAGCCTGAAGGGTCACACACATTCAAGACGGATAACTTGAGACAAGGAAACCTTAACGTTTCTTGAGGAACAATACATGGACAAAACTGGAGGTTTTTAGCCATGGGTTCAGTTTGAGAGAATAATTAGTGAATCGAGAAAACTGAGTTTTTTCGTCGATGTCGCGTCGGACTTTGTTTGATAAGTAACGACAAAAGGGTCGGGCGACTTTTGGACACGGCACGAAACCACATGGGCGAGCCCATTGGGCTCGGCCCATGAGATCTCATGGCCGGCCCAAACAAGGTCCCATTTAGGGCCCAATAAGCCCTCTTGTTCGGCCCACATGGTGGGTCCATTTGTAGGGGCCACACAACACCATGCTTAGTTGGTGATTGTGGATTAAGAGGTGAGTGATTTAAGGGGTATGGGTTAAAGCACCTTTAAGCCCATACCAATCACTTTTGACCCATGCTTATGAGTTGGATGATGAATTGAAATACTAGAGATTAATTCATTATTCAAATAATCGCAAAACACACAAATCTCTCTCTCTCTCTTGGTGTGGCCGGCCACCTTGCTCCTCCTCTTCATCTTGCTCTCTTGTTCTTTATTTAATTGTTCTAGTAGGCAATTAAGTGAAGGATATTCAAGATCATCCCCTTGGTGCGGACTTGCTTTAGAGAAGAAGATCCGAAAGTTCTTCTTTATCGATTCAACAAGACTTAAAGGTAAATATCTTGTGGAATAGATTTTGTCTTGGGATTTAACGGTATATGTTCTTGGAAAAAGGTTTGGTGTAGATTTCATTATAATTCTTCCGCTATCTCGACGATCTAGAACACTCCAAAACCCTACATGCCCTTATTTGCCCAGCTAGGTGCGTTGGCACCTTACCCTTACCTGACACTGCTGGTGCCTTACCCTTGTTGGAGTGTCCTGGTGACTTGCCAGTAGGTTTGCCAACTCTTTTGAAGCTGACACCCTTGTTGACCATCAGAACCTCAGGAGTCTTGCCCTTGAGGTTTTTCTCTACTGCCACCAACATTCCATGTAGTTCCTTGATGGTCTTTTCCATATTATGGAGATTGTAATTCGTGATCACATCTCCATAAACCTTTGGTAGCGACATCAGGACAATGTCTGATTTCAGCTGCTCTGTGAATTTATGACCTAGACTGGCCAAGCGATCTAAGAGCCGCTTCATCTTAAGGACATGTGGGATCACTGCCTCACCAGCATTCAGCCTGCTATAAAAGAACTCCCTAAGAGTGTCGTATCTTTCGACACGAGCATTCTTCTGGTAGTATATTTTAATTTCCTCCATCATCTCTTGGGGATCTCCCATGAGATGCATGAACTGGTCCTGGGTGTCATTTTCCATGGACCCGACCATGAGGATGCCAACATCTTGTCGATCACTTATGTACTTGTCATAAGCGTTCTTATCGGCTTCGCTGGCATCATCTGCAGGCTCTGTTAAAGGCTTGTCTGTAAGGATATACTACTGTCTGTCATACTGAAGGGCAAGCTTTAGGTTCCTCTCCCAAGCCAGGAAGTTGGTCCCTGTCAGCCTGTTATTCGACAGAAGAGACTTTAAGGCTTCACTGCCAGAACGTGTTGATTTGGGTTGCGACGGTGCCATTAATCTATACATGAAAATAAATTCGATCAGATTCTTAATTAAGCTGAAGTAAGAGATAACTAATTATGAACATTTTTTATTCTTGTGTCTGAATCTAAACCAAGATCTCCGCATACCCAAAACTGAAGTGAGTTAATCTCATCGCCCCAGTTTTAGACATTGGAGTAAGACAGTCCAGTCCATTCACAATTCCATGTGATTCTTGGCTAGGGCTTATACATTGTATGTATACGGCATTGCCTTATATCTGATACCCGGGCTCAGATCATCTGAGAATCGCAGCCAAGTCAACCAATTTTCAACGCATGGTCCAATCTGCATGGGTACTACGCTAATGTGCACGCACCCATGCAAACTATTCCATCTTCTATTAGAACCCATTCTCATGGATCCACATTAATCGTATCCACCCATGAGTCCGAGAACTAATCGAAGTGATGAAAAGTGGGCGGTATCTAGCTTGACTTGAAATTATTTGCCTTTTAAATATTCATTATCACTTATCATAATTTGATCTTAATTTGAATTTATCATCTACGAATCCATGTAGAGATAATTTCAATTCTGGTTTACATGTGCGAGATTAACCAATTATTATTAATCTTTACACATGTGGGTGATGATCTAATTAACATGAACTTATGAAAATTAAATCACACATTCAACCATACATTCATAAACATAAATGTAAATTTGCTTTAGCTAGCCCGCTAACCCTACTGGAATAAACTAGAACCTATACTAGATCTTGTCTTTCCTCATTCTCCTGGACTCCCACTGGCTCCACGCCTCCTCGGGATTACCATCCTTTTCTTCGGTTCTTCTTGTCTTGGGACTTTGTAATTACATTTAATTTAAATAAAATAAATGCTGTAACACGTAGGTCACTAATAAATTACAACTCATAAGCAACTCACAGGTTGCAAACCGAAATTTAAATTCTAAATTTGGGCGAACTTAGCAATCATGTTGCAAACACCGTGTTATCAAACAATCATGTTATCAAACAAGCATGTTATCAAGAAAGCATATTAATTCCAATTTTTTATCTTGATTTAAATCATAAAATACGGTTTATCAAAACCGTTTCTTGAACCGGTTAATTTCTGAATTAAATCGGTTCACGTGCTGGTTTATCGAAACCGAACTGGTCTGAAATTTTAATTAATAATTGCTGAAAAATTCTGGATTTTTCTGGGTCGGATCTGACCCGAATCCAATTGGTTTGACCGAACCAAAATTGACCCGAGGGTCAATTAGGGTTCGGCCAAAACCCTAGCCGCCAAGGCTTGCCGCACCGTGGCCGACCAGCCCGTGAGGGCTAGCCGTGGCGGGCTGCCTGGCCAGATCTGGTCGGGCCGAAGCCCTCCCCTGGTTGGAGCCGAGAGGCTCGGCCAGATCTGCCACGGGCAGATCTGGTCGGCCTTCCCGTTCCAGCCGATCGGCCCGTGGCGCTGCCGGGGTTAGCCTTTCGGCTAGCCTCGGCCTCCCACGGGTCTCAATATTGATCTTACTCGATCAATTAATATTTTTTAGCAACAATAAAAAATTCCAGCGATTAATTCATTAACCAAAACATATAATTTGGATCTTGCATGATCATGAAATGTTCACTCTCCAATTCACAATGCCGAATTAAATCGCAAAATTAATTCTAGCCTATCATGCTCGAATACAAAATCATGCATAACCAGGCTCTGATACCACTGAAGGAATTATTTGAGGGTTCCAATCATATAATTTCATGCCCATACAAGAAAAATTAACCTCAAATATCCGAAATAATTTGGATCTTACATGATCATGAATTGATCACGAGATCTTAGAGTAGAATAAAATTTAAGTTTACCTTGATTCAAAATCTCTCTGTTACTAAATAATACTTAGTAACCTCTAAAGAACGTACACACAGGAAGAGCAATCCGGGGATACTCACGACGATCCTTACTAGAAGATCGAAGCAAGCAAAACGAACAGAGCGAGGGGAATGAGGTGGCCGAATTCGGCTAGGAGAGAGAGGGAGTGACGGCTAGGGTTTTGAAAATAATTCACTTAATTTTCAGATCTGAAAATTACTCTTTTATAACCCTTATTTGGACTTTAATTAATTAAAGGCTTTAATGGGTTTAAAGCCCAAAGCTTTTAATTAATTGTGTAGAGAAGCCCATTCTGGATTAGCCCATTCTGGCTAGGCCCAGTTTAGCTAATTTAATTAAATCTATTTACTTAGATTATAATTAATTAGTCCTGCTAAACCGTTCTTGATTTCCGGTTTAATCCTAAACCGAAATTGGTCTAATCCGGTTTAATCCAAAAACAAATTTTGTCTCTCTCATGATTCCTCCATATGATTCCATCCGTTTTACTCAACCTTTAGTGTGTGACCCTCTAGGCTCACGACACGTCGGCGGACTGGTAAAATTACCATTTTACCCTTTCCATCATGAGTGGCCTCTAGCAAGACATCATGATTACCCAACGCTTGTGATTATCGAGATTTTGACTTAACCTTGTCGTACATGAATCTATCCTTTTATCCTCTTGATATCCTTGACAACCACGAGGCATAGACAAGTCATCCTCGTTCTATTGTCATGTTTCTTGATTCTAAGATAACTGAATTATAACTAATACCACCTATCGACTGCATGATCATGCTATTGTATTTCAGTTGTACTCATCAAGTGGCCTAAACTGATATCTGCTCACACGTCCGTATGAGGGATAAATCCTTCAGCGATCCATTGAGTCAACTTATGTAACTTGTGATCGAGCCAATCACAGTCATTATTGTAACCCTTTTACAGGAGACGTTAGACTGAGTCAAACTCGTCACTCATTACATATTGACCTCAATGGTCCTTCTGTCTGAGGATATGATTTCATGCGCCGACATATGAGTATGTTCATGATTGTGTCTATGTAACATACTCATGATCGGGTCGTCCTATATTACCCCTGACTGGTGATACTATGACCTAACTCTGGCCCCCTTCTGGCCATGATCAGTAGAGCGTGATCATTTAGAGTTAGCCTCATACCGATCGCTTCTTATGAAGCTATTCTGATCGGGGACTACTTAAGTAAGATTTTATCTGATCTGTAGATCTACTATTATGTGCTGACACATCAATGATACAAATCAAATCATACTTAAGATATTACTACAACACTTAGTAATATGAATGCCGATTTTATTTCAACTAATAATCTTTATTACATGATTAGATTGAAAATACATTGTGCTAGGGCACAAAATCCAACAGAATGATATTGGACGACCCGATGGTGAGTATGTAGCATAGATGTTGTCATGAGCATACTCATATATCGTAGTTTGTCATTGTATCCTTAGACCGAGGAGTCTTTGTGATCACTTTGTAATAAGTATCTAAGTTTGACCTAGTCTACCGTTACTTGTGAAATGGTAGCCATAAGGGCTATGATTGGTTTAGGTATAAGTTACATGAGTGAATTCGAAAGATGACTAATGGATTTATCCCTAATACTTCGGTATGAGAATGATATCTGCTTAGGCCACTTGATGAGTATGACTGAAGGAACTTGCATGGCCATGCGGGTAATACCTAGTATCAGTTTTCAGTCATCTCTTATATCAAGAAACAGTGATTGGTAGATAAGGATGACGGTTCTATGCCTTATGATAAATCTGGATATCAGGTGATAAAAGGGTAGTGACATGGACGATAAGAGGTTAAATCGAATCATCAATAATCATGGATGTTGGGTAATCATAATTTCTTGTTAGAGGCCACTTATAATGGAAAGGGGAAAATGGTAATTTTGTCGGTCTGCCAACGGGTCGTGAGCCTAGAGGGTCACACACTTTAAGCAAGATATAGCAAAAGGGACTTGTAAAGTCAGTATACGAGAAGTTTGAGAATTGGGAATGTTCACTTTCCGGTTTAGTTAAATCATAGCAGATTAGACACTTCCGGCCTAGGTTATAAACTAGATGGTTAAGGAAATTGGTCTAATTGGATTTGAGCCGATCTAGCTAAACTATTTAATTAGAACCGAAGTCTTAATGGACTTGAATGATTTAATTAAATTGATTTGCAACATTGGGCCATAAGCCCATTTGGTTTATTATTTTGAAAAAAAAAATAATAAAACAAATAGATAAAGGGAAGTTATATTTAGTTCATGCATGAACTTTTCTTCCCTATTATTCTCCAAGTGTGGCCGAACCTCCCCTCCCTCTCTCTCTCTTGTTTTTGCTTCTTCTTCTTCATTTTCTAGTAAAAAGGGTAGAAGTATTGATTGAAAATCAAAGCTTGCTTGTGTGGACTTACTAGAAAACACAATTCCTATTGTGTTTTGGTTATTTTGATCAACGAAAAGGTATAATTTTCATATTGTTCTTCATCTCTTATGTGCTGGAATTTTCATAATATGATGATCTCTATCTTATTTCATGAATTCCTCGGTTAATTTACGCTTCCGCTTGCATGAAATTAATTGTATGGAACCCGAGGATTTCCTTCACATACAAGTATCGGTCATTATTACACAGATCACTACTCTATGCTACTATTACAAGTGCAAACTTATCTCAGGGACTCCCCCTGAATCCAAGACCCCGTCTTGGTTCTACTCAACGAGCACTCTCCCTGACCGGATGTCACAAGTCATTTGTTTATTCTTGTGCGTGAATCTTCAATCACGCATACAAAGAAAACACAATCACTCACACTTGATCTTTCGATTCTGGTAGTGATACACAATGTGCTTCGTGGAACACACAGCCTCTCAACCCGCCAAACCTTCACGTCTAAGAGCTCTGTGTATTCACCGAAGAAGCTAACCCTGCTATGGGTGGAGCCTCAGCTTTTATAGGAGCTACAAATTGTCTTGAACATAATAGGGTTGGCTTCTTCGGTGAATACACAGAGCTCTTAACATCTTGCTTGACCAGATGCTCGACCTCTTTCCTAGTGCCTAGAAATAAGTCAATCAAAATATCGTAACTGCATTCATCATCATTTCCTTGGCCTCAAAACCCCAAATTCATATTAAAGAACATGGCTAATTATGGACCCAATATCCCTCAACATTTTCAAATGAATGATATCAACTTTGTTGGTAGAGAGAGGAATTGTTTGCATTTACCATAGAATGTAGAGTTAGTTCTGCAAAATAAACTCATCTGGTCATTTTACTTGGTGTCGACAATCCACACTAAAGTTAGAGCTTTAAGTGTAAGAACGATGAAATCTGCATGTCTTCATCACCCGTTTGTTTTATTTTTATTGACTTTTCACAAGTTTTTCTTAACACTGTTAGTGTCTTTCAATGAAATTAGGGGGTCAGCTTACCCACTTTTTAGTTAATAGAGGTGATGTGCGAAAATTGAATAGTTAATCGATATTTACATTAGACTCCCTGAAAGAGTTATATTGCTTGAAAGAATAAGAAATACTTCAAGAAACATATATTCAATAAAATTACCGAAGTCATTGTATAGATCGAAATGATAAGAAAACTGTGTTATAATAATCTAAACAATATCTTACTAAGAAATATCTAACAATTCATGTATTCATTTAGAATAAATTATTTATGATTTTTTATTATTGCAACGTACATTGATGATATAAACTTAATTGTGACTCTTGAAGAGATTCTAAATATTGTAGAATTTCTGAAAAACAAATTTGGGATGAAATATTTTGGTAAAATAGGATATTTTGGGAGTTCTACTTCATCAATCTGTACATATTAAAAAACTTTGAAGTGTTTTTACATGGATAATGCTCATGTGCTCATCACTCTAACTGTTGTTCGGTCTCTCGATCCTAAAAATATTCCTTTCCTCCCTAGAGTAATAAATGAGAAGATAATCAGTTATGTACATTGATGATATAAACTTAATTGTGACTCTTGAAGAGATTCTAAATATTGTAGAATTTCTGAAAAACAAATTTGGGATGAAATATTTTGGTAAAATAGGATATTTTGGGAGTTCTACTTCATCAATCTGTACATATTAAAAAACTTTTGAAGTGTTGTTACATGGATAATGATCATGTGCTCATCACTCTAACTGTTGTTCGGTCTCTCGATCCTAAAAATATTCTTTTCCTCCCTAGAGTAGTAAATGAGAAGATAATCAGTTCTGAAGAATGATAACTAACTATGATCGATTTTTTTTTTATATTTGGAAAAATATACAAAACTGGATATATCAATTTTAGTAAATGTATTACTAAATTCAGCTCAAAGCGAACTAGATGAATTTAAATGGGTTCAAGCATATTTTTTTGTTATTTGCATGAAACTAAGGTTTTATGATTGTTACTCAAAATTCACAAAGAATGTTAGCATACTTAAATATGCATATGTATGATACCTTTCAGATCATCATAAATCACACTCATAGACATGACATGTATTTACATGCAATTAGACAATAATGTTTTGACGATCTACAAACATTGGTTGCAACAACCTTCAATCATTAAAAAAATTTGGCACTGCATTAAGCTATCCTAGAATTTATATTCTTGCGATTAATTATCCAACATATACGAGACTCATGTATAATCTCTTAAATAACAAGCAATTTTTTATAATATATGAAAATAATGTAGCTTGCATAACTCAATGTTATGGAAACATTAAGCGTTATTCAATCGGATAGTGTTTTCAAGGCCTAGGCGGAGGACTAGGCATATTTCCATTTTTCTATTTTTAATTTTTTTTACTTATTTAACATATTATTTAGTGAAAATATATATTGTTGTATAAAAATAATAATAAATATATAAAACATTCCAATATAAAACAATTGAGTTAGTACATTTCTCACCTAGTTACTACGTGAGTTGACACATTTCTCACATGTTATCAGGTGAGAAATGTGTCAACTCAATTATAATCACGTGAGATTATCACTTTCTTGAAATATGTTATATCATTAATATTAACTTAATAGTAGAACAATTGTCTTTTAATTGAAATATGTATAATTGAATACCTAAATTAAATAATAACACTTGTAGCTTAATTGTAGGGCATTTGTATGTTAAGCAAATAGTACTCGGCCCAAATCGCAGTGGTAGGTTTAGTTTGGGTGCCCACCGATTCATCTCCTATCTGTTTTTGGATGAAAAATCTCTAAATCTAACAATTTTGTGGGGTTTTCTTGTTCATCAATATTTGAGGAGGTTGTGATTACAAAAGAGGCGGTAGAGCATGAGAAAACTAGGGTTTTTTAAGATTATTATTATTTCTTAAATCAGAATTAGTTGTGATTAAACTGGAAAAATTGGTCTAATTTCTTAATAGTCATGTCTGAGCCAAATTTTGATCGGTTTAGGCTCTAAAATTTAAAAATCAAACCCTAGTTTTGTTTTCGGTTCAAGCCTCTGATTCTGGTTAACTATATTTGAGCACCCTTATGTGCACTGCACTTTTTTTCCCTTATTCAGATTTTGTTGCACTAAATTTTCTTGAAATTTTTTTAAGGAGGCAGTTTATACACGTCAAATATCACCTTAGTTACATATTAACTTGATTTTTATCTCGTTGAATTTTCCTTACAAAATTAAAATCTAATCATTATAAATATGTGGTATTCAAGGGTGAGTGGTGTAAGACACGTGGTGACTCACGTGGTCACCACCTTATTTCTAACCACATCATAGCCGTCATACTCTTCATAGAAAGTTTTTTGTACACATGAAAACGAATAAGAGATTTTGTTTAAAGAACATAGGGGTAATTACATATCAGTATACCCGCTGAAACCTCATTCCATAATCAATAACCCAAGTTTGGAAAAAAAATTCTCGATCCCCCAAGTTTAAAAAATTAACACCTGAGTGTAAATTATGTTAAATCCAATGAAAGTGTTTGTAAAAAAATATAAAATGCCCTCGATACATAACTCTTGAATAATCCCCTCATTTAATTAGATATGAAATTACCATTTTATCGTCAAATAAATAACAATTTTAACTAATGGCTTAAGGACATATTTGTCTTTTCATATAAACAGATGAAAAAATAATTGGTTTATTTATTTATATACATAATCAACAAAAATATTTAAAAAATTAATATTAAAATTAATTCCTCCATACGCAGCTATCCATCTTCTTTAAATCCTCCACGCGCACCACGCCGGTGACTGATCGACGCGCAGCTCTCCATATTCACGCCGGTGACTAATCGATGCTCCTCATGAGACCTAGATCTGGCGGCAAGGAGCTCCGTCGGCGCTAGTTCTCTCCCCCTCCTCATGGTTTCAATCTAAGAGTAGTGGGTTCGTTCGATTCGCGACAGATCGAGAAACTAATAAGGACATAGATATGGACACCAACCAGCGTCGCCGCCGCAAAATCTGGCGACTAACCAACGCCGCCAGATACCTCTCGTCCTACCAGAACGCCGCCGAGCCAATAATAATCGAGGCCACCTCCTTGACCACTTCTCCTCCTCGATGCACGTCCCCGCCCGCCGCAGCGCAAAGGCGACAACTATGATGTGGTGGCTGTCACCTCCTCAACCACTACCATCATGGACTCTCTCACATTTCACATCTCCTCCAAAAGAACAAGATCGATTAGATTGAGATTGGGGATCGAGAGATTCCAAATTGAGATCGGGGATCTAAGGGGATTTTGGTTTTTGATTTTCCTAGGTTTGGGTTACTAATCATTTAATTGAACCGTGTCGGGTTCAGTGGTGTCGAGAAACTAAAATGACAATTCGTTTGTAATAAGATCCACAAAATCTCCTCAAATCAAAATTAAAATCCTACAACCACTCAACTGACTCTAAGAGAACACTTATAGAAATTAGATCTTAAAAACCCATCAACCAAAAAAGCTGAACCCTAAAACTGAGGGTTGTGGATGGTTCAATGAGAATCAAATTATAAGTGTTGACAACTCGAACAAGTGCAAATATGGATACACTATCAGTTTTTGCATTAAGGACGGCGCACATACATTCTTCGTGCGCCGCCATAAAAACAGTAACGGCGTATAATAAACCTTACGCTATTAGTAATAACATTTAGTAACGGCGCACATTGGAATGTGCGCCGTTATAAAATTATTGACCGTTAACCAGAACTTTCCCGTTAGGCGTAACCGGTCAGAAATCGAGTTGTTGGTGTTACCGTTATTTTGTAACGGCGTTACAAAGTAATTTAGTAACGACACACTCTTCTATGTGCGCCGTTACAAATAAAAATATATAAATGTTGGCAGCACCTCCCACTTCTCCCTCCCACACATTTTCCTCCCGAAAAGGGTATTTTCGTAATTTTGGTAAAAGTTTCCAACTATTTTAAAATTTTTCGAGTAACCTATATTAAGTCTGCCCGACAAGTTGTAGTCTTCATATAATCTCTTTGTATTAGCTAGTGGAATCGGAATTGCGAGAATTATAAAGTACATATATTTTTAAATAATGCATTATGCAAATTATTGCGAGAATTTCATGTATATTGTTATTTTTGTTATTAGTTTAATGAAATAATAATTTATGTCATTATTAATAATTTATATATATATATATATTACATAGAATGAATCAACGATGGATATGATCCGTAAAAATGAGTGACGAATGGATGAACGGATTAAGCAGCTTTGTAAGATTTGCGAAGAAAAACGCTCCAAGAGATGGCGTTGTTAGGTTTGTGCCCTAGTCCAAAATAATTTCTCAATCTATATTGTAACGGACATCATTATTCTACATAATAAATGGCATAATATTACTAACGTGTTGTAGTAATATATCTAATGTGATTTGATCTATCTCATAATGTGTGTAATCACTTATAGTAGAACTATAGACCAGAAATAGTTGCATTCGATAGAGTCCCTGATCAGCTAAGCTTCTTCTGAAGCGATCAGTATGAGACTAACTCCTTGTGATCACGCTCTACTGATCAGGGCAAAGATGTGTCGGAGTTATATCATAGATATCATCAGGTCGATGATATCGGACAACCCGATTGTGAGTATGCTGCATAGATCCAGTCATGAGATACTCACATATCGTAACTTGTCATCATATCCTAAGACCAAGGAGTCTTTGTGTACACTATGTAACAAATACCTAAGTTTGACCTAGTCTAACGTTACCTGTAAAAGGGTAGCTATAACGGCTTCGATTGACTTTGGCATTTATTGCACTAGTGAACTCGAAAGGCGTCTGAGGGATTTATCACTCATACTTCGGTATGAGAAAGATATCCGTTTAGGCCACTTGATGAGTATGACTGAAGAAATAGCATGGCCATGCAGGTGATACCTTAGTATCAGTTTTCAGTCATCTCAGATATCAAGAAACAGTGATTGATAAATTAGGATGACCGTTCTATGCCTATTGATCAATCTGGATATCGGTTTGATAAAAGGACAGTGACATGTACGATAACAGGTTAAGTCGAATAATCGATAATCACGAATATTGGATAATCATAATGTCTTGCTAGAGGCCACTTATGATGGAAAGGGTAAAATGGTAATTTTACCAGTCTGCCAATTATTCGTGAGCCTAGAGGGTCACACGCATTAAGCACAATACATGACAATAATTATGGATGAGATTTGAGAACGATTCGGTAGTTTTCTAGCCTAAGGTTTTAACCAGACGGCTAAAGAAATCAATTCGAGGAAATTGAGCCGGTTTGACTAAACCGAAATTAGAACTCAAGTTAATGGGTTTGATTTGGGTTTTAGTTAAATGGGCTTAAAGCCCATTTAAGGTTCAAGATAAGAGAGGGGTTAAATGCAAATAAGAAGGATTAAAAGGATGGATAATGCAATTTTTATTTTGAAATTCAATTTTAATTTCAAATTAAAAATCACATAATCATTTTTTTATCTTATCCTTTGAAAATTTCAGCAACCAACTCCCTCTCTCTCTCTCCCTCATTGCCGAACCCACTCTCTCCTCTCAACCTCCATTATTGCCCAAGTTTTCCTTTTGATTTTCTAGCAAAAATTAGAGAGAAAAACCATTTCGGTTGTGTGCTTGTGTGGACTTGATAGAGAAGACACTACACTTGTGTTCTTGTCGATTTCAAGAGGTAAATATCAGTTTTAATTATGTTTATAACATGTTCAAATAGCATTAAGATTCAGATTTTTTATCGATCACAACGGTTACATATTGTCCGCTGCATGATTTTCAATCTTTGGAACCCGTGGTGATCTCTTTCAGTGGTATCAGAGGATGGTTATTATGTTGATTTGCATATGTTTAAATCTGATTTTTTTTTTATGTTTATATGTGTTCTTCATCATTAGCATGCATGTAAATAAAATAAAAAATTTCAGATTTGATTAATTTTGGAAATTCGAAAATTAATTATTTTTTGGGGTTGGCCATGGCTTAGCCATGGCCGACCAGGTCGAGTCCCGTGGTGGACCATGGAATGCCCTAGGGCAGACCATGGTCAGCACCATGGGCCGACGAGGTCGCCTACGGGCGACCATGGTCGCTGCCGCAGGCGACACGGTCTGCCCTTGCGGGCGACCATGGCAGCCCGTGAGGGCCACCATGGTTACCTCGCGGGCGACCAGGTTCTGCCCTAGGGGCGACCAGGGTCTGCCCTAGGGGCGACCATGGCTGCCCTCGCGGGCTACCATGGTCGTTCCCGTGGCCGACCACGGTCAGCCCCGCGGGCGACCTCGGCAGCCCTCACGGGCCATCGTGGTTGCCTCCGCGGGCGACCTTTGGTTGAGCCGGTTCGGCTCGACCAGATTCGAGCGAACCGGTTGGTTCGCAAGGATATTTGGAAACCCTAATAAAATTTAATTTTCAGATTTGGTTCGGTTTCGATAAACCAGCGAGAACCAGTCCAAAATTCAATTAATCGATTAAACCGTCCGGTTTCGATAAACCGGAATTTTTCCACACTTAAGAAAGATAAAATTTGGAAAAATTATTTGTTTGATCAGCATGTTGTTTGATAACATGATCTTTGATAACATGATGTTTTCCACATGATGCTAGCTAAGCCCATTAGATTTGCATTTTAATTTCGGTTTTGCAACCTGCGTGTTGCTCAATTTTGGGTTGTAGTAAATACAGCCTGCGTGTCGTCATTTGTATTTTATTTAATTTATTTTAATATGTAATCACGAAGACCGACACAAGAATCAAGTCAAGAAGGAGACCCGGATTGGAGGAGGCTCGAAGCCAGTGGGAGTCCAAAAGAATGGAGCAAGTTTGGATCTTGAAGATCTTGTCTTTAGGATCGGTTTTGCTAGATTCTTAGGAACTTTAGATGGGCTTAGCTATGCATATTTTATTATTACATTTGTATATTTGAATGTATGAATGTATGATAGTTTAAATATACAAGTTTATGTATGATTTGCTATCACCCACATGCAAAGATTAAAATTGGAATTTAATCAGACTCGCATGTAACCTGCTAAGGGATCATCTTTGCATAAATTTGCAATTGATGATTCCAGATTAAGATTGTATCGATATACAATCAGACTCTTATAATTCACTTAAACGCAAATAATTACAAGTCAAGCGTGATACCATTAAAGTTTGGGCACTCAAAAGGGCTTTGACCCTATGGATGTCGGTACGCCTCCGCGTAACATTCATAGAGAAGAAGTCTGGATGATATGGGTAGTTCTGTGTGGGTGCGTGCGCCTCCGCGTAGTAGTCACATTAGTTCTATCCATAGTTCAAGCTTGGTAGACTTGTCTACGATTGTCAGCTAGGGCTGACCTAGGGTATCAGTATAGGGTATGCCACGTACTAACAAGTACAGACCCTAGCCAGGAACTACGTGGTCTTGTAGATGGATTTACTCCTACCTTGATACACTCAATTGGAGCAGTGAGCCTCCGTTCACTTCAATTGAGAGTATGATGGGATCCTGGTTTAGATTCTAAAGTTAGAATCAGAAAGTGTTTTATAATTAAATCTCCAACTTCAACTTTAATTAATACTAGTTAAAAGTTGTTTACTGTGTAGATATAATATGGCAAACACGAATCACTCTGGTAGCGCGCTTAGGTCACTAATCGAGAATGATAAGCTTAACGGCGTAAACTTTCTCGATTGGGACCGGAATTTGAGACTCGTTCTCAAGCATGAACGTAAGGATTATATCCTTACCCAGGAACAGGCACCTACTGAACTAGCACTGAACGCCTCAAGGGCGCTAAGGGATACCTACCAGAAATTCCTTAGCGACCGGATAGACGTGCAGTGCATCATGATGGGCAGTATGGTGCCGGACTTGCAGCAACAGTTCTTGGACATTTTCGATGATCCCAAAGCCTGTATGGCTGAGATCGAGAAAATGTTCAAAGAGAAAGCGCGTGTCGAAAGATACGACACTTTCGTTGAGCTGATGTCTTGCAAGCTAAAGGCTGAGCTCCTGTCAGTCCTCATGTCCTTAAGATGAAACGTCTTTTGGAACATTTGACCAGGCTAGGTCATCCTGTGGACAAGGAAATGTCTGCAGACTTTGTGCTGCATTCACTTCCAGAAGCATATCGTGAATTCGTTGGAAATTACAATATGCATGACATGAACAAAACCGTGTCAGAGCTTCATGGTATGCTTGTGACTGCTGAAAAGAATCTCAAGGGGAAAACCAAGGAGGTTCTAATGGTCAACAAGCAAGTGAGCTTCAAGAAAGCCAGCCTGGGGAAGGGTAAGGCTCCTATGCACCTAGCAGGGAAGATTCGACAACCTAAGGGTCCAGCAGCTCCAAAGGCTGTTGAGAATCCGAAGAAGGATGTCGTCTGCTTCTATTGCCAAGGACTGGGGCACTAGAAGAAGGATTGCAAGAAACACAAGTTGTTTCTTAAGAAGAGTGGAGCTTCCACGTCTTCAGGATCAGGTATATTTGTTATTGAGCTCAATCTCAGTTTATCTACTTCAGATTCTTGGGTACTTGATACTGGTGCAGAATCTCACATTTGTGTTAATGTGCAGGCTCTAGGAAGTAGAAGAGAACTGAGCAAGGGCGAGGCGGACCTACGAGTTGGCGATGGCAATCAAGTCTCGACAACTGCTGTAGGAGATATTAGTCTCAGTTTGCCCAGTGGGCTAGTTTTATTTTTAAGTGATGTTCATTGTGTACCTGCGTTTCGCAGAAATATTATTTCAATTTCCTTGCTCGACAAGGAAGGATATCGTTTTACAATTGATAATGGAGTTTTTAGTATTTTCAATAAAAACATGTTTTTATTGCAATGCTTCATTAGTTGGTGGTTTATATATTCTTAATATTCAAAACACTGACACTAGCTCAATTTATAATATCAGTAACAAAAGGGTTAAATCCGATGATTTAAACCAGACTGTGATATGGCACTGCCGCTTAGGCCATATTGGCCAGAAACGCATCTCAACACTTCACAAGTGTGGACTTCTAAGTCCGTTTGAATTCACTTCAATTGAGAGATGCGAGTCATGCCTTATGGGCAAAATGACAAAAGCACCTTTTGCCGGTTTAGGTTAAAGGGCGAGTGACTTACTAGGCCTCATACATTCCGATGTTTGTGGGCCCATGAGCACTCAGGCCAGAAGAGGTTTTCACTACTTCGTTACATTCACTGATGACTTCAGTAGATATGGATATGTTTATCTTATGAGACATAAGTCGGAAACCTTTGACAAGTTCAAAGAGTTCCAGAACGAAGCACAGAACCAGCTTGGTAAAAGTATAAAGGCGCTTCGATCTGACCGAGGCGGTGAGTACTTAGACCAAGACTTTCACAGTTATTTAAAGGAGTGTGGGATCATCTCTGAATTGGCTCCGCCTGGAACACCTCAAATGAATGGTGTATCCGAACGGAGAAATCGGACCTTGCTTGACATGGTTCGATCAATGATGAGTCAGGCTGATCTTCCTATCTCCTTCTGGGGCTATGCCCTAGAAACGGCCGCATTCATATTGAATCGGGCTCCTACAAAGGCAGTGGAAAGCACTCCATACGAAGTGTGGAACGGGAAGAAACCCTTATTAGCTTTCCTTAAGATTTGGGGATGTGAAGCTTACGTCAAGCGTTTGCTAGGCGATAAGCTCGAACCCAAATCAGACAAATGTGTCTTTGTGGGGTACCCTAAAGAAACAAGAGGGTACTATTTCTACAAACCCAGCGAGAACAAAGTTTTTGTTGCTCGAGGAGGGGTATTTTTGGAAAAGGAATTTATTTCCAAAAGAGCTAGTAGGAGTGCCGTGCATCTTGAAGAAATTCAAGAAGATACAGAGCAATCCACTACGCCGAATGTAGAAATACAGGAGCCAGAAGAGGTCATTGATCAAGAACCAATCCCGACACCCATTCCAGATGGTCCAAGAAGGTCTGAGAGATCTCGTCAAGCTCCTATCAAATATGGCTTCCTAGCCACTGAAGGAAATGACTTGATGTTGGTGGATCAGGATGATCCAGAAACCTACAGACAAGCTTTGGCCAGTCTAGACTCCGAAAAATGGCAGAACACCATGAATGAGGAAATGAAATCCATGTCAGATAACCAAGTCTGGAACTTGGTGGATCAGACCCCTGGGATAAAACCCATCGGTTGTAAATGGGTCTATAAAATTAAGACTGACATGGATGGAAAACCTCAGACCTATAAAGCTAGACTGGTTGCGAAAGGTTATCGCCAAATCGAAGGTATCGATTATGACGAGACTTTTTCACCTGTGGCTATGGTCAAATCTATCCGGATCATTCTAACCATAGCAGCATACTATGACTATGAGATATGGCAGATGGACGTCAAAACCGCCTTCCTTAACAGGAATTTAAAAGAGGATGTGTATATGACACAGCCCGAGGGTTTTGTTGATCCAGAGAATCCCGGAAAGATTTGTAAGCTGCTTAGATCCATTTATGGATTAAAGCAAGCTTCACGGAGTTGGAACATTCGTTTTGATGAAGCCGTAAGGGAATTCGGTTTTATCAAAAACGAAAGTGAGCCTTGCGTATATAAGAAAGCGAGTAGGAGTAAAATAGTATTCCTAGTGCTATATGTCGATGACATACTGATCATCGGGAATGACATTCCTACCCTGCTTGAAGTTAAAGCTTGGTTAGGGAAATGCTTCTCGATGAAGGACTTAGGTGATGCTGCTTTCATTTTGGGCATCAAGATCTACAGAGATCGACCCAAGAGAATATTGGGCCTAAGTCAGAGCACTTACATAGATAAGGTGTTGAGAAGATTCTCAATGCATGATTCTAAGAAGGGATACTTACCCATGCGACATGGCATTAAGCTTAGCAAACAACAGAGTCCTAAGACTCCTGATGAGCTAAGCAGAATAAGTAAGATCCCATATGCTTCGGCTGTGGGATCTATCATGTATGCTATGATTTGCACGAGACCAGACGTCTCGTTCGCGTTAAGCTGTACCAGCAGATATCAATCTAACCCAGGCCAGGAGCACTGGACTGCTGTCAAGAGTATCCTAAAGTATCTAAGGAGAACTAAAGACGCATTCCTAGTGTATGGTGGGAAGGATGGAGAACTAGCAGTCACAGGATATGTTGATGCTAGCTTTCAGACAGATCCTGATGATTTCAAATCACAAGCAGGATTTGTATTCGTGTTAAATGGCGGAGCATTCAGCTGGAAGAGCTTCAAGGAAGCCACAACTGCCGATTCTACAACAGAAGCTGAGTACATAGCTGCAGCAGAAGCAGCTAAGGAAGCTGTATGGGTTAGAAGCTTTCTAACTGGATTAGATGTAATGGCGCGAGCATCTGATCCGGTAAGCTTGTTGTGTGACAACACTGGGGCCATAGCATTAGCTCAAGAGCCCAGATTCCACAACAGAACTAAACACATACAGAGGAAGTATCACATTATCAGAGAGTATATTGATAACGGTGATGTGGAGATGGCTTATGTAATGACTGATGACAATGTTGCTGATCCCCTAACAAAGGCTTTACCGCAGCCTAACCATGAGGCGCACGTGAAGTCGATGGGGGTAGATTGGAACTTAGGTTGGAACTAGGGGCAAGTGGGAGATTGTTAGGTTTGTGCCCTAGTCCAAAATAATTCCTCAATCTATATTGTAACGGACATCATTATTCTACATAATAAATGGCATAATATTACTAACGTGTTGTAGTAATATATCTAATGTGATTTGATCTATGTCATAATGTGTGTAATCACTTATAGTAGAACTATAGATCAGAAATAGTTGCATTCGATAGAGTCCCTGATCAGCTAAGCTTCTTCTGAAGCGATCAGTATGAGACTAACTCCTTGTGATCACGCTCTACTGATCATGGCAAAGATGTGCCGGAGTTATATCATAGATATCATCAGGTCGATAATATCGGACAACCCGATTGTGAGTATGCTGCATAGATCTAGTCATGAGATACTCACATATCGTAACTTGTCATCATATCCTAAGACCAAGGAGTCTTTGTGTACACTATGTAACAAATACCTAAGTTTGACCTAGTCTAACGTTATCTGTGTAGTTACGACGTTTTTCGAGATTGGCTAATTTTGAAGAAACTAAAGAATCATGTTACAAAGAATGTCGAAGCATCCTCTACAACATCTTGTGTGACATTGTTGACGGCGTCTCGACAAGCATCCTGATCGACAGAAATCAGGAAAGTGCAGGCTCGGCAGTGCAGCAAGAAAACGATTAGGAAAGTGCAGAACGACTCCTAATCTGAAAAGAAGAAAGACGGTGATTAAGAGGAAACCCTTTAGGGTTAGTACTCATCCACGATTGCTATAAAAGCTTAGGCTACCCCCTTAGCAATCGTGTGGTTCTTTATTTGTTTCCTAGCAACAATTTGCAAGGTTCTTAGACGTGAAGGTTTGCGGGCTGAGAAATTGCAGATTGAGCTTAGGATGTTGTGTATCACATAACTATAGAGAGTTAGGTGATTGAGGGTTTACTGAAGTCGTGAGTTGAAGACTGCACGCAACCACCAAGCTTGAAGAAGACTTGAAGACGACAGAGCAAGGCGATTGCTCGAAGAGTGGAATCAAGACGTTCTTGGATTCAGGGGGAGACCCTGAGATAGATTGCACTGTAAGACGTAGCATAAAGTATAGATCTAGGAGGGATCACAGGTACTTGTATGTTCTGACGGATTACTGATAAGTGAAATCTTTCCACTAGGCTGAGAGCCCCCAGACGTAGGTGACGTTGCACCGAACTGCGTAAACAATCTGCTGTGTCATTACTTAGAGCTTTATATTTACTGTCCTGCATTATCTACGCAAGAAGTCAGACACAACGTTATAACATTCTGTGTAACTTTGTGTGTGGCATCTTGCACGACTAAGTGATCAGAATTTCAATCTGTAAAAGGGTACCTATAACGGCTTCGATTGGCTTTGGCATTTATTGCACTAGTGAACTTGAAAGGCGTCTAAGGGATTTATCACTCATACTTCGGTATGAGAAAGATATCCGTTTAGGCCACTTGATGAGTATGACTGAAGAAATAGCATGGCCATGCAGGTAATACCTTAGTATCAGTTTTCAGTCATCTCAGATATCAAGAAACAGTGATTGATAAATTAGGATGACCGTTTTATGCCTATTGATCAATCTGGATATCGGTGTTATAAAAGGACAGTGACATGTACGATAACAGGTTAAGTCGAATAATCGATAATCACGAATATTGGATAATCATAATGTCTTGCTAGAGGCCACTTATGATGGAAAGGGTAAAATGGTAATTTTACCAGTCTGCCAATTATTCGTGAGCCTAGAGGGTCACAGGCATTAAGCACAATACATGACAATAATTATGGATGAGATTTGAGAACGATTCGGTAGTTTTCTAGTCTAAGGTTTTAACCAGACGGCTAAAGGAAATCAATTCGAGAAAATTGAGCCGGTTTGACTAAACCGAAATTAGAACTCAAGTTAATGGGTTTAATTTTGGGTTTTAGTTAAATGGGCTTAAAGCCCATTTAAGGTTCAAGATAAGAGAGGGGTTAAATGCAAATAAGAAGGATTAAAAGGATGGATAATGCAATTTTTATTTTGAAATTCAATTTTAATTTCAAATTAAAAATCACATAATCATTTTTTTATCTTATCCTTTGAAAATTTCAGCAACCAACTCCCTCTCTCTCTCTCTCCCTCATTGCCGAACCCACTCTCTCCTCTCAACCTCCATTATTGCTCAAGTTTTCCTTTTGATTTTCTAGCAAAAATTAGAGAGAAAAATCATTTCGGTTGTGTGCTTGTGTGGACTTGATAGAGAGGACACTACGCTTGTGTTCTTGTCGATTTCAAGAGGTAAATATCAGTTTTAATTATGTTTATAACATGTTCAAATAGCATTAAGATTCAGATTTTTATCGATCACCACGGTTACACATTGTCCGCTGCATGATTTTCAATCTTTGGAACCCGTGGTGATCTTCTTCAGGCGTAGGACGTTTCAAGTGTTCGTGCACGAGATGTTGTAATTCGGCTTGGCACGATATGGACACCATTTGCGATCATATACTAAAAAAGGTTTCCTTATATTGTATAATGTGTGGTTTCATCACGGCGAAGCCGAAGGAGCTAGTTCGAGTCGCAATTGGGATATGAGTTTGAGGCCAACATCGAGGAATCAGTCTTGTTCGACGTCGGACAACAATCCAGTGTACGTTGATCTTGTCCAACAGTTCGTGGATGATGTAGACCCAACTAGAGATGTAAGGGTTGACGAGGACGAGGACGAGGAAGAGAACATTAATATAATAACCGAAGTCGAGGAGGGAGTTGCTAAGGAAATCATGACGTCATACAAACGGTTGGTGACGGAGTCGCAAAAGATGTTGTACGAAACGACGTGTGTCGTGACTAGTGAGGACACTACTTTAGTAGCGCTGTTAACGATGTTGTCCATCAAGCAGAGCATTGGGATGTTTGACGCGGCTTTTACCAAGGTCACCAAAGATTACTGTCGTACGTTACCCTAACCTAATATGTATCCATCTAGCTACGTGGCGGCAAACTAGAAAATGAAGGTTATCGAAATGCCACACGTGAAATACGATGCATGTCTGTACGGGTGCACTTTGTACTACGGGACCCAATCGGAACTCCAGATATGTAGCATTTGTGTTGAAGCATGATACGCTAAAATGGGAAAAAACTGGTTTCGAAGAAGATGTTGTGGTACTTCCCATTGGCTACTCGACTTCAACGTTTATATCTTGCCCATAGGCGACTGAATGGATGCGATGGCACAGGGAGTGGGAGTATAAGGACAATGACATATTAGTACATCCATTGGACAAGGCATACTGGATTAAGTTTGACAAGAAATACCCGGTATTTTCATGAGATTTTCGAAACGTGCGGTTGGCACTATCATCCGATGGGTTCTCTCCATATGGGCCTAATATGCCGAGTTACAGTTTGTAGCGGGTAGTCGCGATCCCGTTGAATTCCCCCCCCCCCCCCCCGATGGCTATGCAAAAGGAGTATAACATCCTCAACATATTGATATCGGGTCCAAAATCTCCTGAAAAATGATCGAATAACTTCATGCGTCCGCTGATTGCTAAGTTGAACCATCTGTGGGAGCACAGGGCTGTCACATGGGATGGTTCTAAGAAACAAACTTTCATAATGCAGGCTAATGTGATGTGGACAATAAGTGACTTCCCGGGTCTGAGAATCTTGCGGGGCATCCAGACTAAAGGCTACAAGGCGTGTCCTTTATGCTTGGACGCGATTGATTCTTCACGCAATAACTCAATAATATCTTACCAAGGTGTGCGTAGGTTCTTGCCAGAAAACCACCCACTGCGATTTGAGGCAAAGGCCTTTAACGGTCAAATCGAGACCCGACAAAAGGCCTAAACGACATTGAGGGCCTTCCATACTCAAAGAGATACTACGTCATAAATACCCACCACCTAGCCTGTATCGGAAGTTCAGTAAACGAAAAGATGGTGGTGGTCATATCTGTTGGTTTAATAAAAGCATATTCTGGGAGCTGAATTATTGGAAAACTCATCAAGTCAGACATGCCTTGGATTTGATGCATATAGAGAAGAACGTATGCAACAACGTCATAGCTATAGTTCTTGGAATTGCGGGGAAGACTAAGAATGACATGAAAGCTAGGAAAACATACGAGGAACAAAACGTCCGGCGAGACCAGTGGTTGCAAGACGGGGAGCTCCCTGATGCACCTAATGGCGTGGCGGGTCGTGAACGGAAGGAAGTACTGGAGCGTATCCGAGCAGTTAAGTTTCTCTCTGGATATGCGGGAAATCTAAAGAGCAAGGGGAATCCCGATGGAAAAAAGTTCCTCAGATTGAAGACCCACGATTGTCACGTGTTGATGCAATATATCTTCCCTCTTGTCATTCGGAAGTACGTTCCGCCTTATGTGGCAGAAGAATTATCAGAGCTGGGCAAGGCCTTCCAGTTGTTGTACACGAGTGAGTCGAGGAAAAAAGCGCTGAAAAAATTGGGGGAAGATATAGTGGTTCTAGTTTGTAAGTTGGAAACTATTTTCCCTCCTTCATTCTGTACAATTATGGTTCACCTTCTACTGCATCTTTCGGATTAAGTTTTGCGGACCGGCCTAGTCCATTTCACATAAATGTTTCCAATTGAACGGTATACTCCTTGACAACAATATCTATAAGATCTCTCGTTACAAATAAAATTGAATTTAACATTCACACATAATTACCATTGCATGTAACTTGGCGTATATAAGAAAAGTGTGTGCAACCCGCAGTGTCTGGAAGGTTGTATAGTGCATCAATACTTGATGCACGAGTTGGTCACATTCACTGAGATGTACCTAAACCGCGCCACTTCACTTAGCGAACCATTGATTAGTGCAGCTCCAGGTTTCAACTTATAAGTTCTTGCCCCACATGTAGAAATGAAGGGTGTTGTGCGAGGTAAGAAATTGAGCGCATCTGAGATGTTTTGGGCGAATTGGAAAATTATTTGGAATTGTGCCGAAGCAGATGCATTCGTAGAATCACATCTAGTAGGGTTTAAACAAGTACACCATGGGAAATCTCTTCAAGACCGAGTGATGTCTTTTGTCTTCGACTGGCGAAGATGTGTACATAGTAGACATCAATTACGTGTTTATTCTTGGAATTTTTTTACATGAACTAATATCATATCACGTATGCAGATGACTGCTCCAGGGATACAATAAGAGTTGGTACTACCATCTAGAGGACCTCGTTCGTCGGCTATTTATTCGAAGTGTACTGTTAACGGCGTTAGATTTTGTACCTTGAGAATCGACGAGGGCCGGAGAAATCAAAATTCAGGGTTCATGATTGAAGCAAATGACGTATGTTACTACGGTTTTCTTATGGACGTATGTGTCCTTACCAACTCCGAAGCATGCTAGTCGTTCTATTCAAGTGTCAGTGGTACGACAAACGGACCATGGGGAATGATGCAAATGGGTTCATTTCGGTCAACACGTCCACAAATAGTCACAATCAAAACTCGTTTTTCCTTGCTATAATGGAAAAACAAGTATACTACATCGACGACCTTAAATCTGATTCGTGGAAGGTTGTCAAGGTCGTGTCTTATAGGGGTCACTACAAACCGAGCACGGTAGCCCGTGTCGAGGATGACGAGCCGGACTTTCAAGTCAATGAACCATACCAAGAAGATCAAATTGACATCGTCAAACCAGGTGGTATCACTATCGACGTAAGATGCTTACACCGGATTCTAGTACTTGCACGCGAGAACGACGAAATCGAATCGGGCGACAAGGAAAACGAAGAAAACGAGGACACTGATATGAAAGGGCATGAAGAATATGATTTTGCCAAGTCTGAATAAAATATCTATATGTATGTTTGATTGAATTATCAATAAATTATGTGATTTAATTCAAAATTTACTATTATGTGTCAAATAGCCTCTAAGGGTAATTTGGTCAATTTCACCTGAATTAGAGTGAATTTGGTCATTTATGACTTCTAAGCCCTAATTCGGTCATTTCTGACCGAAATAGGGCTAATTTGGTCAATTAAGACCTCTAAGGATAATTTGGTCATTTTTGGTCATTATGTGTTATTTGGTCTTTTTTTTCTAAGTATGAATTTGTAACGGCGCACAAACCTGCGTGTGTTGTTACAAATGGTCAACAATATTGACCAGATTGTTGACCTACGTTTGACATCAAGTTTTTGTTTTGGATTGAGATTCATACATTATCAGAATTGTCTGAAATTTTGGAACATGAAGTAACAGACCATTGGGCTCAAATCGGTACAGTCGGATTCACGATCGGAGCAACATAAATAAAATAATACTTTTATTTTCAATTTGTAACATCGCACATGGATATGTACGCCGTTACTAAATTTTTAATAACGGCGCACATAGCCAATGTGCACCATTACGAATGGTCAAATGTTATTGTCAACTTAGTTGACTTTCCCTTGACCGGTTTAGATTGAGGTTCACACATTATCGGAATTGTCTGAAACTTTGGCACATGAAGTCACAAACCATTGCGGACCTATCCGCACGGTTGGATTCAAACATGTTTTTCAACATTGTTCACTTTTGTTGAAAGCGTGAGTATAGTGTACAAGAACGTAAAATCTAACAAAAACCCTAAACACATTGATCATTAAACATTCGGTCAAGTGATAAATATTTTTTGAAATCAAAACCGTTCAAAGTATTGTAAATAACATTGATGTGGTATACTAACATTTTAAGGAAAATAAAACTACATGAACATTGCTTATCATTCACGATCGGACCGACATAAAATTTTAATAGTTTTAAGGTTTTAATTTGTAACGACACACACTATGTACACCGTCACAAAGTTGGCGGTAAACAAAAATTTGGCGAAAATACCGTTACAAAAAAATGTAACGACGCATATACGAGAGTGTGCCGTCACAAACTAGTTGACTGTTGTGAAAATTTTACCGTTATAAAAAGAACGGTCGGGAAGTCTAACCGTTATATTACCGTTAGAATTACTAACGGCGCACATTTGGTTGTGCGTCGTCACTAATAATTTAGTAACAGCACACATTAGATATGTGTGTCATTACTAAGCCTAATTATTTAATCCCTGAATCCTCTTCTTGTTCCTCTCGCCTCTGGTTCTCTCTAGTTCTCTTGTCTCTCCTCACTGTTTTCGTCGCTGTCGTCGCCGCTCTCACCGTCCGTCGCTGTCATTGTCGTCGCCGCCATCTGTCGCCTTCTTTTGCTTTCTAATATGTTTTTTTATAGAAATTGGTTTTAATTTTAGGTTTACCTTTATATTTAGATATGTATGAATATTGGATATTGGATATGAAATTGCATGTTGATTTGTTGGTTTGACATGAATTTATCAAAATTTGTTAGAATTACATGAATATTGGATCTAGTTTTACATGAATATGTATTTGGATTTAGGTTTTGATATGAAAATTTCAAAATTGCATGTTAAATTGGATATGAATATGAACTTCGATATGAATATGAATATCAATGTATGAAAAATATGAATATCAATATCAATTTATGCTTAATTTCGATATGAATATCAATGTATGAAAAATATTTAGTTTGCATGTTCAATTTCGACATGAATATGAAATTTTAGTTTAACTTAAATATTTCGATGTTAGTTTGAGTTAATAGGTTAACTGTTAGTTTCACGTTAATATTCGATATTAGTTTAACGTGAATATGAAATTGTTGGTTTCACATGAATATGGCCTCTTAACGGTCAAAATTTTGGTCATTTTACGGCCTCTTAAGGGTAATTCAGTCGTTTTGACCAAATGAGGGGTAGTGCGTGTTGGGATTTTATGCCATAGCAGAATGTATTTTCAATCTACTCATGTAATAAGATTATTAGTTGAAATAAAATCGGCATTTATATTACTAAGTGTTGTAGTAATATCTTAAGTATGATTTGATTCGTATCATTGATGTGTCAACACATAATAGTAGATCTACAGATCAGATAAAATCACACTTAAGTTGTCCCCGATCAGAATAACTTCATAAGAATAGATCGGTATGAGGCTAACTCTAAATTATCACGCTCTAATTATTAGAGTTATGCCCTACTCCCATATAAAAGTGATCTACAGATGTAATGTTTTATCAACTTTCCGGATAAACAAATCGGCATATATTACTAATGTATTGTAGTAATATATCGAATGTAATTTGATCTATGTCATTATGTGTGTAACCACTAATAGTAGAACTGTAGATCAGAAAGAATTACATTTGATGAGTCCCTGATAAGCGAAGCTTCTTTATGAAGCGATCAGTATGAGACCAACTCCTTGTGATCACGCTCTACTGATTATGGCAAAGTATGTGCCAGAGCTATATCATAGATATCATCAAGTCGATGATATCGGACAACCCAATTTTGAGTATGCAACATAGATACTGTCATGAGATACTCATAGATCGTAGCTTGTCATTATATCCTAAGACCAAGGAGTCTTTGTGTGCACTGTGTAATGAATCTCTAAGTTTGACCTAGTCTAACGTTACCTGTAAAAGGGTAGCCATAACGGCTGTGATTGGCTTGGTTATGAATTACATTGGTGAACTTGAAAGACGTCTGAGGGATTTATCACCCATACTCCGGTATGAAAAAGATATCCGTTTAGGCCACTTGATGAGTATGACTGAACAAATAGCACGGTCGAGCAGGTGATACCTTAGTATCAGTTTACAATCATCTCAGATATCAAGAAACAGTGATTGATAAATTAGGATGACGTTTCTATGCCTAATGATCAATCTGGATATCGGTTTGATAAAACGATAGTGACATGTATGATAACAGGATAAGTCGAATAATTGATAACCACGAACGTTGGGTAATCATAATGTGTTGCTAGAGACCACTTATGATGGAAAGGGTAAAATAGTAATTTTACTAGTCTGCCAACGGGTCGTGAGCCTAGAGGGTAACACGCATTAAGCACAATACGTGACAAATAAGCATGGATGGAAATTGGGAGAATTCGGTTTTAAGTTTAGTCAAATTGAAAACGATTCGGTTGATTTCTGGCCTAGGTCTTTAACCAGGCGGTTGAAGGAATCGATTTGGGGAAACTGGACCGGTTTAGCTAAACCATAATTAGAACTCAATTATATGGGTTTTAATTTGGATTTAGTTAAATGGGCTTGAAGCCCATTTAGGGTTTTAATTCATGAATGGGGTTAGAGTGCAATTATGAGTTTAAATGTGTAAGTTGTGTAATTACTTATTTAAAAATTCAAAATCATATTTTTTGAATTAATTTGTTATAATTACATGATATTTCATTCCATAATTTTTTGCTCATATATTTGGCATTTCTTCTCCCAATTCCCCCTTCATGGCCGACCCTCTCAAGCATTCCTTCATAGCTTTTTTTGTTCATTTCTTCTTATATCCATTAGCAAGTGTGTGAGAGAAAACCGACGGTGGTTTTTGTGCTTGTGTGGACTCGATAGAGAAACACTACTTTGTGTTTTTAATCGATTAACAAGGTAAACATTTCAGATTATAAAAAATTATAACATGCTGAATTTTTCATTATGATTCAAGTTTTTATTCGATTCCCATTTTTCGGTTTTCGCTCCGCTTCATGAAATTATTATATGGAACCTATGGGAATCCCTTTCACTACTGGCCATGGCCAGAGGGGCCGGAGTTAGATCATAGTTTCGCCAGACGGGGTGATATGGGACGACCCGATCGTGAGTATGTTACATAGATACAGTCATGAACATACTCATATGTCAGTACGTGAAATCACATCCTCAGACGGGAGGATCTCTGAGGTCACTATGTGATGAGTGACGATTTTGACTCAGTCTAACGTCTCCTGTGACAGGGTTACAATAACGACTATGATTGTCTCGAACACGAGTCACGTGAGGTGAGTTAATAGATCGTTGAAGGATTTATCCCTCATGCAGATGTATGAGAAGATATCTGTTTAGGCCACTTGATGAGTACAACTGAATTATAATAGCATGGCCATGCAGTCGATACGGAGTATTAGTCACAAATTCAGTTAACTCAAATTAAGAAATAGGACAATTGAACGAGGATGACTTGTATATGCCTCGTGGTTGTCAAGATATCAAGAGGATAAAAGGATAGTTTCATGTACAACAAGGTTAAGTCGAAATCTCGATAATCACAAGCGTTGGGTAATCATGATGTCTTGCTAGAGGCCACTCGTGATGGAAAGGGTAAAATGGTAATATTACCAGTCCGCCAACGTGTCGTGAGCCTAGAGGGCCGCACACTGAAGGTTGAGTAAAACGGATGCAATCATGTAGAGGAATCACGAGAGGGATAATTCCCGGTTTTGGATTAAACCGGATTAGACTGATTTCGGTTTAGTATTAAACCGGAAATCAAGAACGGTTTAGCTGGACCAATTAATTAGAATTTAAACCAATAGATTTAATTAATTAATTTCAGCTAAATAGGCCTAGCCAGATTGGGCTAAGCAAGAATGGTTTTCTCTACTTAATTAATTAATAAGCTTTGGGCTTTAAGCCCATTAAGGGCTTTAAGCCCATTATGGAATGATTTTTCATTCCATAATTTTTTGCTCATATATTTGGCATTTCTTCTCCCAATTCCCTCCTTCATGGCCGACCCTCTCAAGCATTTCTTCATAGCTTTTTTGTTCATTTCTTCTTACATCCATTAGCAAGTATGTGAGAGAAAACCGACGGTGGTTGTTGTGCTTGTGTGGACTCGATAGAGAAACACTACTTTGTGTTTTTAATCGATTAACAAGGTAAACATTTCAGATTATAAAAGTTTAACACATGCTGAATTGTTCATTAAGATTCAAGTTTTTATTCGATTCCCATGGTTCAGTTTTCGCTCCGCTACATGAAATTATTGTTTGGAACCCATGGGAATCCTTTTCAGTGGTATCAGAGAATGGTTGTTATGATATTTATTCATTGTGTTTAAATTTGAAATTTTATTTTTGTTCTTGAGTTCATCATTTAAATATGCATGAAATTGAAAAAAAAAATTCATATTTAATTGATTTTGAAATATTGCAAAAATTAATTTTTGGGGCTGTTTCGGGTTAGCCATGGCTAAGCAGGGTCGAGACCCTTGGTGGACCATGGAATGCCCTAGGGCAGCCCATGATCGGCACTAAGGGCCGACCAGGTTGCCCACGGGCGACCATGGCAGCCCTCGCCGGCCACCATGGTCGCTGCCGCACGGTCTGCCCTCGTGGGCGCCCATGGCAGTCCTCGCGGGCCACCATGGTTGCCTCGTGGGCAACCAGGCTCTGCCCAAGGGGTGACCATGGCAGCCCTCGCGGGCCACCATGGTCGCTCCCGTGGGCGACCACGGTCAGCCCTGCGGGCCACCGTGGTTGCCTCCGCGGGCGACCTCGGTTGGGTCGGTTCGGCTCGACTAGATTTGAGCTGAACCGGAAAGTTCGCGAGAATTTTGAAGCCCTAAAATTTTATTTTCATATTTGGTTCGATTTCGATAAACCAGCAAGAACCGATTCAAAATTCAATTAATAAATTAAACAGTCTGGTTTTGACTAACCGAAATTTTTCCACACTTAAGAAAGATAAAATTTGGAAAAATTTGTTGTTTGATAAGCATGCTGAGTGATCACATGATCTTTGATAACATGATGTTTTCCACATGATTTATAGCTAAGCCCTCTAGACTTGTATTTTAATTTCGGCTTTGCAACATGCGTGTTGCTAAGTTTTGGGTTATAATAAATACGGCATGTGTGTCGTGATTTGTAATTTATTTTTATTTATTTAAATTTGTAATCACGAAGACCGACGCAAGAAGCAAGTCAAGATGAAGACTCGAAATTTAGAGGAGGCTCGAAGCCAGTGGGAGTCCACAAGAATGGAGCAAGTCTGGACCTTGAAGACCAAGTCTTTAGGATCATTTTTGCTAGATTCTTAGGAACCTAAGATGGGCTTAGCTATGCATAATTTACCGTTACATTTGTATGTTATATATGTATGAATGTATGATAGTTTAATATACAAGTTTATGTATGATTAGCTATCACCCACATGCAAAGATTAAAAACCGTTATTTAATCAGACTTGCATGTAACCTGATAAGGGATCATCTTTGCATGAATTTGCAATTGATGATCCTAGATTAAGATTGTATCGATATACAATCAGACTGTTATAATTCACTTAAACGCAAGTAATTACAAGTCAAGACTGATACCATCCAAGTTTAGGCACTCAAAAGGGCTTTGAGCCTATGGATGTCGGTACGCCTCCACGTAACATTCATAGAGGAGAAGTCTGGATGAGATGGACAGTACTATGTGGGTGTGTGCGCCTCCGCGTAGTAGCCACATTAGTTCTGTTCATAGTTCAAGATTGGTAGACTTGTATACGATTGTCAGCTAGGGCTGACCTAGGGTATCAGTATAGGGTATGCCCTGTACTTTTAGTACATGCCCTAGCCAGCAACTACATAGTCTTGTAGATGGGTGTATTCCTACCTTGATGCTCTCAATTGGAGCAGTGAGCCTCCGTTCACTTCAATTGAGGGTATGATAGGATCCTAATGTTAGAATCAGACAAGTGTTTTATAATTGAATCTCTAACTTGAATTTTAATTAATTTCACCATGTAGAACTAAAAGGAAAAGACAACACAAAGGAGTAATAGCGCACTGAGAGTCCAGATTGAGGACAGACTCAAGGGCATGAATTACTCAGATTGGAATAGAAACTTGAGGCATGTACTTAAGCATGAACGCAAGTAGTATATCCTTACCAAAGAACCTCCTGCTGAGCCACCGTTAAACACCGCTAGGGCACTAAGGATACTTATCAAAGTTCCTTAGTAATCAAATCGATGTGTCATGCATTACGGTGGGCAGTAGAATGCCAGAGTTGCAGAAGTAGTTCAGGTTCGTTTCAGATGACCCTCATACCTATAAGGCAGAGGTCATGGAAATGTTCAAGGAGAAAGCTCGTGTTGAAAGATATGATACTTTCATAGAACTTAACTCCTGCAAGCTTAAGGCTGGAGCCTTGTTAGTCCCCATATCACGAAGATTTAATCTCTTCAGGAACATCTAACCAGACTCGATTTTGATGATCAGGTGGAAATGGCAGCAAATTTTATGTTGCAGTCACTTCCTGATACATATAGTGATTTCATAGTAAATTACAATATGCATGACATGGACAAGTCCTTAATAGAGCTTCATGGGATACTCGTGACCACTGAAAAGAACCTTAAGGGCAAGACCAAGGAGGTCCTTATGGTCAAAAAGAAGGTCAGTTTCAAGAAAGCTGATCAGGGTAAGGGTAAGGCTCCTGAGCACCTTGCAGGGCAGATCAGACACCCCAAGCGTCCAAAGGTTCAAGCAGTTCCCAAAGCTGCTGTGAAGGCTAAGGACAAAATGGAGGAGGTGCAATGAGCCAGGACACTAGAATAAGGGATTGTAAGCAATACAAGGATCATGTGAAGAAGAGTGGGTATCCACGTCTTCGGGATCAGATATTTACGTTCCTAACCTTAATCGCTATAATGTAAATAACAAAAAGGCTTAAATCTGATGATTTAAACCAAGTTACAATCTGGCATTTTCATCTAAGGCACATAGGCGAGAAACGCATTTCAACACTTCACAAGTGTGGACTTTAAGTCTGTTTGAATTCACTCAAACTGAAAGATGCAAGTCTTGCCTGATGAGCGAGAAACGCATTTCAACACTTCATAAGTGTAAACTTTTTAAGTCTGTTTGAATTCACTCAAACTGAAAGATGCAAGTCTCGCCTAATGGGCAAAATGACAAAGACACCTTTCATAGGTTTATGTGAAAGGCGAGTGACTTATTAAGTCTAATACATTCCGATGTCTGTGGACCTATGAGTACTGAGGCAAAAAGAGAGTTTAACTAATACTTGACTCTGGAAACGGCTGCATTCATTTTGAATATGGCTCCGATGAAGACAATGATAGTACACCATTAACAGTCATTCTGTCTCCCATTACTCTGGATGCGTGCGCCTCTGCGTAGTATTCATTGGGATGTGAGCTGAATAAGGTAATCAGTTCTATTTGGATGCGTGCGCCTTCGCGTAGTAGCCAAATAAGAGCTGGACTAGAGTCACAGAAGGTACGCCACATGGCACTCGTTACGTCTCCCGTTACCATGGATGTGTACGCCTTCGCGTAGTATTCATTGGGATGGGAGCGGAATGAGATGGTCAGTTCTATTTGGATGTGTGCGCCTTCGTGTAGTAGCCAAATAAGAAATGGACCATGGTCATGTATGGTGTTGGAAACATCCTAGTATGTTTTTCCTAAAGATTTGGGTAGCAGAGATGCAGGCATCCAAATCAGATAAGTGTGTCTTCGTAAAGTATCCTTAATACAACTTCTACATACCTAGCGAGAACAAAGTCTTTGTTACACAATGAGGGATATTTTTTGAGAAAGAACTTATTTCCAAAATAGCTAATGGGAGTCTCGTGCATCTCGAAGAAATTCTAGAGGGCACGGAACAGCCTGAAGCAATTCAGGAGCCTGCTATGCAAGATGTAGAAGTACTGGAGCCTCAGTTGGTCGTAGATGAAGAATAAATCCCTACATAAATTCTAGATGATCCAAGGAGGTCTGAAAGATCTCGTCATGTTCCAGACAGATATGGCTTCACAGCCACTGAGGAAAATGAGTTAATGTTGGTGGATCAAGATGATCCAAAACCTTCAGCCAAGCTTTGACCAGTCCAGACTCCGAAAAATGACAGAACACCATGAGTGAGGAAATGAAATCCATGTATGACAACCAAGTCTGGTACTTGGTTGATCAAACCCCTGAGATAAAACCCATCGGTTCTGAGTGGGTCT
The DNA here is from genome assembly GCA_963920655.1 of Geranium rotundifolium. Classification (NCBI taxonomy): domain Eukaryota; kingdom Viridiplantae; phylum Streptophyta; class Magnoliopsida; order Geraniales; family Geraniaceae; genus Geranium; species Geranium rotundifolium. The sequence continues at coordinate 28,393,810 of OY987315.1, read as the reverse complement.
ATAGGATCAAGACCGACATGGATGGAAATCCTCAGACCGATAAGGTTAGGATGGTTGTAAAAGGTTATCATCAGATTCAATACATGAACTATGATGACACATTTTCACCAGTAGCAATGGTCAGTTTGATCTGGATTATTCTTAGCCAAAACTATGGCAGATGGATGTCAAAACCCCTTCCTTAGCAGGAACTTACTAGAGGGTGTGTGTATCACATGGCTTGTGGGTTTTGTAGATCCAAAGAATCCCGGAAAGATATGTAAGCTACAAAGATCCATTTATGGATTGAAGCAAGCTTCAAGGAGTTAGAACCTTCATTTTGATAAAGTTGTAAGGGAACTCGACTTCATCAAAAACAAAAGTGAGCCTTGCGTACATAAGAAAGCGAGTGGGAGTAATATTGTATTCTTGGTATTTATTCATCGAGAATGACATCCCGACCTTGCCACCAAAGCTTGGTTAGGGAAGTACTTATCGATGAAGGACTTAGGTAGTGCTACATATATTGTAGGCATCAGGATCTCTACAGATAATTCAAAAAGGATTTTGGGCCTAAGTCAGAACACGTTGCTAAGTCAGAACAAGTACATAGGTAAAGTGTTGAGAAGACTCTCAATGCTTGATTCTAAGAAAGAATACATACCCATGCGTCATGGCATTAAGCTCAGCAAGCTACATAGTCTTAGAAATCCTGATAAGCTGAGCAGGATGAGTAAGATCCCTTATGCTTCGGCTGTGGGATCCGTCATATATGCAAGGATGTGCACGAGACTGGAAGACTCGTTTACACTAAGTTGTACCAGCAGATTCCAATCTAACCCCGCCCAATTACACTGGATTGCTGTCAAAGGCCATCCTCAAATATTTGAGGAGGACCAAGGATGCATTCCTGATGTATGGGGTGTAAATAGAGAACTAGCAGTCAAAGACAAGTCAATGCTAGTTTTCAGACATATCCAGATGACTTCAAAATTCAGTCAGGATATATTTTGTGTTCAGTGGTGGCGCTTTCAGCTGGATAAGCTTTAAGCAAGCCAAAATTGCTAACTCTACAACGGAGGCTGAGTATATAGCTGCAACAAAAGCAGCTAAAAAGGTCGTATGGATTAGAAGCTTTCTGATCGGATTAGATGCAACACCGTGAGCGTCTGATCCGATAAGCTTGTTGTGGGACAACACAGGTGCCATAGCTATTGCTCAAAAGCCCAAATTCCACGACAGATCCAAACATATACTAAGCATGCATCACCTCGTGAGAGTTATCACATATAGAGGTGATGTAGAGATTAAACACTATTCGACTGATGATAATATGCCCGATCCCTTGACAAAGGCTCAGCCGCAGCCTAGGCATGAGGATCATGCAGGGTCTATGGAATAGATCAGAACTTAAATTGGAACCAGGGGCAAGTGAGAGATTGTTAGAGTTATGCCCAGTCCAATATGAAAATGATCTACAGATGTAATGTTTTATCATCTTTCCGAATAAATAAATCGGCATATATTACTAATGTATTGTAGTAATATATCGAATGTAATTTGATCTATGGCATTATGTGTGTAACCACTAATAGTAGAACTGTAGATCAGAAAGAATTACATTTGATGAGTCCCTGATCAGCTAAGCTTCTTTATGAAGCGATCAATATGAGACCAACTCCTTGTGATCACGCTCTACTGATTATGGCAAAGTATGTGCCAGAGCTATATCATAGATATCATCAGGTCGATGATATCGGACAACCCGATTTTGAGTATGTAACATAGATACTGTCATGAGATACTCATAGATCGTAGCTTGTCATTATATCCTAAGACCAAGGAGTCTTTGTGTGCACTGTGTAATGAATCTCTAAGTTTGACCTAGTCTAACGTTACCTGTAAAAGGGTAGCCATAACGGCTGTGATTGGCTTGGTTATGAATTACATTGGTGAACTCAAAAGACGTCTGAGGGCTTTATCACTCATACTCCGGTATGAAAAGGATATCCGTTTAGGCCACTTGATGAGTATGACTGAAGGAATAGCACGGTCGAGCAGGTGATACCTTAGTATCAGTTTTCAATCATCTCAGATATCAAGAAACAGTGATTGATAAATTAGGATGACGTTTCTATGCCTAATGATCAATCTGGATATCGGTTTGATAAAACGACAATGACATGTATGATAACAGGTTGAGTCGAATAATTGATAACCACGAACCTTGGGTAATCATAATGTGTTGCTAGAGACCACTTATGATGGATTAAGCACAACGGGTCATGAGCCTAGAGGGTCACACGCATTAAGCGCAATACGTGACAAATAAGCATGGATCGAAATTGGGAGAATCCGGTTTTAAGTTTAGTCAAATTGAAAACGATTCGGTTGATTTCTGGCCTAGGTTTTTAACCATAATTAGAACTCAATTATATGGGTGTTAATTTGGATTTAGTTAAATGGGCTTGAAGCCCATTTAGGGTTTTAATTCATGAATGGGGCAAGAGTGCAATTATGAGTTTAAATGGGTAAGTTGTGTAATTATTTATTTAAAAATTCATAATCATATTTTTTGAATTAATTTGTTATAATTACGTGATATTTCATTCCATAATTTTTTGCTCATATATTTGGCATTTCTTCTCCCAATTCCCCCCTTCATGGCCGACCCTCTCAAGCATTCTTTCATAGCTTTTTTTGTTCATTTCTTCTTACATCCATTAGCAAGTGTGTGAGAGAAAACCGACGGTGGTTGTTGTGCTTGTGTGGACTCGATAGAGAAACACTACTTTGTGTTTTTAATCAATTAACAAGGTAAACATTTCAGATTATAAAAAATTATAACATGCTGAATTTTTCATTAAGATTCAAGTTTTTATGGGAATCCCTTTCACTACTGGCCATGGCCAGAAGGGGGCCGGAGTTAGATCATAGTTTCGCCAGACGGGGTGATATGGGACGACCCGATCGTGAGTATGTTACATAGATACAGTCATGAACATACTCATATGTCAGTACGTGAAATCACATCCTCAGACGGGAGGATCTTTAAGGTCACTATGTGATGAGTGACGAGTTTGACTCAGTCTAACGTCTCCTGTGACAGGGTTACAATAACGATTGTGATTGGCTCGATCACGAGTCACGTGAGGTGAGTTAATAGATCGTTGAAGGATTTATCCCTCATACAGATGTATGAGCAGATATCTATTTAGGCCACTTGATGAGTACAACTGAATTATAATAGCATGGCCATGCAGTCGATACGGAGTATCAGTCACAAATTCAGTTAACTCAAATTAAGAAATAGGACAATTGAACGAGGATGACTTGTCTATGCCTCGTGGTTGTCAAGATATCAAGAGGATAAAATGATAGTTTCATGTACAACAAGGTTAAGTCGAAATCTCGATAATCACAAGCGTTGGGTAATCATGATATCTTGCTAGAGGCCACTCGTGATGGAAAGGGTAAAATGGTAATTTTACCAGTCCGCCAACGTGTCGTGAGCCTAGAGGGTCACATACTAAAGGTTGAGTAAAACGGATGGAATCATGTAAAGGAATCACAAGAGGGATAATTCCCAGTTTTGGATTAAACCGGATTAGACTGATTTTGGTTTAGTATTAAACCGGAAATCAAGAACGGTTTAGCTGGACCAATTAATTAGAATTTAAACCAATATATTTAATTAATTAATTTCAGCTAAATAGGCCTAGCTAGATTGGGCTAAGCAAGAATGGTTTTCTCTACTTAATTAGTTAATAAGCTTTGGGCTTTAAGCCCATTAAGGCTTTTAATTAATTAATTCAGAAAGAGAGATATAAAAGAGGAAATTTCATATTTTAAAAAATATATAATTTTCCAACAAAAGAAAAAAACCCTAGCCTCCTCTCTCTCTCTCTCTCACTTGGTCGGTCGGCCCCTACTTCTCTTCCTTCCCGTTTTGCTTGCTTTGGTCTTCTAGCAAGGATCGTAGCAAGTATCTTCGGATTGCTCTTCATGTGTGGACGTTATCTAGAGGTCATTGAATTAATTTTAGTGACAAGGGATTTCAAAATCAAAGGTATATTTTCATATTTGTTTTTCTACCCTAGATCTTATGATCAATCAATGATCATATAAGATCCTTATTTTATATGGACTTTTGAGGTTAATTTCTAGCTATGTGCGTGAAATTAATTGATTGGAACCCCTTAAAATTCCTTCCGTTCGGTCATTTTATAGCCTCTTAAGGGTAATTCGGTCACTTAGACCAAATTAGGGATAATTTGGTCATTTTATGGCCTCTTAAGGTTAATTCAGTCATTTTGACCGAATCAATGTTATTTTGGTCATTTTATGGCCTCCTAAGAGTAATTCAGTCATTTTGATCAAATGAGGGGTAGTTTGGTCATTTTATAGCCTCTTCAGGGTAATTCAGGGGTAATTTGGTCATTTTATGGTCTCTTAAGGGTAATTAGGTCATTTTGACCAAATTAGGGGTAATTTGGTCATCTTTGGAATTAATTAAAATATTTCATTTCTTATGTACTAAAACTATTAATTATTCCAATTATAAATAATGGACCTGAAACCTAAGGCTCCAAAGGCTAGGGAACCTAGGAGTTGTTCTATGGACACCCGGTTTTTCGGTGTAGCACAGGTGTCGGATACTCTAGATGATGATATGTACACTTCATCACCGCCGCAGCCGAATCAGCTGACATATCCGGGCCAAGAGGACTACGGATTTACTTACGAAGTGTCGGGACAACAGGAGTTTCCTGGAGATGCTCAGAAAGGGCTCGGGACCAACAACTGTTGGAGCTGTCGGTTTGACGCCAGCCTCGTTGTCGTTGAACGAGTGGGGCCTTCTACCTCTCGATGCCCCAGAGTTTTCGGCATACAAGTTGTACTTCGACTACAAAGTCGAAGACAACTGCTTGGAAACCAGAAGCTGGGTGCACATGGCAAACAATAATCAAAAAGTCGATGTCTGCATAAAATTGAGGAGAAATCGGTCAAGAAAAACGGCGAACGACCTATTTCTTTGATTTGGGTAGGCGGAGAACATCACCCGAATACAATACAGACTGCGAACCATTGAGGCACGGAGGTTAGTCTTTGTTGTAGGCAAGTTTGTTCAAGAATGCGACGCTTCATACCAGACCTTCACCGATCTTCCACAGTTCAAGTATCGGAAATTTTTGAAGAGGTTTCGGGTAATTTCGAAACTTAATCTCAATCTATTAAGTTTCAAATTACGTATTTTCAAAATCGACTAAAGATTTTTTAAGTACAACGCTTGTATCAAGTGGATGATACTTTGGCTGAACTGAAGACGTGGAGTCGCGAATCGGCCGCACAAGCTTACAACGAGCGAATATCCAACATAAAGCGCTTGTACAAATTATACGTAAACCGAACAAGCTAAACTGCAATGGGGTTCCCAAGATATTCAAAGGGAAGAAGTCTCAATAGCAGTGGCTTGTTCAACACTTTGACGACTACGAGGTATTTTCTAAATTTATTTAATTTCAATTTTGGTATCGCCAAATTTAATTTAAATTTGTTTTCAGGAAGGTGTTAATAGTCAAATGAAAAAAAATCGGGCCAGCGATAACAAATTGAACCACCATACGGGCCCAATGCCATTCCAAACTGTTTGGGAGAGAATGGAGGCGGCTGGAGAAATAGAGATCTCCAAAAAGTTGGAGAGTTGGCTCAAGGCTAACCCGAAGCCCCCTGCCCCGGATGCTGGTGGTGATTAGGAGCATGAGGAGCAGGATGACGTGGCTCCCACACATGTAAATTAAAATTAACGTTTTTTTAAAAAAATTATTTATTTTGTTAATTTATTCTTATTTTAATTTACAGATTTTCATTAACCAAGTGCTTAAAGACTAGAAAGGGAACCCGGCAAACACCGACCAGTTTTGAAATCTGAAAAAGATGAAGCGACGCCGAGGAGGACGAGTTCATGAGACAAGCTTGCCAACATGTCATAGATGTTGAGGCTGCCAGAAGCAACATCATAGAACCATCCCGAGGACGACACATCCGGGGTTGTGGGGGTAATTACCATGCACCGCCGAAACAGAGAAGAATCTCAACCTCCTCCGGTGCCGGTGCTGGTGCTGGTGCTGCTGAGGAGATTACGGAGCTTCAGAATCAGGTCACCCAACAAGCAGAGATTATCTCCACTTAAGCAGTGCAGATTACAAAGCTCCAGACCGAGGTCTCCCAAAGCGTGCTGATGCAAAGATACTTTCAAGAACAGCTAAGGCTTCTAAATCTAAATATGGCTCCATTTGACCCGAATATGTTTAGAGATCCTGGCACATAATCATGGTTTCCCAATGTAATATTTTATTGAAACATTTTTAATTATTAATTTGAATACTTATTTAAAAAAAATAAAAATGGAATAAAACTTAAAATTAAATATATAATATTTAGTTTTCATTTTTTTCTTCCATTTTTAATATATAATTTGTAACGACGGACAATACAAGTGTGCCGTTATCATTGTAACGACAGACAAGAAACGTGTGCCGTTACTATTATGACGGCGCACGTGCATTATGCGCCGTTACTATTATGACCGTCACCGTTCACAACTGGACGACGACGTTTAGTTTTAGTGACGATGCACAGTGGGTCGTGCACCGTTACAATTCTAGCGGCGCACACCACGTGTGCATCGTCAGTTTTTTAACGGCGCACAGTTATTGTGCGCCATTACTCTTTCTAATGGGGCACATATGCGCCGTTACAATTTGAACAGCGCACGGTAAAATGGTTGTTTGTGCGCTGTTACAAAATGCACAAAAAAGTCACATATCTCCATAGTTTTCTGTCACGAAGAAAACTAGACATCTCCTTAGCCCACAACACGTAATTAAAGCCATCAAATAATACGGAAATAGGCTTTAAAATATCAAATTTTTCCATCACAAATCAAATATCAAAACTGTGAGGAAAAAAATAAAAAAAAATTGAGATTCTGAAATCCGCGGACGACGGCGCGTGGGGTGACGGCGGAGCATGAGTCCCACGCGCGACTGGGGAAGACGACGCCTGCACAGAATCGTCGGAAAAGACCTCCTGAGGGCGAACTCACTAGCAGTGAGATCAGCAAGAGTCCTAAAGACGTTCAATCGAGTGTCCCAAAAGTAGATCTGGAACAGGACGATATGGTTGGATCAGAGGTTGAATCGACGCTTGGAACGTCGGGTGCTAGTCCGGTGCTGGTCACATCGTCGGCGTTGGTCTCGGGCTGTGTGGTCTTCAGCGCCGAAGGGAATGAAAGCAGAGAGTGCTTGCTCTCCGCGTAATGATCAATTCCTCACAAGAAAGCAATTAGGTTTTGAACCTATATTTCCTCTGATGTCATGTTAATAATAAGGAATATTATTATTGAATTGATCATTTGTCCAAAGGGACTATTACAGTATATATAAGCTATATGTACCTAGGGTTACAGTATGAAATAGGAAACCTATTGAGAATAAGAATATATGAGACA